>OZ010616.1:41372480-41374980 GCA_963932145.1 Acanthosepion lycidas | reverse complement strand
TTAGACTAAGGAGAGAGGTTATTATGAAAGCATTGCTTTCGGTAAAAATATCAATTAGCTTCCCTTCAAAAATTGAATCTTGTTCTTGTAGATGGGCAGAAGTAGACATAAAAAAAATTAGTAATCAATCAAGTGGACATTTAAAAATAAACAGTCCAATTTCTTCAGTAATAATTTTTATTTATTTTAAAAATTCAGAGATTCAATTCAAGTATTTAAAAATTAATTTAAAACGACTTGAATTCATACTCATTTTCGATGTGACCAATTTTTAGTTAGTAATTGAAAATGTCACAACAGAATATTTCAATACAACTAGTTTTAAAAGTATGAGTAAAAAAATTTTACGAAATTGATTAAATTTGAAGACCATCCAACTATCTCAGCTGTTTAATGCATGCGCACACGTGGCTTTTTTTTTTTTTTTTTTTTAAATCTAACAGTAAGTCCTATGCATACCTAACAAGACTAAAAATAATAAATAACTAAAAATATCTTTGGAATTTTTAACGAAAAGATTACTTTTTTTGTAAGTCGTTTGCTGTGTCACACTGTGTGCAATAATGTTGTTGTGGTTGTTGGACTGTAATTTTGTTAAAAGTAAAACCGAATCGAAAAATAATAAAAGAAGTCTATGGGGGTATTTCATTAACATTAGTTTTTTAATGAGAAAAAAGTTTTTTTTTCTTTTTAATTGGCATTAGGAAAAAAAAAATAGTCCTTCTTAAGGTTCTGCTTGAAGACAATTTTTTTTTTAAACAACAACAAAAAAAATCCTAATGGTTTTTTAGAATTAGATGCCAATTGATTGAAAAATTAAAATAAAATTAAAAATCAGTTGCAATTGAATAAAGAAGTCTACACAAAATTAGGAAGGTGTGTACTACAAACACTTCTTCCCTAATTTACTTTCTAATGTGCCAATAAGTTTATGAAACTTTTTTAATGCAATCTTTTTTTGCTTAAAAACAAATTCCTATGACGATCAGAAATTCAAAATAAAAACGATGCAATGAACTGGCTATTTGATTTTACTTTGTTCAATATCTGATACCGGCGTAAGACTTCCTTTTCATAAAGTCAAAGTAAAATACTGAGTATCAGAAATGTAAATTTATGTTTAAAACTGAAGAAACCCTAACACTAAAACAGTAAATGTTGTGCTTGGATAATGAATGAATGCGGATTGACATTTTTGAAGGAAATTTTGTTTTGTTATCTTGGATAAAAGTGTATATTTCATATTTTATGTAAAATACTTATCCCAGTGGATATCGTGAACGTGAAGTGTTTTAGTATAGAAATTTTTTGTTTTGTAGATTTACTTTTTTTCGTATTTTTTTCTGTTTTAAAGTTAAAATTTTACGCAAAGAAAACATTGCATCGCATTATAATTTTCTGATTTTTTTTTACTAACTATTCCAGTAGTATTATATTTTATAACTAGATTATGAATAAGTATCACAATACAGGGATTCTAAAAAAAAAAAACAGAAGTTTGTATGAAAATTGAAAATATAGGTGAATATGTAAGTAAACAATATTTTGACAAATTCAAGATATTTAATTTTTTGATCACGAGTTTTGTATTTATAAAAAAAAAAAGCAAATAAATGCTGTGATTTATATAAAAAAAATAATGCAATACTGAGGTCCCAAATGTTAGAAATGCATAGATACAGGATAAAAAATATTAAAAATATCTTAAGATTAAGAATAATTTTTTTTTACTTTTTATTTAAAAGAAAGAAAACCAATTCAGGTATTATTACCGTATTATTATTGTATAGAAAACGAAGATAAAAAAAAAATTACTTTGTTTTTTTTTGTTTTTTTTTTAAGGAAGTAAGTAATTTATTATTTAAAACTTTCTAAAACTCTTGAAATGGCATGTTGTAGTTGTGACAAATCTTTTATTAATCAGAAATGATTATTCATTCAATATTTAAAATGAAAACATTCTCATTTAGTTTTTAAAAAAATTTAAAACTAATAAAATGTTGTTCGTAACATTTGTTTTAATTAATTTAAAATTTATTTTAAATTTAATTAAAAATTAAAATGTTACGGACAAAACAACTTTTTAACCAGTTTTTTACTTTACTGTGTAGAAATAGGTTTTTTTGTTTTTTTTCTTTTTAAGTGAAACTGAAATGTTAGTTTACTAATCTTTTATTTGAATTTTGAAGCCTTTGATTCAGTATGTGAAGGTGTTAAAATTCCTAAAGTTTACACTTTTACAGGTAATTTTAAACAAAACAAGGAATTTATGAATTTATTAAACACTTTATGTGTAGTGTCAATAGCTCATTTCAGGGAAATAAATCTAAGTTCTTAAAATCTATAGTTTTTACGTATTATTATGAAGAGGAAATGTTCAAACATTAGATTAAATGATCTGACACAATAATATTCAAAAATGTTTAGGACAAAGGTAAGGTTTGTTGCTTACCGAAAGGGATATATATGGTTTGCATATGTTCAAAAGTAGATGAAAAAA
>OZ010616.1:41339865-41364865 GCA_963932145.1 Acanthosepion lycidas | reverse complement strand
ACTCATTATAGTGTTATTAACAGTAGTAACAATAGAAATAACAAAAGTTAAACAAAGTTATATTAAAGTAACAGAAATGATATTAAAAGCAAAAGTATAAAAATAGTCACTTTAATAATAGTAGTAGAAGTAGATGAACATAGAACTAATTCCTGTAGTAATGTGTTCAATTGACATACCACCTAGAAAACTGAAAAAGCACTTAGGGAGAATTGAATTTGAATCCAAGATTGAACTCCAGAAAACTGTCATTTACTCTGCAAAAATTCTCTTAAAAATTCTTGAGTTATATGGAGTTTTGTTGACACCAAAAAACACAATTTTTTTTTTACCACGTCAGTGTGTGACACCAACATAATAGCCATAGTAACATTTACAATAATTATACATTTAGTAATGGCAATAGTATTAAGAAAATATGTAAAAATATTGAAAGTAAAAGTAGCGTTATTTGAAAAGTTATTGCTATAATAATAATAATAATAATAATAAACTTAAGTTATAATTGAGTAATAACATTAGAAAAAATTGAATACAATAAGTGCAAATAATATGAAAACTTACAAATACCTAAATAATAAGAACAGTATTACCTTTATTGTTACATTCTGATTAGTAAATTGTATTAGTAGTAGTAACTAGTAGTACTTGCAGATTTTTTATATATTATCATTAATCGGGAGAACAAGGCATTAAATATATGAAATGAGATTCTATTTTTCTTTGTCTTGATGGCTGACTGTTTATTTAATTTTGAATTTAACCACTGATTTGTTTTATTTGTGTGTTATGGCTACTGTTCAGCAATAAAATATTATTTCAGGTATCTGTCCTCCTTGCACTCCTGTACCATTTGTGCTATCAGATGAACATTGAAACTGAAAGGTCACTTTTCCACATTGACATTCAGCCATTCCTTCCTGTCCAAAATAGCTCAACTCAGTACCATCCAGTACTGCGATGGCTGTATAAAACATGTCTGCCTCCACAGAGATAGGTTTCTCAAACATGACTGGGAACGTAGAACTGGAACCATCTGAGAAGAAGCTGGTCTGGTTCTCACCCAAGATAGAACCATTTTTCTTCAGTTCAATTTTTACTTGATATTCAGCAGCACCATTACTAGAGCCATACAATCCAAAACCAACAATAAATATCCGCTTGTCCACAGAAAACTGAATACTGTCACAACGGCCACGGTAACGCCACTGGTTACTTCGATAAGCCGAAGACTGAAATCGTCGACACTTTTGGGGTCGCAGCCCGGTTCGTTGGTGATGGATAAAGGGTAAACGGGGTTTGTTACGAGCTGTAAAATGCAAGAATATATCTGTTGTCTCTTTTAGACTGATGATGCCAGACTGTGCAGGTCCATTTGCAAAATCTTCCAAAGACATGGCAGGTAGCCGAATATAATAGAGAGCGGATTTTAAAACATTCCTTTTATTCTCAGGGGTGGGCTGTAGGTCTTGCCGATGACATTCAGATTCTGCCCACTGACATGCTGCATTGAATATTGACAATTCTTTAACATTTAAAGTGTCTCTAGCTAAGACTGACTGTAATGTTGCATGGTCAATCTCACAAAAGCTTTCAGATTTGAGAGCTTCTTCTGCCTGAGCATCAATAACTTCCCAACATCGTTGCGTTAACTCCTCTTCTTCAAAAAATAATCCATGACTGAGTGAAACACAAGCATTTCTGGCACTCAGTGTTGTCCCCATATACTGGACACAAGCTTTTGTCAGATAGGGAACAAGATATTTCTTTGCTGCATATAAAGTTGACCAAACATTATCAGCATTTAGTTGGATTTCATCACAATAAATATATCTGAAAATAAATGAAAAATAATATAAATATAATGTAATGCAATAGTAGCAGCAGTAATAGTAATAATAAATATATCTAGCAATAAATGAGAAAAATATTAAACACATTAATAAAAGAAATAACAAGAGAAAAATCTTTTACATCAATGCATTTCAATATTGAAGAACTGTATCAAAGGCAAATGTAGAAATTTATTAAGAAACTCATTTATATATACAGAAAAAAGTACTGTTGAGAAAAAAATAACATTATAGATTCAAACTTGAGTTAGAGAACACAGTTTTACACAAACACATGGACATTATATAGTATTAGTAGCAGTAAGCATCCATTTATCTTGTGTGATAATGGAAGCTCCCAATTTGGTTAAAATTCATTCATTTTATGAGTAGTTTTGGAGTAGCTTAACAGCTCAATTTTTGTATGACAGACTCTTTTGCAGGTGTAGCACACAATGAAGCTTGAATGTGGAACAGACGTCTGGGATTGCTCTCTCTACTACTTGTATTGTCTTCTGACTTCCAGCTATTAGTTTCACTTTTTCACAATCTTCATGACTCCTTTTTGAAATTGTACCAGCTGCTGTGATCATCTTCTAGCTATTTCCAGAGTCAATGCCTGTGAATTTCATGTTTTTTTTTGCAGATATCCTTCAAACGTAGTGCAGGGTAGTCTGCCAGATGGTGTCTCATGGCCATACATGATATCTTTTGGTGTATGGCCATACATAATATCTTCATGTGCGTAAGTATACACCATCTTTGAATTGTCTGACTGCAAAGCTCAGTAACACAGGAAAGAAGATACCAAACAAAGTTGAAAACACCATCACAGCTGTCTATGCCTTGTGTGTTCTAATGAAAGAGGATGATGCTCAATTTTCTTTATTAGCTGAAAAAGACTTTTCCTATATAATGAACATTCAATAGACCTATGAGGATCAAAAAGGTCTGCCACATGCAATACGGAAAGTGTAGACTGGCATGCCCAATATAATTAGTGGGAGACAAAGGCTACAAATTTGAATTTTTCTGTGAACACAGAGACTTTTGACAAGCATAGAGATACAAATGAGACAGACAGACAGGAGAAAGAGAGATTCATGTTTCAGAATGTAGCCAAAAAAGAAGAAAAAAATAGCAAGAAATAGATTACTGAAATTAAAAGAAATCATATTCCATCTATTTTGATTTCTAACTTTTTGTTTTGTTCATTTTTTCTTTCATTTTTGCACCTCCCCCACTAAACATCATGTTAACAAAGTCAAATCTTTAAGCCTCTGAGAGGTTTATGAAGGCAGGCTATATACAAAAGCATCTGTTCATATTTCTAGAGCTGACATGGAAAGGAAATCATATCAAATGTGAATCTCTTACCACTAAATCTATATTGGGATTTAGGTATATACTTTCATATATATATATATATATATATATATATATATACTTTCATCGACTGAAAAACTCTTACAACAAAAAAAATTCTCAAATTACCATATTAGTAAAAAACGCACTCTCTTAAATTTTCAAAAAAAAAAAAAATTCAACCTTAGCATTGCGACTGCACACTCCAAAATTTCTTATCTGTTAATAATAACACAGTTCGATTAACATTTAATCTTTTGTGTCCCGCTACTACCTGGATTTACTAAAAAAACAAATTAATTTCCATGCCTGAGGATGGCTGGAAGTACAGCTGAAAGTACTAGCAGAATAAAAAAAAAAAAGAAGACCTTTATACAACTATACAAGTTATTAAAAACAAGGATCATAACATTCATTGAGAGGTTCATGGGTTAATGTAACTTTAATAATCTACTTTTTGTATGAATGATTCATGTAATATATATATATATATATATATATATATATGAATAAAAAGATAAGACTAGTTACCTCCACTTAATTTTTGATACCTAAGTTTTAAAATTAAATTTTAAAAATGAAAAAGCATTCTTGAAGATTTCATTCTAGTTTTAATTGAACGATAAATGATTAAATTTATTATTTCAAGTAAGTAAAATATTCTGTTGTTTCAGATAGAAATTATATAGATTGGCAAGTCAAATAATTGCTCGATTTTAAAAAATTTTCTTGAAAGTGGCCATTTTCTTAATTTTTAAGAAATCTGTAAATTAATTTATCAGGTTTAAAATTTTTTAAAAATTAAATTATAGATTTGCGACATGTTATTTGAGTAAAATTAGAAAATTTAAAGTTAATCATTCTGATTTGAAATAAATTATTACTTATAGCATAAAAAAACAATATACAAGCATTTCTTAATGATGGGTTCTTCCTTCATTGATCCTTATTGATTTATCGAGAAGCTCTTAAGGTGATGAGAGCTCTTATGGATGACCAGAAATAACATATTTGTGAAAACTAAGTTAAAACTTTTTTTTAATAGTTTTTACCAACCTAGTAATTTTTACAAACATATTTTCAGCAATTATTTAATATTTTATTGACTTTTAGTTAAGTTTTTAAGAAGCTTTATGAAATTTGCATTTCATCTCTAGGTTCTTAAGTTTACTGCCTTAAACAAAAAATTAATTAATTGAAGTTATGACCCAAACTGAAATAAATACATAAAATAAAAAGATTTAGTGAAATAGCGATTAAGAAAAGTAAAACTTTTTTTGATATTTTGAAGGGATGATTTGCAAAGACATTAAGGATGAAACAGAACTGAATTAAAAGAGAAATAATTGCAGTGCATCAGACAACACTTAAATCACGTGACCTTTTTAAGGATTATGCCATGTATAGATTCCCATAGGTAGAAATTAGGAACGTTTTTTTTTCACTAAAAAATTATTTTTAAAATATTCAGGTACAAACAAATGTCATAAGGTTTTCAAATTTTGATTCATAAATTTACTTTTCAATTAAAAATATCACCAAATTGCATTCTTGAAAGCAATGAAGAATTTTAAATGATTTTTGAACTATTTTATTATTATAATTAAAAATTTTTTAAAATTCTTATAAAAATTCATTATTCATCAAAAAAATTATATTTCTTCAGGCAATAGTGTCCTTAATATAACTTATTTACAAAAGCAATTAAAAGCTTTTCTAATTAAATAATTTCATAGTTTTGCATTTTTTATTTTACAATTCAGAGCAAATTTTTGATGAAATAGGTAATGGTTTTACAAAAAAAATTGATGATTTACTTTCTCCAAAGAGTCCTGTTTTTAACTAATAAAAAAATCCTGCCCTTAAAATTCTAATTCTCAAAATTTCATGAAATTATAGTAACATATGTAAAAAAAAAAAATAAATATTTTCTACCAAGATTTTCGAAAAAAAAAATTTCAAAAAAAATTTCATTCATTTCTGAATATATCCTGAAAGTTTCATTAAAATCCAACAATTATCTGAATTTTGCAAGAATTTCCAAATCAATGTGTTTTCCTCAGAAAAAGTGTAAAATAAAACAAACCTATTTTCTCTAGTTCACTGCTGTTGCAAAAAAAAAAAAAACAAGATCTTTAACCAAAATTTCAAACGTGCTAGAAAGAAGTAAAAAATAATAAAAGTAATACTTTGGTCTTTCCTCTTAATAATAACATAAATATTTTGATGACAAATTTTTTTTTATTGAGTTTGGAGCCTTTTTTCATCATGCTATACTGTTTTTTACCTAACTTTAACTTTACCCTTGAACTGAGCCAAAAAAATTAACTCCCATTCTTAGACAGTCTCATAGAATACAGTAATAACACTTTCACCACCTCATTATATAAAAAACCCACTAGCAGAAACTCTTGCCACTCTAATTTTAAGAGTTCATGCTACTTAGACAAAGTAGTAGTTATAAAAAATTTCCTAAAGAGAGCACATGAGAATTCATCCTCTTGTCTACTTTTCCTTAAAGAAATCAATGATGCAAAACAAACACTAAGTTAACAATGGTTTTCCTAAATACCTCATCAACCACCAATTTAGACTATTTCTTTCCAAAGTAACTAATAACAATATTGAACATACAGACAAAAACAATAACATTAACATCTTCTACAAAAGCCAGATACATGTCAGCTACAAGCAAGATGAATTTTCACTTTGAAATATAAAGAAATATACTACCCCAGTAAACCTGAACAAGAAAATTAAATTAATTATCTATTAAAAATCTCCTAACCAAAAATAACAACTGTTATGTATTTTATCTTTCAACAAAAAAATCAAACATATGGCAATGAATGCAGTTCACTTAAATGAAAAAAAAATGTGATTTTCTACTCAGTTAGGGACCATTAACAACACAGACAACATATCAAAACCAAATACGAGAAATAAAGTTCTAAGTATTTTAATATATAAAAACATGGGATGAGAGAAGGAAACAACAAAGAATAAGAGAAAGGAAAGAAAATGTGAGGCTTATTATAAGAGAAATGTACAACAGCCACTTATATTATCAATGATTTGCTGATCAACAGCCATTTACCTGTCATATAATGTTATCAACAATTTTGCTGATAATTATTTTTCCTTCTTCTATATTTTGAGTTGACATTTCATAGTAGAAGGATCTTGAGATCTTGAGATATTTCCCTTCACACAAAGAATTGCTTCAGTCAATCAGTGTGGTTTATAGGCTTATCAACTTGTAAGCACTTTGCATTTCCTTCACAGAAGATACATAATCCTGACTTTTAAATTCCTGATAATGCTGGAAGTTTCTTTTTCTTTGCACTTTCCTGTCAGTAGTCTACTTTATGTGGTAGCTAGCCCACGGTGAAAGGATAAACTTTTTTTTTTACATCTTTTCAATACAACAGCTGCAATCCTTCTGATGACTTAGTATAGGGACGCTCCTTACTGCTGAACATCACATATAAAATTAAAATTGTCGAATGCTTAATATGAATTTGACAATTCGAATGTTGACCCAATTTAAAAGCTGTCAAGGGCATACCTTTAAGAAATAGAATACAGAATAAAAGATAGATTATTAAATTTTAGGATGGGGATTTATATTAAATATGAGTACTTCAAATGATTGATTTAATTCAACTTAATTATTTTTAATATGAATAACGAATGTCATATCACACAACACAAAATCAAAACTACAGAGAACCAACATTATTTATGAGTTCAAATGCCTCTTAAGGATCTATATTTCTGATCAAACCAATCACACTACTACATGTCCATCCAGATGACTTACACTGCACCTCCCCAACCATAGCTCCATTAGGACTCATTTAAACAAACACAAAAACCTACCAGACTCCATCCGAAAATACTAATAGTATATACTTAATCCAAATGTAAAAAAAGATTAAAAATGATGGGGGCCCTAATAATAAAAAAGAAAAAGCCAACACTCAATAACATTAACCATGAATGGACATTCATATCTGCTCATGGCATATCAAATGTAAACAAATGATGCCACACATTATGAAATGGACATAGTCTGACAATTATTTTAAGACATTTTATAATTGTCAGACGTCATTTGTTTACATTTGATACACCATGAGCAGATATGAATGTATGTAAGAGATTCATGGATGATTGAAGTTTAAAAGCAGTAAATTCGACTTTGCTAACCGAATGCTCCTCTGTGGCCCAATCGGTTAAAAGGAGTGTCAGGCTATATGACGGTTCCATATAGGATACAGGTTCGAATCCTGTCAGAGGACAAATATTTTCAATGAAAATTTTTAGGACATTCAGGCTGGTAAATGTTGTTTAATACTGTTTATTATAAACATAGCATTTACTTAAATATTTGTATCTATAAAAAGAATGTATAAACATAAAATGTCTTAAAATATATATATATATATATATATATATATATATATATATATATATATACAGACAAACCTCTCATCAATGGACTAATAGGTGGGGAGGAGTGATCCATTAAAGCCAATTGTCTGTAGATAAAATAAATTCTAATTTGTCACTAATACTTAGGTTTGTATGCTTTGTTTTTGCACTTTCCTTCTTTTTTGATGACATGATGAGGACAGAACAATTAATATATTATTCAAAATAACAAAAATAACAGATTTCTCACAGCTATTCTCTTACGCACTCATTTTTGTTTACAATTAAAAGGCCACCAAGCAGTCACTTTCAGAACTAATACAAATCATTCTGTGAAGCCAGCAAATTTTGAAATACATCACTCATGATTTAGAAATTTTTTTCCTGCAGATTTTTTTTTTTTATTTTGCCTGCAGATTTTGTCTGTTGCATGCAAAGTCTTTTGATGGGGATCCATAGATGAGAGGTATATTCATATATTCATCCCAGGTAGCAATGGTCCACTATCTTCTAAAATACAGATGAAGGGCTTTCAAATTCTTTGGTTTTAAAACTGATATCTCATCTAACTTTAAAATAGTTAATTTTAGATATCACTTTCAACCTTTCAAACATCACATTTAAGCCTTTCACACAAACTCCTATTTATATTAATGTCAACTCCAATCACCCAAATTCAATAATTCGACAAATGCCTAACACTGTAGACACTAAAATTAATAGATTATCTTCTAACAAAAAAATCATCAATGACTTATAATAATGCCCTCAATAAGAGTAAATTCAAACAAAAATTAATTTACCAAAAATCTTTGAAAGACAATAAAAATGAGTTTTCTTGAACCAAAAACAGAAAAAGAAAAATATGGTTTAACCCACATTTCTGTAAACTGTCTAATGTAAATATTGGCAGATATTTTCTGAATTTAATCAATAAACATTTTAATCACAACCCTCCTCAAAAAAGTATAAATAAGTATACATTGGTATCTCTGCTGGGAGTTGTAAACAGAGATTCTATAATCATTTGCATTTCTTCTCTAAATGCTTCTTTAATGCACCAAACTGCTGTCTCTAAGCATTTTTGGAGACTTAAAGATAGAGGCTTTACCCCACAGATTAAATGGAATATCATCTGTTAGTCTCAAACTACCAACGACTTCTGCAATAGATTCAATTTATGCATGCAGGAGATCATAATTAAATACAAAAATGCCGGCTAACATTTAAATCGAAGGAATGAAGTTATTTTCAAATGCTGACATAAAAACAAATTCAAATTACCCTAAAAACATTGACTTTGAAGGAAAGACACTTGTGACTTTGGTTCCTATTTTATATGGGTACAATCATATATGTGTACATATATTCGTATTTATGTATGTATGTGTAGATGTATTTGTGGGTACTAGCACACATATTTATGTATGTGTATATATATATGCATGTGTCTGTGCCTGTATGTATGCATGTGTATCTGGTGATGTATTTGATTATTTATGTGATTGTAATACTGAGGCTTATATTATATTATTTATTATCATTACCATATATATAATTTTTGATATTATTATTTGCAATTATTTTTATTGTTTTTACTTATTAATTATTATAAGATTATGGATTACCATATTGTATCATTGCTCCTTATGAGAATAAGTTGAGCTCTCCTTGGAATACTCCTTCCAAATTACTTAAAAACCGACCTAAGTGTTTGATATTCTTTAACACATATATATATATATATATATATATATCCAGGTAAAATGAGAACAAATGGAGTATAATTCCACTGTCTGTAAAATTTAATTTAAAAGAGAGCTCAATAAAGAGTATCTAAATATTTATTTTAGAACAAAAACATGTTAAAATTACTACACAATGGCAATTATGTTTCAACACTACAGATGTGTCTCTTCAGGTGATGGTAAACTACTAGAGAGTGAATGATTAATTTAATTTCAAAAGCAGAATACGTGCACTTTTTTAAGAAAAAAATCAGAATTAAAAATAGGCCTGTGGGCTTTACAAATTCAATGTGACCTACACTAAATTCAAACTCACCAAAAAATATCTTTAATATATAGGTCATGTTACAAAGTTGTCTTCATATAAATCCTAGACAATTTCATTATGGACAGATACAAATGGTTACATTATTTCACAAGATGTATAGAAGTCTGATGTTCAACTTTCCTAAGAAATAAAAGTGAAAGAGGTAGGGAGGTAATTTAACATACTGCTAACTAGTTATATGCTCGGTCAGCTTCCTACACAAAATTTTGTAGTTGATAAATAAAAGGTTCCTTTAAGAAACTAGTAAATAACTTTTAAGCTATTTTTAAAATTTCTGATTCTACCTTAGGAGTTTTATTAGCGTCTTTTAAATTCCAAAAATATTTAGAAAGAGATGTACTATTTTTATAAGTACTATTGGTGAAGGACAAGATATATCTTAAAAGAATTCTTAGTACTACCAGTATAGAATTTTTTTCAACAATTGGATTCCCCATTGCAGAAATAGTACTTAGATAAGCAAGAGATTTACTTAAACATTTATTAGGTAATAGGCATTGGTCAGAATTCCTGCAATTACATTGGTTAGTATTATCAATAGTATTCATCTTGGAATGTGCATTATGATCCAAATTTTTAAATTGATTTAAAATTTCATTATCGTGTAACATTATAATCTTCTCAAGATTATCGGTGTGGCTATAACTTAGTTTTAATATGTTTCTGTTAAATATTTTACTAAGAGGGTTACTTTTAGAGAAATGTTTATCAGTTAAATAAAGGAACTTTCAATCCAACTTGTACTGACCAACTGGTTAATGGGGGGGGTACCAAAGGATTTTCCTATTTCTTTTCTTTAGACCCCTATCATCATATTTTCTATACTTGATTTCTGTATGCCAAACCCTGTCATATACCTACAAGATATCCAAAGCAATAGGCCAAGTTTCAACATTATCTTAGTCTTGATAAACTCTTTCAGCAATAGTCATTAATAGATCAGTAGATGACCTAGAGAAGCAAGACCCATATTGCTTGTGTGAAAGAAGATACTGTGAGGTGAGGTGTTTAACCAATTTAGTGTTAATTAGATTCTCTAATACCTTGCCAAAAAGAGGTAGAAGGTTAAAAAGTTGAGATAGAAGGATCAGATGGTTCACCTGATTTCTTAAAGACTGGAAGTACAAAAGAGGATTTTCAACAAGCAGCAAAGCAAAAGGCAGAAAGGCATTTATTGTAGAGTTTAGTGAGAACAGGAGTCAGTTCAAAAGCACATTTCTTGATGTCTATCACAGGGATACTATCAAGCCCACATGTTTTGTTGGGGATGCAGTTTAGAGATGATAGCAGGTAGATGGAGTTATATGCATATCACTCAATAGAAACTTAGTTCTAAGTGGAAAGTCAGGCAAAGATACTCCAAATGAATTGAGCAAAATTTGAAGAGAATTTACAAGCAATTGTTTTTATTGTTACTTTATTTTTTGTTTAATTTTCTACCACAAGAATTATTTGATACAATTTGACAAATTATCAGAAGGGAATTATTATGAGTGCAAGAGCAGATATTCATCTGCTCTTGCACTCATAATGATAATAATAATCCTGTGGGATTATTCAGTCAGCATTGAGTAAGTCTATGCCATATTCACTGCAAATTTGTGCTCAAAATATGAATATTAACAAGGAGAAAATATTTGAATTATTAAGAAGGGTTTCAAGGACTATTTCAACATTGAAACTGTTGTGGAGTAAATAAGACACCCCCAGTAATACAAAATGAACTAGGCAAGATGCCTTAAATAAAGAATTGAAAGTGAGTCAGTCAAGGAGAATTCCTAGTGATGTCACGTAGCCTAAGTGGGACATAATATTATAACTGCTAGGAGAGAGTTATAACAGAAACCCAAAAGGAAATTTGCTACTGATGATACAAACTTAACTGAGGAAGCAATTCCTAATCTGGTAGGATGTTCACAAGCAATAAAAATACAAAATATTTAATGAGTAAAGGCAGAAACTGAAAAAACTGAGAGAGTGAAAATGTAAGAATTATAAATAAGTGTGGTAATATCAGAAACTTTTCAGAAAGTATTCAGTCATTTTGAATAGCTTGATTGCACATTGGTCACTTATGGTCTTGGGATGTTTAACAAAATCCAAGTCAGCCATCATCAAACTATAGTCCAAATTTAGCACATATTGAAATCTGTTCCAGCATATTCACTTATTTCAATATCTTGACTGCTCATGATGGCTAGTGTATCCCCCCACTGAATCTATGATAAAGGGTTCCTCACTTGACTAAATCTCAATTTTCATAAGGTAGTATTCATATAAAATACAAATTTTATTTTAACCTAATTCTATACAATATAGGTGAAAAATTAAACTAGAAAAATTGAAAATAAATACAGTGTATCTAAATATAATTTAGAGACATGTCATAATAGATCATTCCATCTTGTATAAGTATATTGTATGTGTGTGTGTTTGTGCATGTCCAAGCAACTCCTCTGCTTGCACTGGTCTGATTTTATCAATTCATAGTTCATTCAAAAGCCCAAGAAAAATTAGGTGCAAGGAACAATTTTCATTGAACTCAGATTTAGGGTTGCCAGATTATATGAGGTTAAAAATATAGATTAATATATTACACTAGCCATTTTCGTTGCTTTCATTGTTCAAGGGGAGTAACTTATTTTCCTTTTGTATCCAAAATGCAGCTAGCTTAAAAGCCACTCTATTGGGTGGTATTTAAGCTACCTCCTGTGGGAAACACATGGTTTGGCCATCATCAAAATAGCTAGGGAGGAGTAGATGCAATATATACCAATAAACTAGAGAAGAACTCAAAATTGATCACTGCATTTAAGTATTAAATTAATGTTTAAGCTTACCTTTTAAAAGTTCAACAATAATTATTCTGCTGCCACTTAATTTAAAGACAATTTAATGTACATAGATCTGTATTTTCCATACAAACAATTATTTTTATTTCATGGGTGACAGAACAGGAGATATAAGATAAAATTAATAAAGTGTAAAGATGTCACGGAGAACAAGGGTGACACATTGTCACAGGCAAGATCGATGGACACAAGCTGATCAGGAGCCATATAAGCCATCAACTCGCTGACATAATCCCAGAAAGGGCACACTTGAGAGCAATGATAGAAGTCTTGCAAAGCCAAATAAAGCGAAACTCTGATGCTGACAAGCCAAGCCAGTCACACAGAGGAACCTTCATGACCCCCTCCACTAATTCACAATACAATAGGCTGAGAAAGGTCAGTGAACAGAGGAAGGACTCAAGGCTGACCATCACTCGCTGAGGAAACTCAGCAACCTTCCACGACCACAATGGCGCATACTCCAAGAAATGGGAGGAGTGATGATAAGGCTAGAGAAAGTATCCCTAACACTCCATGTCAAAATTAAGACATACGTCAAAATGTGACATAGGAAAGCCAACCTCGAGGTGTGGTGATGACTTGCCAGGTATGGTATTCCCAGATCCCCATGACATGGACGCTGATAACAGGCTTCATTACAGACCCAATGTTTTTGACCACCCTGCTCGATTGCCTCCATACAGGTCCTGCAAAGAGAAAGTACAGCCAAGCAGTAAAAGATGAGGGGCAAGACATAGGTGGCACATGCCTCAACTTTTAATTAATGCCTCAACCCTTTAAGGGCAATCTCCTTTGGTGTCAAGAATGTGGATGGGTCCATCAGTCCAAACAAAGGGCCCCAGAAGTGTGCCCCACTTCCAGGCACCTAGCCACAAGCCGGAAGACTTGTTATGGTTAATCTTGGTCCCTATCACCTTCTCATATCATTCAAGTGCCTCCTGTACCACTTCAATGTTGCAATGGCACAACACAAAAATGGATACGTAATCAGCATATGCAGAAACCCTAGCTTGAGCTCTACCAGCAATTCCACATAAGACCAGACTGCACACCGTGACCCTCAGACTGTGAAAGAGGGGCTCCAATGCCAAAGTGTATAGAGCAACAGAGGACAACTCAGTTGGACTGAGTCAGTGCAAAAACGCTTGACCACTTCCCTTTCACCAGTACCACAACATCGGATGAATGATACAGGAAGCTCATCCACTTGCAGAAGTCGGGTGTGAATCCAGTGGTCTGCAGGAAAGCAGCCAGGTTCTGATGGTCCACCTTGTCAAATGCCTTGGACTGATCTAAATTGGTCAGTGCAGCTCACTTGTCATCTTTTACACCCTCTATGATCATGCAGATCAGATGCATGTTACTTTGAATTGTTCGTCCCCTCACAGCACAAGTCTGCTTTTTTAGAGCAAATCATTGGCTATATTCAGTGCTGAAGGACCTAATCCTATCCTTAAGCCTCTCCCACCACGTACTCCCAATAACCACTCCCACTAATTCCCACTGCACTAGTCTAGTCAGCTGTTGCTGAATGTCCTGCCTGTCCAGTAAAGACACATTGAACTTCCAGTGTCCACCCATTCTAGGCCTATTAGTTAACAGCATCTGGTCATAGATGAGTCTATAAACTGAATAGTCTAAATGGTGGAACATGGGACAATCTAGTAAATATTGGTTCACCCTTATCACTAACATTCTGTCCAGGTAGCTAGCTATCTAGAGAGATGGCCAACTATGTGCTCATGTCCACATCTCCCACTCCGGATGATTGACCCAGTATCTATTGACAAGCCTAAACTCGCCAATCAGATCAACCAATGCCTTCCCACTAGCTCCATGCCCCCTGTCTATCAGGAGGGCATTCCAGTTCCCCAATAAGACTAAGCAGGACAAATCCATCAGGAACATCCCAAGCCAACAGAAAAAGTTGACATGCTCCCCACGATCATTGGGCACATAAACTGCAATGACCCAAAATGAACAACTGCTCACAACAATATCGACCATGACCAACCAGCCCTCCACATACACATGGACAAGGTCTATCATCACATCCAGAGAATGCTTGACTAGCAAACACCACTGGTCTGCCAGTCCACATATGTTGAATAGAGGACAAAGCTGCTAGACAGCACATGAGCATCAAAATCACAAAGTGTGCCTCCTGGGTCACAGCCACATCCACACCAAAAAACAAGAGATCACAAAGCAGGCAGGCAGCCTAACTCTGATCTCTCAAGCCCCCCATGTTCAAGCTAACTAGCTTAATAGAGATCTTTTAAGTCTAAGTCCCTTAAACACAGACTAGATGAAAATCTGTGAGGGTTAAGTACCTACATCGGATGTAATTCATTTTTCTGTGACAATACCATCTGTGGGAAACATTACTTTAAGAACCTTATATAGAGAGGGGTGGAGAAGGACCAGGACCCACCTTGCACAATACTGTGACAATTTCTTTAGCTCTGGAGACTCTGACTGGGCCATCCGGAGCTTCAGGAAAGCTCTTTTCACTTTCACAACATAGTCTTAGAACTTAAGGTTTCCCCCAAGTTTTACTAATAAGTGTAATAACACCAGGAACACCAAGAAAATTCCTTGGATCCACTGTTGACAGGAAGTCAACATAGGTATAGTTGAAAAGAGGCCTCAAGAGGGCCTTTCTCTGGGAGGAAAGGTCCCTCTTGAGGATCTCATAGTTAACAATGCAGATTTTTTCCCCTCTAGGGAGATGCCACTTCTACTTCCCTTGGAGGAGGGAGAAGTGGAGGCTCTTTGTCTTACCTGGCAGATCTTTTTCACTTCTTGCTTGTGATATAGGAGTGGATTGGGCCTGCTCTTCTTTCCTTTTTGGTATTTTTTCCTCCTCCTCCTCCTCTTCCCTCCCTCACCTCAATCATGAGGACAGAGGTGGAGGCATATCATCCACCTCCTCTACGGCCTGCTGTTCTAGCTACTGTTGTTGCTGTTGGACCTCCTTTTCCTTGGGTTGGTGTTCTGGCTGCTGCTGTTGTTGCTAATCTGCAACTGCTGCTCCCTCCTTCTGTCACTGCTGCTGCTGAGTCTGCTGCTTCAGCTGTTTCTTTGATGTCTTAGCAGCTCCTTTGCTTGAGACATCCTGCTGGGGAGACAGAGTTGTCGCTTTTGCTCCTCCCCTCACTGCCTCACTCCATTCACTGGGGGCCTTGTTGCTTCCTCTGTAGGCTGTTCCATTGTTGGTTGCATCTGTGGTGTTGGATTTTTGATTGGATACAACTTGGACAGATGTCCAGCCACACCACAAGCCCAGCAGAAAGGGTGCCAACCCTCAACCACTACAAAAATGTTGCATCCAGGGCAAGTAATGATGTTGGGTATTTCATTAAACTTGGGTTGGGTCAATGCGACTAGTACTTCAAAATCATTGGTGGCAATGCCTGACTTGCTTTTGATGGAGTATATCCTATTGACAGGACCATAATCCATGAAGGTTCCCAAAATGGCCCTCCGTGATATACATGGGCATACATGTAAGGTGATCTGAGTTTTTCTGGTGCCTGTGTACTCAGTTTGGAGTGTTATCATCTTGGTGACAAGGGTGCTCCCTACCAGAGCCTTAGCCCCTTCTTCAAATGCCAGCAGGATGTTCCACATGACGTTGGACCTTTAGGCCAACACTTTGGCCCCAATATTTAAAGCCTTTAGGGCTTCTTCCATAGCCTCCCTGCTGAAAACCATGAATTTTCTGGACTTCATGTCAGCCATCAATAGGGAGATTGTCCTTGCAGCCACTATCTCCATAACTGAAGGCATGGGCAAAAGTTCATTTCTTTTAGATGAATTCTTTGTATTTGTCTCTCAGTCTTTTATAATATTCAAGCCCATTTTGAGGCCTTTCTGACACCCATGCTGAAGGTGCCACTGAAGTTGTGGCTAACGGGTCTTTTTCATGGGGCACCTCCATCATAGCAGGAAAACACAGAAAAACAATAAACAGGCAACACAAATATAATGAACAAAAACAATTACAAACATTACACTTACTGTTTGGATGAACCAACAAAATCTACAACCAAAAGTTCCACCTATCATCCAGTTGGCTGACAAAAATAAACTGAGTTGTAATTTAAGACACTACACTGCAGATTGTAGCCCCGGGCCAGCCAAGAAAATCCTACTTTACAGTAATTTGGCATTTACTCACCCCCGCCCCCATGAAGTTGTATTGTGACACAAGATTGGTTTAATGTGGGGAGCCCGAGTGCGTACACCCAGGTTAGGAACAAATATTCCCCAAGCTTCTGCAGCCATTGGTTACGCTTGGCCTTGGTATGAGTACCAATCCCTCTCTCTAGTGCAATGAGAGGGCACAGCTTCAAGCAGGCACCTGAGTATAATTTTCCCCAGTTACGACTGTCCTTTGACAGAGATGTCCAAGTGTTCTCTGTTCCCTGTCAGCTTGCTTGATTCTCTTTGTAAGTAATCGTTTAATTTCAATCTCTTGTTTTCCTGTTCATTTTATTTAATTAATTAATGAATTCTTTATTCTCGTTTACTAATTCTCTGAGTTTAGAATAATGTTCTTTGATACGGATGCAAATCTTAGCTTCCCTACCTCCCATTCATTTCAATCCCTATTATGCATTCTTTATTTGAATATGAATTCCTTGAAATAATCATGCTAGGATTGGACAGTTAACTCAGTCTCGTATATCGGCCATGTTGTGGCTTAGTCTTTCTTCCCTTCCATCAAAGTGTATATTGGCATTTAAACTAAGTTAAAACTGTATCTACACATTTTTTTCTGCGTATGTATGTGTAATAGGAGTAGATAGGTCAACCTATCACCCGGTCAACACTCCAACTCCTTCCTTTGAACAGGTATAAAACTCATTCCTTGTTTCCTGCATAGGAAGTTGTTCCCAAATCTTTTCTTTTTCTCTGTCCTCTGTATTAGTGCTGTCGTAAATCCCTTGTGATATGTGCAGTCTGTGGCCTGATATACTAGCTCTCTGCGAGACCAACCATAATCAGTCAATCCTCTTCTGACTTCTTGATTCCCAGTTACCTTTCTCTTCTAAGAAAGGACTTTATTACATGCATGGCCTAGGAGTTTATGCACAAGATCATCTGCCACTGGTTAGGGAACTCTCACTCAAATCTCCAGACTATTCATACATGTGTCTCTGTCTATCTCTCCTCAAATCTATAAGCTATCTCTTCTTTCTCTATCACTTTCCATCCTCCCAAGACTGCGATGTACTCGATTACATAATATAGACAAGGCTATCACTCTACATCCATCTGTAAACATATTTGTGTTTGGTGACACCAATGCCCATCATACCAAATGGCTTAAACACTCTGTAACTGATCTTCCTGGCATAAAAACATTTAACTTTTCAATCTCTCACACAAGTGGTTGACTTTTCTATGCATTTCCCCAGCAACCATGATGGTAAGGCTTCCCTTCTTGATCTCTGTTTTATCTCCATGCTTACGTCTTGTCGTGTCATGCAGCTCTGCCTTGGTAACTCATGCCATCATGTATGTTTTCATCTCCTTTTATTCCTCCCTCAGTAAAGAACCTCCTACCAACAGAACATCTTTCTATTATCAACGAGTAGATTGAGACTTGTTCCAAGATTTCCTTGTGATGTCCCCTGGAATACTGTCTTTAACCTCCCCATCCAAAAATGTGTGCCTGAGATCTCATCCTGGGTAAAAGCTGGAATCAAGGCTTTCATCCCTACAAGAAAATATAAAGTGAAATCGCATTCATCCCCTAGATTCTCAGCTGCTTGCAGCTATTACCCACAAGAATCACTACTTCCTTCTATACCGTAGAGACATGTCTGATTACAACAGATGTCTCTTTGTCACTGCTCGTAACAAGTGCAAGCATGTCCTTAAAAAAGCAAAGTTATTCATTGCCAAAAGAATAAATCAACATATTGCATCTCACAAGTTTGATTTAAAAAATTGTTGGCAGCTCTGCTGAACCTCAATACGCGCTTTATTCAACCAATTTGAGGTCCTGACCTCCTCAGCTGATAAGGCTGAATGCTTTGCTTGTAAGTTCACATCTAATTCAATTCTAGACTCATCTGGTGTACCTACACCAGACTTTCCTCCTAGAACTGAGGCTCTTCTGAGTGAGATGCACATAATCCCAACAATGGTATTGGATATCATCTCTAAATTAGACTCCCATAAGGCTAGTGGTGGGGACAAGATACTGGCCATTGTCCTGAAGAAATGTGCTCTCAAATTGGCTCCTGTCCTCTCTAAATTTTACAACTACTGCCTCACCTTTTGAGGTGGAATACATTGAATCAATAACTCCATCTACTGCAAGGAAAGTTGGCTCTCTGTGTTGTGCCATAAAGTTTTTTTCTCATCTGAGTCCATCCTTCAAATGTATAAATCATCAATCCGTCCTTGCATGGATTATTGCTGTCATATATGGTCTGGTGCTCCCGCTGTACATCTTGAGGTCCTTGACAAAATCCAGAGACAAATTTGCAAGATGATAGGTCCTGATCTGGCATCTAGTCTACAATCACTATCCTGCTGATGTGCCGTGGCCTCCCTCTGTCTTTTCTACAAGTATTTTCATGGCAACTGTTCTGACAAGCTACTTTGCCTGGTTCCTGGACTGCATGAATTTAAGTGAGCTACCAGGCTGGCATCTCAATTCCACCCTTTTACTGTCAAAATGGTTAAATGTAACTGTCTCTTCTACTCAAACAGCTTCTTCTCCCACACTTCTCATCTTTGGAACTCCCTTCTTACTTGCTTCCCTGATGACTATAATCTTCAAATATTCAAGTGTAATGTCAATCAACATCTTCTGATACCTTGAGCTTGTTCCCTGTCCTTCTCTGCATCCTTTCCTCAAACACACCTCTTTATGCTTGTTCTCAATCCTCTGTAACCCCTTGTGTGCTTGTGGCACTCCCACCTTGCTTGGGACAAATTGCCTTAAAAAAACGAGAGATATAACAGAGATGATAAATAAATGTGTTCAAACTATTTTATAGTAATTTGTATTTACTTGAACCCCTGCCACCCAGAAAGTCAGGTTGTGACACAAAGTTGTTTTAATGTGGAGAGCTCTAGCACGTACACCCGGGCTAGGAACAAAAATTGCCCAAGCTCCTTGCTAGCCTTGGTGCAAGCACTAATCCCTCTCTCTAGTGCAATGTGAGGGTGTGGCCTCAGGCAGACCATCATCCAGTAACTGCTCATATCAAACAAAAGTAACTCTCAGGACATGGAACATTAGGACACTGAACAACAGGATTATATATGCAGGCAGAAAGAAAAATGATAAAGGAGGAGAATTGATCATAGATCAAGAATTTAGATATGCATTCTAGGATACTATCAATTATGCGAAAGAATTCTGGTAATCAAAAGGAAAAGAAAACATGTCAACATAGCTATCATAATAGTTCATGCACTGATAGCACAAAGTAAGGAAGAAGAAATCAAATCTTTCTACTCCATGTTAGATGACACTAAGGCTCAAAAAATATGCAGAAATAGAGAAATTGAGTACTATAGACAAAGGACATGCATAAACAAATAAGGGAACTAACAGAACAGAAGACATCCTCATCAGCATGCTGCATAAAATCCAAGGATGGAACGTTCATATTAGAGAAGGAAAAAATACTTCAGTGCTGGAGCGAATATATTGGAGAACTCTTTCATAATGAAAGTGACCAACCGGTTATACACAGAACTACCCACAGGCCTGAAATTCTAAAAACTGAAGTAAAAACTGCACTGGCCAAATTCAACAGAAAAAGGTAGCAGGGCCAAACAGAATTGTAACAGAGATGCTGATAGCCTTAGATGGGTTTAGCATAGACAAAATTATGAAAATAATAAATGAAATCTACAACAATGGGTATATATACCGGAAGATCTAAGCAGATCTATTTTCATAGCACTGCCTAAGAAACCACATAAAAAAACTTATCATCTGTATTCTGATGAATGGAGCACACAGCAGAATCAGGCCAGAGATAGGACAAGAACAGTGTGGGTTTGTTAAAGATACCAGAACAAAAAATGCAATATTCATGCTCAGAATTTTATCAGAAAGAGCAATACAAGTGTAGAAAAATGTGCACCAGTGTTTTATGGCTACACAAAGGTGTTTCACAAAGTACACCACAAAGATATGTTAGAGCTGGTCAGCAACCTTGATGTATTTGAGAAAGACATTAGAATCACAACATAAGATATGCAGATAACATTGCTGATAGCAGACACAGAAACTATACAACCTCCTACAGAAGCTAGAAAAGGAGATCAAGAAGAAGGGACTAAGTATAAACTACAAGAAAACAGAATGCATGGTCATCAGCAAAAAGATGAGTCGAAAATGCAACTTACAGCTCATATGTACACTAAAATCAAGTCTTCTGACAGGGAATGGAAAGTACAACACTGAGATCCAAAGGCATATTGGGATGGCCAAAGACCTATTCCAAAAGCTAGGCAGAGTATTACAAAAGTACTGAACTGGTATGTGATATCTGTCCTCATTTATGGCAACAAATGTTGGACAATCTCCTCAAAGATGAAGAAGGGACTCAAGGGAACAGAGGTGTAGTTCTACAGGATGATGGACTGATACCATGGACTGAACATGTGAGCAATGATGAGGTTTTGGAGAGGATGTAAACAAAGAGGAAACTAACATCAGGAAGAGGCAGCTGAAATTTCTTGGACATGTAATGTGAAAAGAAAGCTTGGAAAATCTAATACTCACAGGGCAAAACGGAAAAGGAAAGCAATGTGTGACATACTAAACAGGAATAAGCAAGTGGATAGCAGAACAGGGTCTGGAAGAAATAACAAAAACACAAACTTCTTGAGAGCTACAAGGGAGAGGAGGAGGTGGAGAGCCATGATCGTCTACATCCTGAAGGGACATGGCACATAAAAGAAGAAGAAAAGAAGATATATATATATATATATATATATATATGTGTGTGTGTTTTAGTAACATAGTAAATCTTTTTTTAATAGTTTGTTTGGTCTGGGAAGGTAATTGAAGTTATTTTTCATCCAATTTTTAGTTTAATTGTTGAGGTCTGTTCTAATTATTATTCTGGTGGGAGTAGTTTGTTACTTTGCTTATCATTTACTTAATTTATTTTTTGGGACTGATTATTTTTACTTGTATCTTTTTACTTATTCTCTTTTGTCTATCTAATGGTTGTTATGGTGGGAGTGGTTTGTTAATTTTTCATTATTTGCTTGAAAAGAATAAATAAAAATGTAAAAATAAAAAACATGCAAAATAAATTAATTTTTATTTTTATATTTTTATTTATTCTTTTCAGTTTTTGATTTTTAAGTAACGTAGAAAAAATTTGTTTTCATGTCTAGATTTTGAGATGAGTTCAGATCATTTATTTAGTAGTCTTACAAGAGACTACAACAATCAACCCAAAAATCGGACAAAAAATAGCTTCAACTGTCTTCCCAGAACAAAACAAACTATTAAATAAATGATCAAAACTAATCTTAAAATGACAAAAATTTACTACATTACTAAAACATCAAAAACCGAAAAGAATAAAAAATATATAAAATAAAAATAAGAAAAAGTAAGTAAAATAAATAAATCCAAATAAATTAACAAACTGCTCAAATGAATAAATAAAATAATAAACAAATTAACAAACCACTCCTGTCAATATAACAGTTAAAATAGACTACAGCAATCAATTCAAAAAATTGGACAAAAACATAGATTTAATTACCTCCCCAGACCAAAACAAACTATTAAATAAATGATCAAAACTAATCCTAAAAAAATTTTAAGTTATTAAAGCATCAAAAACTGAAAAGTATGAATATATATATATATATATATATATATATATATATATATATATATATTAGTCGTGAAAAAACACGTGGCCTGATGACTACACTAGCACGAAACTGTCACATCTCACTGATGACTTCAATATGAATAAAGATATACATAGATATAGATATTAAGTTAATATATATATAGATGTATAATTGCTCCAGATGTACACGTGGCGACACAACAAGGTATTAGAGGTGATAAGGGATCTAATAAGAACACAATGTGAGACAGCAAATCAACAGCTTGTGGCAACCAAGGAAACTAAGATCGAATTCCATAAGGGGAATGCCCTACAAAGAAAAAACAAACAACCCCCAATATAAAGCTGCTGAGTGGTGCCAGTGATTGGAAGGTTTCAGTGGATCTAATGACATCCTTAAAATTTCCAATACACATCGCACAGACAGACAAGCGTCCCGACATTGTGTTGTGGTACAACTCAAAAAAGACTGTCTTCCTAATAGAGTTAACAGTCCCTTGGGAAGAGAACAGGGTGGAGGCACACGAACTAAAGAAAAACTGGTATGAGTCACTGCATGCCGAGTGTATGGAAAATGGTTGGAGATGTAACGTGATGCCTATTAAGATTGGGTGTTGTGGGTTTCTGGGACATTCGGTCATTTCCTTCCTTTCAAAAATAGGCATCACTGGCCGTTGGTTGAAAAGCGTTTCGCATCACATTCCAAAAACAGTTCAACACGCATCAAGTTGGATTTGGTAGAACAAAACAAGCAAATAAAATGCGCGCAACATCACGACCTAACATGCACAAGTGAGATATTTGCGTGGTCGTCTATAACGATTTTTATGAGCACGTCAATAATGGCAAATGTGTTCAGGAAACTTTCATTACAGATAGAATTTACTTAAAGGAACGATCAATTAGCTTATCTTCATACCCTGCCTGGTTGCAAAAGCTGCTGGTGGCGCCAGGGGTGGTGGTCGCGCCATAGCCACCGAAACCATGACATCACCCCTGGTCGGCGGCTGATGAAAACAGGGTATCACACGTGCTAACACACGTTGTATGTTAAAAATTGATTACCAAGGCTCTCTGGAAAGCAAGACGACTCTTCAGAAAGATGAAGTGACCCTCTAGAAAGTTGGAGTGACACCTTGGAAAGACAAGGATTTACATTAACGCATGAAAAATACAAGACTCACAGAATGCCCTCTGGGTGACCGTAGCGGGGAAGGAGAATATATCACCCATCAGACCAATTTTAATGGGAACAACCTGGATATAGACCCGGCTACAACGTGTGATTGCGGCAGAAGATTTATTAGTTTACATGGTTTACGTATCCATAAGGCACGCTGGTGCAAACAACATAATTCTCCTATTGGAGAATGTAAATCAAGTGATGGGATTATGAATCTGGAATACACCCATAGCGTTCAGGATCCCATCGTTGAGTGACAGCACCCTGGAGAAATTCTAAGTAAACCAAGAATCCAGTGGCCCAAAGGTAACAATAAGGCTGTTTGGACAAATATTGACAAAGAGCTTTCTTTTATCCATAATAACAATCTTAAGGGTCCCATAGGGCAACAGATCAGTTCCTTTTGTAGAATAATATACGACGTTTGCTTTGAATGGTTTGGACCAGTAGTGGAAAAGAAAGATAAAAAAAGAGGAAAAACGACCAAATCGACGACAAATCCAGAAAGGAAAGTTACGATCAGAACAAAGATTACTGAAGCGCTGTTTTAAAGAAGCTCCAATTCATGAGAGGGCAGCCCTTCAAGAACTTATGAAGGCTATCACAAGGAAGATTCTAATGATATCCAGAGCTGAAAATCAAAGGAAGTGTCGAAAGAAAAAGCGGCAGTCTCGGAGATCTTTCTTGATAAATCCGCATGCATTTGCTAAAAACCTTTTCGTGGAAGCAAAGAGCGGCAAGCTTCCTATCACACAGGAGGAGTTGGAGAATCACTTAAAGATGACATATTCAGATAATATGTGAGATATACCAATCCCTCTTGTAAGAGATTTACCAAGAGCTCAAGATGCATAAATATATATATTTTTATTAACGCATAAATATATATATATATTTATTGAAGCATATATATGAAAATTCATATATATTTATATATATTAATGCATAAATATAAATATATTTGTTATTAATACATAAATATATATAAATATTTTTTAATGCATCAGTATATATATATATTTATTAATGCATCAATATAAATATATATCTCTCTCTCTCTCTATATATATATATATATATATATATATATAAATATAGAAGTGAGCATAGAAGTCAACACTTACAGGCGACAGTCTGTTTCATGCTAGATGAAATCCTCAGGCCATGAGTGCTGCTATTTTTTGTGGCCTGAGGATTGCATCTAGCATGAAACAGAGTGTCGCCTCTAAGTGTTGATTCTATGTTCACTTTTATATTTACACACACTATCTCTGATATTGAGCACTTTGTCCCATACATATATAGCACATCTTAAGACTATATTTCTTCATATATATATATATATATATATATATATATATATATATATATATATATATATATATATAT
>OZ010616.1:41314865-41337365 GCA_963932145.1 Acanthosepion lycidas | reverse complement strand
GATTATCTCACATACATTCATATCTGCTCAATTTGAATCCAAATGTTAACAAATGACATCACACATATATATACTCTGTCACTGGATCTAACCATATAACATGGCACAGTGGATAAAGGCGGTTAGATCCAGTGACAGACCCAAAGAGTGTGAGTTCAATACTCGGTTAAGGCAGTGGAAAACTATCAGTGGGAAAATTAGCAGGAGATAATTGATAACTGACATCCATCAAACATGGCACGTGGAACTAGAACAGTCTACCCCAGTGATCGAAATAAAGGGTTCAGTTCGAAATTCCAACCACCTGAAGAAGGCCGGAACGTACAACGGCCGAAACGTGACAAATATGGCGACAAAGATGAGGACAATAGTCCAACTAATGTAAATACTGAACAGTAAGATCTACAATCCAGTGTTCTTAGTAATTATTTTTATTTTTAAAAAACAATGCTCGATACAAAACAGTAGAGCATAATATTACAATTATTTTCTATTTTAAAAATATGGTGCCATCACTACACAGGAATTACCAGGTTTCAATACAGAAACTAAACTTTTAAATTTAATTACAAAATTAAATTTAAAATCCATCACTCCATTCTATTCTCAAGCGATTTTTGGAATAACCTATTAAGAAATTTACTCCATTTATAAGCACAGATAATTTTAAATTGTTAAGGTTATAGAAAATTTAATCATTTTGATAAGGGGTGATTGGCTTTTAATTTCCCTAGACAACTTATGTAACAAATATAAGTTACTTTCAAAATCAGGTTAAGTTAAGGTGGGGTAGGGGTGCTTGCTCACAAACAATAACATCTGTTTTTCGCGTGTTGTCTGGGTTTTTCAATGATAAAAAATTTTTGACGTATTTTTTAACGTCAAAAACGACATTATTACGTCATTATTTTTGCACCAACCTAATAACTATGTTTGGCTCTTCAATAGATGAAATATTGCATTGACAAACCAATGATTCTGTACATTTATTATTGAGAGGACAGTTTTGAGAATTTCTACAGTTGCATAATTTTTCCTTATATTCATTTCTTTTTATTTTAGAATCTAGTATTTTTGATTTTGGTCTAAGTGTTCACTCAAGATATTAGCATTATGTTTCTTAATCTTTTCTAAGTTTTCATTTCAACTCTAAGTTAATCTCAGGGTATTTTTATTAAAAATTGTACTGAGTTTACTGTCTAGGAAAATGTTTAATGATTAATGCAAGGAATTTTTGTCCTGATTTATTTTTTGCCATTTGGTTGTATGTGGGAGGGGGGAGAAGAGATACCAGATAATTTTTCTCTTTCTGTTTTTCCTAATGTGTCCATTTTCATTTTTTATATAATTGAGTTTTGGGCATTTGTAGCCTTTTCTTTAGAGCTTTATTATAGAAATTACTATGTTCATAGAATATTTTCTTATTTGCTGAAGTTGTACTTATTCTCTTTTCAATAGATGAAGGTATATGTTTAATTATAGATGGAGGATGATTAGACTTAGGGTGTATATACAAAGGATTAGTATTGGGCTTTTTGTAAGGTAGGTATATTTTATTCTTTAAATCTAATGTTATATCAAGGAAGTTCACTTTTATCAATTTAGTACTTACAGTAATTTTCAAGTTCAGGCATTTAAATTCCCTGTATAATAGTTTTCTAATTTTATCGATTTTAATGTTTGTAAACTTCTTTATAACCATAAGACCATCATCTCACTACAATCCAATATCATTTATACTAATTTTGTTGCAAGATTATATAATATAATATGAAAAGACCTATAAGGTTACAAGGCTTTAGGTCATTTTATATTATATAATCTACCCTACACTACCTTAACCTGATTTTGAAAATAACTTATATTTGATACATAAGTTGACTATGAAATTGAATACCCTACCAAACCTTATCAAAATGATTGAATTTCTCATAACATTAACAGCTAATAATATCAAGATTGTTGTATGTGCTTATAAATTTAGTAAATTTCTAAATAAGTTATTCCAAAAATCTCTTGAGAATAAAACAGAAATAAGGATTTTAATTTAATTTTGCAATTAAATTTAAAATCTTAGTTTCTGTTTTTGAAATATGGTAATTCCTATGTAATGATGGGCCATATTTTTAAATTAGTATATATTACATCATCTAACTTGTTATCAAAATATTCACTATTTTTGGAAGCATCCACATTTGTGAAGAGACCTGTAAGATTATATAATATAAAAAGACTGATAAGGTCAGAAGATTCCGCAGAGTCTAGTGATCCAATTGTGATGTCAAAGTGGTCATTAGAGTTTTTTAATCTATTGCTCGCCCTTATGTATGAGTACAGATTTTTTCACATTCATAATAATGTTTTTCTCTACATCTGTTATGTCAGAGTATTGGATAGCAAAATCCATAGCATTTGTGAAAATTTCCTGATTTTGAAAGTAACTTATATTTGATACGCAAGTTGTCTAGGAAAATTAAAACCCAACCACCCCCTTATCAAAATAAGTGAATTTCCCATAACCATAACAATTTATAATATTAAGATTGTCTTTGATTATAAATGAAGTAAGTTTCTTAATAGGTTATATCAAAAATATAAAATGGAGCAATGGATTTTAAATTTAATTTTATAATTAAATTTAGAAGTTTAACTTCTATTTTGAAATATAGTACTTCCTGTGTAGCAATGGGCCATATTTTTTAAAAGAGAAAATAATTATAATCATATATATATATATATATATATATATATATACATACACATGAATAAAGACATATATATATATATATATATATAGATATTATTTGTGTATTCAGGCAGCAATCCTTCTTTCATGCACATTTCATTGAAAATGACAGACAAGATGCTTTTATTTAGCATTTTGTCGTTTTCAATGAAATGTGCATATATATATATATATATATATATTTTATAAACTGTTACATTGGAACATGCAAGTAACCATAACAAAAGGGCCTATGTAATTATTTACGAATTTTGATTGATCAGAAATACACTTCCTTAATGGGCATTTAAATTCATAAACAATATTTGTCCTATTTAATTTTGTTCTAAGAGGCGAATTATTATTTTTAACTATAAGGTTTTTTTGCTGTTGTCACCTGGTGTTGTGCATTTTTTACAATATTCTTAATTCTAGTTTTGTCTTGTTTGTAATTTTCATTCATTTGATTTTTATAAAAAATATTAATGTTATTGTTTATGTTTCTATTCTTGTCGTTGCTATTAGCTACCTTAGATAGAAAACGCTTAATGGAAAAATTCAACAAATGATTTGGAAATTCATTAATAAAAAGCATTTGTTTTACTTTATTTAATTCTTTATAGAAAAGTGTGCAAGATGATGAATTCTCATGTGCTCTCTTGAGAAAATTTTTAATAACACCTTTTTTATATCTAAGAGGGCATTCCCTAGAGAAATTAATATGGCAAGAGTCTTTACTAGTTGTTTTTTTATAAACAGAATTATAAAAGTATTATTACTAAAATCTACATGCAAAAAAAGGCTAAAAATAATGGAAGCTTTATTAATAAAAACAAAAAACCAATGCTTAATATCAACTATGAACATGGACACAATGTCTTGACTGTGTTTTAAAAATGAAAACCCTTATATAAATACATACATACAACAATCTATTTCTTGTTAACAGTTAATATAATTCAATCTTGAAAATGGCTAAATGTATCACTGAAAGCACTCGGAAAGAAAGAACAATTGGACAGTTTTTATATAATTTATCACCCGAAATGAAAAATTTCTCATGTGATCTATAAGATAAATTGTATAAAAAACTAAATCAAAGGACCTTGTCTGTCATATTCAATGAAATGTGTGTGTATATATATATATATATATATAATAGCTGACCACTCATATTTAAGGATACCCATCTACTATGGTGACTAGTGAATCCCTGTTACAGACATGCACTCAGGCACATTTGTGTTTGCTCAACACGCACAGAGCCCACTTGTGGTTTATACTGCAACTACGCTGAGCAGTTTCTGGGAAAAAGTGTGTTGTCAAGCATGATCAACAATTTTCAAAACTTCAAATTCCCAAAGTAAATGTTTTGGGAAAAAAAGTAATTTTTTTAATTTTTCAAAAAATGTTTTGGGAAAAAAAGTAATTTTTTTAATTTTTCAAAAAATTGCAGGTTGACTATTAATAATATTAATAATAAGAAAGTTAAGCTAAGTTAACTCCCTTATATATTCTTAATATAAACTGACTATAATGGAGGGCATTTCATGTGTATTTACAAAAGATTCACAACAATCAATTACATTAATTTTGGTCTTAGCAATTCACTCCTGGATGACATTGAAAGTATTTTTGAAAATAAAAGAAATAACAAAAACTACGGAGTCTTCCTTACTCAAGTTTTGTAACAGCACTAAGAAATTGATATATATATTATATATATATATATATATATATATATATAAGAAGAAATGATAATTTTTAAGAATGATAAGAAAGGATTTTCCACAATGTAAGATTTGAAGCTATCTCAGTCAACATTGGTGTACTGAAAGCTTGTCCTATGAAATGGGACATTAGAGGTTTAGTTTGACATCATTTTTAACATTGATCACTGAATAGTCTAAAGTAGCAAAAGTAACACTTCAGTAGAACATTCATCAAGAACAGGAGGTGAGAAAGAGGATTTGTGTGTTCCCCATGAACATGATATTTTTTTTAACCTAAAAACACTAAAGTTTTACATAATAGAATATTTTTTTTAAGAATTTGGTATCAACAGAAAGTGATTGAATAAGAACAGTAAATTCAAGGTTTTGGATGCTTTTTAATACAATCATCAGGTGGCAACTGCATAGGATAACCAAAAGTACCGTTTAACAACATTTGTGTGCATGGTTGTTTTATGCGTGATGAGTTAGATAACTAATCAGCTAAAATTCTACATAGGTACTAGACCATTTATTCTACCAGGCAAGCCTGGGATCAGAGCTGATCAGGATTTCTAGATTTTCTGGTTTTTACACTCATATATATACTTAAAATATGAAAGAAACACACAAAAGTAAAGAATAAAATTTATTAGATACAAATTAATGCTATTCTAAATTTAAGTCCAACTGGACTTTACAAATATGTGTAAAATTCTTAAAAGTAAACACAATTTTCAAAAATAAATATTTTTTTTTTAAATAATGGAAATAAATGAGTTTATATTAGAACTTTCTCCAATTTCTTTTAATGATATGAATTTTATGAAAATTTATTAAATCATATGTGATTATATAAATTTTTGTCAATGAGTGTTAATTTTGTAACAATCTGTCATAATTTTACAAAGCAGACAAAGGATTATTAATACAAAGCTTGTCAGTTTTCTGGTAATTCTGGAAGCTGGATAAATGGTGTTGCAAAATAACTTCCATATTTGATAATGTATAAGATATTAAAAACAAAAAAAATTTAATTTAATCCCAACAATGATATCATTACAACTAACAACATATGAATGCAGCAGCATCATTACTACTAGATGATCCATCTTATCTAAATATGCCTCCACACACTCCTATTATTACCAGCTGGAAATTAAGAAAGCGACATAACTGAAACAAAATACTGGTAATAGTAAAATACAAAGCTGTGATGTATAAAATTGAAACCAAAGAGAAATATGTCCAACACAAGAAGAAGCAGTGAAAGGAGAATGACTGGTGAGGAGGTGGGAGAGGTATGTTTTATATATAATTAATTATTAATGTTTTCTACAGTAGATATATTTTTAATGTTTTGTAATGTATTGATAGTATACTTTTCATAAATATTAATGTCTTCTGCTGTATATAAACAGATTTTTTAATGTAATTGTAAGCATTCTGAAAGCAAAGGAAATGTTTGTCGCAGATTAATTCCACAACGCAGAGAACAAATTCAGACTCGAATATTGAGGGCAGAAAGAAATGCCGAAAACTCGATTCGCAGGTACTATCTCACAAATCACAATGCCCGTAACCAGTCGGAAAAATAACTCACTCTCCGACGAATGCGGTAGCCAAAATACATCAATTTTTCCCTCTTGATTCAAGAACACCAACTGCATTTATCAGCCGAGCATTTTTTTTAATTCTCTGACAACTGGGAGAGGATGCCAAATTTTTGCATATCAAAATACTTTTATAGAGACTCCTGTGATGGACTTTTTTTAATCTAAATATTTCATCTTCAGTATGTCATGCGGAATACGTGCACTTTTTTTTTTGGTAAGTAATTTTCTTTTCCATCATAGGATACATGCGACGCGCTGCCGCTTGGTTTGACGAGGTAAGTCATCATTTTCTTCACTATAGTAATTCAGGAAATTCACAACAGTATTTTCAAACTTAAATTAAAAATTAGTAACTTTCAGAATGGCTTCACTAATGTTATAAAATAAAATAAGACATATCTCGGCTGATTTGCAGGCAAATAAACTAACATACTCAAGAGCAAGAGCCGGATGTGAACGGGACAAAATGGCCATTATCGCTGTTTACGCATAGGCCTGACGCACGGGTTCCGGTCAAAAAATAAAATAATATTTTAAAGTGTTCCTATTTCTCGACCAATAAAAATGCTTCCCTCCTAATTACACTTGCGTCGTTTTTTGAGCCTGTTAAGCCATAAAAAACGCCATAAAAGGGGGCACACGGGGAAGTACTAGCAGTCAACACGAGGCCAGGGAAGAGATCTGTCATGGTCAGTCTGGGCAGTCAGCAAGAGGAGTGCTACGCCAACCAGTGAGAACTACTATGAGAGATCAACCCAGATTGGCAGCTGGCTTATGAACTATACCATAAGATAGCTGTCCCAAACCCATACGTTCCTATTGAAATAAATCACGTAAATCTATTTCTGCTGTTGTCGTATTTCTTTCTTGCAACCATATGCTTGTCTATAACACTGGTGTCAGAAGCGTACAGCAAGAGAAATATGGATGACTTCACCCGAGCCAAACTATTTACTCTCATCAAGGAACAGAAAACACTACTGTTAACTTGAAAACAGGACCAACACAGCCTTCCAAAGCCACAAGAAATTCAAGCCAACATAAACGACATGCTGACTGCCATAAAATCAACTACTTTAACACCTCCCACTGCTCAAACAAATGGCGATTACAGCTTAATGATGCACCAACAAACTATACACGACATATTGAAGCTAGAGAGAACTTTTCGCCCTGGACATGATGTGAACCGATTCATCACGGCTCTAAACAGAGCATACACAATCCACGTCACACCAGAACTCAGCACCTATCCCAGCCTGGAATGCGAATTTGTCAAGTCTGCTAAAGATTTACTGGACCAAAGTATCTTTCAGCAGATGGTTGACTCAAAAAAAGACATATCCACCTTCAAACAACTGAAGGAATACGGAAGCCAGATGACTAACTCCCAAAACCTCAGTCAAGCCAGGGATCTGGAATGGCGAGACGGCAAAAAATTAACAGACTCCGCAGGTTGACTCGAAAACACCCTTAGAGAGGCAGCCATCCACATAAAAAACAAATACAAAAAAGACAAAAATACAGACTTAACAGTCGATGGACTTATTTCTATTATCAGCGCTATGCTAATGAGCGAAAAGGTGAAAATTTGAAACTCAAATCTTTACCCACATCTTGCCAAGACAATGGACAACCACTATTCAGCCATTGGCATAGCCTCTGAAGCTCAAAGAGGCCTTAATCACGGTGTAACATCCAATGACACGACTTTGCACGACACTGTGTATTTCACAGAAACCACAGTGGTCAAACCAAAGAAACGTGCCACTCGCCACCCACCTTGCACTTGGGCACAGGCCCATATCGCTGCAACGAATGATAATATACAAGCCATAAATGATGTGGAACAGGATTTTTGCTTCAGGCAGGACAAGATGTGATATCTCATTCGCCATGCCCCTACGTCAGCCATCACACCTTCAACCTTCAAGGACTCACTCACCATTCACTGCTCATCCAGTCCACCTTCATGGACATCACCTTCTCTGGCGTCGCAATGCTAGACTCTGGATGCTCCACCTGCATCTTACTAATATCTCAGTTACCCAGAGAAGCCAAGAAACACATGACCTGCTCTGACATTGTAGTAAAAGGAATCAATGGCAGCACCACTGCCTTTGGCAAACTGACTTGCGACATCACCATCGGCAACTGAGACTCACCCACATTCAAAAAGGTTAATGTGCTGGTAACTACCCAAACCACACTGATCATGATCAGCCAAAATATCCTATGTCACAACATGCTCAATTCCTATCTAATCGACAACCAAAATGTGACTATAGAATTCAGACGCACATACACAACACACACAGCTGCACCATCATTGTCAACCAACGATCCAGCATAGTATGGAACTACAGCCCAACATCCAGACACTGGATCAAAGGCTAACCTGGCTAAAGCATAGCACGGGGCTATCGCTACCAAACCATCCGAACCGAGACGAACTAGAGGCCACTGCAAACTTACTTATTCACTACACTGACATTATCGGCACCGAAAGCAGCAGCAAAGGCACATTCATCTGACCCATCCACATACCAACTACCAAATCGAGATCGACAAGCGAGACTGATACAAAACAGCATTTACATGGAAGGACCAATACTATCAATACACGCGCATGGCCTTCAGCCTTACATCTCCGAAATATTCTCCCTTTGCATAGCAGAAGCCCTAGCCACAGTCACATCCCGTGACAACATTTCCTCCTATATCGACGACAACCTGGTCCACGCTAGGACATTTAGGGAGTACGTACTCTTCCTCGAACAATTTTTTACTGCCCTCTGAAATTCGGACTCAAGCTGAATCCTGATAAATGACCTTCCTCGCATCAGAGGCAAAATTCCTTGGACACATAGGAAACAGCGAAGGATTCAAGGTTGATCCAGAATACGTTTGTGCCATCAGGGAAATGAAACCTCCAACATCAAAAAAGGAATTACAAAGCCTTATCAGCCGTTTAGTGTCAATCAGACAATTCCTAGAGACACGTCTTCATGAACAAATCAGTTTTCAAAACTTATGGGTCCCATACATGAACTCAACAAGGTTAATAAACCATTTATCTGGATGCAAAATGCCGACAGACCCTTCAAAAAATCTAGGACTGTCTTTCTTCGCCACCTGTCATCTCGTTTCCGGATTTCTCCAAACTTTTCACACTCACCACCAACGCTAGTGACATTGCATGTGGAGCAATCTTAATGCAAGCCGACAACAGAAAGATATCATAGCGGTTGTTTCCCATATATTCAACTCCACAGAACAGAACTGGTCCATGACGGAACGAGAGGCATATGCAGTAAAGTGGGCAATCTTGAAATTTGATTATTTCCTTTGCAACCACCCCTTCGTCATCTTCACTGACCACAGATCGCTGACATATCTGGACCAACGAGAGTTCAATAATGCCAAAATACGACGATGGCAAGAAGAAATTTCATGTTATAAATTCGTCTTAGAATATGTCGCAGGCGAATCAAATGTATGGGCTGACAAAGCTCAGCAGAGGTTGCGGACATAAGAAAACGAAAGCCCCAAATGACCCTACAGTGGTGGGCAGGACATTTGAGGTAAGTGATTCAGACCTCTGCATATACATCCCATCTTGGTGCCTCAGTGAGTTTAATGGTTTACAGCTTATTCCCAAAACTCACACACCACAAAACGCCCGCACCCACAAGCGCGTCACCAACACATTCTTCACCTATCACTCTACCACCACCATCCCCACTGAGAGAATCTGCAACCACCTCAGCATTGCAAATGAACAACAGAAGGACGATACCCTAGCAAAGATCATCAGCGCCCTCCAGTCACCCACTCCAAGTGAACCTCATATCGATCCTGACAACCACTGAGCTACGCTTTTCAAAGAACATTTGCACCAATTTTTTCTAGAACCAGGCACCTCTGTTTTGATAAGAGACAGTAAACACTCTCCGAGATTGGTTGTACCATACAAACTATGATCCAGATACCTCTACCGGGCACACGAGGGCAACAACCACTCAGGTGTTACCCATATGTGAGAACTCCTTTCCAGGTACTGGTGGGAATTCAAAAACCGCAACATCAAGGCCTATGTCAATTCTTGTGACATGTGTGCTAAGTGCAAGGGCAACTACGGTAGACATAACCACTGGCCCACTGGCCACTGCAAACGAGGAAAAAGAGCATTCGATCTCGTCTTTATAGACTTTGTCACAATGCCCAACTCAAAGGGAAAACGCTACATCCTAACCATCTTGGATAGCTTCAGCCGACACTTTACAGCCATACCATGCATGAGAGACAGTGCTATTGACACCGCCTGCAGATTGTACCAGTTCTTCCTTCAACACAGAGAGATTCCACACATAGTATCCTCTGATCGAGGTACACACTTCACTGGAGAAGTTTATCGACAATTCTGTAACCAGATGTCAATCACGCAAGAACTTCACTGTCCTTGGTGCCCGCAAAGCTCAAGAAATATTGAGAGACAACATCACACGATGACGAACGCACTTTATATGTTATGCAAAGACAGGAACTGTGAATGGACAGACGTTCTAGAATCTGTCATTTCGTCCATGAATGCCACGACCAACAGTGCCACCGGTATCTCCCCGCACTATGCCATTACCGGCCGTCACTCCAACATCGGCCTACCTTCACTACACAGAAAAGAAATCACAAGCGACAATCCTGGAGCATATGGAATGCAAATTAATGCCCTGCTAAAGCAGGATCACCACCACGTCACCCTGGCCAATGATAAAGCTTACCACAAACTTGAGACTAACTTAAATCGCCTCACATACAAGGACCCAATACAAGTAGGCAACAAGGTTTTACTTCACCGGCCACACTCAACTGCCCTGGATAGGAAATTATACCATTATAAAAACGAACAATATGATGTGTCAGGTGCAAAATGATAATGGTGATACAATCTGGATTCACTGTGCACATATCCGACGACTGGTTCCACGTCCAACACATCTAATACAATCCCTCTGCCTCCACCATGTAACAATCACAAGGATCATTCTCCTCCACATCCCTCTGGGACACATAATTCAGCAAATAACCCCAAACGAAAACAAATGCCAATAAGAAAAACACAAGGACAACTTCCCACATGCTTCAGAGATTTTATCATGAATTAATCACCCAAATATACACAAATAACATTCACTGTAAATCAGACCAAGATCTGGGGGAGCCTTGTTCTAAAATAAAATAAAACATATCTCGGCAGATTTGCAGGCAAATAAACTAACATACTCAAGAACAAGAGCCGGATGTAAACGGGACAAGGCCCCGTCACAAAATGACCATTATCGTAGTTTACGCATAGGCCCAACACACGAGTTCCGGTTGAAAAATAAAATAATATTTTAAAGTGTTCCTATTTCTCGACCAATAAAAATGCTTCCCTCCTAATTATATCCGCGTCGTTTTTTGAGCCTGTTAAGCCATAAAAAACGCCATAAAAAGGGTCACACGGGGAAGTACTAGCAGTCAACAGGAGGCCAGGGAAGAGGTCTGTCATGGTCAGTATGGGCAGTCTGCAGGAGGAGCGCCACGCCAACCAGTGAGAACTACTATGAGAGATCAACCCAGATTGGCAGCTGGCTTATGAACTATACCACAAGGTAGCTGTCCCAAAACCACGGGTTCCTATTGAAATAAATCACGTAAATCTATTTCTGCTGTTGTCATATTTCTTTTTTGCAACTATATGCTTGTCTATAACACTAATAAGAATAAAATACATTTTTTTAATCATTTCAATAAAGCTACTAAGACACAAGGGCTAATGAATGTCAGAGAATATGAATTGAATAGGAAAAAACATTATTAAAGAGAGAGAACAATAAAAGAACAAGAATTAAGACACAAGATAACAACTGATGTTGCATTTAAATTTTTAAAGATCAAAGTTGACTACGAAGCAAGAATCCAGAAGAGCGGTCCACAAGCAAGAAATGTGAAAGAATTAGAATAGAACTTATGGTTATATCTAACCATTTCAACTGTAAAATAATGAGACCTTGCCTCCAATCTAGTACTGCGCTTAAATTCATAAAGTCTAGGTACCATAGAGGAAAGTTAATCAGGACAATTACCATGAAAGTATTTATAGAAAAGGCACAGTTAAGATACATTACAACAGTGGGAAAGTGACTGAAGCTGAAATGCAAAGTCAGCATCAATAACATTGCAGATTCTTCTTTGGATTTTATCAAGAATGTTGGCATGTGAATTAAGATAAGATAAAGCTAGGTATCCCTGACATGTATATATAGTAACTGTGCATACATTATTATATAGTCTCTCCACCAATATCACACCCTTGGTATGTGTGTGTGTGTGTGTATGTGTGCATATGTATATATGTAGTTATCTCATGACAGTCATAAAATCTTTTATTGAAAAAGAAGTGTAGATGTCTTTATTGATATTTCAATATTTATTCACATCATCAAAACATTAAAGATGTGAAGATGATATCAATTAACATTAAACTATCAACAAAGTCAATCCCAATTCTTATTTGTTAATCAAATATTAAATTTTTCATCACACAATGATTTAATTAATATAATCAACAATTAAACTTATAAAGAACAATACAAGTTATTTCTAATTGTATGAGAATGCTTGGAAGCATATAACTCTTAAACATTATCTATTTACATGTAATATTACGATATTATAGCAGTTCATACGGGAAAATTTAATCACAAATGAAAAACTAACTTGACACAATAGACACAAGATTATACCAAGAAATGCTGAGGACAGAACATATGAGTAAATATGGAAGTTTTAAGTAAAATAGGAACTACAAGGAAAATTATACTTACAAGTTGAAATTTCTGGGATACATGATGAGGTAAGAGGGTCTATAGAATTTAACACTTACAGAGTGTACTAAAGGTAAGAGAAGCAGAAAGAAAAAAGCAAGTAACCTACTTAACAAACTTGTGTGAATGGAGGGCAGAACAGGGTCAAAGGGGTATGGTAAAATGCCAAAAATTACTTAGAGGAACAAAAGACTAGAAGTTGTGGAGATCCATGATTACCTATGTCATAAAAGGGCACAGCACATAAAATAAAGTTATGGAATTAAGCAATGTCTAAATACTAGTAGTCAACAGCTGGGTAAATACCAACAAGATACTTCAACTTTACAAGTGATATTCTTTTAGCTACTTTTAGGATAAAAATTTTTATATACCAACAAATATGGTAAGTGTAGATAATGAGCTTAAAGAACAAAACACTCATTTCAGAATTTTTTTTCAAATTCTGGTTATCCAGATATACTTCTAGAATATTGTTTTTTTAGGAAAAACTGTGTGAAAAGGTGTTTTTAGAGGTACATAATATGTAACGCATATGCATAAATTCTATATAATTTAAACAACTTCAAATTTTCATCCATATATCATCCTTGACAAGGCAACATTATTGTTAAATAATTTTCACTTTTATTTACTTCATATTTATTTAATCTTACTTTCCATGCCTTTTAAATCACCATTCTACAGTCATTAGTTAACTACACTGATCAAAGATAACAAATAAACCCTTGGCAAGATTCAAACTTGCATCCTTTTTTCTATAAAAATCTGCCAATTAGGCTAGAAAGAGCTATGATATGCAGAAGCTCAAATCGAACATTTATTCTTTATTTTTCCTAAATGTCATGACACAATGCCATATTTTATTATATACAGTAGTAATGTTAGTAGCAATATTTGAATTTATTAGATAAAATAAAATTGTCATTTATTATTAATCAATTCTGACTAGTATTTCTTTCATCTTATTTTTTTACAACACTCATACCATCATTAGCCAGTATAGATCTGAATGATATTCTAAGAGTCACAATAAAAAAAAACAAGATAAAAGAAATAAAAAAAATAACTGACAATGATTTCATCTAATAAATTCAGACATCTTAAGACTTACTACTAAGAGTAAAAGCAAGAGGAATAAGAACTACTCAAAAATTAATAATTAACTGCTCCATCAAAAAATTAAAATACAAGATAACTGGTGATAGGACTAGATCAGATAAAAATAATTATTATTGTCTATAGATAGATCAGAATTTTATCCACTTAATGTATTTAAATGTAGAAGTACATGTTTATATTTCTTGTGGTCACCTCTCAACACAGAAAAATTAATATTTAATAAATAACATGAAATTGATTTTTAAGAGAACACCCCCATAAAAACTCCAAACATCTCTACAATTATGTACACCTATATAAAGAAACACATGTACACACACAGAGACACATACGTAAACATCTGCATATATTCACCTGTAAACAACCCCCCACACATACATGAAAAGAACCATAAACACAAGACATATCCATGTATATATGAATAAAAATAACCATGAATACACGCAAGTATATCTACATCCATATACAAACACATATATCATAAATGTCTTTAAATATACAACCGTATTTAAAATGTTACAAATTTGGATTAAGAATAAAATTTAAATACTGACTAATAGAAAATGAAAATAATACAATAAGCACCATATTTGCAACTAAGCAAAAATAAATCAAGAACTTATAATTATTAATATTGTTAATTATTTACATTGTTTGAACTGTTGTCCTCATCTTTGTGATATTCACAACATTTTGGCTGTTGTATGCTCCAGCCTTTCCTTTTTCAGGTGATTGAATTTTGAACTGAATCCTTTATTTTGTCCACCAGGATAGATTGTTCTGATTCCATGAGCCATGCCTCTTCCAGATATTTCAGTTATCTCAACTTGCTAAGTTTTTGTGTCCTGACACATGATTCAGTGGATAAAAGCATTGGTTGGATCCAGTGACTTGACCCAAAGTGTTGTGTTCAGTACCTGGCTACTGCAGTGGTGAACAAAAACTTGGAAGGTTTAGTTAAAGCAAGATAACCGAGACATCTGGAAGAGGCATAACACGTGGAACTAGAACAATCTACTCCAGTGGACGAAATAAAGAGTTTGGTTCAAAATTCCAATCACCAAGAAGGCCGGAGGGTATAACAGCTGAAATGTGAATATGACAATAAAGATGAGGACAACACTCCAAACAATGTAAATAATTACAATACCTCATCTCAGAAATATAGACAGATATTGTTAATTACCTGAGTAAATTTAAAAATGCATCAGGTTGTATATCCATGATGTGTATTTCATTGGAATTGTTTTGATCAGCCATTGCACCATAAAACATGGCAAAAAACACTGAGCTTGCTGTTGCCAATACATACTTATGTGCATATATTGTAGTTGAGCCTACAACAAATTGTACATCAGACATCAAAGGGTTATTGAACATCACAGCATTACGTGCTCTTACAGTAGTCATTGATGCCTGCCAATTAACCTCCTGGCTAGCCTTTGAAGTGGGCAAAGTTTTTGGAGAAGAAGCTCTGTCCCTCCAGTTTGAATTTGTGTTCAATTCAGATTGTGTTTTTGAAACTTTTGGTGGATTCTTCTGGTGGACATAGTTCAGTGGCACTTCCTGGTTAACTTCCTCATTGTCTTTTATTTGTTTTATTGGTGTACATTGCTTTCCCTCAGACATGGTGGCCTTGCCCATGAACTCTGAAATAAAAGAAAATAGTGTTGTGTTATCTATAACTTTGAGAAGAGTCATTAACATTCCATACCATCTCTAGTCTTGGGTGACAGCCAGACTAAAAGAAGGTCTATTCTGAATACAAAAATTGTGAAAAAGGCAACAAGAAATCACCTCTTTCCCCCACCCTCGGTGCAATGGCTATTCAGGCTTTAAAAAGAAAACTACTGAGGATCATGATTGCCTACATACCTGTTAGAGATGTAATATTAAAAAATAGTTACAAATTATTAGGTAAAATTAACAGAGAAGAAATGAAACCTGGAATTTTCAGAATGACTGACCTCAAAAAAACAGCCTTTATGTTATAATAATTCCTAGAACTTTGAAACAGCAATGTTTGATAGGGAAGAAAAAATTTATACAATAAATATACCATCTTTCAACTTTTAAAGAATTTAAAAGCACATTTTTTGTAAATGATTCTAAGTTTTAAAGGGAACTTTTCTATTATTCTACAAACTTTAGTAAAGATATGGAAACAAATTTTTTAACAATTCATTTAAGTTTTATTAGTTATGAGGCTACTGAACATAAGAAAAATGAAGTAAAAAATAAACAAAACTGAAAAGAAAATTTGGGCAAATGATTTTCTTCATTAATTAATAATTTTTAAGTCTATAAACAAGTTAAAGTTATTGATAAAAGCAGAATATACAGGTGACTTAACTGTTAACCATGCAGAAAATGAGTAAACAGAATTCAAGCTGCAGCTTATTGTTGCTTTGCCTAGTTTTTTCTCTTGCATCATATATATTGTTTATTTAGTATTATTGAGAACTTTATTAATTTCCTTTGTTCAGAATTTTGTCTATTACACTTAACCATGGCCAATTACTTCATAGTTTTGTTATTGCTGAACTTACCTACGGAGTGAATAGTCATTAGTGCAAATTCTGTTTCTTAACACAACTATTCCATTTCACTTTAGATAATAGAAAAAATATTCTCTGGCAATGTAACAAGTATTGTTTTTATATAGTCTGAAGCAAAATATCAATTTTTTTAACATCCAAATTATACTGGTTTCTGCTATTATTAGTTTAAGTTAAGAAAGCTTTATTAACATTTTTTTCTCTATATCATTTTATCAGTCTTTCATATTAACATAGTGAACACATATACATCATAGGGAATTTGTAATTAAGTGTTTCAGTAAAAAATTGGTATTATGGCAGCTATGTAAGATCAGAATATAAAAGTATGAATTAAATATTCTAGCAAATGATGCTGCTTGAATGGATCAGTGAATTCTATAACCCTGATTACCAACACCTACCTAATATTGGTATATCATTTTATTTAGTTTTGCATAAACTACGCACTGCCAAAATTGAGCTAAAAATCTTCAATATGCATTTAAAATAATTTAAATATCTCCTTTTTAGTAAATTTTGGTTATATTAGTTGAAAAGTAATCTATGAAAAAAGAAAAATAATTTTACAATATTTCAAAGCTTCAAGACATTTTTAAAGCATCATCACAGTCAATGTATCATAGATCCACCATTTTAATTGAAAAATGATGATGGAAAATTTAAGATACTTCAAAGATCTCTTAATAATTAAATATCTATCCTAGATATTAATTTCTAAGTAAAATTGAGGAATAACTAAGAGAATTTTGGAAAAATATTACTGTGCACTTAAAATATAACAAAAAATGCCCATAAGCAAAAGCAAGGTATATTTTATATCAACAAATGCACTGATCAAACAATAGCAGTTACCCCATGAAACACTTACAAAGTTAATTAAATACTAGATCACTCATAAGCCCAGAGAGTTCCTGATGAGGTAACAATATTATCAACTTTATTATTAATTACACATATTTTCATTTGTATTTGCAATACAAGTTATTGCAATGTGAGTAACAATAATATTACTTACATTATACAATATAACTTGGATTAAATGCAATAAGAAATGAATAAATGGAAAGTTTTTCAAAATTTGTGAAAAAATGAAGTCACTTATATAAAGAACAAAACATTCAGTATATTAAAATTATTAACATGATATCATTGAAATAAATTTAACAGTTTTAACAATTCATATATTGATTCTAAAAATAACACTTAATTTGTCAGAAGAGGAAGACATTCCTTTTAAATGTAGTTAATTACTATCAACTGCTTACATTTCAAAAGGTGAAGTTCATTAAAAAAAAAAAAAATCAGCAACCATCTGCTTACGGAGATTCAGATTTATTGAAATAAAGTATTTTTGTACACAAAATAATAATTATATTTTTACTACATATACTTGTTTCTTCCTCACATCAATTTCAAAATATGTAACAGCGGCAAACTATCATACATCTATTTATTTATTTGCCATCAAGTCATGTGACACAATTTTCCAGCCATACAGATTATATTTTACAATAGCAGATACACATAGTATCTACACCTATCAAGTAGTTGCAAACATCCAAGATGTTTGTTTATAAAAAAAGTCTACAACAGAACCAATGTCTATATCATATATATATATATATATATATATATATATATATGATTGAGTTCATCAGTTTGGCAATTTATGTTTCGGTATTGGTTTTCATCTTTTTGCCTTGATACTGTGGTTCATGATTCAGTTTATCAGTTTTGAATTTAGTATCTTTACTTTCTGAGGAAGTCATCATTTTCCTGTGTAATGATAGCATTTGCATTTGTCAATATCTGATTTCGTTTGAGATTGATAAATTTACAACTTAATCAGTTCAACTCACATTATCTCATGTATTTCTGGTCTAATCTTAAAAATATCCATATAGCTAGAAAGAAAATAATCTTTCTAAATGTGTAATTTGTATGTGCTTTTATTCATGAATTATTTTTTTACAGCATGTTAAAATGGTATTTTGCTCTGACCAACTGGAAATGCAAAATATGATTTTTTTTTCAAGACTAAATTTTACACATTACTTTGTTTCACAAATTAAAGTGACCAATCTTTATCAATATTCTTGAAATTGTACACAGTACACTCAATTAGAAGACACCTTAAACTACAAACAGGAAGATATTCATTTCTTCTCTGACCCGTGGAAGCGAATTCCTTCAAAAATTATAAAGTAAGCAAAAAATAAAAAAGAGCAACTGATAGTAATAAATGTGTGGTAAAAGAACTTTCAACTGACAGACACTTATTTTCAAGTGATTAATTATTTTATTTAGAGACAAAGAATTCTCCCATTTATATCCAGAAATGCTGATAATAATTATCCATGAAAAATAAGTGTGTATTAAGGCAAGAAAAGTGACTGAAAAAGAATAATTTTTACTTTAGGTTTAAAAAGAAATGACTTGCAATTTTGAAAATATACACATTTTAAAACTGAGATTAAAACTTACTTTATTTGTTTTAATATCTAATTTTAGGTGTATTCACTAGATAGAAACAATTTTATTTGTAGAAAACAGACAATTTATTTTTACACTAGAGACTTGCATATCTGGAAATATACACATTTTAAAAGTGAAATTAAGAACTATTTTAATTATTCTTAATATCTAATTTAGGTGCAATCACTAGATAAACAAATTTATTTATAAAAAAAATCATTCATTTTTCTCGTTTACAACTTTATTTTGTGATTGGCATATTGGCTTACTAGTAAACGAAACCCTTACAAAAAATCCAACTTCATAAAATTTAACATCTAAGATGAAACTGGCAACTATTTTTTTTATTTTTACTCTCTATTTTGTTCTTGAAAGCAAACAAATAGATTTCACTACAACTATATCATGTTGTATTTTCCTTTTTTTCTTCATTTCTTTTGTAAACAAATAGATTTCACATAAAACTAGTCAATTATGTTTTTAACATATTTTTGTTCAATCTTTTTGTCTTACAATGGTGTAAATTTAATTTTATTAACATCTGAAAGTCTTTTTCAATAGTGTTTCTTTGGATGTGGCCACTCAGTAGTGATATAGCTCTTAAAAAAAAAAAAAAGAATGACTTTGGTTTTGTAAAAAGTTCCAATACAGTTTCATAGTGTGAAGATGAAATCAAGAGAAAGTTAAAGTTTTTTGACGTTAAATGTCAAAAAACAACATTATTACGTCATTATTTTTGCACCAACCTAATATATATATATATATATATATAAATAAAGTAAAACAAGAACAAAATCTACTTCCATACCTGATGATGTCAGTAGGAACAGACGAAAGCTTGTGTAAAGATTAAAAAGACCTTATGCAACTGGAATTTATAAACAGGGATCATATCATTTATATACAGGTTCGGGGTTGGTGTATCTTATTTATGTGTTTGCGACGATGTATTCTCACCATTTAAATCATTAACCTCTATATTTGTTTTTTGTATGAATGATTCATGAATTTATATATATATATATATATATATATATATATATATAAAAGACATTTTTATGTTTAACGTTCTTTTTATAGATACAAGTATTTAAGTAAATGCTCTGTTTATAATTAACAGTATTAAATAACATTTACTGGCCTGAATGTCGGAGAAATTTTCATAGAAAATATTCGTTCTTTGACAGGACTCGAACCTGTATCCTATACGGAACCGTCATTTACGCTGACGTGCCTTACCGTTAGGCATAAATGACGGTTCCGTAGGCCGGTAAATGTTATTTAATACTGTTAATTATAAACAGAGCATTTACTTAAATACTTGTATCTATAAAAAGAACGTTAAACATAAAAATGTCTTTAATAAATAAATTGTCGGACTTTGTCCATTTCGTAATATATATATATATATATATATATATATATATATACACACATATACACACAGATATATATATATATATATATATACACCATTATTTTCTTAGGGGTACAGAATTTTATTATGGAAATAACGGCAAGACGAGCTTTACCATTCATGATTTAAAAAAAAAAAAAAAAAGTTTCGCCCTCACACAACAAAGCTGAAATCAAGGGAAGACTAAATATTACAATATAAAATATAAAACATAAGAAATAAAGGCAGAACAATCAGATGGAAATAATGTCAAGCCCTAATAGACATTGCCTCTGTTTACAAAAGGAGGACTGTCTGGACCTGACATAGATCATTTCCAATGCTTTCAAATGTAATAAAGATTGAGCATTACTAAGGATAGAGAAAAAGTCAATACTGAAATTGATGGCACAGCTTGGATTATTTATAAGGTGCTCAGCAATGGTGGAGCTGTATGTGTTGTTGATCTTGTCACCAGATTGGAACATACAATTCCAAATTTTTCTCGGTAAGTGTTGATTTATTTATGTATCTAACTGTAAGGTGGGTCTACCTATGTAGTTGGCTCCGCAACTGCATCCAAACTGACATATCACATTGCAAATATGGTGGGGAGGTAGAACGTCCTTTCGAGCAGACACCCAAGGAGACCTGGTAGAGAAAACAACATGCACATTAGCAGAAAAATAGCAGTTTTTAACTGCTGAGCTAATCTGTTTGGCAAATTTACTACTTACTGAACCCAACCAGGGCAAACGCTAATAAACAGGACATTTAGAAGCCATACTTGGTTTAAGTTTAGAAAAATTTGAGATTATCATATTCATAACCAACTTAATAACATCCAAAGAGTACCCATTATTAGCTAGAGCTTTGGTAATTGTTTTTAGCTCTTTATCTAATTTAGATTCTGAGCAGATCATTAAAGCTCTATGTGTAAGGGTACTAATTAAATTTTCTTTGCATTTGTTAGGGTAGAATGCATCCCACTTAATGTCCTAGTTGGGTTCAATAAGTGGTAAATTTAAATAAAAGAAACACAATGACGACATGTTCTCATATAAGGAAGCCAGTATTGACAGACAGAAATTACAAAACCGCAACTAACCCTTAACCTATATTTACACTTTGCCATCTTAAATTATACTTGGCTTATACTTGCCATCTTAAATTATACTTGATTTAAATTATCCGGATTTGTCAAAAAAGCCAACACCCTCTTAAAATTTTGTAATCCCATTCCCCCACCAACTTAAACTACAGAATACTATTTAGTTTAAAAAAAGTAAATAATTTTATTTCCAAAGTTATTCAACATCTTTTGATAATGAACAAAATATTTAATTTTAAGTTTAATTTAAGACGTAGGTTTTGGTTCCGAAACATGGTAATTTTTGTATCATGATGAATAAATGTTTAATAATAATAATAATATATATATAGTAGATTCTCCTCTTCTTAATGATAAATGAGAGTCAGCATTGGATGGTGCCTTTCATTTCACATTTATGCATGCTAGCAGGGGCTATTGTGTAGAAAATCAGGTAAGGGAAAGATATATTTCATTTATGCTTTCTTAAGTTTGATACTAGCCCAGCCTTGCTGTGGGCAACAAAGTAACAATGACAGATGAAATCTGTTAAAGTAGGATTTTGATAGCATCTCTGCTTCAGAGGTTGACAAAGCTGATCATGGTGCTTCAGTCTTCAAAACTCTTAACTTAATGAAACATCTCTTATGCCACTCCTTTCAGTTTGATACTTGAGTTTTCCAGGTTTTCAGATCAAAGTTGAGACATTTCAAGTAAGAGTGGATGTCCAACTTAAAACTTGGAGTTTGGTAGTTCTCCATACAGCACCTTTTTAGGAAGCCTATGTTCATCCATTCTCACAACATGACCAGACTACCTAAGTTGTATCTTTGCTAGAATGGTTCCAATGCCTGTGATGTTGTTACATTTCTTCAGTATTGCACTATTCTTGACCCTGTCATCCCATTTTATATCACATATGGCATGAAGACAT
>OZ010616.1:41175336-41300336 GCA_963932145.1 Acanthosepion lycidas | reverse complement strand
CAACAATTTAAATATCTGGCAAGCATTTTAAGTTTTAACAGAGGATGGAAAGTTCAACAAAAGGTAAGCAAAAGTATTAAGAAACATAAAGATTTTGTTAAAAAGAAAGAAAATAGTAGTGAACTCTTACATAATATCAATCCCCTTATATGTCAGTGAATACTGAACAATATTTTCACAGGTGAAAAAGAAACTTGAAGTAACAGAATTGTGGTTCTATAGAAGGATGCTGATAATACCATGGACCAAATATGAAAGCAATGACAAAGATCTAGAGACAATGGAAACAAAAAGATCACTTATACCTAACATCAGAAAGAGACAGCTTAAATTTCTAGGGTGCATAATAAGGAAAGAGGGCTTGGCAAATGTGATACTCACAGGACAGATTGAAGGCAAAAGGCACAACGTATAACCTAACTGGCGAGCTTAAGTGAATGTATTGTGGAGCAGGGTTTGAGAGATATAGCAAAAAGACAAAACTTATTAAGAGCTACAAAGGCCAGGAAATTGTGGAGAGCCGTGATCATCAACGTGACACGGCACATAGAAGATTTACTACTCAAATCATTGTATGGGACAGAATTACTTTATGAATTCACATACAGAGTGTTCGTAAAGAGGTGAAGGAATTCAATTCACTTCTTCAAACTAAAAAAAACTAGTAAATCAGAATAACACACGTATTCTTCAATACATTTTTATTGTAAATAAGCGAGAGTGGATCAATAATCAACAGTTTTTATGTGAAATCTTTACTAAAGTTCGATATATGTGAAATGGGAGAAACATTGAATTTAAAATAAATGTACTGACACGGAACGAGTTAAAAATAAATAAAAATAAATGAACCACTTTGGGCTAAGGATTTTATTTTTTTTAACTGAACATGAATGAACGTATTGTTACCCTTTAAGCACAATTTTGTGTGTGTTTGTTTAATGTTAACAGTACTCGTAAAAAAATGTTAGCAACATTTATGTATGAATATGAGTTTTTGCCTTGAGCCAGTAGTATTTGTGCTCTATGTGGAGAGGTTTTGCAGTTTACACGCACAAAAGAAAGAATACTATTTATTTTATGTGGCTGTTTTGGGGAGACCGTACAATTTTTTTCCGCGGTATTGTGATCTTTTCTTTTGATTTCAATTCAATACTTAGTAACTGATGAGTTCATGTATAATTTTAAACAAAATACAAAAACAAAAATATTAAAACTAACGAAACAACGTAATAAAAGAAAATCATTTTTTTTTTTTTTTTTACTATTATCATGCATTCGGGGAAACAAATAAACCTTGTAAGTAATACTAAAAAATGCTTAAACTGACCCTTAAAGTTTAAAGTATGAAAATAGAATACAATACAGAAAAATAAAAACAAAAAGTAAAGTAAATACACTTAAAAAACTTAAACGCACGCTCATACACATCGACACAAGTCTCTATTTATGCTCACTCAAGTTAATACACGTACGAATATCGAACATAAATATAACAAATGTACTTAAGATTTATGAATTTATCGCCTCATTGCTTAAATTAAATAAATACAACCAAATAAAAACAAATCATGTAAAGCCACAAAGCAAATGTTAAATACAAAAAAAAAATAAAATAATTCGCATAAGTAAAAATAAAAAAAATAAAATAAAATAAATAAAAACTTTCGAACGCTAACATTTTTTTTTTTTAAATCAGAAAATCATAGTCGAGATATCATAAAACCCCGTCACAATATCAAATAAATTGTACATTTTCTAAATAAATGAAGTTTGGAGTCAGAAAAGTGTTTGTTGTTGCATTTACTTTTTATATTCATTTTTATTTTTTAAATACATGATCAGTTTTTTATGCGGTTGATAAGTCATTGTAAGTAAACTTAATTTACATGTATTATTAGCTTACAAATTTTAAAACATCAGCCAAAAAATACTAAATATTTACATTGAATGTTTTTGTTGTATAACCTGCTTTACTGTAAGTGTTACTGTTTCAGTAATAATAACAAACGTAACATTAATTTCACACGATTATGTATTTTTTAAAAATATAAAGAAAGAGAGAAGCATAAACAAATTAACAGAATATTTCATCCTATGTAAATAAACCATGATAAAGTCCAGGTAACGCCTTTTTATGCAAAAAAAAAAAATAACTAAATAAATAATATCTGTGACGTTTTCTTAGGGTTTTTTTTTTTATAGGTAGTTTGGTTTGTAAGTACGACATTGTGTCTGTGTACATGCATATTAAATGTACGTTACAACCAACAAAAAATACATAATGGATATCAAAGAAAATTGCACTAGCCATAAAAGAAGGGCCAAACAGGTAGATTGGTAAGTTTGTTAAGCTTTGTTGTTACCTCTAAAATATTTCGTAGCTATTGCAATTTGTCCGAAAGGTGTACAACCACAGACTGCCAGAGTGGGTGACCCCCTTCCACGACGAGACAACAATCCCATCATACACCGCTGTTGCTGCTGCTCCTGTTTGCTATTTGTTCGAAGCAAGGGCACATAACTCACTCCCACCTGAGAGAACAAGAAATAGAGATGTTTGATTTAGTTTATAGTGGTCCTTCTTTTTCTTTGCTTTTTGTTTAAATAAATTAAATTACTGGAGCAGAGAACATTGACGTCCAGTCTAATCATGTAACTGCTTCTTTAACACGCGTGTGTGCATATGAATGAATAATACATAAAGTGTGGCCATCAGTATGTAATTCCCATTTTATAAAATAGCTCAAGTATATTTCAGAGATATGTAAAAAGAAAAAAAAAAGATCAGCATATACATTATCAAGAACAATATTTATTTTTGTAATAAAATAAATAAAAAAAAATGACACGGGACTTGAAGATTGAACAAAGAAAATATTCGTCTTCTTCACTAACACGTTCCAACAATTCTTTCTTCCATCATATCGCATTTATTCCTAAAGTTTTTTTTAAGGCATCAATTCCCAGAGTATATATTTCTATATGAAAATCTAAAAACCGTGGCATTGCCCAAAAGTAAAACTCATTAATTTCACCCGACTCTTCAGATACAGAATGCGACCGACGGACTGACTTCGACACCACCACCGTGATTTCTAACACCTTACACAGTCTGTAGCAAAAATTACTGAAGTCTTTCTCTTCTCCGTCTTCTGCTCAGTCTCACGCCGCAGTCACCCCACCCCCTGAACCGAACAACACTCATGTCTTTCGCACAACTTTTCTCCCCATTACCCTTGCAAACTCTCAGCTTTTATGTCAGTGAGGCATACGCTTATGCAAATGAATACGGGCCTCGCTCCCAGTCTGGTTGCGCACGCGCACTACCATTTTTGTGTCCGCCGCCATGATGTTTGCCTCATCAAACGTTCCCTCATTCATTTGTTACACTCCCCCCTGATCCTTGATGATCACAGCACGGGCAAGGTCGTATTGGTAATCTCCGGCGTGTACTTCGTCGCAAGGGTGGTTCTGTGGTTTCTCTATTCTGTGCTGTTTGTTGGCTATGCAGTGTGATATAACACAGTGTTGTCAGAAGTCTCGTCATCCGCTTCGCCAGACGGGATGACATTTGTCCGGGGTCGTACGTCTTTTATATGGTGTTGAACGCCGTCGACAACAACGGATTGCGGGTTGATCACCTCTGTCACTTTTCCTTCTTGGAATCTGGAAGTGCATCGATAATGGGGCGTTTTGACCCACACAAAGTCTCCCAAACGGTATCTGTTTTGTGCGGTGGCCAGTGACGTTGGTAGTGGGTCGATATTCCTTATCCTGACCTCATATCTGTAGATTCCGTTAGCAGGTGCATCCAACGGAGATGTATCATCTTTGGGCGCTACGTTGTACCAATATACCGCTTCTTGAACAGAGCACCTCATCCTGACTGCAATCCGTTTAACACTGCGGTGGCATCGTTCGGCGATGCCATTGCCTGCTGGCACATAGGTACACCGAAATCGCAGGCGCACTCCCCAGCTAGCTGCAAACTCCTTGAACTTCACTGCTGGAAAACGCAGTGTCGTTGTCCGTCAACAATTCCTGTGGCGGACCGCGCTCAAAGAACATACACTCGGGGTGTCGAATAATGTTTCCGGAGTCCTGCTGCGACAACGGCCACCAGATGGTAAAACGTGTTGGACCGCAATTGGTGATCGTCAGGAAGTGTTTGCCGTTGTAGTGGGTTATATATCCATCCCAGTCTTTGCCAATTAGCTTTTACCGTTAATCCTCCTTTTGTCCAATGAACCGGGGCTGGATCGATTGTCTGACACTCTTCACATGCCCTGATAGCCGACCTCACATCTGCTTTGGTAACTGCTGGGCAAACCCTCCGGGCGAAATACGCAGTACTTCGGATGCCTGGGTGTCCACTACCTTTATGTATTTCCATAATCTGACTACTTGTCATCTCATCACTCCTCGCGGCACGAGCCAGAAGTACGGGCTCAATCGCGGATTTCATCCTCTCGAGCCACCTTTGCGGTACTCGGGTCATGGGGTCCGCTAAGTTCTGGCTTGATGGGATCAGAGTAACGTCTATGGACAACCCATATTCTTCTACCAGCAACTTTATTGTTTCGAATCGTCGTCGGAGCAACATCTCGCTAGTGGCCTTTGTACGTACTCGGGTCTTTCCGGTGAGTGTATCCACTAGCCAGTGATACACGCTCACTGAGTCCGTCTTTAAATGCATGACTTTGCACTGCCATAGCAACGCCAGATTGATGCCTTTCAGTACTGCATCAAGTTCGGCCGAGTTAATGTGCTGGGCGTCGTTCGCGAATCGCAGCCAACACGCATCCACGAACACAACATCATCACGTTCCAGGAGTACGCCGGTCGCCAGGGAACTTGCGTCTACCCATACATTGACGTCATGTCCATTCGCACACCATAGGCCCTGCGAAGGATCGCTCTGCTTCACCCTGGTTATTGTTTCTTGGATCATTTGTTGCAGTGGGACATCCTCTGTGGTGTCATCCCATCCTCGGGTCACGGCGTTGGCCCTTCGCTTTATAACTCTTGTTGCTGCTCAGAGCCACCCACACACTGGCAGATGCCCAATCAGATTCCCACATAGAGAGAAAACGGTACGACGTGTCACAACTTCTGGGATATCCGGAATGGCACTCCCACGGTTCCACCGCAAAGTGCCACGCTCCCCCAGACTTCCAATACAAGCACCCGAGTACCGTCTTCAAGTCGCTCCGGATCCTTGCTTTCTAGCCCAAACCGAGAAAAATGGTATCTTACCTGCTCCGCGGGCGCCATGCTGTTGTTGATGTACACATCGTCTATGTATGCTGACGTCGCCTGTTGGACAGTCACATTTTTGGATAGAACAGCCTCTACGATCGACTGCATAATGGAAGGGGCTACGTTCAACCCAAATCCCATCCGAGTTAGGCAGTATCTTCGCCCTTTAACCATCACAGTTTGGTAACGGCCATAGAGAACGGTGCACATGCACCTGAAGGTAGGCTTTTCTTAAGTCCAACACCGACACGTCGGACCCCTTCCTACGCCAGTCTCTCAGTTTTTGAGAGCACACATCGGCGCGTGCCGTGTACGCTTCCACGTGGTCGTTTAGTTCGCGGTAATCCATAACAGGTCGCACTTTTCTTTTGTTAGGCTGAACAATTGCCATTAGCGGGATCAAGCCTATCGAGGGACCGAGCCCCTTCTCCGGGTATGGTATCAGCCATCCGTTACGAATCCAAGTCTGCAACTCGCAATTATATTCCTTCCGGATATGTTTTGGCACGGTGTATTCAGGTGTCTGGTTAATCAACTGATCTGGCGGCAGCTCACCCGACCACTTCCAGGTCGCCGTCCATGTTTTCTTAGTGGGGTCGAATTCCACATCAAAGCCTGGTCTTTTTATTTTTACTGCGACAGCAGCCCCGACACTGGACACTTCGTTTGGAAAACTGGCCTCACCGTGCTCATTTATATGAACACCACCCAACAGGAGTATAACGTCAAGTCCAAGCAGGAGATCGAACCCCAATAGATCTCCATCCATGGCCAGCATTTCGACCACTACGGGAATCCTCTTATTTACCTGTAGATTGACACTGGTCACTCCCCTGCTGGTCATGCTCCTTCCGTCAACAGTCAGTACATCCGTCCTACGTCCATTCGGTGGACCACAAACCGAACTCTTCAACAAGAGACTGTGTGCATCCCGAATCAACCAATGCGTTACGCATCATCACTCCGTTGATGCAACGCGCATCACTGGCAGGTTAGTTCTCACATTACTCGGGGCGAAAGTGGTGCTCACATCTTGCCCCTGTCTCCGTCTCCGTTTTCCGGACATTTCAACGCGACGTGGCCCTCTTTCTGGCACCTGTAACATCGGATGTTGGGCTTTCGGCGCTGCCCCGGTCGTTCAAACTGGCAACGCTTGGTCAGATGGTTGGTCCCGGAACAATTAAAGCAATGCAGCGAGCTCTTGGTGGGCTTGAGTAGAGGCACTTTTTCTGTAGCTGGTCGGTCGACGGCTCTTGCCCGGCCGAGCATGCTCTCCGTGGTAATGTAGTCAATTTCGGCAGACGCCCGCAACAACTCCTGGGTGTAGGCAGAAAGTCCAGCCATGAACGCATACTTCAGTGCTCGGTCGGGCATTCCTCCGAACAGACTGGAGAGTTTCTTCAATGCTGCGTAGAACTCATCTACCGACTCATCCGGGCGCAAAGTGCGTCTCGAAAACTGCTTGTACGCTTCACATGGGTCAAGCCCTTCGAAGTGCAGATTTCACCAGGGTCACATAGGTCTTCTCCGCTTCCGAAAGTTGCTGGTAGACATCTAAGGCCCCTCCGGCCAATCGCAAGGGGATTACTTGCTCGACCCGGTCAACTCCCGAAAGTTTGCAAATCAGGTCTACTCTTTCTAGCCAATCAACAATCGACGTCGTTCCGTTGTATTCTGGCACGAACTTTAGATCGAACTTTCCGTCAGTCATAATGCCGAAATAGCTTGTAAACAGTCTGTAGCAAAAATTACTGAAGTCTTTCTCTTCTCCGTCTTCTGCTGAGTCTCACGTCGCAGTCGACACTGAACCGAACAACACGTATATCTTTCGCACAACTCGACACTTTTCTCCCCCTTACCCTCGAAAACTCTCAGCTTTTATGTCAGTGAGGCATACGCTTATGCAAATGAATACGGGCCTCGCTCCCAGTCTGGTTGCGCACGCGCACTGCCATTTTTGTGTCCGCGGCCATGACGTTTGCCTCGTCAAACGTTCACTCATTCATTTGTTACACTTCACTATTTACTGCAGGCCTCCCTCGTCTCACCACCGTCTCGCTAATAATAAATTCGACTAGTATCCAACAGAGACATTCCATTAGCAACTGTCACTATCCATTCTGGGTTTCCCTCGTCGCCTCCGCCTTAACTTTGGCCACTAACGCCCCTTATCACGAATCAACCCATCTCCTCGATCGACCAAATCACCTTACCAAGCATTTCAGCTTCGACATCTCGGCATCACTCGACCTCAAACTCCACAGATGTCGATTTTCTGCGAAGAAGAGCGTACGTAAAACTCCACCACTGGGACTTCGGCCAACCAACCCAAGAAATCCGTCAACTCCCGGCTCCACCGACAACATTCTTAAACCTAATCGCTTTCCTTACCAACAGAAATTGAAGAACCACACATGAACAATTTTTTGCCAAATTTCAAAATATATATCCTGAATTTTGACGAATACACTGTTGAAAATGTAATCCTTGTTTGTTCCTTTCCTTTACAACAAAACGCCTATTATAACAACTACGCAGAGAAAGAAGGCGTGCACGATAGTTTTATTTGCATCACTGCAACATACGCATTTTAGTTAAGTAACCAATATAAAGGAAGTAATGTTAAGTGGATTAGCGGCTCGGACTGAGGAATCGAGTCGAATCCATTCACTTACGTGCTAATACCCATGGGAAAGGTATGAATCCTCTTCTTATACTCCCAGCTATGGGTAAATAGCAGGACAGACCGAATTCTGTGGCGTTGAATGGCAACTGGTCTACCGCAGAAATAAATGGCAGCCTACTGCGGGAAAAATCTGCCAGTGTTGGAATTTAATTTGAGAACAATATTTTACAAGTTCACATTCTCTCTATTTTTTCTATCCTCACTCCAACCTCTCTTTACTTTCAAAACCGGCTCCCAAAGCCTTGATTCTTATCAAAGATAAGAATATATTTTCTGACTAACGAGAGAGCTGTAAAATATACAAAGGAATTCCACCACCATTTCTTTCCATGGTGCCATAAAGTTTTTGGGAAACCTCACAGCTTGTTCACTCCAACCTGTTTTTATTACTTGCAAAACCGGATCCCAAAGCTTTGATTCTTATCAGAGATAAAAATTTGTTTTCTGACCAATGGAGGGGCCAGGAAATTTGTATAACGATTTTGGAGGGAAAAGTCCGCGATCCTTCTGAACCTCCCAAATCTCCATAAATTTGGAAAATCTACGCCTATTTGGCAGTGAGAATTCGGCCCACCGTCTATAAGGTCGACGACAGAAAGCACCAGTCGACTTTACAGCCACTTTCAACCAAAGAAAAATTCTTGCTTGGCTGGAAAGACAGACCATCAGCCCACTACTAAAAATACATTTGAAAACTGCCTTCCTTGCACCTACAAGACTTTCTTATCGACCTACAAACTCACTCAACTACAGAATTCCTATATCTACCAACAACTTTCCTACTCTACAAGAACTGTGAGTGTTTCTAAACCATAACAAAATTCTACTCTCTTAAAGAACTTTTAGGCGCTCAGAGAAATATTTTGAACAAGCCTTTTTTCTGTTATGAACATTTTCTCTTCCTTTAAAGGACATTTTCTTTTCCTTTTCTTTATCCCTTTACCCTTTCTTTTTCTGTATATGTTAATAAACACTTTCTTCTTTTATTGTTACATACCGAGCAGGAGTTTTTTTCTTTATTCGACCACGCCTAAAAGAGAGAGTTTGTCCGCTCTAATCTTGGTGTTTTTATTCGCGTTTTGTCGCAATTCTTTAACCTCAATCCAATTTTTTAACTTCAACCCTTTAATGCGAGAAAGCAGGGATAAATTTCCCTGCACCTTGTCAGTCATGTATCGAAAGATACATGATCGCCTAAGCGTGTATCACGCATGGCACATAACTGAATGTATAATATAAAATAATTAAAAATAAGATACACTATGTCTGTTTATTGCTCTTTCTCTTAAGGAGAGAATATAAAAAATTGTATAAAAAAGTGTTATATATATTTATTTGTTATATAAAAAAAATGTATTATATATGTAAAAAAAAAGTGTAGATAAAAAATATTATAGCAATCTAGGTTTTGTAGTTCCCTTTAATATCAATAGCAACCCTTAAACATAGTAGCAGTAGTAGCCGTAAATAAATCTTGTATCAGCAGCAGCTCTGGAATATAAAAACACGTGAACCCTAAACTCACTCACTCTTCCGAGTTATCTTCTTTCGAACTGGTGACATGAACCTTCCGCGCTGAAGCTAAAAGGGCTGTGAACACTTCACACTAAAACATACCAATACAGTAAGTGCCACTCGAATATTTTTATGAACATTTCATTGTGTATGCAATTTACTCCTAGGAAAAGAAACTCTTGTTTTAAACTTTCCTTTTGTTAATTTTGTTTAATAAATGTTATCCTTTTCCACCACCACTTTTTACTATAAAATATTTCCGTAAGAAACCATACGCATTTAATTATTGAAGTAGTCAATCACTAAAGTTGGTTTATTACAATTGCTTTTAAAATAAATGATTGAAAAAATAAACGAAAGTCAGACGGTTAATTAAAAATCAATTAATTTGATGTTAAATATTTATACTTTAAATTTTCTAAAAATAGAATGGCTCCCAAAGTAGCTGAGAATAAATCGATTAAAGGTGGACGGTTTGCGATGCCCTTTTCAAATTTAAAAAAAATATACACCTTTAAAGTTTGTTACTAATCAAGAGGATGACTTCCATACAAATTTAAAAGTTGAGACCAATCTGGAGTCTATTTAGGAGCTATATAATTAGCCGAGTTAGCAGAAAATTTGAGAAGGCAAAAAAAAAAAAAAAAAAGATACCAGAAAGTTACAAGTTATAAGGAAAAGCAGGAAAGCATTTTCAGTAGGAAAAGCAATTTTGGCTGTCACTAGTAGATGAACTAGACTGTTTCTTACAGAAGAAGGAGTAAATGAAAAAAGAAAAAGAAAAAGCAGAACCTAATGAAGTGAAATATTTCTTAAATTAATAATCGAAATGTGTTTTAAAAAAAAGAACAAATTGGTTTAAATCCAAGTAACTCTTATGAATCTTCTCAGTTTCGATTTAGTTAAGTATATCTCTTTTGAAAGAATATGTATTCTGGACCTTTTTAAAATTAAGAATTTTTATGAGTCATATTTTATCTTTATCAAAAGGAAAATTTTCTGTAAACTCATTTGTAAATCTTGTATTCTGGTTTATTATTTTTATGTTAATGCAATGATTGTTTCTTTTAAATTTCACATCGGAGTTTCGAGTCTTTCTGCCTCTATTTACATACCACCATCGGAATCTCTTATTGATAGTTACATAGTCATTTCTTTTGTTTCTCTCCTTCTGGAATTCTCCATGTTCATATACGTTTTGGGTGTTCTTGTCTACTACTTGATCATTCGCCGTGCACCATTAAACCATTTTTTTCCGCGATCATTACTAGTTCTTAGTGTAAAATGATCAACTATTTTACCATCTCTCTTCCTGCCTACTTTGACATTCAGGTCTCCCATGATTATTGTAATTTCTTGCGACTTACATTGACACTTGGTATTGTCTAGCGTACATTAAAATTTTTCAATGTCTTATTTACTTTGTGCTGTCGGTGCATATACTACTATAATGAAAATGTTGAAAGTCTTGCCTTTCTATTTAACAAGAACAATTCTTTCGGATAGTTGATACTAGTATTCCAGAACATATTTTTCATGTCATTTTCTAATATCAGACTTACTCTTTTCTCATTTTTACCTGCGCCTGCATATATGATTCTGTGTTTGATGCTGACGAAATCTCCCTTATTTTCTCGCCTCATTTCGCATACGTTTAAAATATTAACATTTAACCTATTCATAAACTGTTTCAGTTTTGTCTTTCAGAAAATAGACAACGATAAGTCCTGAGAAGTGATCTACAAAGGTTGTCGGCAATTTCGATTCATTTATCGAAGTCGGTTCTATTGTTCCGGACAAATCACAATACACCCATACAAGTTGTGAGATGGCCTTTTTATCAGCTCTTAACTTTTCACATTTAAAATTAGTTTTATTTGCTATTTTCATAGCGGGTTCTAATTTTAAACTTTCTTTTCCATTGCAATGTCGTAAAATATCATTCCATTCTTTCAGAAAATGTGTCTTTTCAATTTTAAATAATACTATTCATTGAGGGATGTAGCCTTCCACTTTTTTTAATGTTACACATAGTTCCATTCGGAGCAGTGGCGGAACATAGGTAGAGGGCAACCGCTGTCATGGGGCGCAAAATCACTGATTGGCAAGTTTATTGCCGTGACTGGGAGTGAATTGCAAGCGAAATATTCCACTTCCAATATTCACACACATACACGCACGCACGCACACACACGTGTAAAAATCTCGCCTAATTAATTTAACCAAGCTTATTTATATAGTCAAAAATTAAGTCCCAGTTAGATTAGGGTAGGCCAAGTTATAACTCATTTATCGGCGAATATGTCGGGAAATTAATTCAAAAATTGTTGAAAAAGACCCTAAAATTCCTCCTTTTTATTTACTTTAATATCCTTTTTTGTGCCTGCCCGCAGATACTTATTTAATTAACGACACACCATGAATTATTTTGGAGACTGCGCTCAGTAGTTCTTCGATCATGCGTATGGCGGATGGAAGCGAATGACGATCAAAACGTGAAATGTGTTAAAGAAACAACAAAAAGTGTTGTTTAATTCTATATTCTCTCGGTTGAGACAATATTCAAAAATGCTTTACGTATTCCTGTGATAGTATAAACACAGCGTTTCTTTGTAAAATAATAATAATGGAAATTTTTCTCCTCGCCTCAATTGTTAGATTAATATAACATGTCAATTATTAAAAGATTTAGATTAAATGATCTTATTGTAACAGAGTTCGTAACATATCGTGTGCCGTATATAAAAGATTCATGTATTTTATGGCAGGTGTGTCAAACTGGCGGCCCGCTGGCCGCATGCGGCTCTTTACATGCATCTTGGCGATCCTCACAAAGGTTTCTATAGCCGTGGTACATCGAGAATTTTGTCTATGTTGGTAATGCAAATTATTAAAAACAGTGAATTTTTTTCAATTGGTATGATTATATCTATTTTATCTCAATGTTTTGTTTTTTTTCGAATGTCAGTGACTATTTTTAACATCCGGTTAATCATGTGATCATCCTTGACAACTAAATAAGAACAAAAGTGAAAACGTTCGTAATTTTGTAAATTTTGCATTAAAAATGTCGAATTCTACTTCATCTCGTAAAAAGAGAAAATTATCTTAAGAAGGACGTGTTTCAAGAAAAGTGGGAATTACAGTACTTTATAGTACAGTAATGGAAAGATAAACTGTTTGATTTACAACCACTGAATTGCGACGCCATAAGAATATAATGTGAAAAGGCATTATGAAACAAACCATCGACCTTATGATAAATATGAAGATATGAGTGTTTAAAAAGTGAAGGAATTCAAGGTTAAGCTAAAACAGCAACAAAGTTACATTACAAAAATTCAGAAAGACAACGTTAGTTCTGTTACTGCAAACTTTGAACTCTGTGATGTCTTGTAAAAACAACTGAAATTGTATGTTAAGTCACACTTATTTCAAAACATTTCATTAAGCTTGAACACTGCTGCTGAACGGATTGATGAAATGGCAGGTGATTTGAGTCTGCAGTTAAAGACTTTATCATCAAGTTTTGAACATTTTTCTATAGCTCTGGATGAGACTGTTGACATAGTTGGAATAGCATCGTTTTCATCAGCGCTTGTGACAATGAATTTCAAATTTATGAAGAATTAATTGAACTGGTCCCAATGCATAATACTACAACAAACCAGAACATTTTTGAGAAAGTTGAACAGCTTCTCCATGAGTATGGCCTTGATTTGAGTAAACCTGTGTGTTTATCTACTGATGGTGCTACCAATATGGTTGGGAGACATAATGGTATTGCTGCCAAGTTAGGTACAAAAATAGAAAACATATATCCATATTCAACATTCAAGCATTTTCACGGCATCAGCAGAACTTATGTTCCAAGATTTTAAAATTAGATCATATGTTGAGTTTTGTCACAGAAACTGTGAACTATATCAAAGCTCGTGCTCTGCATCACCATCAGTTTAGCCAGTTATTGGAAGACGTGAATAATCAGTTCACAAATGTCCCATTCTACACAGAACTTCGGTGGCTTTCATGTCACAATTTGTCATTTACTTTTTATTGCGACACAAAATTGTTATGTTTTTGGAGATGAGAAATGAATTGAAAGATGAAAGCTGGCTTCAAGATGTGGCTTTTTCAGTGGATATTACTGCCCAATTAAGAGAACTTAATTTGAAATCACTCAGTTATATGATGATATCAAGTGTTTCATTGCAAAATTAGCTTTATTGAAGTCCCAGTTGTCACATGAAAACTTGATTCCTTTTCCTATGTGCAAGGAGTTGAAAAAACTGCCAATAATGAGTCTGCATTTATCTTTGCTAAGTGCGACAATTACCCGGAATTGCTGTCAAAGGAATTTCAGCGAAGATTTTGTGGTTTTCATCTTGTGAAGATCAGTTTGCATTATTCTCAGCACCATTTACTTTTGATATTGCTCAGGCAGAGGCAGGTCTACAGATGGAATTACGGGAAATGCAGACTGACTCAACACTCAAGGGAAAGTACCTAGAAGTAGGGGTACCCGGATATTTTTCATACCTTCTTCAGACATTTAAGAACTTCAGAAAGTTAGTCACAAAGATTATGGCGATGTTTGGTTCCACATATGTCTGTGAGCAGTTATTTTTATTTATGAAGATCATAAAAACTTCTCACAGAACCAGATTAACTGATCGTCATTTGTCGTCTTTGATCAAAGTGGGATCTACACATAGATTCCAAACTGATATATCGAGAATTGTCTAAAGCAATGTCAATCACCAGGAGAACATTAAAATAATTAAATTGTACTACCTTGTATTGTAAATATTTTGTATTTAAAGTTTAGTTACCACTAGCTGTGATTAATATAAGACTGTAAGTAGGTGCGGCCTTCGAGGCTGCAGATATGGTAGATGCGGCCCTCCATTTGCCCTGAGTTTGAAGTGCCTGTTTTATGGCACAATTTTGGTTGTCGTTAGCAATGGCAAAAGCTTTGCAGGGGATTTTTTTATAGCTATTAAAAATGATGCAGTGTATTGTTTTTGTCGTTTGTTGTTTTCCCCAGCTTCACTCAACTAAATCTTGTGGATTTCGAAAATGGACAAAATGCAACGAAATGCGGGAACATGAACATCGTGCGTCATTTCTATTTGTATTTCTATTGTCATTTTGTATTTGTATGGAAAGACGTTGAGAGACACATATCAAAAGGGTCTACCATTGACCATAGTAATACATATGGGAGAACAGAAGCAATTGTGGAAGCATCTGCTCACGCGTATTGTGGATTATATTACGTTTTTGGCGACTCCACATCTGGCATTCCCTGAACACCGAGAAGTCATTGTATCAAGTAATAATCCCGGTAATTTTCTTGCACTCATTAAGCTACTTATCAAGTACGACCTTCTGTTGCAGCATCACTTGGATTATGCCAAGTCGCATCCACATATTCTGCAACACTTTTGTCTGGCAAGATACAGAATGAGTTCATTGAGCTACTGGTTAATGAAGTGCATCAGTCTATCCTACAGAGAGAGTCAAAAAAGCAAATACTATGGGATTATGTTCGACATTACCTCAAAATTGGAACGAGATCGTCTTGATTTGATCGACTGTCGTGAACAATGCTGCAACAATGGCTATGAAGATGACCAGAGTGTCCTGAAACGAATATCACAGAGAAACCCGAAAGCAATCTTTGTGAATTGTGACAACCATTCTTTGAACCTCTTAGAAATGCGTACAGCATCAAAACACGTGATTACTCTATCATTTTTTTGAGTTCATCCTTCATTGTACAATTTTTTCTCCGGCTCAACAATGCGGTGGGAAAAATTAAAGGTGACAGTACTTACAGTTGTAAAGCTCCCCACCCTGATACAAGATGGATTGCTAAGCGCGATACTGTTCATGCTGTGAAAACGAAGTTGGATGACATAGCTAAATTGTTGAAGGATATGGCAAATGACACTTCAGTATCAGTCGACAGAAGAAGCGTCACCAGCTGCTTGCTGCATAACATGCAAACTTTCAGCTTTCTAACTATGCTGCCGTTTTGGGACGACGTCCTGATTTTCATCGACCGAATTTAGAAGAGACTTCAGTGCTCTCGAATGAACTTAAATGAAGCTCGAGCTGACATTCAAAGTCTGCAACAAACTTTTAAGAGTGAACGGGACTTGCTCTGTAAAAATTCAATAGCAAAAGGCAAGGAACAATGCTTAGAATGGAATATTGACGTTAGTCAGCAGAGAAGGGTGAGTCGTAAAAAGAGAATGACTGAAAAGAAGACGAAAGATGAGCCTCTAAATGTGGGAGAAGAAATGGATGTTAACTTGAATCTGGATTAGTTTGAACTGCTGGATTAGGCTGAATACAGAACTGAAAATCTTTTAATTTACAAAGTTGAGTCAGTTGCATTTGGGTTCCACTTGCATATTGAAAGCCTCATTGACTCGAACGAAGACACAGTTAAAAAATGCAAAGAAGTTGCTACAGTATACGAGGGTGATTTTGATAGAATAGAACTCGGTCACGAAATGACAGACTGCCAAATCGTAATACAATAAAGAAAAGACAGTGCCTTAAAAAAAAAAACACCAATCTAGCATAGCAACTTCGCATTATCTTACGGTGATGATATGTTCCCCAATTTACAAATAGCATTGTACATACTGTTGGCTGTTGCTATCTCTGTGGTATCCTGTGAGCGCTCTTTCATCAAATGAAAATGAATAAAAACTATTTCCGATACACAATAGGTCAGGAACGCCTAAACAATTTGTCTTTATTAAGCATCGAAAGTGAAGAATTTTGACATATAAATGTGGATGATGTTATTGGCAAATTTTTGACCACCAGGCCTGGCTATATGCCGCGATTTTACAAATTCAAATAGATTTAATTTTTTATATATGGTCCGGTGTCCCTGATATTTTCCTGGAGCTCCTCGATAAGGGCCAAAGAAGAATCAGCAATATTATTGGTGCTGCTCTCGCAGCTCGGCTTCAATCACTGGCCCACTTTGTAAGGTTGCCGCTCTGTGTCATTTTAGTAAATACTTTCATGCTAATTGTTTGGAGTTCCCCGTAACTCCTCATCGAAAGAGAGGGCATCGGTCTTCAGAAGAGAATAGCAATTCAAAAAAGGATTTATCCAGATTAAAGAGGCTGTTGAGTAGAGAAACCCATACTACCCCACCAAAAGACTTTAACGACCTGATCAGAGATCTTTGTCAGACAAGGTCCAGTGCCGAGCCTTTGATCTCGAGGCTCAAGCAGTGGAAAGAACAATATTTTGAAGCAAAGTATAGCACACTGTTTTGTATTGGGAGGCTAGTGATCGTTTTGTGGTGTTCAGAACTGCTTCAATTTGTGGTTTTTCGAATGACCACATAACATCGTTTTGTAGTTGATATATTAGGGTCATCCCTGCTGAGTAGTTGGACAAAAGATTTATCATGCCTAGAAATCTCTGTAAATCTTGTTTGAATGTTAATCCTTCACTAGTTAACAAGTGTCCCAAACCTGGAGTTTAATTTTCTTTTAATTTTGTTAAAGATGAATTTTAGTCTTTCTATGTGTTCCAGTGTATAGGATTTTGTCTTAGGAGATTTTGGTTCTTTTAATGCCTTCGATAATTGTGGTAATTTATTTTTTGAGTACTTTCCTTGCACTGTGAGTACTGTAGGGTAATCTGATGAATTAGTATGAAGGTTAGAAAATGAGAGATTTTTTCATTAACTAGAATTTGCCAATATCCGTCAGAAGCATCATGTTTTTAAAAAATGATGCCTTTTTGCAAATATTTCTTCTGTTATAATAATTTTAAAATATTCTCTATTTATTTCTTTATTTAAATGTTTGGTATTTAGACAGGGGTGTGCTTTTTCAACAATAAGCTGGGAGATAACCCGGTCTGTTTTTTGTTTTTTTTGGGTTTTTTTTTCATTTCCGTATCCAACATTCTTTATAGTTTGACTTGTAATTTTTCTTTTAATGCAAAGCGTATTTTCTTCATGTGTGTATTACAGGATATTTTAACAGTAAAGTACCAATTTCGTAAAACAGTTCTTTGTACGTCAGGGATTTTGCGGGGTGGTGGAGATTTCACACATCTTTGCATCAAGAACGTGTTAGAAATCTGTCTGCTACAATTAAATTGTACTGAATTTGCATCTTTTTTGTTTTTCATTGTTGTGCATTTTCCTAATACAAGATTTTTGTATTATTATACGCACTTAGCTTCGCTGATGGAAGTAAAAGATTTGTATATAATTACGCTGATTTCTGTACAAGATTCAATTCTGAATTGTGTCATAATTCAATAACTTAATTTTGCAGTCTGGCAGTTTAGGATCTGCTTTTTCTACTGTCTGGATCCTATGTGACTTGTGTATATTTAGATTAATTTATATTCATAGAAATACTGCGGATGGTATATTGCCCCGCAAGCAGATATTGGGTGACGGAAGACAACAAACAAAACGAAAACGTAAGTTAAAAAAATATGTTGCCATGTTTATTTTTGTTATAGAAAATAAACAAAAATAATGTTACAGTACACTAGGCAAAAATAACTCTGCAAGGTCATGTAGAAGGTGAGAATAGCGCTGTCCTAAGAAGGACAGTTTTGGTAGTCGCTGAAGAGCGTTGTGCTGAAAAGGACGGTTTATTGCATACCGTTGCTGCTGGTGAGGATAACTGGAGCAAGAAGCCTGTTGGAGCTAGTTGGAGCGATGGGAGCCGGCTGCCTACTGGAGATGGTTATAGCTGGTTAACTGGAACTGCTGCTGATGGCTGGAGCCATGGGTTGGCTGTCGGCGGCTGCTGCTGAAACAGATACTACACTTTGAGTCTAATCATCTGGGCCGCGAGACGGGATGCAACATAAAGCTAGGCTTAACCTGGGGAGCATAAGCGCGTACAAAAATTGTACAAGTTCAAAAATTGACCAAGTTCTCGAAAATATCGTTTGCGCTGGCTCTAGTGCAATGAGAGGGTGCAGCCTAGGGCAACTGTTCCACAGGGTCGGCCACCTCAAAGTATTATTTATCTCAGTTGCATCACTGTCCGCGGTCAGAGCCACAACTGAGTCGTACTCTGCCCGAATACAGAGACGAAACTGAAAGCTATTATCAGTATTCTAATTGTCAGATTGTTAGAAATATGCATATGGTGGCACGAGAGAACAAACGAAACAAGTACCACCGGTGAGGCAAAAGGAAAAGAAGACAAGGATTATTAATTTAAAATTATTTCTATTGCCGATACAGAGGATGTCAACAGAATGTCTTTTTGTGGGTTTGGGAAGCGAGTTGGTAGGGCCTGATATTGATGTGTGTGCTAGGTTTATTGACCGATGTCATGGTGGGAACATTGAGAGAGGACGTTTGCTTGTTCGCTATGATTCTGTCAGTCATTTACGAACGGCGCTCTTAAAAGTAAATGTGGTAGCTCACAAACTCATCTATTTTTTATTGGCAATAACATTCGTCATTGGCTTCTTTTATATTGTATTATATATTTTTAAGGTGTTTTGCTTTTTGTGGGCGGATGTAATGCTCGGAGCCTTTGAGCAGAGGATGACTTATTTTGGGTTTCGCTTTAGCCAACATGTAGAGTGAATCTAATTTGAATAAAAGATGTTCGCCAAACCATAAGTCTTTAACTCCACATATCAAGTTATCTTTCATAATATTATCGGAGATGCTTCCAAATTTACATAGTTTTGCATTGTTGTAGTTTGATTATATATAATGATTGAATTTTTGTATTTCTGTTTGCATTAGAAGAATTTGTTAAGAAGGTTAGATTTTTTTCTATGTTTACAGTATAAATTTAAAATAGGTATGGTCAATAACTCGCCCATAAAAAAAACTTAGCATGATGAAAAAAAGGCTCTAAAATTAATAAAAACAAAGTTTTATCGTGAAAAAGTCTGTTATTAATAAGAGGAAAGGCCAAAGTATTTTTTAATCATTTTTTTAAAAAAAGTTATTCCTTTCTAGCACGCTTGAAATTTTGGTTAAAAATCTTAATTTTTAAAAATGTTAAATATTACGCGGTCGCGTAATATTTAGTATTTTTTAGCGCTTCTTTCAGTTGAAAAACACATTAATTAGAAATTCTTGCAAAAATCAAATATTTGTCGGAATTTAATGAAGGTCTCAGAACTTATTCAAAAATGAATTAAATTATTTTAGAAATGTTTGTTTTTTAGAAAGTCGTGGTAAAAATATTTTTACATCTGTTACCCCCTCCTTACTTTTTATGAAAACTCGAAAACTCGACGATTGTGATTTTTTAAATAAGTACATCGATTTTTTTGTAAATACAAAACCCAATAAAACTAAGACATTATTTAATTAAAAAAGCTTTTAATGTCTTTTAATGAATAATATATGTTAATGAATGTTTACGAATAATATATGTTAAGGACATTATTGTCTGAAGCCAAAATAATTTTTGATGAAAAATGAATTTTTACAAAAATTGTTTTCTTTTTTTCACTTGTAAATACAAAATGTGATAAAGTTGTTAAATATTTTAAAATTAAATTTGGATATGTGTATTTCTGGAAATGCTCTTATTAAAAGATCTATTTTATAGATCTTAAATTTGAAAGATTTGAAGCCTTTCTATTTTTAAAATATTTTTTAATATGCCTTAATTGTATTACAAACGTTTCTGGCAAAACTACGCAGGAATAATTCAGAAATAATGTCTCATGGTTTAATAAATTGCGTTGAGTTCGTTCTGGCTAGCACGTATCAAATTCTCTGACTGACCATCATCATCGCATTTTCAAAATTTTTCTCTTTTTTTACATATCTCACTAAATATTTTCTTTTCATTTTTTAAATATAATCATTTTTCTTTTCTTTTTCAGTCAGAGACATACTGCAATTATTAATTTTTTTCTTTTTCTAGATTTAGTTTTAGGGACGGAAACGGTGCAGACTTTGGATATATCTTCCTTAAAAAGTACCTAAAAAAATCAATAAAATATTAGACTTTTGAAAGTATTTAATTTTTAAGAATTACTTGATAGTTAAATGTCTATTTAACTATCAAGTAATTCTTCATTTAAAATTCGAAAATACTGTCACTTCTGTCGATCCATCCGATAAGTTGTCCTGACGTCAATTCACACCTCCAAAACCAATCGCGACGGTTAGACATGCTTCTCTTACTTCCATCTAAATGTTTTCTGCTAAAAAAATTAAGTAATGTTTGTTTCCACTTACATTAAGTATACTCTAAATTTTCTAATTTTCCTAAAATAACTTTCGAAAAAAGGATAATTGAATTTTACGAGAATTTCACTTTTGTTTACAAAGTTGTCAAAAATGGCTGACATTATCGATTTTATGTACATTTAATTGACTAAAAACAAACAAAATTTTTATCTAAAATTTCCGACGTGCTAGAAAGGATTAAAATTTTTTTTTAAATATTCAGAAAATACTTTGGTCTTTCCTCTAACATAAACATTTAGACGATAAGAAAACTGTTTAATCAAGTTTGGGGCCTTTTTTCATCAGGGTATTCTCTTTTTACCGAATTATGGAACATATCTAAATTTGACTGATACTATTTAGTAGGCTAGTTTTGTCTGGTGAATTGAATATAAATGTAGAAAAGATGTTTTTGACTCTGAGGTCAATATAAGTTTGTAAAATCGAAATGATGACTTTACCTGGTTATTGTATTCATTTTTTCATTTCTTCCATGCAGCAGGCAGATTTTTTTTTATTGAAGTTGAGCAGGTTTGGTGGTAGTAAAATTTCCATTTTTTTTAATTACTTAATTAATGCTGCTTTCTTGATTCAAAGATTTCTAACACAGTTGCTTTTGACATGAAGGCCACTTCTGATACCATAATGGGTATATGGGTTTCTGCTTAGCAACGAATTATTGAACAAGAAAAGACAAACATGTGTGCAACTTAAGAAAAACTTCTTCCTCTAAATTCAAAGGTGTGTATCCAGGGACCCTATGACACCATAGAAAGTGGTGTGATCTGAGTGACTCCCGGGAGGAAGACTGGAGAAGTCTCCTAACTACCTCAATCTATGGTGAAAAGAACAAAAAGAGAAAAAAGAGAGTTTAATATCCTTTCCTTTTATAGTCATGAAACAGCACCGTTGAGTGGTAACCTAGCAGACAATCCCGACAATATGAGAAAAAAGAGAGTTTAATATCCTTTCCTTTTATAGTCATGAAACAGCACCGTTGAGTGGTATCCTAGTAGACAATCCCGACAATATGAGAAAAAAGAGAGTTTAATATCCTTTCCTTTTATAGTCATGAAACAGCACCGTTGAGTGGTATCCTAGCAGACAATCCCGACAATATGAGAAAAAAGAGAGTTTAATATCCTTTCCTTTTATAGTCATGAAACAGCACCGTTGAGTGGTATCCTAGTAGACAATCCCGACAATAAATCTTTTAAATCATTTCACACGAACTAATGCAGTAATGTCACTAAGACACAAGGAGGTTTTACTGAATGTGAAAAAATATGAGAAAAAGAACGATTATTAAGGAGAGAGAACAATAAAAAAAAATAAAACAAGGATTAAGAAGACGCAAGATAACGACTGACATTACATTTACATTTTTTAAAATCAAAGTTGACTACGAAGAAGCCAGTAAAGAGATCTACAAGAGATGCAAGAGATGAAATTGATAGCATAGATCTTACATCTACATCTAGCAATTTCAACTGTAAAATGACGAGACCTAGCTGACAAATACTGGGTTTAAATTTGTAAAGTCCATGTACCAATGAGGAAAGCTCATCAGAATAATTACTATGAAAATATTTATATAAAAATGTTACAGACCAATTGCCGCAACACAAAATTTAAAAAGAAAAGATAAAAAACAACTTGTTGTCAAAGGATATGACCAAAGTTTACCACTCTATGGTGGACGGATTCCCTTACAGCATCAGATACACGGGTGAGGAAACACATCCAACAGTAACGAACAACAAACGCCAATATCTAATTTAATCAAACTTAATTATACCAAGATGATACAGAAAAACATTAATGTAAAATAGTGCTTGAATTATGTTTGCCAAACATTTCTGTGTGGAAAGTTGTATGCAATATATATCTGATATGAACAGTTAAAGAACAGTTAGCTTTAGTCGTTCGCTTGGAATGAAATAGGGTTTTCTCTTTTCCCTTTTCTCTATCTTTCTTTTGTTTTATATTTCTCTTTTGTTCTTTTTACTTTCAGTTCATTTTGATATATTATTCTTTCTTCATTGTTATGAGTTTTGGCCCCTAAGTATTGGTCGTTTACTCTCTTCTTCACATATTCAGCAATATCGAATTCATCATTCGGGTAAGAAGATTCGGCGCTGTATAAGTTATAGCCTGCTTCCAACTGAGTGGGTTATACATGCCTGTCTTAGGTGATTATCACGTTTAGTAATTCACCTGTGCATTTGATATACGCAGCAGTGTGTTGAATTGAGGTGAACTGGAACTCGCATTGTGTGATTTTCTTTGCTTGGCGTTAAGTAAAAAGAGATGTTACTCGCTCAAGATCCGTGTTCCAACTAATACCTTCCACTGAACGTTTCGTACTTGATCACGTGATGTGATCTGCATGTGTGTGCGAAGCTATTTTTAGATCTCTCTTGGATCTGTTACTAAGGTCATCAGCTTGCCTGACCTAATTGTTCTTGTAGTCAGCGACTACTATGACAGATTGATAGAAAAAGGGCGAGTGATATATTATAGAGATGTGGAAAGACGGATGGTCCGCTAAGTGTAAAATGTGTGTGGTTAGGGGCTTTAGCTGCGAAAGGATGTAACATGGCACAGGGAAAACGAGTTAGTGGAAAGTGACTGAAAATGAGATGCCAGATCAGTACCGATAATATTGCAGATTCTTCTTTGGATTTTGTCAAGAATATCTAAATACATAGCAAATGCGCCAGATCATATGAAGCAACAATATTCAATGCTTGGATGAATGGTCGACTTATAAATGTGTACGATAAATTCTATGGGGAAAAATGTCTAGCACGACACAGTCAATCAACTTTCTTAGCAGCAGACCTAGTAATTGATTCAGTACACTCTGTCCATTTCATGCCAGTGGAAATCATTAGTGACGGCTGTAGTAGACCGGAGAGAAAGGAAGCCATATTGTTTGTCAGAGAGTAGGTTGCGTGAGGTAAGATGTTTAGCTACTTCAGCATAGATTATATCCTCGAATACTTTGCTGAAAAAGCGATAGGAGACGACTAATAGGACGATAGTTAGAGAGGTCAGAAGGTTCTCCAGAGTTCTTAAAAACAGGAACTACAAAGGAGGACTTCCAAGAATCTGGAAAGCGGAAAGCAGTGAAGCAATAGCTGTAGGGTTTGGTAAGAGCTGATGCCAGCTTGGGAGCACATTTCTTTAGGACGACGGCTGGGATCTCGTCACCTCCGTTAGCCTTATGGGAGTCTAATTTAGAAGTGATTTCTGAGGCCATTGACAGTATTATGTACATATCACTTGGTAGAATCTCTGTTCTACGGGGAAATCAGGTGTCGGTACTCCAAACGAATCATGTGTTGAGTTGAAAGAGAACTTCAAAGCAAAGCATTCAGCCTTATCTGCTGTAGATGTCAGGACTTCGAACTGATTGAATAGAGGAGGGATTGGGGACTTTACTGTTGTTCAGCACACTCTTGCAGAGTCGCCAGTAATCTCTAGAAATGAACTTGCGAGATGCTATACGATGTTTTATTCTATCAACAAATAGTGACTTTGCTTCATTGAGGACACGCTTGTACTCATTACGCGCAAAGACAAAGAGACGTCTGTTGCAATCAGGCGTGTTGCTCTGGTATAATCGGAAGAAGTGATTCCTGTGGGCTATAGCGGCCGCGCATGCAGATGAGAACCAAAGAGATGAACACGGTTTAACAGTAACAGCAACCAGAAAACTACCAACCCGGTATCCTCACGTTGCCATCATCCACGCATATCACAAAGAATTCATGATAGTACCACTATTAAGGCTTGAGAAAAGGAAAGAAACCGGGAACCTCCTAAACAGGAAACAAAGAACGAGCCTCTTGGAGAGTCGAGATCAGCCCACAGATGCCCCTGTACAAACATATATACATACCTGTGCACCGGGGGGGGGGGGGGTAAAAATAAATAAATAAATAAATAAAATAATTAAGTTCTTAGTATAAGTCTGAATACCAACTCTTTCAAACTGCACTCATAATCCCCAGCTAGTCACCGCAAAAAAAAGAAAACTTCATTAAATGCTGCGACCCCAATCAATTAACATTACGTTAAGAAACACGTTATCAGTACGGACATAAATATCAACAAAAGGAATTATTTCGTTATATTATTGCAAAAAACAGAGGAACTTTTAAGAAGGATGAGATGGAAAGCGTACTTTTTTCTTTGACAAAATAACTTATTAAACGAACCTGAAATATACGGTTTCTGCAGAAAAAAAAGCACCGTTTATTGAAGGGTTGTTTGAATTTGAAAAAGATTTACTTGAAATTATAAGCAACGTATTCTTCTAAAAAATGAAATGCTACTTATTGAACAATACTACCCATGTTAAGGGAAATTTTCACGACTGCCCTGGATTTTGTTACCCAGTACTCTGACCTAATAGATGAGGAAAAAAAACATAATTATGAGTGCGAAAAAATTGGTAATCATTCATAATGGCGACCTGTGGATTAAAACACTGATGACCATTTTGACATGACAATGGGATCATTCGACTCTGCAGAGTCTTCTGACCTTATTGGTCATTTTATATTATATAATATAACAGCATATCGTGAAATTAGTATTAACGATGTCAGACTGTATAGAGATGATAAACTTTAAATTACTGTAAATATTAATTTAAATAAGTAGACTTCCTAGATATAACATTAGATTTAATGAATAATATATACCTACCTTACAAAAACCCCAATACTAATACTCTGTATATACACTCCACGTCTAATCATCCTACATCAATAATTAAACATATGCCTTCATCTATCAAAAAAAGAATAAGCACTAATGCAGCAAATGAAAAAATATTTTATGTACATAGCAATTTCTATTATAAAGCTCTAGAGGATAGTGTCTGTAAATGCCCAAAGATTAATTATGTAAATAATAATAATACAAACCAGAGAAAAAATAGAAATAAAAAAATCATTTGATATACACCCCATCCAACCAAATAGTTATCAGTAAATTAGGACCAAAATTCCTTGCATTAATCGAAAAACATTTTCCTAGAAATAGTAAACTTAGCAAAATTTTTAATAAAAAATTCCTTAAAAATAAGTTACAGTTCTACTGAGAACTTACAAAGGATTATCAAGAAACATAATGCAAAAATCATGAATAAATAATTATACCAACATCAAAGAAATATAGATCCTGAAATAGGAATAAACAAAAATAAAGAAAAATTATTTAAATGTAGAAATCTTGAAACTTGTCATCTGAATAATAAATGTTATATAAAATCCGTAGTTTATCAATTCAATATCTCATCTATTGAGAATTCTAATGATGTTAGAGTCTATGTAGGATGTACAAAGAATGAATTTAAATTAAGATAGAACCAACACCAAAGTTCATTCGATAATACTAAATACCGTAACAGACACCCTTATCTAAATATTTCTGGCATTTAAAAGAAACCAATAAAACACCAACAGTAAAATGGAAAGTAATAAAAAAAATAACGAACTTGTAGATCTTTAAATGATACATGTGCATACATGAATAGTTAAATATTATTTCTGAAAAATAAAAATGTATTAAATCAAAGAAATGAAATAGCGAGTTCCTTAAGTAATAGGTAATTTAAAAAAAATGAAACTAATATATTTACATTTGATCATAAATAAAATAGTTTATGAATACATAATTAGATTCTAATATATTAATTTTAACGTGCCATATATGTACTTAATTAGTAAATAAATTAAATATATCTTAAGTCGGTATGAATAAAAATATAAATATTAAAAATATGACTAAATAATATTTGAATGCATCAAAAAATTGTAATTGAAACTTATATAAAAATAAAAATAAAATTAAAAAATTAAAAATTAAAATGCCAAATGTATTGCTATTGAAACCCAGACGATGTGTTCGAACCCACAAACACTACAAAAATTTCTGCTTGAAATTTTTGTATCAATAGACAAATATCTCAGACCCCACTTTGACTTGACCGACTTGATAGCTACAAAACATTAGATACACGAGTTTTCTAAATAAGTTAAATATCAACACCCCTAAAATAAAGAAAATTGAATTTTCCTTAACCTCAACATATCAAAATTTCAAATTTATCTGGTCTTATAAATTAAGTAAATCGATTTCTAAAATGTTATTCTTAGCATAGCTTGATAATGATAAACCTGGGCGTAGATTAATATTTGGGTAGTTTACTATGGCGGCACTCTCCAGAATTTTCCTTCTGAGTGAGTTATTTTCTTTTTTTATGAGTGTAGCATTTTTAAAATCAAAATTATGGTTGAATTTATTTCTATGCATGACTAGTGCATTAGCTAAGTTGTTTTTGTGAGGTCTACGCCCAGGTTTTTTCCCTATTTCACCTTTCTTAACAAAATTAATGCTCTTACAAACAAATATACACAACGGATTCATAAAATCAAAAGATAATGGTTGACATCAACACAGTTATAATGACAATATTCTCCACACGTGACAATTACTGACGTTATTTTCAGTTAAAAATATGAAAATAGCGTTTCTCTACATTCCAGTTGCTAGGTACATTCTGTTTTTGTTTTTATTAGTTACTTTGTTCATTTAATTTCATTGGACGAAACGCGTCAGCAATTACCAGTTTTCCTATTGTCATTTTTATTCATAAATATTGTCTCTCTACTGATTAATTCGGAGAAATTTTCACATATCATAATTGTTTCTACCTTGAAAAGTTTATTTGTGTTTGCTTGAACGTTTATTTATGTTTATATATATATGTATGTATATATATATATATATATATATATATATATATATATATATATATATATATATATATATATATGAACATAAATAAACGTTCAAGCAAAGGTATGAAAAGATTACAGAGAATTAATGAGAAAAAAGAAATATTACATTAAAACAAAAACATAACATTTCATTCGAAAGTGATTCAATTCGCCCATTTCTAGACTGGCAAGTTCTTCTTGGCGGGTAGTTGTGACCAAAAGTAAGAATTCTGGGATATGCCACTAGACGCCATAGATTTGGGACTAAGGAGTGGGTTGGGAGCTCCGGTCTTCTCTCATTTCTTTTTTGGGAGGGATGGGACTTGTCGGTCCTTCATTTTTCATCTTATGCAGATATATAACGGTTGACCCTAGATTTGAAATGGTTAAGATTGTAGTGATCGGGAGTTCGTTTTATTTCGCAACAGATCTGGGGATGAAGCTGTGGAAATTCAGTTTGAGAATTTTTTTATTTTGTTAATAAGATTTTTTTTCTGGTTAGCACAAGCAATCAGTTGTTAAATCCCACTACCTTGATTAAAGATTTTACTTAAATTTGTGTTCTTTCTTTTAAAGGTAAGTTTATTTTTTATGTTAATAAGAATGTTTTCTGGGCTGAATGAATTCGCTATTCAAAATCACAATACTTTAATTGTGAAGATTCTACTTTGATTTTTTCAATTTATTTTTTATTTTTATTTTTATAAATATTATTATAATGAAAGCAAGGGAAATAATTTGAATAAATCAAATAAGTTTAATTAATGTCCTTCCTAGTGGCCTAGTAGATATATGGAAACATTAACCAATGTTAATCAAGTATTACTGTCATCTGTTGCATAACATAGATTTGATTGATAACATCTATATCAGAAAATAAGAGCTGATTTTCTATCCGTTAAACTACCTGTGAGTTTTGCATGTACATATGTAATGTATATGTGTATGTCAGTGTTGTGGCTTATGTGATGGTGCCATTTAATGTACAAACACATGTACTAACTGGGTTTGAAATAAGATGTTGGGATACTTCATTCCCCTACTACTCAGTTTGGAATTCGCTTTCCTGGAAGAACAATAAAATAAAATTTGGAAAGACAAAAAATAAATTAAAAAGGTATCAACAGCTTTATGTCTGTCAAACTTTCTGTTCGTATATATGGCTGTGAAATAGAATAAAAATAAGAAGTAGATTTTCGTCTTTTTATCATAAATAAAAAAATATATAAAAGTCGCTAGGACTAAAAATATAAAAAAAAAAAATCGCTTCAATATCTTATTGATAATTGTTTTGTTACATTTTTATCTATTGATATCAGTCTGTGATGGATAACTGAAGAACAATTACCCATCATTTCAAAAACAAGATGTGTTACTCCATGAGATGTACCTCCATGAGATCGCTAAAAAAGAGCATAGCATGATGAAAAAGACGCCAAACTTGACGAAAACAAAATTTTATCGTCTCAATGTTTATGTTATTATTAAGAGGAAAGATCAAAGTATTTTTGCGGTATTTTTTTACATTTTTTAATCGTTCCTAGCACCTCCGTAATTTTCATTAAAAATCTTGTTTGTTTGTTTTTTTAGTCAGCAAAATTGACAGATAATCAATCATGGCAACCGTTTTTTTCCCATTTTATAAAATAAAAATAAAAATCTCAGTTTTAAATTCTTTTAAAAAATCAATTATCATTTTTTCAAAACTTATTTTAAGAAAATCAGAAATTATAATGTTTATTTAAAATATTTTGAACCAAGCTTAACTTAACTTCTGTGCTGAAAAGATGTAGTTTGAAAATAAAACAAAGCAGGTCATAACCTTACGCGTCACTTGACAGGTGATGAATGACGTATTGACGGATTACGTGAGGATAATTAGTTCTACGGAAGGAGAGAAGTGAAGTTATTTAGATTTAAGTGAATAAATTATTTACCTTTTAAGGAAAACTTTCAGCGCTCTATTTTTTTTTTTTTTTTTGTACTTAGCTTTCACCTTTACGTTTATGATGCTTTATGGAAAATCTATTACGAAGAAACTAAAATAAGACTGTTAAGAGTGAGATTAAATTTCATATTTCATAAGAAAGGTATCTAATTAATTTATAGGTACCTTTCTTATGAAATTTTATCAGAAATGTACATAAAATACTATAATTTTATGTACATTTATTACATTTTACTGTTATTTGTATTTCCATTCATTTTATTATTAATTTTGATAATTCATTTATGGAAAATGTCATAACTGAGATTAATATAAAAATAATATAATATAAATTTCATAAGATGATACTTATACTTGTAGGTACTCTTCTCAGTTGAAACTGAAAAATCAAATTAACACGTGTTTCGCAAAAGTAAATGCCTTAACAGCGGAGAACAATTCTTAACTCAAATAACGCAACTTAATTGTATTCTGGTTGGGCTTCCGTACTTTATAATTACAGTCCGATTATAAACGCAAAATTATATTTCTTAATTACTGCGGGTCTTTTGATTAGTCAAAACTCAAAACAATACAATTTACAATGCACTAAAAAAAGATCTATCTCATAAGGACACTTACGAATGTGGATGCGGCTTTTAACTAATTTTGTAATATTTTAACAACTTAAATGTAAAAATCTGTTATAATTAAAGAAATAACAAATAATTGTATTAAAAATTCATTTTTCATCGAAAAAATGTTTTGCTTTCAGAAAATATTGTGCATATTCATAAAAACAACTAAAAGTAAATAAAAGCATTTGAAATTAAATAATATCTCTGTTTTATTGAGTTTTGTATGCTACAATTCAGAGCTGATTTTCAGGTGGGCGGGGGAGTCCAATTAAAAAACATGATTTGCATTCCACAAAGCCTTGTGCTTTTAACTATTGTATTATCGGGGGTGGTAATAAATATAAAAAAAATATTTCTGCCATGACTTTAATAAAAAAAAATTATAATAATTACCATCATCTATGAATAGTTTCTGAAAGTTTCATTAACATCCGACAATTATTTTTATTTATTCAAGATTTTCCAAATTAATGTGTGTCATACAAAAAAACGTGCTAAAAATTGTATATGTTATTTTACTAGTTCCGGTGATACAAAGAGAAACAAGATATTTTTAATCGAAATTTAGAGTGTTCTAAAAAGAAGGAAAATTTTAAAAAAAACTAAAAAAAAACTTTAGTCTTTCCTCTTAATAATAATTTAGACGATAAAATTTTTTTTCGTCAAGTTTAGCGACTTTTTCATTGTTATGGCGTGTTCTTTAACGTATATATCTTTTGTATTATTAATGATTAAAGAAAACAAAAAACTCCAAATTTGAATCACCAAGTATATATTGAAATAACATATAAGAACAAAATATACAATAATTTGTATTCAATGTATAGATTAAGGATTAAGAAGTTGCTTCCCTTTTACCGTATTTTGATTTGTTATTGATTGTTCGAAAGAAAGTTCTCTTTAGAGAGAAATGTTCAGGAATCAATGTTAGAACAGTCTGCCGTTTGAATAGATAAAACAAGAATACAATTGATCAGAAAGTGTGTTGTGTTAGAGAAATCAACAGAGTCTTGGTTGACTGAACTTGGCTGAGTCACAGAGAGATATGTATATATGCATTACAAAATTCTGTGTGTGTGTGTGTGTGTGTGTGTGTGTGTGTGTGTGTGTGTGTGTGTGTGTGCGTTTGAAATGTTGTGAGTAAAGTCACAGGCGAAATTTAGTGGCTCTACTGGCGGCTTGTGAAAAAGTCGCCTCTTTTAAAGCTACAGATAGGCTCCCAGCGAAACCGCGGGAAAAGTTGATTTTGCACTAAAATATGTGATTGGTTAAAATTTGACCAATCGCTAAATTTGTACTAACGAAACAAGTAAGCAAGTTCAAAACCGAAAAATTCAAAGCTACGTCTGCGATGGCTAAATTGTCCTATAGAAAGGCAGTATTGATTTATTAGCCAATCGCAGACGAATAACATGTAGGCTAATAAATCAATACTGCCTTTCTATAGGACAATTTAGCCATCGCAGACGTAGCTTTGAATTTTTCGGTTTTGAACTTGCTTACTGTGCGACTGCACAGTAGAAAAAAGTGATGAAGACATTTTTTTAATATGCTACATATTGTTTGAATTTTGAAGGCCAGTGGACCCTCCTACCTTTCTTGGTAAAATGGTGTTCAGGTGTTTCAGACGTTTGTTGTGTACTACTCGGTGGTGATGATTATGACGATGATTGTGTTGGTTTAATATTCCACTCAATGTATGCTGGCTTGAGGCGATCAATCGAAACGTTCGATTGACCACTTGTGAGCTGAATAGTGTAGAACTTGTCATGTCGAGCAAGAACTCGAAATGAGTAGCTGGGTGTCAGTGGCTTCTTGACAGAGTCTTGTTGTACAAACACGAAATGACATTTATCTAAAGAGGAAGGAACATAAATGCCCTTGGTTTGGAAACGAGTGGGTGTAAATGCCAAGGTAGACATTCTACCCTGCAGGTATTGGACAAAGGTTGAGGAAGATTGTAAGGCTGAATTTCCGGATACAAATTGCCGTGGCAACACTAGTGGTTGACCAAAAACAAGATCTGCAGGGGAACACTGCAACTCCTCTTTTAATTGAGAACGACGTGAAAGCATGACTAGAGGTAAATTATCCATCCAGGATTGGTTATTATCACTGTTGGGGCTAGTTAACGCGGTCTTTAATTGAAGGTGCAAACGTTCTACAAGGGCATTAGCACAGTGGTGATATGTTGTCGTTGAGATATGCTTCTTTGAAAGATGTTGCTTGAAATTGAGGACCACGGTCTGTCGTTATGACTGATGGGCATCCAAAGACCGAAATCCAGTCTTTCAATATTGCCTTAGCGACAGATTTTGCGCTTATAGACTGAAGTGGTATAGCGATAGGCCATCGCGTAAATCTGTCTATGACAGTAAGGATGTACTGATATCCGTGTACTTCCGGTAACGGGCCTACTAAAATCGGCATGGAGATGACGAAATTGACCGTCAGGTACAGTGAAATTCCCAGGTGGGGATTTGGTATGACAATATATACTTTCGTACGTTGGTAAACGAGGCAACACTGAGTCCAGTGCTTGATATTGACGTTCATCATGTTCGGCCAGACAAAACGTTCACAAATTAGTTTTGCCGTTATTTTCCATCCCGGGTGTGAGAAAGAGTGGAAATGGTCGAAAATTCGTCTTCTCATGGTGACAGGTACTAAGGGTCTGCTGACGTCACAAACGATTGACTTGGTACTGAGGGGCACGAGACGTTGCTCAATCGTTAACGACGAATTTTTCTATGAGTCAAACAGAGTAGTGTCCCTTCGTTGCTCGTGGGCTAGAAAATCGAGGTCAAGCTGTTCGTTAGTAGCACAACCAGAGTGACCGGCACCAAACCGAAAAGGTCTTTCGCCCCACCATCTCACGTAGCAGCTCAAGCTAAGAGTGGCAGTACTTTCTAATGAAATAACAACAACGACAGGCGTGCGATGAAGATCCCCAGCATCTAATTAATGGAATGTTGTGAGGAATCCCTCCGAAGAGACCTCCATCGCTGTAATAGTGAGATCGGTTAAGAAAAGGAAGCAGTCACCTTAGCGGCAATACGGCGCCGTACAGTTAGGGAGGAAAGTACCATGGTACCCAAAGCCATCCTGCAGAATATCTACCAAGACAGAGATGAGGGATGAGGAAATTCGTTGCCAGATTACACGGCCGAGCAAACACATGTAAGTTCAGTAGCCTGTCCTTGTAGTCACACCATAAATTTCACAGAACAGATGGTTAGAGATGCCGTCGTACATAGCCTAGTGGACCATGAAATACGACAGAACATTCTTAGCCACGACAACCAAGATCCTACCATACAAGCCACCTCCAAGTTTGTGGGTCTGAGGTGTCCCTAAGTGGTACATAACATATGACAAAATTAAAATGTGTTAATTAACGAAGCGTAATGATTTGATAGGAAGCGAAGATAAAAATAATAACAATTAAGAATGGTTCGAGTGGTAGTAAAATTGAGGCTATGAGGAACTTCAAATTAACGAACTAACTGGAAATATTGATAAAGTAAGGGGGGTAACAATACGAGAGACATGACCAGCTTAAAGAAAAGGTTATAAAAATTATTATTTTTTTGAAGAAGAAGAAGAAGTCACTGAAAATTTGATCTCCTTTTTTGTGGACGTAAACAATGAAGGACCAGACATCCTGGTGACCACTAGTTCCGGACAAGTGACTGACCATTGTTGGAGAAGTTAACGCGTCCTGGCGAAAAGGCTACCCGGAAATATGTGTGCGGCCAGGTTGGAAGTGACCAGAGGAAAAGGGAGTCGAAGGGTGGCAGATAATGAAAATTCTTGGATGGCGATTGACTGACACGAGGCTACCTGGAACTATGTGGGCGTCCAGGATAGAGTTGGCTAGGGGTAAGGGGAGTTGAATGTGGCCGATAACGTCAATTATCGGATGGTGTGTGGCTGTCTCGTTCGAGCCCGCCTGTGGGGGTGTAAGTGAGTGTGTCTACTGGGAGGAAGCGAGAAGGGAATTAGGATTAGTAGGAAGATACAAGTTACGGTGGTAGGAGGGCTGTCGGCAATTCGCCGTAGCAATTGTGCATGGGGACTCTCGAAATAACAACCCCACCCATCTTCGATATAAGCGGTTTAGGCTGCGAATAAGAGAGTGGTTAGAAGAGTTGCGCTTAGTTGCAGGGAGTGAAAAGAGAGTCGCGGAGAGTAACGAACAGCAGAGAGGCAGGAAGTGACGAGCAGAGCCGCGAACAGCAGAATTGCGGAGAATAAAGTGAAGTCGATGAAAGTTTCTGAGTCGAGATCGTAATAGCGGTTGTTAGCAGAGTGCGGAGACCTGATATGAACCAATTGGAAGTCCCTGTTGTATAAACGAGGGCGGACGCAATATTAGCGTAAGAAATTGGAACGACCGAGAGAGATAACCTAATACGTAGCCAACTCTCTCTCTCCCCCCTCTCTCCCTCCCTCCCTCCACAGTCTCTCTCTATCCTTAAATTTAATTCTGCATGTATATAAAGACTTGAAGTATATTGAAGCGACTTTGGTTTTTCTTACACGACTATTTTATCGTAATTTTTTTTTTTTTTTTTTTTTTTACTAATATACCCCTTTCCCGCCTTCAGCACTCTCAAGAGACCCTGTCGGTCCAGGATTGACAAAACCACTCTTGAGGTGAGAAAATTCACAACGTGGATGGAGAGTGGATTGTTGTCACTTGGTCCCGATTGGGAATCTGCGGGGCCTAACAGCCGGACCCGCAAGAGTCGAGTGAGTGATGGGCGCAAGGGGTTATACCATGCTCATGCAGAAAGCGCATAAAAAAGAGGCAGGAGCACCAACAAGAGCCATAAACGGGTTGGTGGCCAGAGAAATGATGAGTCCGGCCCTAACTGTGGAGAACCAACACACACCAGCGGGAACATCGAGACAAAGTGGAGGGAGTGTAAAGCATACGGCAGTAAATGCAGGAAATGCGGCACTCTAAATCACTTCACCAAGGTCTGTCGAAGCCGCAAGCAGCCTCCAAGAAACCCCCGCAATCAGACACAAAATCCCAAACAGGAGGTGGTGACGAGTCTACAACATGATCTGCGGGTCAACGAGCAGCCTTTCACCAAAACTTTGTGTTTTTCAGTTATTTGTTGGAATGATATAGGATTTGTATCCTATAAGAGTGGCATGGTTTTATTTTATCCCTTCTCTAAGCATTGTTTTAATCTCGGTATTAATTAAATACTTCTCTTCATTCATTCATATTCCGTCTTGATTTTATAGCTATTGGTTTGCAATCAAGCATTAAATGTGCAAAGATTGCTGGGTAAGGCATGGTAGCCGTCGTTAGTCCACATAATTAAAATGACGGTTTGAGCTCACCAAATGGTATCTCGACATTGAAACGATAATGTTGCATTAGCCATTGCTACTCTGCTAGAGCAAGGAAATTTTTTGTGTTTGAGTTCGCGATACCAGTGTCAATAAAATTTTCTGCGTTACGCGTATCAACCAGCGCGCACAGAAGGAGTCCATTGGCCTTTTTTTATAGTAGTTTTCGATAAGCAACTAAGTGAAGCCAACAAGAATGTACGGGACACTTGGACCAGTGACTCTTTTTCTACATAAAAAGCAGTTCTCGTCTTTCTCTAGGCATGACAAGCGATAATGGTCTCTGGTCCTGCAGAGAAAAAAAACAAGTACGCCTTATCGAGGCCACGATTTCTGGTGAATCAAGAAAATCCCAGGGTTGAGATGGGGCAGAAATGAAAGATCTTTCGTTCATTGCAGTTACAGAGTCTTGTGGAATGAAAGATTCTGCATTACGTCGAAGATCCTTGCTTGGTCGTAGGGTTGCCGAAGAATAAAATTTTCATTTTCTTGTAGACACTGCCGAATGTTTACTGACAATAACTTATTAATCAATGCATCCTTTACTAGACCTGTACGATATTAGCTTAGCTGTAACAGTTGTGAAGGTGCAATCTTTACTAATTTTGTTTAGTTTACAAAGAAATTTGACCATTGTTTTCTGAGGGCTGCTGGCGTCTCGTAGCGAATAGATGACGGATGACTATTTCGTTTCTCTTTCTGATTGGTGTTTGTCCACAATTCCTTGGGCTTCTTCATACGTGGCTTCATCTGAGAAATACTCGTAGATGCTAGCTGATACATACTTTGTTAAGTAACATAACTTGGATGTTCCGTTGCAACATTCTGTCAAGAATTTTTTAAATGTCTTTTTGCCAATGACACTAATCTCTTTTGGCGTTAAGAGAATTCGGATCTGTATTTAGTTTGGGAATATACGTTCTATCATTTCGAAAGGGAATTATTCAAATAAATTGTAATTTAGCAAAAACTCTAAGTAGAATCTTTGTGGGAAATTTGTCCCGGCTTTCCCGCATGAAAGGGTTGAGGTTAAAAATGTGACAATTTTTTTAAAAAAAAGCAACAATGGCTTGAAAGATTAGAGCAGACAATTCTCTCATTTTAGGCAGAAAAACGTGTAATGTTCTGTCAACGACCTGATGTTATCTGGGACGGTTGTCGAATACTCACTGCCAAACAGGCGTAAATTATCCCTATTTATGCATTTGGAGGCACAGAAAATATCGGAAACTTTTCCCTCCAAAATTGCTATACAAATTTCGTGGCTGTTTCATGTTAGAAAATATATTCTTATCTTTGATAAGAATCTAAGTTTTGGGAGCTGCTTTTTTGGAAGCAAGGATCCGACAATTTGTGAGCGTTACCCCGATACTTTATGGCACCATGGTCAGCTAATGATGGTCAAATTCCTTTTTATATTTTCCAATTCCCGTTCGTCAGTATTCATGTTGCGAATCTTAAATTGTGATGAATTACGCTATCATGCCGTTGAGAAAGAAGTTATTGCACTAATCAAGGGTGTGAGGTAATGGCCTCATTTTCTGTCTGGCCAACACTTTACAATTGTAACAGATCAAACATTGGTTGCCTTAATGATGGACAACTGTAAAAGAACTAAAATAAAAAATGATAAATTTAAAGGCTGGAGAGTAGAACTTCCAATTATGAAATTCGTTATCGCCCAAGACACTACAATGTGGTTGCTGATACATTAAGTAGGGCTTCTTGTAATGCTTCTTTTGCTCCATCCCTAAAAAGAATATATGATACTTTATGTCACCGGGAAATTACTCGATTTTTACACTATATGAGATCAAAAATCTGTATTCCCAACTGATGAGTAAATAAAATGTATTCATTTTGTCGAACATGAAACGTTGGTACTTCAAGGGTCCCTTAACATCAGGGGCGGCTAATACGTGCTTGTTTGTTGCAATAGACGAATTTTCACGTTTCCCATTTGCCATTCTATGGAAAGATACCTCCTCTAAACTTATCATTCAATGTTTAGAATCAATATTTTCTTGATGTTGAGCACCTAATTACCTCGACACAGACAATGGGCTCGTGATGTCTCGTAAGATAGTTCTATATCATCCACAATGCAATGCCCAGGTTGAAAGGTACAATGGAATAGTGATTTTCCAAGTGTAGCTTAGATGTGGCACAAGGCCGAAAGTAGGGAGTCACCCAGTGAGGATCGAACTGATTACTCAATCGTAATTGTTCTGGCAAGACAAGCTTGCTAACCATTACACCGCCTCGAGGCACCCAAGGTACAATGCAATAATATGAAAAGCTATTTCCCTTGCTTTGAAATCATAAAAATTACCCATATCCCAGTGGGAATTAGTACTACCAAGAGCCCTACATAGCATCAGATCTATACTGTCAACTGCAACAAACACCACGCCTCATAAGAGATTCTTTCAAATTGTCAGGCGGTCGTTCGTTATTAAAACCAGGATCTTTTGCGCCAGTTTTTAACGAATTCAAAGAATGATCATTGGTCCAATAAGTGAAACTATCGAATGTACACATATGTACACATCAAGCAGAATGATGCATATGAATCAACAGACTCCTTATGAGATATGGCACCTTGCCCTTCACAGACACACGAGATAGAAAAGAATAGAACAGATGAAGTACAAAACTCCTCAAAAGAATGTACACCTTAGATCCACTTACAAGAGTTTGTACCGCAAGCCACTGGAAGTGGTTCTGTTGGGGAACCAAACAATACCAACATACCATCTAAACATACAGAACAATTTCCTACTACTAAAGTGGGAGAAACCACGCTTCGACGTTCCCAGAGAGAGAGAGAGAGAGAGAGAGAGAGAGAGAGAGAGAGAGAGAGAGAGAGAGAGTCGTGGTCCCCAAAGATATGGGTGGTAACATCATTTGGCTGGGGTGAATTTTGTAAGGGTTCACATAATTGCCTCCCCTTGACCGGAAATTAATAAATTGTTTGCCCTTGGTGGAAGTAACTAATAAAAATTCGTTTGTCTGCTTCCTGTTTGTCGAGAGAGCCCCCGACTGAGAAAAAGCTTCTGTTATATAGTTCTCTCAGTACCAGCAGGCCAACGCTAACTATTAGCTAATACATGCTATCGTAGTCCCTTCGCTACTTTGTTCACATGATCAAGGGCAGGGGTTATATATCTATATGACGTTAACATTTTCTTCATTGCGTTGCCCATCTACCTTCAATTTAATATAACAACTTCATTTTACATTTTAATAAACCTAATGTCTTTTTAGTTGTTTCAGAATTACGAACTTAGTCTGAATACTTTTCGGAAAAATTTTGCACTTCGTAGCAACTTTGGATTTATTTCCTTTTGATTTTGAGCGCAATGGCAGGACCATTTAATGTTATTATACTCCCTTATCATATAACCCGGTGACTTCTCGCCGAACCAGAGGGGGGTACGAGGAGGAGGCGAAATGTAGTCACCCTGAAATTTGTGACCAGGGGGTGCTGGACGGATTATGTATTGAGTTAGGTACCCATTAATTTTTGTTCTGTCGCTAGTTGGGCTTTCCTATCCATTCTTATTTCCGACTCTCCTGCCCTTTATAACTTCTGGCTACACAATGATCCCTACTTCCGGCATCACTAACTCACCTGGTTAATCGGCGTTAATGGACCTCTTTACAACAATCCTGAACTTCCGGCTACAATTTGATCCCTACTTCTGGTGAACTGGTGATGCTCTCTATCTTAACCTAACTCAACTGGTTGATCGGCGTTAATGGACCTGCTTATCACAGCCCTGAACTTCCGGCTACGCAAAGGCCCCTCTTTCTGGCTTTCCTGTCAACCTAACTCACCTGGTTTAGGAAATTACTGCATGCATATCGTCCAGACTCAAACAACCTATTCTGTACACTTCGGTTAAATACTACGGAAGATTTATCATCGGACTTAACCAGCAAACTACCCGGACATTGATGCAACATTGGCTAACATTTTTCCACTGTTTCATCATGAATTTCATTAATGCCTGCACCAGATGTCAGCCTTGCTTCAACTATCAGCTTCCGGCATTTCCTGGTTTAGGAATTACTGCATGCATATCGTCCAGACTTCAACCAAACTATTTCTGTACACTTGAGTTAAAGACTACGGAAGGTTCACCATTGGACTTAACCAGCGACTACGCAATGCTAGCACCGGACACTTTAAATTGACCTTTCTTCTCTTTGGCTATATCGTTCAGACTTCAAATAACCATCTCCGTACACTTAAAATATTACGGAAAGTTGAACGTAACCAGCAACTTTTCAACACTTTCACCAGACGTGAACTGAATTTTCGAACCGTGGACTTACTTACCAACTTAACTTACATTGACTCTACTTTTAACATTTAGTCACAGTTATATTTTCTAGATCTTCTGTTAGTATTCCTCAATTCATTTAATTCTGCCTACCATTACTTGATTCATTCTTTGTTCATGTTCCTTTAATCCTGACATGCTTTTCTTTATTAATTTTAAGTTTGTCGTTTGTTGTTCTTTTGTTAACTTGTCAGATTCGCGTCATTTATTTTTAAAATGTTAGTTGGCCTCTTGTGATATCTATCCCTTATTTGGGGTGCACAGGCCATATTATATCGCACCCCCTCCAGAGGGGACCTCTACAATGCCCAGTATCGTTCCTATGCAAATTTTGTTAGCGCCACCTACTTTAAATATAATGTACTCTCTAAACAGCCAATTGTGGAAGAGCTTGCAATTCCTGGTGCTTACTGCACCACACACAACCAACTCTGGGTCTCTTGTCTGGTTGACCCGATTCTCCGTTACAATTCTGTTGGCGGGTTTTTAGCTGAATAAAGACCACGAAAGCGTGTATTTCTTGTTAATACGATTCTTAATTCATTACACCCATCATTGATTAATGTTGCACCTAGGCCTAATAGGCTTGAATCTAATTAAATCATTATCACTTGGTTTAAAGTAAGCTAGACAGAAGTTTTCATGAATACAGTCTTTCAATTTTACAAAAGCTTTATCGTATACATCATTCTATTGATATTCAGTAACTTTCCTGAGTAGTGATCTATGTGGAGCTCTTTTGGAACTAAGTTCTGGTATGAAAGGGCTTAGGTATTGGATCATATCGAGAAATTGCTGAAGTTCTCAGTGTTGTATTATTAAGTTGCCCCCCTTTATCTAGCTGCCCGCTTTCCTGTTTTCACGCATGCGCTTATATAGGGAATGGTATCAGAAGGATAAACCAAGATATTGTACCCAACTCGTAAATAAAGATCTCATTCCTTTACACATGCCGTTCTAGTTGTTTTATAAGTATTTCATCCGACGTCGGAACTCGACACGTGACGTAACATGATATTAGAGTAAAGTGAATCTCTTACACAACGCACGCGGGAAACCTTCCAGGAACACAGCAGTAACAAAACAAACAACAAAAAATTGCAAATAGCAGAATTTACCGGATTACCTACACCACTATGAATTAGGAAAGCAATAATTTGCCAGAAACCTGGTGAAAGTTCCAGACAACTGCAGAACTCATGTTCCGAGGACCCCTAAGAGACAAGGAGGGAAAAATTCAAGTGACATACCTCTTTCTTTGGCTAGTCGGAAAGGGAAGAAAAATTTACGACATAATCTGATATGACACTGGACGTAAGAGATAGACTCTGTCCTCACTTAGAACGCTTCAGTAATTACACACAGCCTAGATATATTCGTATTTAACATGGCGCTACCACTTTTTTATCAATGTTGATTTTTGTGCAAATAAGTGCAAAAAGCGGATTACAGAGCTTAAACAGCTTCGTACATGCAGGCGGTCTCTATGAAAACATATTCACACACGCACACATACATGTACGTACGAAACTTTCCAAACTTCATTACGAACATTACAAACTAACATATTACGAATACTGAACCAATAAAAATATTAGAATGCTATATTCTGCGAAGTAAGTACAAAAACAAAGCAATTGATGTTGATTATCACTTTGTTGAAACTAACTCATCTGCTATACTAGGTTTGAGGCATAACAATGACTCATCAAATTAATATATGAATGCCCCCAATCCAGCCAGCCCTATACACCTAAAGAAGATCTGACCAGGAGTACAATTCTATCAAAGTAAAAAGATGTCTTTGAAGGGGTAAAAAAGTTCCAAGGAAAATGCTGCATCCGAATAGACCCAGTACACCCTATTGTACACCCTCCCTGAAAGGTACCTTTAGTTCTACACCAAAAGCTCTCTGAAAAACTGGCATGAATGGAAGACATAGGCATCATTAAGAAGGTAATTCAAAGGCCAAATGAAAATCCTTTAGGATCTACTTCCTCAACTGACCGGAGCAAAGGTTTTCACCAAACTCAATCCAGGTCATAAACAACTGCACCCAAACCCTGATTACTCTTGGCAAGCAGTAGCCACTGATCTCTTTTGAGTGAGACGTGAAAGACTTCATGGTGGTTGTGGATTACTATAGCTGATACTTCGAGGTAGCACGGGTGCACTCCATCTGCAGCAGGGTGATCATCAGACACTTTAAGCCGGTATGGGATATCAGAGAAAGTTGTCTCTGACAATGTACCCAGTGACAATGTTTAGCTCCACTGAGTTTGTCAAGATTTCAGAGGAATATGACCCAGCGCACTTTTTAATGATTTCGAGTTTACTGGTGGAGGTAGCACTCTTAAGGGTAGGATTTAATAGCTAACCACCGACAGAATTGTGATATCGTCGATGTAAGGGAACGCACCGCGTATATTTTCTTTATTTATTATTCTGTCAATAGCTCTCAGAAACGAGGCGCCCCCGTTTTTGATACCAATCAGAATTCTACATAACTGAAACAAATGACCATTCGCCTCAAAGGCAATGTATTTCTTATCTGATTCTTTAAGTGGCCTCTGGTGAGAGGCACTTTTGAGATCGAATCGAGAGAAAAAATGCTGTATCTAGCGAGATCATTTATCATTTTATCAATTCTTGGCAGGGGGTAAGCGTCCAGTCCTGTGTATAGGTTTATCGTCTGTGAGTAATCTACGCACATTCGTTTTTTATGGCAGTGGTTAGGGTACTTTACCACAAGTTAGGCTCGCAATGGTGAAATGTTTTCTTCAATTACGCCTTCAGAAAGTGAATTCTGAATTTTTTTAGTGATGAAGGCCTGGTCTTCCTTGTTAAAGTGCCTCGACTTGGCAACAATGGGCTTACAATTCGGTAATAAATTAAGAAATAGTGAAGGTTCTTCTATCTCTGCCGCGTTTAATGCACAAAATTGACGAGCACTCTCCACAGATAATTTAAGCAGGGACCCACCGTATTTGAACGTTGCCCTCTGATACTGACACAGAAAATCCTGGCCGAGTATCACGTTAGAATACAATTCCTTCAAAACACCCAAACGTATGGCAACATATGACTGGTTGTTAAGACAAAGGGTTAGATTTACTACATAGCCCCTTGAATTAGTGTTTAAAGTTTTCTAGGCATACCTTTACTAGACGGCTGATCTTTCAAGTTTAGTTTCCGCACAACTCCTTCACTGAGATAACTTCCAGTGCTACAAGAATCGAGTTGAGCGCTTAGTTTTTCCATTAACAATTATGTGCGTCGCAGCGAAGGAGAGTTCCCGTGGTACGTTAGTAAGCGTGGTCAGTATATGAGGACCAGCCATTGTTGCTAATGAATTTGAAAAAGGTTTCAAGAGAAACGCATGTGCGTAATGTCCTTGCTGTGAGCATTTTTTGCAAGCAATTACGCAAGCAGGGCAGCGGTCACGCAAATAATAGGGAAATCCACAGAAAAAGAGTTTACGTTTTGCTTGATAGGTCGCTGCTACAACCGATTCGTTAGGTTCGGCCGAAGGTTTATAACTTCTCACATACTTTGTGGATTCCGGGTCGATTATTTGTCATGGGTCCTTACCTATAACTACAGAATGAACTCTTCCTAACACTATGTATACTACGCCTCAAGAGAGAGGGACGAATCAAGTCGAACCGATAGTAGTTCACTCCAAACCAGACTGACAGTCATACTAACTCCTTCCACATCTTGTATTATTATTTCGTGTAATCTACCGTCGTTATTTCTACTCTTGTGTTCGTGTTGTTCTTCCTTGCTCCTAACCTGGTCCATAACACTATTGTTGCAATTTGAGCTTCTGAAGTAGGTATAAGTTGTTATTCCGTTAGGATCTGTTTGTAGGTCCAGAATCTTATTTTCCAGGAGACGCTGCCGTATGGGACGCGAACCTATGCCTGTAATGAAGGCGTCTCACATAGCTTCATTGCCGCATTCTTCAGCAGTATGATCTCTGTAGTTGTAGTTCTAGTTCTTCCTCAACTTTTTCATCTCCCTGAAAAACTCGTCCAGCAACTCTCCTGGCTTCTGTCGTCTCGTAGCCAACAGGTGTCTCGCGAAAACCTCATTATTTGTTTTAACAAACAAGTTATCCAATTTTGTATAGACATATCGAAATCTGTACATCATTTTATATATTCGAACATGCTGGAACTCATACAGCTCAAGAGGGGCCGGTACCTGTTAGGGATTCTTTCTTTGTAATCGTCGAAATAGTTCGCCAATGACGGTAATCGCTAATAGCTGCTGATGAACAGGGGTCAATATCCAAATGCCTTGGATTCTACACCGTTCCTATGATCATTTTTGTGTTCGTTTATCTAAATAAATTGGGATTAGTAAAACAAAATTCAGAACAAAAGATCTAAGTACTACGCTTTAATTAGCTAAACTGAACTCAGCTACAAAATAAAAGGGAGGTAAGCCACAGATTATATAGCCCACATTGACGAGTCTATTGCTTGTATAACGCTAGCGCAGGATGCCACATGCTGTATTAACCAAGAAGATGTAGGTTGCTTAAATTTGTATGTAAATTGCGACAAACCACAAATTTCTGATGATCTACGCATATAAATGGTGAAGATGGGTAAGTCGACATGACGAATACGCGATGAGAAGTGAAACAAGTACAAAACATTCGGGTATCAACCGCAGTTTCACGAATTACTGGTTTTAAAGGAAACTACAGGGTGAGTCTACGATTCCGTTTAATTCCGTTTTAAAAATGACGCAGTGTATTGTTTTTGCTGTTTGTTGTTTTCAACATCCCCAGTCAATTATAAATTATTCAAAAAAATCTTGTGGATTTTGGAAATGGAAAAAATGCAACGAAAAATACCAGAACACACCATCGTGCATCATTTCTTGTATGAGAAAGAATTTGAGTATCTCAGAAGGATCTACGATAAGCAGAGTAATGCTGGAGCATATGGAGGAACCGAAACAATTGTAGTAGATTCTGCTTTGTGTTTATGCGTTTTGTGGATGCTATCAAGTTTTTGGCGACTCAACGTCTGGCATTCCATAGACACCGACCAGTCATTACATCAAGTAGTAATCCCTGTATTTATTTATTATTTTTTTTTTGCTCTCGTTAAGCTACTTAGCAAATACGACCCTCTGTTGCAGCATCACTTGGATTATGTCAAGTCGCATCCACATTCTGCAACACTTTTGTCTGGCAAGATACAGAATGAATTCATTGAGCTACTGGTTAACGAAGTACGGCAGTCTATCTTATAGAGAGTCAAAAGAAGCAGATACTATGGTACTGTATTCGACACGACTGACATTTCTCATAATGGACAATTGTCTAAAATTCTCAGGTTTGTCGATGTTGACAATGAATCTAAAACTGTTGTAGTCATGGAAGTGCTCATTATTTTTATAAAAATTCACAAAAAAGATGCCGAGAGTGTTACAGAAGAAATTACCTCAAAATTGGAACGAGATGGTCTTGATTTGAACGACTGTCGTGGACAGAAGTAACACAATGCTACAAGAATGGCTAGGAAGGTGTCCGATATCACAGAAAAACCCGAAGGCAATCTTTGTGAATCCATTCTTTGAACCTCGTAGGAGTGCATGCAATATCAGAACATATGTTTGCTCTATCATCTTTTGGAGTTCTTGATTCATTTTACAATGTTTTTCTCCAGTTCAACAATGCGGTGGGAAAATTGAAGGAGATAGCAGAGTCAGCTGTAAAGCGATCTCCTTGTACAAGATGAATTGTGAGGTACGATCCTGTTCACGTTGTAAAAATGAAGTTGGATGATATAGCTAAATTGTTCAAGGATATGGCAAGTGATACTTCAGTATCAATCAACACAAGATGTGACGCCAGCTGCTTAGTGCACAACATCCAATCACCCATCAGCTTTCTAACTATGCTGTCGTTCTTTCGTCGACCGAGTTCAGAAGAGACTTCAATGTCCTAGAATGAACTTCAATGAAGCTCGAGCTGACAGTCAATGTCTGCAACAATCTGTTATGAGTGAATGGGATTCTCTCTATAAACATTCAATTGCAAAAGGCGAGGAAAATGCTTAGAATATGGTAGTTTGAAAGGTTGTACGTCACTCTTATTATGTTTAATAACTTTTGCTTGCTGGCAATTTTGGCACTCTTTGCAGAGCTCTTTGTCTAACTTGTCCATCCGTTGCCAATAATACCTTGATAAGCGTAAAGTGGCTGATATTCCTGGGTGTGATAATGCGTGTAGACTATCAAATACAGAATTCCTGAGCTTCAAAGGTATATAAAAGATCTCGGAAACGGTAGTGATATGTCGCACATTATAACTTGGTTTTTACTTGTGTCGTAACATTTCAAACTGTCTTTATCGGAATACTGTTGATTGATAATTTCCTGTAAATTACAAAAATCTATTGTTACAGAATTAGCTGGCCATGATAAGCATTCTGCAACGATATTTTCATGCTGTTTTATATGAAAAATGTCTATAATGTACTCATTTATAAAGCTGAAATGATGCTGTTTTCTGTCCGACTACAATGGCAAATGGTTAGTAAAAAAATAACAGAGGTTTATGATCCAGTAACAAAAATGAGATCTTTAAAGTGCAACGACGTTAGAAATGCATCGAGCAATTCACGATCGAAAGTGGAATATCTTTCTGGGGTCTGTAATTACTTTCTAGAGAAGAGGCCAACGGAAACAGTTTGGTGGCTTATCATTTGATGTAAAGCCACACCTACCGCATAATTCGAACTATACGTGACAAGCTGATAATTTTTAACTTTCGGGTCTTGAAAAGCTAATGCTCAATAATGATTTATTCACAGCTTCGAAAGGAGCTAATTCTTCCGCGGTTAAAGTCAATTTTTTGCATTAGGATTTAAACGGATATGTTCTGTGAATGAAAAAGTTAAGTCACTAAACTTTGATATTAATTTTCTGTAAAAATTGACCATTCCAGTAAATCGTTGCAATGTTTTTTAATGAGGACCCTTGTCATTGGTGTGTATTAGAATATCATCAAAGCCGGGACAAATTTCCCACAAATGGAATGCCGAACTCCACTCTGACTTAGAAGGGGAAATTATGCCAGCTTGTCGAATCTGTTTAAATTCTTCCTTGGCTGTGTTAGATTTTCTGTGTTAGACAGCTGTTGCACTTTCGTAAATACAAGAGAATTGCTCTCTATTTCACTTCTGTGAAATACTTTTGATTCTTTTTTTTTTTTTTGCGTTAGGATCCCTATGCAGGGATATCCGATTAGGGTAACTTCCCATATTTTTTTTTATTTTTTATTTTCTGAGGTTTGTATTTTCGTCATCATGGATTGAAATGTGTAGGACACAAATTGATAGCTTGGCGTCACTTTGCCTGTTGGTAATTGTGTCGATCAAATTTTTACAATCCACTATTAGTCCACAGTGACTTAGGAAGTCATATCTCAAAAATGGTTTTGTAGTCTTAGCCACGTCTATGTGAAATTTCTCCTAAGTTTTTTTTATTGACAAGGTTTGCACAGTATGTCCAAAAAATCTATTTTTACATTGTTAGCAGAAAACATCGAGATGTTCGTAGGATATAGGACAACATTTTTCATGAGATTTTATATGCTTCTGGTATATTTTACCTGCAAACAATTTGGTGAACTTGTGTAAGTCCAAATGAAAAATAAGACTTAGAATTTGAATACAGAAATATTAACAAACATATTAATAGAACATTTTACAAAAGGAAATATGGGAAATGAAATTAAATGTGAAGAATTCAAAGCAACCTTTAGTGTGCATAGCTGAGTACTCACATTTTTGAAGGCATGAAAAGACTATGTCTTTTTGCTATTAAAAGTCACAGAGAAAGAAAGAGGTAGATTCTTTCAAATCTCACACTAACTATAATTATTGTCAGGCCATGATAATTCAAAATCTCACCACCTGTAATTATCATCGGGGGCAGTAATTGTCAAAATTATGCCTTGATAATTTTTGACAATATCAACATCACATCTTTTTGCAAAGTTAAGATGCAGGCCTCTTTCCCTTCTCTATTTGATTTTGATTGTAGACTGCACTGCATAAATCTAAGAGAATGTCATTGAACTCATGTATTTTCCAGACAGTAGGGACACTGGAAGTCATGAATTTTCAAAACTGACCTATAAGAAAAGAATCTGTAGTAAGAAGTAAAGTTTAATAAATAAAATAAAATAAAAATGTTTCTTAAATCACCTGAAAAGTATCACCTACTTATCATCTTAATATTAACACCAACATTCCTAAGAACAGGTCAGTCAGCTAATTACGTTTCTGAAACCAGATACTTGGGTAAGCAAACCAAAAGATTAAAGATTCTGTACCAATGCAAAGAACACTCCTACCCACACCCTAATCACTTGCCAACCTCAATATAAACCCAGGAAAAAGTGAACTTTGACATCAGTCTTCTCTCCTTTCCCCAGACAGCAGGACTGGTTGGTCCATTCTACTAACAACCAAAGAACTAATCAGAATAACTGCTGACTAAAAAGTAGGGATCTTGCATTTACTTCTTTTCTCTCTCTTTCTTTCATTTCCAACATAGTGAGCTATGAACTCTGTCTCACAAGAAGAATACATGTTTCTATTTATATAAAAAATAAGCCTTCCAAAACAACATTCACTAAATGTTCATTCATTTTGCACAACCTCCACAAATTGGAGTGGAAAAATCATTTTGATATAATAAACATTGGTCATGGCATTTTGCTGATTTGTTGAATTTCACTTTCACAATTTAACTTTGTTGTTGGATTTCATAGGTTTTGAAAATATTTTTTTGATCTTCTTTAAATATGTTGACATTTGTAATATTTGCCTTTTCATTTTTTTACACATTACCTGGACTCCTACCTTCATATTAATGTTCTGATTATGAAAATAGGCATCTGTGCAACATGGGAAATAATGAAAAGAATTAATCTCTCTGAACACCAAACCACAGTTATGAAGCAGTTAAATATCTATTAGACGGACTATAATATGAAATTTGCTCCATATGAGTGATATTTACTACTCGAATACTCTAACAAGGAAAGAGATTATGTTGAAAAATAATTACTTATGTCAAATAAATGTTTAGGCTGTATACTTGCTAACATAAGGATAGAATGAATAGGTTTATTGTATAAAAAAAAGTGGGGTTTATCGCTATATGAGATATATTACAAATTAATGATTACTTAAGAAAAGTCATGGGCTAACCTACACTAGAAAGTAATTATGTATGGAAGTGCATAAGGTATAATAATAATAGAATGAATAGTTTCAACTGGGAAAATAGGATCATACAGGGGAATTCTTATTAAAAAAAAAAAAAAAAAAAACCCAAAAAAAGAAAATTCAATTAATAATACTTTAAGTTTTATAATATCACAGTATTTTATATTTGCTTGACTTGAAAAAAATGACACTGATGCTGGACAATTTCCTCACAGATGAAGGGGGTTACAACAGAGATGTTGTATAATGAGAAAATGGCATTTTAGATATACTCAGAGGACATAGTGAAGTCAAGAGAGGCCAAGGGAAGTAGTGAATAGCATACCTAACAAGTTTATGTAAATGAATCTCAGGGTAGGAACTGGTAGAGATAGTAAAAGAGTAAACAACACTTAAAAAAAACTACAAAAGATAAGAAATTATAGAGATCTATGATCTACATGATGTGACCCTTCAGAACGCAACATATAGAATAACGTGTAAGCAGTTCAGAGATTAAAAAGGAGCATGACTCTACATTTTTATATTTTTAAACAAGTTATTTACTGAGTTTTTCCTTTTTGTTTTTTAATATACAAAAAAGATTATAAAAAATAAAAGTTTATAACATAGGTTTAGAAAAAACAGAAAACAAAAAAATATTAATATAAATACAAAAATTTAATAACTAATGTTATATTTACTAACAATTTGTATAAAACATTCGTTTTAAAATCCCAAGAGAAGTGTTTAATGAAAAACACCTCAAATTTGTGTTAAAAATGATGATACTGACAATAATGATGATTGCTGATATGAAAAATTCTTAATAAAAAAAGAGTAAAAGAAAATTGTCTGATAAAATCTTGTTCCAAAAATGTTTATTTTCATGTTAAAATTAGGTGATAATGACCTATTTAAAAAAATACAAACTATACTGAGGTGCTATTATTATTAATTACCTGACTATTATTTATTGTCATTTTGATTTTTTAGTTGTTTTTAATTAAAATACAACTGACAATTCTTTTAATAAAAGATAAAATAAAATGTCATGCCATAGTTTTTCAAATATTGTTTTATGACATTACAACTTTTCAAGTGATGTTAACCATTATTGTCTGTACTTTATTTTACATTTTGACATGAGGATTAAAAATGATATTTTATGAAAACACAAGAAATTATATTACTTAATGCTAATAGACATTAAAATCCATTTATGCACAGCAAAAGTGTTTCAAAGAGATAAAGTTTGGTTGAAACTGTCACAGTTTCAGTGGGTTCTGATTTTCTACTAAAAATATAAGCTATCAATATTAATTTTTCTAACTGCCACAACCCTGAAGCTTAAGGAGTGTTAGGTTGCAAATTGAAATCAACCCACAATAAAACTGTCCTGATCTGAGGCATGGAAATTATAATAAGCCTAATAATAAGTATTGTAGTTCTCTTTATATCTTGAAATATCTTTCAGAGAATGTGAATTCTTGAATCAGGAAAATATAAAATCTTTGGTTAAATTTTTTTTCAGCAATTGCATATTATGATAGGGAATGAATAAATAAATATTTGAAAAGCACAACAGAATAAAACCTTAAATTGAGCACAACCATGATCCAAAATATAATCCAAAAAAGAAAAACATGAATGGAAATAATATCACAGGAAAAATGTGACAAAAATATAATGAATAAATAGCAATAATGTTCTAAGGAACACCACTTTAAAATACACTTGAAGTATTGAGAGATAATGACGAGGAAACACACATGTTATATTTAACCAAGCAATATAAGGAATTTATTTACCAATTTACACATTTGAAGTTGTCAGTAGCTTGTTTCAGGAAAAGGAATCAAATATTTAAAGTTCACAGTTTTGAGGAATTGTCAAGAAGAGAAAATATTCATATTAAATCATCAGACCCAAAGTAATATTCCAAAATGTTTAAATCAAATTGAGAGAGTTTACTTTTCACTTAAAAGTTGTGCAGTTGTATTCTACATGGATGAAAGTATATATTTTAAGGTACATAACTTTGGAATTGAATAGAATTTTTTGAAATTGCCCTGCTATCATTAGAGGTTGATAATGTATCAGCATATAATTTGACACCAGCATTATTCAGATGCATGGAACTCTGGTTTCTCTGCTTTTTCTCTCTCTCTCTGTGCTTTGATTCAACTTTCTCTGACTCAAACCAGAGAAAGTTGAATTAAATTTCAAAAATCATTTTCAAATTGGCTCACTACTTTTTTCTCAGTTTGTAAGCCACTTCCTTTTCATTCATCAAAATAAATTTTTATGTAGGCTTGTTAAATTTTACCTTGGTCTTCTCTTCAGCCCAGAACCAATCCCTTTTTTTATTGGTTATAATAAATTTTTACACACACGAATGAATTTGAAAACAGTGGAGAAAAGAGAGTTATTTCTATTTTGTATTCACCAGACTTGCAGTTATATCATAAAGTAACACACTAGTTGTAAAGGAATTCTTGTGTGGGATTATCCCAACTTCTCTACCAGGGGACTTTTCTTAATGCGTATTGTATATTGGTGTTGTATAAAGGACTCAAAAACTTTCTTGCTCTCTCTCTCACTCTTTCTCTCTCTCTCTCTCTCTTTACTCTCTTCAGTTATAGGATGCTGTAATAACAAGATACACAGTATAGTTAATCTCTGTAATAATAAAGACTGATAGCCCTTGAACTCCCTGGTGAATGATAGTTATCAGACCTTAAGGAACTCTCCTGCACTATGACACTCTCTGCACAACACGAGAAAACATAGGCAGACTTTTTAAGTAACTAACAGTAGCCTGCAAAATTAGTTTATTAAAGCTTCTTAGATTGTAATAATTGTTGGTTATTTTCATTACAATTTAATAAACTAATTTTATCATATTATTCTGTTAATATTGTCTCATACCTGGCAACATGGAAAAAATGTTTAAACTACAAAAACTGAACTTTGACCTGAACAGCAGCAAAGGAAGCACTGAGATTAAAATGTTAAACAATTTCTTTGAAGAATGCAATGACACTACTCTTAACAAATTATGGTTACTTGTTAGCTGCGTTTCATTCAGAGTTTGCAAATATATAGAGGACTGTACTGCATACAAGATGGCTATTAATGTCTTGGAAAAACTATACTTTAAGATGCCCATCAAAATTTTGCTAGGTTTGTTCTAGTTACCCATCGACAAAAATTGAGCAAATCACTGGCCAATTCCTGCAGCAACTCCACAAACTAATCAAAAACTGTGCTTTCAAAATGGTGACTGCTGATCAGTATCATGAAGAATTTGTAAGGAACATGTTTATTAATGTTTGCCTATAATATGTCAGAGACTATTCAGGCTGTCTATAGACAGGCTTCATCCATAGACTTGGCACAGAAAAATTCAGATGCCTATAACCAAATGTCAATAGACTATGTCACTACTGCTACTAAAACTGATACTACAGACTTCAAAGGAAAGAAAATGTAAGTAGACACATTGTTGCATCATTGAGTAAAGGAAGATTGTCTTGTACTTTTTATAAAGAGAACTGTTTTTTTTTGTGGACTACTACACCATTGAATTGTATGTCCTGCTAGAGAATCCACCTGTCACACTTGCAAAAAAGTAGGACATTATTCAAAAGTGTGTAAATCTAAAAATAGAAGCATAACTGCTGCTATGGATGCAACAAGCTTATCTACCATAGCAGTGTCAGTCCTGGAAAATCTATAGTCTGCAACCACTAGAGTGTTCATTAATGGCTGCAGGCTAAATATGTTACTAGACGAGCAGCTCAGAACGTCTCATTAATAAGAAGTTTACTTTGAAATTTCAAACTGAAACCAAACCACTCAACAAAGAAATTTCCATGGCTCTGACCACAATGAACAGACTTGTGGCTTCTGTGTTGTTGACCTACAAATAAACAAGACACACTATAACTCTGTCATTCTCAAAATTTTTAAGAATTTGTGTAGTGACTTGATACTGAGACAGGATTTTCAGAAACAACGCAAGTCTCTTCAGATTAGATAGAGGGGCCCTAAACCAGATCTTATTATACCTAACTATGAACCATTTTGTTCTCTTTCTGCTGCTTCTGTTAGTGAAACTGCTTTTTGTAAACTTGTCTCCTAATTGTAATCCAATCACAACAAAATCATGACAGTTTGGGAAGGATGACGAGGATTTAATCAGAAATGAAGTTGAGAAGCTACTACAAAGCAGAATTAAACCAAATTCATCCCAATGGAGGGCCCAGATGGTGGTTTTACAGACCCCACTAACTGACATAAGAAGAAGGTATGCACTGATTGTTCACAGACGATCAACCAATTTACAGAACTCAATGTTTATCCTCTTCTATATATTGAAGAGGTTGTAAACACTCTAGCCAAATACACAACCTTTTCTACCTTTGATCTGAAAAATGCCTACTACCAAATTCCCCTAAGGCAAAATGAAAAAAAAATACTGCTTTTGAAGTTAATGGGAAGTTCTATCAATACAGTAGAGTGGCATTTGGTGTGACAAATGGTGTGGCTATTTTTCAGTGAGAAATGGACAAACATATCCAAGAACAAACGTTAAGAGATATCTTCCCTTACCTTGAAAACATAAATGTCACAGGGATAAACCAAGAACAACATGACTTGAATGTTAAAAGATTCTTAACAGCAATCAGAGATAAAGATCTTACATTGAATGAGACAAAAATATTGTCTTCTGTATTCTCACTTAATATCCTTGGTTACTGCATAGATAATAGCATAATTAAACCTGACCCAAAAAGACTTCAGCCACTCCAAGATTTACTCATGGCAACCCTGAATTACTTAAGGAGAGCTGTTGGTATGCTTGCATACTATGCTCAATGAATACCAAAGTTCTCCAACAGAATCCAACCACTGATTAAAAACAACACTTTACCACTGAATGTAACAGCTATTAAAGAAACAGCTGGAGAATGCCACTCTGCAAAATATGGATGAAGACTTACCCTTTGTTGTTGAGTGTGAAGCTTTGGATGTGGCAATGGCAGCTACTTTAAACCAGAGAGGTAGATCAGTGGCTTTTATGTCACAGACCCTGCAGGGGAGCAATTTGCACTATCCTTCTATAGAAAAAGAAGTAAACAGCAATAATCAAGGTTGTTAAGAAGTGCAAGACAATTTTTACCATGATTACAGATCAAAGTTCAGTGGCATTCACTGCTCAGTAACCCCAAGAGGACAAAAATTAAAAACAATAAAATTTTAGGATGGTGAATTGAGCTGTCTGTCTTTAGCTACTCAATAAGATATCACCCTGAAAAAGACAAAGTTTCCCCTGACACACTTACTAGAGCATTTATGCTTCAGTGTCTTCATCAACCCTTGGTGATCTACTTCAAGGATGATGTCATCCTGGAATTACATGAATACCATTGTGAATGAATATTCTCCATTTCCATTTACTTTTCCCTGCCCCAATATACATTCATCGGTGTGAAAGGAAAAGATGAGTACTTTTCAATGAACAAACTATAAATGGCAATTTCCGTCTGAAGTAAGTTGTCACCTAAACCCATGAATCACTATTGATGAAACTTTGCATACATGTTAATCTGATTTCAGGTTTGTTACTAGGCTAATTGGTTTTTCTAAAAATCTGCAATCGGACCACCAGGCCCCTAGATCGCCGGGTTTTATGAGAAACACTGTTCTCTCGTGTTTAAGCAAGGGAGATAATTGGTCTCGCAAACTTTTTAGAAATAAGATACACATAAGATACAAATAATAATTATAATGCTTAACATTCCGGAAAGATATGGATCTTAGTGAGCAGTATCTGAACGAATCGCAAGTTATTCTCTAAATAAAACATTAATTCAACGTAATAATTTTTCTTTGAATATGATCCCCGTGGTGTGTTTAGTTTACTGTAACAACATATCATTATGATATTATCATATAATGGGGATATTTGCGTAAAACCCACCTATTCGTCCGCACCACACCAGTTCAAAGGGACACCCATAAATACAAGTGCCACGTGGGCAAAGTTCGTTGGAGTCGGATTTGGAGAAAGTTGGGGTCTGTTAATCGGAGTTGGAGTTAGTTGGAGTTGGATTTGGGGCTAGTTGCCGTTGGAGTTGCAGTCGGAAGAGTTAAGAGATTTCTGATATAACGATGCTTGCCAACCTAATGATAATGTTATATCTCGTGCAAGATATAATAAACAAAGTAACTCGAGTGTAGGTTTTCAATAATAGATTTATAATCGGATGTATGTGTGACAAGTACAGAGACAGAGACGAGAGTCTCCTAACCTCAATAGGTGTTAACAAACTAAGTCCCCCTTGACTGTCCCCTGTGGTCGTACTTAATCGGCAACCAGTCCGTCCATTATCGTGAATGGGGAAGTTGGGTTATATCATCACAACAGATAATAATAATGATAATAATAATCTGCTAATGAAGAAAAACTCCGACGAATAACCTTGTGCCGTCCGTGAAAGTACAAACAATAGTACTTGGAGTTAAAACCAATTGTTGATGAAGAAAGACTCCGACGAAAAACCCTGTGCCGTCCATGAAAGTACAAATCACAGTACTTGAATATTCTTCAAAGAAGCTACCTGCAATTTTCGTTCCGTCGCCAGTTATTAGAACGTGTTGTAAAAATAACAAAGAAAGAACTGTAAATATTTTTTTTTATTCTGATATAAACATCATCTTGACTTATTCGGGCATCTTCCATTTTATTTTTCAATTTTGTATGCACGAGTTCAACTCCTTGGTTTAGCGTGGTTAAGATACCCTAGTGGAAATTTCGTTTGACCCTTTTAAGATCAAAATCACAATGTGGGTAAGAGAGGTCACAGTTGAAGAGGTCAACTTTGGGACCAGCTACTGTGTCAAACGCCATCAACGACCGACGAGTGGGCTGACGGCTTGTTCTCTGATACCTGGATCAATCCGGACCAAGCAGGCAGACCGGCATTGACCCTGAGTACCGCCATACCTGGTGACCGAAGCAGACCGGACCCGGAACGCAGTCTTATAATTGGTTGCCGCGAGCAAGGGAGGGCTGGCTGTGGCCCTGAATACGTCATATTACAAGTTTTGTTTACATTACAAAAAAATTCGTTTACATTGCAAAAAATTAATTTCAAATTTCACCTTATGTATCATGAAATTCGCCAGGTTCAAATTTATTAAATACAAAGAAATTGTCTTGATACATTTAGTTATTTAAATGTAAAATAAATTTAAATTGAACTTATTTGCAAATAGAAACTTTAAGAAGCTCATAAAAAAAAAAGACATTGAAATAACAACCCTTTTGAAGGTTACTTTCGTGCTATATACCGTCTGTGTAAGAAAAAATAACTGTGGAAATAGACATCCTTCTTAAAAAATCCAAACGCCCTTAATTGACATGAGCCATGTTCCCTTCCCTGTTAAGTTTTACATTTGATTAGGGCTGTTTAATTAGACGATATCAATTCAAATTGTAATAAAATGCAATACTGAAATAAAAAATTTATTAGGACTTGTTTTTAAACCTTTCGCTCCATTAAACATTGAAATTTGTAATCTATCAGTTGGGCTGATATTTTCTCTAAGGAGGTAATAAGGCTTTGAAATTCATGAGCAGCATCCAACAGTCGTGAATCTAGCTGTTCATCTTGAAAATGGCCTGTGTATGATTCACAGAAGATACTGCTCAAAACGTAGTACAAAATATACCAGAAACCACTCTGACAACTTTGTTCAAATTATGCTAAAGTGACCTGTTTCACCGAACACTACTATATGTTCAGGTAATCGGCTGAGTGCTGCTACAACTGGGCACTCAATAGATGGAGTAGGTGCAAGCAAGGACCACAAGTTGAGGGCTGGGAAGAAAATGCTGTCTTTAGAAGCAGGACCATCGGGCGAGCCTACACTGTGCACCCCAATCAGCAAGAGTCCCTTTTTCTGCATCTGCCGCTGGACACTGTCAGAAGTCCTACATGATTCACAGACCTACTAAGATATAACGAAGTCCGTACGACCTACATAGAAGCCTGCGCCAAGGGAGGACGATGCTCATTGGGAGCAGACCCTGAAGGAGGGCAGCACTCAGCCAATCACCAAGACAACTGCTCCAGTTATTTTCCATCATGTTGTTGGCATGTGGCTTAGGTGAGCCTCTCAAGCTTTGGGCGACCCACAAAACCAGCATAGCAGAGGACATCCTATGAAGGATTCAAAGGCAAACTTCAGCAGAAATTGTTATATATTCAATAATGCCATTTACAATGAGGCATTAGTTGACACCGAGTAAATGACGGCGTATATTAGCTGATAACGAACACAAACTGATGGAGGACCAGCTGTGTGTTTATAACACAATTATTTCGAGAATTGAAGGTGAAAGAGGAGACCTATTTTTTCTTAATGACCAAGGTGGAAATGGCAAATTGTAAATTTATTTTAACACTGGCACTCCTAAGGGCTATATACTCTGTGAACGCACAAAAGCCCTTTTAAGGGCTTCTTTGAATTGTTACTTTTGGATAACCGATTTGCATGTTATTACGTAAGTTGCTTTACAATTTTTGCATTCATAACTTATTGGTATTTCCTCCCAAAATCCCAGGGGCAACGGTTGGGTATTCTCTGTGAATGCGCAAAAAGCCCTTTTCAGTGATACTTACTTTGAATTGTTACTTTCGGATAACCAGAGAAAAGATATGAGAACGGGAACTGGGGATAACATCCGCTTTCCCAGGAATTACCGAGTACACCAGTTAATAGAAAATAAAATTAAGGAACTAGAAAAAAAGATCACTCAACTGCAAAAAGAATTGAATGAAACACGACAAAATACAGGAATTAGAAATTCGAGGCCACAATGAAGAAAGTGAACAAAGAAAAAAAAAAGTAATCCAATCAACTGAACTCAAAATCTCCGCTTTACATAGGCAGAAAAAAAAAACAGAAAAATTTGCTCATCTGACAACACAAGATGGAAAAAACTTGAAAATTTGAAATTGTCTGAAACTGAAACATGACAATTTACAAAAACCGCTCAAAGAAGAATATGGCCAGAAACTGAAACTGGATCGAAGAAAATACATTAAATGAAACCAACTTGAGCAACAAAATCTCCAGCAGCAAAAAACCTTAAAAAGAAAAAATGAGGATATAACCGAAGAAGAAGAATGAGCAAACACGTGCGGTTACAAGAAGTGTATTACCGCGTGTTTTAAGTAAGTTTTCCTCTTCCGCGGCCGTATAGCAAAAGAAAGGCGAACTTTCCATTCAGACGGGAAGAAAATAAGAAGAAAAAGAAGGAAGATAGGTCACCAAAGAAAAGAGAACATTGTCTCCATAAGAAAGAAAAGAAAAAAGAACTTCTGAACTTTGAAAGGACAGAAAGTATGTAGAGTAAAAGATCTTTTTTGTTATCATTTACACAGCAGGTGGGCTCAATCTTTTATTATTTGTTTTGTACATTGTAATTTTTTAAGTTTTGTTTTTCTGGTATATTTTTTTTACATTTTGTTAGTCAGAGTTAACCTATTCTCAGCAAAAAGGGACGAATTTTTGCAAGCACCCTTGTTTCGCTGGTTATTAATAAATATTTTTCCTTGTATAATTGAATTGGTTTTGCATTTTTTTCTTCTTCGTTATTGCTTCGGGCAATAGTGGAAATGCTTTTGCATCAGGTTTTATTCTCTGAAAGAAAAGAAAATTTCCGAAAAATTAAAAACTTTGTTCCAGTCAAATTTTAAGCAAAATATTTTGAGGTTCTTGGAAAAACTAAAATTGGTTGAGAAAAAAAATTGAAACTAAAATGCTTGAAATTTTCAAAGCGACAGAAGAAAATAACTTGAAGTCAAAAGTTGACAAATTGATAGAAATTCAATAGAAATTGAAGAAGCAAGTAATAGGAATGAATGAAAAGTTACAAGATGGAATCTTGTTATCAAATCAATAAGAAAGAGGACTTATTCAATTGAAAGAAGCTGTAAAGGAATTAAATACTGTTATTGAATACAAGAACAAAACAAGAATCAGTAAATGAAATTGAAATAGTCTTTCTTTACAACACAAAATGATACTGCTATTTTGAATTTCATTAGTTCACTGAATACTGCCAAGCAGTGACGTAGCTAGTGGTTTTGCCGGCACTCCCCATAAGGAATACAATATTACAATGCACATTAACCCCTTAAAGTTACATACATACATACATATATATATATATATATATATATATATAGCCTTAAACAAAACGGACGTTATACCTAAGGTACTTTTCGGCCAACGCTTTTACAAAGATATTCGTTGGCAATATTAGATATAAATGAATACAAAGACAACTTGATGAAGTGTATGAGGAGGGAAAGGTGGAACTCGACTAAAAGACAAATTTTAATTAAATAGATGAAAATTGAACAAGGGAGGATGTAAATAAATAGTTCCACAAGAGTATACAAAATATAAAAAGGGGAAACTCACAGACCCTCCAACAGACGTAAGGTACATAAAAAATGTTCCTTCTGTCTGCACAGACTGGGTTGCTGACACAATGTAGACGGCTTCAGAAACTCTAAGATGATGTGTTGATCGAGCACTCTGTAAAACCGAAAACCACGTGTTTTGAACTCAGTGGCACAAGCATGATCATCCAGCAAATGTTGACGGATATATTTATTTTGTACAAAATAAAAATTGTGGCACAAGGCCGAAGGGAAACTGGGGAAAAGGCTGGTCTTTCACTAGCTATCCTACTCCTAGTTAACCACAATCATGACCCATTCATACATTACAATTACGCATTCACCACAAGAACTCATCCATCACCTTTCAATCCTGCACGCACCACAATACCACATATTTACAAGGGTCCTACAAAACACCCCTCTGGCGTAGAAGCCCTGCCGGCTACAGCTCTGTTCTGTCTCTCCGGTAGTTCTGTCCGAAAAGTAAACCACTCGGTCCTCCTCCGGTGAAATGAAGGAACCACTACTATCCGCCACGTTGTGAATTTTTGATCCGAACAGCAGTATTTCGATCCCCTCAGAACGATCCGGAGGTAGGATGAATTAAATAGCTGGGCTCCACGCTGAAAGGAATCGCTATTTCTGCAGAGAGGCTCTTGTCGTAACAGCAAAAAAATAAGCAACACTTTCGGTTCCTGTACAAAGAGCCCTTTAAGTCTACTATTTTTTATATCACTACCAAAGAAACTGCACGAATGCAAACTGTCTTAACGAGATTCACTCGTTTGGGTCGGAACGTCACAGAGAGAGAAAGACACAATTATGCCGGTCGAAATTCGGCTGTACTAAGGGAGATAAGTCGTGGTTCTTCGTCCGCCCCCTCTGATATAGCAGTCGGCTTTTCTCAGCTTTGTTGACGAAGTTATCTGGATTCGCACGGGTATCGTTTTCTATCTCTTGGTACGATTCGGACTTTTTGACGCATGCAACCAACTGGCCAGATCAGCAAGACCCACTAAGCCGTTTCCGCCGCGTTTTCCTTCGCGTTCTTTGATCTGTGATCTCTGATCTGCGGTCCCTGATCTGCGATCTCTCTCGCTCTCTCTCTCTCTCTCTCTGCCGCGTCTGCCGCTTCTCTCGCGTTCTCCAATCCTATCCGATCTGATCTCCGATCTCATCTGCCCAACTCAAGCGTGCAGGCCGCTTATATATAGAGAGGCGGAGCTAAACAGTTTTTAGGCACCGCCCACGAATTTTAATATGCAAATCGCCCGAACCACCATGTGTTTTCCGCCGGATCTCCGAAGCTCCGCGGGAATCGATTTTTCAAGAGGTACTAAAATCGGATTCGGACTCCCTGCTGCGTTTTCCGCAGACAACGTCCACTTAAGCCCGGCGAAAAGCACTTATCTTGTCTGAGGGCTCTGGCTGGATTTCGCCCGGCAGACCACCCAAAATCCAATTCACCATTTATCATAAGCTTTACCTAACGAACCGGTCCATTAATTACTATGGAATAAATTCACCTAGTTAATTAATAATTCAATGCCAGAAACAACTACGTAAAAAGAAAAACTTATTTCTGGAATTACTCCGGAATTCCTTCTATCCAACTAATTAGTACCTTCTTCCCAATCCTTTAGAACCGTTGATTAATAAACCCACCTGGTGGGTCTCTCTCTCTCTCTCTCTCTCTGTTACACCCATGAATTAAAAATTTTAATGTTCGTATATATATGTATATAAATAAAAATCCCATGAAAACATATGATGAGGTGGGTATATGAACCCCAACAAGAAACTCAAAATGTCAACCAAAGATAAAACGTAAACAAAGAAATGTTAGTAGAAACCGTCCACCCCTCAAAATAATAAGAGTGACCGCAGTATTCTATCGATAGATAGAATCAAGAAGCACAATCACTAATGGAATGGGGAGGGGAAAAATAAATGACGGAATGAGAAAATCAAAAGCTTACCCAGCCGAGATGAAAAAGGGGGACAAAAACAAACTGGGGAGATTGGGAATCTCGATATGAATCATAACAGAAGAAAAAGCCGGGAACAAGACTTATTCATATTAACTAGGAACATAAAATAGTGTCTAACTTAACCAGTAGGGGGCCAACAGGAAACCGCCCCGTTGCGTTAAGGCGACTGAAAAAAGAAAATCAAACACCATCCGCTTTATCCTGGAGAACGAGGGCGACACATTGTCACACAAGTACGCGAGATCGATGGACACGAGCTGAGCGGGAGCTATACGAGCCGTCAACTCGCCGACATAATCCCAGAAAGGGCGCACCTAAGGACAATGGAAAAAGGCGTGCGAAGACGTTTCTTCTAAACCAAGGTCACACAGATGACAATCTGGCAAATCTGCCATGCCCCATCTCAAGAGTACGTCATTGAGAAGTAGGACGTCCCGAATCAATTGTCAGCTAAGCGAAAACTCAGGGTTACTGAGATAACCCACCGATAATCCGCCGCTGGCGACCAAGGCCACAAAAAGCGCAACTCTGATACCGACAAGCCGATCCGGTCACACAGGATCCTTCGCGACCCCCTCCACTAATTCATGATACAATAGTCTCCGACGCCGAGAAAGGTCACTGGATCGAGGAATGAGGTTCAAGGCCGAGCGACACTCGCTGAAAAAACTCGACAACGTTCCACAACCGCAACGGCGCTTACCCCAAGAAATGTGGGGAGTGATAGTAAGGCTGGGGAAGGCGTCCCTAACACTCGGTCCCAAAATCGAGTCCTCCGTCAAAACTCGGCATAGGAAAGCCAACCTTGAGGCATGACGATGACTCTGCAGGTGTGGCAATCCCAGCACCCCATGACACGGACGCTGGTAACAGGCTTCTTTACGGACCCAATGTTTGTGACCACCCCACAAGAGGTTGATCAACAAATGTTCAATCGCCTTCATACGTTTCCTATAAAGAGGAAGTACAGCCAAGCGGTAAAGGATAAGGGGCAAGACGTAAGTGGCACACGCCTCAGCCCTACCCTTTAAGGACAATCTCCTTCGGAGCCAAACCTGAATCGACGCTCCGACCTTTGCCTGTACTTCTGACCAATTCTTCTTCAGCCGGAGTCCCGGCCCGAACCACACCCCATGGATGCGGACGTGTCTATCAGTCCAGCCGAAGGGCCCCGGAAGCGCAACCCCCTTCCAGGCACCTAACCGCAATCCGGAATTCTTGTTGCGGATAATCTTGGCCCCTGTCACCTTCTCGTACCGTTCAAGCGCATTCTGTACCACCTTAATGTTGTTGCAGCACGACACGATGGATACATTATCCGCAACCCTAGCTCGATCACTACCAGGGACTATTCCGTGTAGGGCCGAACTGCACGCCCTGCACCTTAGCTGGCGAAGGAAGGGCTCCAACGCCAAAGCATAAAGTAAGGGCGACAGTGGGCATCCTTGTCGAACCGACCGAGACAGCGCAAAAGCGCTCGACCGCCTTCCGTTCACCTATACCACAGCACTGGGGCAGCGATACAGGAGGCTAATCCACCTGCAGAAGTCGGGTTCGAATCCGGCGACCTGCAAGACAGCAGCCAGGTACTGATGGTCGACCCTGTCAAATGTCTTGGACTGATCCAAATTGATCAGCGCGGCTCGCTTGTCGTCTTTTACACCCTCTTTGATCGTGGGGATCAGATACAGGTTGCTTCGAATCGTTCGTCCCTTCACAGCACAAATCTGCTCACGTCCCAACAAGCTCGCGACAACCTTTTTCAACAGCGTGATCACACCCCTGGAAATCCGGTTGGGGATAGATCCCTGCCGGAACCAGTTATTGAACACCACTGTCAAAATCGGGAGAAAGATGTGCGACACCCTCAAGTACATTTCCTAGGGTAGACCATCAAGTCCCGGAGACTTGCCACTGCCGACCTTCTTCAATGCCAAGTAGACTTCGCCCTCTGTGATCTTACCCTCGCAGCTAGCTGCTTTAGTCGGCGAAAGCCGAGGAAAGTCAGCCAAATAGCTGCGAAACTCGTCGCCACTGAGACCAGGCTCCTTGGTAAAGCGCCTCTCCGAGGTAATGACCTCGCGAATGTATCGATCGGAACCTCGACGGATCTCTTCCTTGCGCAATTCTGCGCCTATGTTCACGGCTTCGTTAGATATCTCGTTTACTTGACCCTGATAACGCTTGCTAGCCTCACGCTTCAGGGCCTGCCTAGCTACGGCTATCTCTAGTGAATCCCCCCACAGCTACCGCCAAGGACAGACTATCCTATAGAGTCTTCACCTTGTTAACCTTATCTAGAGCGAGTCGTTGGCTATATTCAGTGATGAATGACCTAATCCTATCCTTAAGCCTCTTCCACCATTTACTCCCAATAACTGCCCCCACTAATTCCTGCTGCACTAATCTAGTTAGCTGTTGCTGAAAGTCCCGCCTGTCTCGTAAGGACAGATTGAACTTCCAGTGTCCTAGTACCTAACACCATCCAGGCACAGATGAGTCTAAGGTTTCTGAATAGTCTACCCGGTGGAACGTGGAACAATCTAGTAAATCTAGATCGACTCTTCTCAGTAACATTCTGTCCAAGTACCTGGCTACCTGGACAGACGACCAACTACGAACCAACGTCCATATCTCCCTCGGATGATCGTCCGGTATCTATCGACGACCCTAAATTCGCCGATCAGATCAACCAGGCTACGATCACCCGATGCCATCCCGCTAGCTCCCCGCCCCCTATCTATCTTGGGGTCCAAGACGGCATGCCAATCCCCGATTAAGACTAAGCGCGACGAATCAACCAGGAACGGCCCCAACTGACGGAAAAAGTCGATACGCTCACTCTGGTCGTTGGGTGCATAAACCGCAATGACCCGAAACGAACCACTGCTCACGACAATATCAGCCACGATCAACCTGCCCACCCCCCGCGCCAACATGAACATGGTCAACCGTCGCACCCAGGGATGTTTAACTAACAAGGAAACACCTCTGGACAGCTCGTCCTCGTATGCTGAATAGACAACAAAGTCGCTAGACAGCACACGAGCATCAACCTCGCAAACAAAGTGTGTTTCCTGGATCGCAGCTACATCTACTCCAAAGGACCTGATATCACAAAGCAGGCGAGTAGCCTTACCCCGATCTCTCAGGCCCCTAACATTCAGGCTGGCTCGCTTGATTGACATAATTTTAAGCTAGAGTCCCTTAAGCACAGACTGGCCGGAATTCTGCGGGTTTCAGGACCCCGACGGATTGTCCCTTGACCCCTGTGCCCAACTCCGTCGTCATCCGACCATCTGCAACAATCCCGCCGACATCCATAGGGTATGTTAGTTTAACTGTCCTATATACCGAGGGATGGAGTAAAACGGGAACCCTCCCTGTACAGAATCTGAACAGTTTCTTTAAATTCGCTGACGTAGCTCAAAAACTCTAACATCCTGATATGTCCCGGAAAGGAATATATTTGAACGAAGTCGCTAAGTGGTTTTAGCTACTATAACCAAGTACAATATGGTAGAAGTAATCGACTGGTACGCGTCGTAGTCGCAGGTAAGAAGTGTAGATCAATGGCGTAGTCCAATGGGCGTCGTTATAGACTTAGCTCTCAGACTAAGGCTCTTGACTCCTGACTCTCCTACACGTCCGTAGATATTTATGACGGACACCAGCCAATCACACTCCAGTGAGGGGGAACACAGGTGTATGCATATTCCATTATATCACCTCTCCCTGAGCTAAATTCTCTCGTGAATTTTAGCTTTATTACTTCCTCTTCTTAGGGTCAGGACATAAACGATTAACTTTTTTTCTAAGCCTTTTTCGCCTCCATTCTCCTTGCGGTGGTGGCGTTTGACACACTGGTACCTCTGGCCTTGAGGTCGGGAATGCCTCCATCAGCGAATGTTGACTCACTGGCACGGGAATATCAAAGGCGTCATATAAGACTTCCAATGGAATCTCTTCGGTATTTTCCGCGACGTCTGTAAACTCTCTAGGTCATAACTGATTCCAAAGTCTTTTACGAGGGAATTTCTCTCCTTTGATGTCGTATATGACTTGACCAATTCTTTTGGTTATTACACCTTCCCAATACGCTTTTCCAGTCCTAAAATTTTTAAAGAAAACTTTATCTCCTGGCTTATATACTTTAGTCGTGTATTTTTGTTTCTTCGTAGTTTTCTTCGCCGGACTAGACAACAGCCTGTCGAAAACAGCGTATTCTTTTTGCAAACATCAACTCTGCTGGCGATAATCCTGACGTCGTATTCGGGTTTGGCGTGATTCTGTACACTGACAAAATTTCCGAATACTCTGTTCATTCGTGTCCACGCCTTGACTTTTCTTCAAGGCTCATTTAAATGTCTCCACGAATTTTTCTGCCTGTCCATTTGATCTTGGATGATAAACTGGTGTTGTCACGTGATCGATGGACAATACTGTACAGAATTTCTTGAATTCACTACCCGTAAACTGCGTCCCGTTGTCGCTGACTAAAGTTTTAGGGAGTCCGAAACGACTAAAAATTTCACTAAGGGCATTTATCGTATTTGTCGCAGTTGGATGTCTGCACTTAACAATTTCTGGCCACTTAGTAAAACTATCTACCACAATCAGGTAATACGATCCATTTATGGGTCCTGCATAGTCAATATGTAGCCGAGTCCATGGAACATCTGTCTTTGGCCATGATTGACTCTTTATCGTTGGATCCCTTGCTGCCAGTTGATATCCTTTTTACACTGTTTCACCACATTTTCTATGTCCTGGTCCATCCTCGGCCAATACGTGTAAACTCTCATTAGAGATTTCATTCGCGAAATCCCTGGATGACCAGTGTGAAATTCTTTTAGAAATTTTTCTGTAAAGTACACGTCATTACCACTCTGTCAGCGTAAAAGTAATACCTGATTACATATTGAAAAAGGTGACACACTCATTCCTTTTTTTGTTTCCTCGTTCAACCCGACTTGCTTTTTCATTTTCTTAATGAAATCATCGTTTTCCACTGCTTTTTTTCACATCATCTCGAGTAACCGGTAGTTCTCTAATGGTATTGCATAACAGACCTGACAAATCCCTTTCGTCTCTCAGCGCCGCTATTACTGTTTCTTCCAGCGGTTCCGTATATTTCAGTATTAACCTCGAAAACCCATCGGCGTGACCTAGCTTTTTTGAAGGCACATATTCCATTCTAAAATTGTAATTCAATAGAATTATACCCTAACGCTATAGTCGATTTGCCGTGTGAGTTGGTATACCTTTTTTTAACCAACAATTGTTAACAGCGGTTTGTGGTCTGTTTGCAGAGTAAATTGTCTTCCATATATGAATCTGTGAAATTTCTTTACAACGAAGATTATTGCCAAACTCTCTTTTTCAATTTAGCTATAATTCCGTTCCGCAGGCAGTAACGTTCTCAAGGCATGTGTTACTGGCTTCGTAGATCCGTCTTCGAGTTTATGTAGCAATACAGCGACTAGTCCGTCATTACTAGCATCTGCTGCTACAATCATTTTCTTCTTCGGGTCGAAATGCGCCAACGATAGGTCTGCTAATAAACAGTTTTTTTTTGTTTTTTGTTTTTAAAGCATGCTCGCATTCTTTCGGCCATATCCACTTTGTGCCCTTTTTCACCAAATTGTTTAAAGGGGCTCTCATCTCATACATTTTTGGAATATAAATACTATAATAGCTTACCAATTTCAAAAAATCCTGGAGTTTAGCCACATTATCAGGTGCTGGCATATTTTTTATAGCCTCAGCTCTTTCTGGGTACGGTTTTCTTCCTTTACTGTCAGTTATCTGCCCTAAATATTTTATCTTCTTTACAAAGAAATCCCATTTATCAGCACTCAGCTTGAACCCGTATTCCTCAATTCTCTGAAATACCGCTCTAATATGCGTTTTGTGTTGTCCTCGTTTTCACTTTTAATCAAAATGTCGTCTAAGTATGCGATCGCATAATCCATACCATCCAACATTGTGTCCATTATTTGCTGGAATAGGCTTTGAGTTACCTTCAATCGAAAAGGAAGACGATTTAGTTTAAAAATCCCTTTATGAGTATTTATTGTCAGGTACTTTGAACATTCTTCACTGACTTTAACCTGAAGGTAAGCCTCCGACAAGTCCAACTTTGAAAAGTCCTCTTCAATGCTGAGACACGAGGTGGAGGTATTACGTCCACCTTCATCTTCGTGTCAGATTGCTGCTGCTGCTGATTTTGCTGTTGTTGTACTTTTTTGTTTTTGTTGCTGCTGCTGCTGCTTCATTTGCTGCTCTTTTTCTGCTTTTGTTTTTCTTGCTGCTGCTCTTTTTGTATTTGTTGTTCTTGTACTTGTTGTTGCTGCTGCTGCTGCTCTTTTTGAACTCGTTCTTGTGGCTAGGCTGCTGTTTTGTGAGCTGCTTTTTCTCCCCTTTCAATTGCTGCTCCTGTGCCTCCTTGTGTTGTCGCTGTTTTGGGGGGAGACAGCTCGTCCCGTCCTGGCGAAGTGAGCGTCTCTGCAGCTTTCCGCCCCTTAACTTTCTTCTATTTCCCATCAGGAGCCTCCTCTGTTGCTGCTACTTTTGCTGTTTCTCTTGTAGTTTCTGTTGATGCTGGTTGAGGTGGAGGCTGCGAATTCTTTGCGGGGCACGCCTTTGACGTGTGGCCCAATGCCCCGCAAGCCCATAAATACGGTTTGCGCCCCTCCACTAACACCAGCATCCGTCTCTGCCGGCACATTAATGTATTCGGAACCTCTCCAAAGGCCTGGCGGTTGAGTGTTACGTATAACACCATATCTCCGGTTGCAATTCCGGCCTTGCTCTTAATAGAAGCGACTTCATCCACGGGTCCTTACTTCGAAAAAAAAAGCTATTCTGTCTAGACTGGTGTACCCATCCGCATCCTTGGGGTGTGATTCGGGCCTGGACTCCGGCTGAAGAATTAGTCAGAATACAGGCAAACGTCGGAGTGTCGGTTCGGACTTGGTTCCGAAGTGGGTTGTCCTTAAAGGGTAGGACTTAGGCATGTGCCATCTACGTCTTGCCCCTAATCCTTTACCGCTTGGCTGTACTTCCTCTTTACTGGAAACGTATGGAGGCAATCGAGCGTTTGTTGACCAACCTCTTGTGGGGTGGTCGCAAACATTGGGTCCGTAAAGAAGCCTGTTACCAGCGTCCGTGTCATGGGGTGCTGGGATTGCCACACCTGGAGAGTCATCGCCATGCCTCAAGATTGGCTTTCCTATGCCGTGTTTTGACGGAGGACTCGATTTGGGGGCTGAGTGTTTGGGACGCCTTCCCTAGCCTTACTGTCACTCCCCACATTTCTTGGGGTAAGCGTCGTCGCAGAGGGTTGTCGAGTTTTTTCAGCGATTGTCACTTGGCCTTGAAGTTCATTCCTCGATCCAGTGACCTTTCTCGGCGTTGGAGACTATTGTATCATGAATTAGTGGTGGGGGTCGCGAAGGATCCTCTGTTTGACAGTCTCAGCTTGTCGGCATCAGAGTTGCGCTCCTTTTGGTCTTGGGCGCCAGCGACGGATTATCTCAGTAACCCTGAGTTTTCGCTTAGCTGGCAATTGATTCGGGGTGTTACCTCTCAATCATGTACTCTTGAGATGGGGCATGGTAGATTTGCCACATTGTCATCTGTGTGATCTTGGTTTAGAGGAAACGGCTTCGCGCGCCTTCTACCATTGTCCTCAGGTGCGCACTTTCTGGGATTATGTCGGCGAGTTGACGGCTCGTATCGCTCCCGATCAGCTCGTGTCCATCGATCTCGCCTACGCTTGTTACAATGTGTCCCCCCTCCGTTCTCCCTGGCAAAACGGATGGTGTTTTTTTTTTCGTTGCTAGCCGTGGCAAGAATGGTCGAGTGGATGTCGCGAAACGAGGTAATCTTGCGAAATGAACGTTATTCGTATTATGATCCGATTATTTTCATTAAGCATCAGCTTAAGGTGAAAATCAGATCTGATCGAAAGCGTTTGATTTTGACAGATTTCAGTAAAAGGTGGGTGACTGATGAGAGCCTGGTTGGTTGGACGGGCCTAGCCCTGTTTTTCTTTTTTAAGTCCCCTTAACCCAACGGGACGGTATCCTGTTGACACCCGCCTGGTTAAGTTAGACACTATTTTGTGTTCCTAGTTATTATTAATATGTGTTCTCGGCATGTTCCCGGCTTTTTCTTCTGTTATGATTCATGACAAGATTTCCAATCTCCTCAGTTTGTTTTTGTCCATTTTTTCATCTCGGCTGAGTCAGCCTTTGATTTTCCTATTCCCTCATTTATTTTTCCCTCCCTATTCCATTAGTGATTGTGCTTCTTGATTCTCTCTATTGACAGAATACAGCGGCCACTCGTACTATTTTGAGGTATGGGTGGGTCCTACTAACATTTGTTTATTTTATTTTTATTTTTATGTTACAATTTTATTTTGTTTCCTGGGTTCCCTATCATTTCATGTATCATGAAATTTTTATATATTTTTTGCATATTTTGACATTTTTATGTCATGGGGTGTTTTGTAGGTCCCTTGTGAATATGTGGTATTGTGGTACATGTAGTATTGGGAAGCGATGGACAAATTCTTGTGGGGATTGTGTATATTGTATTAAATGAATGGGTCGTGATTGTGGTAAACTAGGAATAGGATAGCTAGTGAAAGACAAGCCCTTCCCCACTTCCCCTTCAGCCTTGTGCCACAATTTTGTTTTTTTATACAGAATAAATATATTGAATAAAGCTTTGGCAGTTCTGCCAGTCAGGAGTTGTTTATTTTCTTCTCGGAGTGTGTTTCGTTTTGGTCCAGTCGAACGAATTTGACGCTAAGTTTTTCATTTATATTTTAGTTATCTTTGAATCTTTTTGCTTTTTATTTTCAGTATGTCTTTCTTTGTGTATTTGCAAACTTTACGTTTGTACTGTATTTTCTTTTATTGACTCTAGTCCGTTTTTCTTTCTTTAAATTCTTTCGTTTAATTATTTTTTAGTATTTTATTTTATGAAATTATTTTTAAAAAAAGAAACTGTAACCCCCCACCCAAAAAAAACTGTATTTCCGTCGTAAACTATTACGACGGAAATAGACTATTTTGGCGGATTTGGCACAAACACCCGTGACACAAACACACATGATGAGTGAAGAAGTATCCCCTAAAAAAACTGAACAGCCAGGCACAAAAAAGACGCTGCATATTATGCAGTATTACAGAAAAAATATGAGGTGTTTACTAGTGGTAACGAGCTCCTCACGATACCAGAAGCATTGGATGGAGTTAAGACAAGGACAATTTCCCTGCTGACGACCGACGTAAAAGGTCGGAATTTAATTGGTGCCACCAGGGAAACCATGGAAGAAGCTCTCAAAAGTTTAAAAATTGGACCCAAAATATTATCAAGGAGATCGAGGGCGATGTGGGATACCCTGTTGACAACCGAGCAGGAAGCCAAGAAGTTGGCCGGCAGTGTGTTAACATCGAAGACACTTCGCCTTCAAACCGATTACATGGGCACCCGAAGAACAAAAGTTCATGGGATGGCCGTGAACATCACAGAAGACAGGATGGGGGCCTTTTTTGCCCAATATGGAAGTGGAAGAAGTAGCGGTTGTAACTAGTAAATCAGGTGTCGCCATCGGCGACATTGTCCTGGAAATAACACTTACCCGCAAGAGCTTCGTGGAATTCCCGAACATATTGATGTGTAGGAAGAGAAGAATGTTGGTGGAAAGCCGAAGCCCTACTGTTGGTCATGTGGGGCCTTGGGTCCACATGGCGAAGGTGCGCCCCGGGAAGAACGTGACACCACAAACAAGCACAAAAGCAACAACTACAGTGACAGTAGAGGAAGAGCCTGGCAAGGATCCTCGTGATGGCTGGAAGGAGGCGGTGGCTAAGGGACGGAAGTCGAGAGCAGTCCCCCCCCCCAGAAGGAGGTCTCACCGAAGCAGCAACAACCACCGAAGGAGCAACTGGGGCTTCCAAAACAGAAGCAACAACATCAGAAGTCAAACGAAGGACAAAAACAGAAGAACCAAAAGGTGCAACAGGAAACGCGAAAAGAAAAGCAGCAGCAACACACAGAGGTCGGACGATGACATGGAGGTGGACGAATTATCTCCAACACCGTCCTCTTCCACAAAGAGAAACTTGGAAGAAGAGGAGGAGGAGGAGAAACCCATAAAGAAACGCTCTGGACGGAGTAGGGCGGGGAGGGACATGGAAAAATTCGTTCCTGCTTTGCCGGAAAAGGAGAAAGACATTACTCCAGCATCAAGGAGCCCCACTTCACTCACTCGTGTTCCGCTCCCTCCCACCACTCCTAACCCGTCACCTTCCCAACCGTTCAATTCCACGCCTACCCTCACATCTACTTCCCCCCCACCACATCCGGACAGGGAAAAAGGGGAGAAAAACAAGAAGAAACTGGTCCTCAAAACAGAGGAAATATGCAAGGTGGACAAATGTTATGGAGTGGAGGCTTTTATTTGTACTAAGTCGGCCCTAAAATAGTTTCGACGTACAAAACGTTAGGAACTTGAAATAATAGTTAATGACGCTTCTTAACGTTTTCTGTGGTTACTTCAGTTGACTTAAATCATATAATAATAATGCATGTCCTTGGCTGCGGGTAACTCGTTCCCCAGTTTTTCTCGGTGTCGACTTCATCTTTACTTTTTGGAGCTTGTTTTTCACATATATCGTCAGTGTTACCCATTCAACTTTTTTAAATACACCGGTTTTCTCTAATCTGTCCAATTCTTTATCTATCTGTTCAATTGAAGCAAACAGCACATTCCTTTTCTTTTTGAATACCACCTGAGCCTTTTCTTTTGGCTGTAATTTTGCCTCCATCTGGTACACGTTCCCAAACCTGGAGAAAAAACAGTAGGAAATGTTTCCTTACTCATTTTTGGGCTTCTGAGTTTAAACTTTTAACTTTGTAACAGAAAGAATGTATCGGTAGATCCCATAATTGATATTCTGTTATCCAATTCGTACCAAGTAAGTTCGTGGTATTTTCTATGACAAATAGTTTAGCTTTTCGCGTTTTTTTATTTAACGTGACGTTTGTAACAAATTCTCCAATAGTATTTTTTCTCCCGTCACTGACCTTGCGATTTTATTTGTCTACATTAAATTTGGTTTCCCCAACTTCTTCCACGTATGCAAATTTATGATAGATAGACCGGAACCAGTGTCGAGTTGCATTTTTTTTTTATTAGTTATTTCGACGGTAACAAATTTTCTGGTTATTCCATCGTTCACCTCGTCGGAATTTAATTTTCTTATTTTATTGTCTTTATTTTTTGACCTGCAGTGCGAGATTTTATAACCCACTCTTTTACAGTTGAAACATTTTTTATTCCTAAAATTGCAATATCTGTACCAGTGTAGTTCACCGCAAGCAAAACATGGCTTCGGGAGTTTTTGTTTATTTTTCTCTGGTATTTCACTTTTTGTTTGATAATCCGCAATTTTAGAATTCTTTTTGGTAGACTGACTTTCTTTTTTGTAGCGTATTTTCCTTGCATGCGAAACGCCAGACTATTCTATCTTTTTTTAATCTTTCTTTACGACGCTAACATATCTTGTGCAGTCTTCTGCCAAATTCTGTATCAAAATCCTTGGTTTGTTTTCTAATTTTAACAGCACTAATTTTCTCAACTCTGCATCTCTTTCCGATACCAGCCCCTGAACAAACACCAAGCACTTAAAATTGTCTGCGCTTAACTCTGCCAGCTTGAATTCTTCACAATGCTTATTCACATTGGCTGCGTACGTTATATAGTCTTGTTCGTCATCTTTCATCAGATTCAAACATTTTCACCTCTTGTAAAATAAAGATGTCTTTTTACTAAATAATTCACTTAATATATTTACCGCCTCGCTAGTTTTTTTCGGTAAAATGTAGTTTACCAATTTGTTATGCTCAGCAGTTCCTAACTTGCTTAAAAGAAGCCTAACCTCCTTTCCTTCAGACCACGAGTGACAGTCCTCGTTATACACGTCCGTATATTTTTTATAATACTCCTCAAAAGTTATCTCTTCATCTGGACTGTACGTGAATATTTCAATTGAATTCCATATTGTATTCTCTGGGAAAGAATCATTTTGTCGATTTTTCTCTTTCCTCTTCTCAGTTATTTCCAGAATTTTGTTTTGAAACTCCTTATGCATCTGTTCCATTTCTCGTTGAAACTGCATTTGTCTATTAAAAGTTTTCTCCTGTAGTTGCATTTGGAATGTCTTCTGTTGCTCTAATATTGTCATCTGTTGTTCCGTCTGGAACTTAAAAAATTCCTGGAATATATTTTTGCATTCCTCCATCTTCGCAAAAGTTTACACAATGCTTAAATATTGTAGGGTGGGGGGGTGTCCTACGAATTTGCAATTCGTGACCTATTTGAGCAAACTGTCTTATCGAGAAAAAAAATTCTTTTCTCAGTTGAGAATACGACTGATTTTTTTCGTCACTAAGTTGACGTCTTGTCTTTTGAAAAACTTTGCTAAGTTTTTTTTTTTTTTTAATGTGAATGCGAGATTTTGTCGCCGAAATAATTGTGACGAGCAAATTTTTTCTTTTTCCTCCGTATGAGTACGAATTTCGTCAACAAATGTGGGGAGCGAATTTTTTTTTCTTCCACCGTATGAATCCGAATCCCTTCGCCAAATTTGTTATGGCGGGTGAATTTTTTTTTTCTCCTCCGTATGAGTATAAATTCCTGGTCGCCAAATTTGTTATGTGGCGAACGAATTTTTTTTTCCCTCCATATGAGTACGAATTCTCGTGGCCAAATTTGTTATGGCGTGTGAATTTTTTTTCTCTTCCATCATATGAATCCGAATACCGCATTGCCAAGTGTGCTATGGAGTGTAAATTTTTTTCTCTTCCACCGTATGAATCCGAATACCTCGTCATCAAGTGTGTAATGGAGTGGTTTCACAGTGGAGGCTTGTATTTGTACTGTCGGCCCTAAAATAGGTTCGACGTACAAAACGTTAGGAACTTGATATAATAGGTAATGACGCAGAGAAATCTAGTTGTGGTCCCTGATACTTTAGTATTCGACTAATGGTCGTCCGGCATCGACTGACTGACCCCCTTACTACTCCTACTTATTATAGGTGGGAGAGTCTATTAACTATAGAATAGGTGTGTTCCACTATAACAACAGGGGAGAAATGGAGGACCTCTCCACACGGAAAATGTCCCTCTAGGTCCACTGTTCAAGTTAGCCTCCGTGCATGGGAAACTGGTGGCAGACCCTAACAATTTCCCCGGACCTCCGGGGATTATTTCTCCTATTAGGGACATGGGAAGGTATTTGAGGGTATGGTCTCATTTGTTTGAGGCTAAAGACGTCTTTCCAGAAATCAGAATGGCCCAGCAGAATTAAGGAAATTACAGAGTTTTTGTTCAGGGAGGGTCCTGGTAGTTCTCCACCCATCGTTATATAGGGCATTAAAACTAACGTACCCCACGGACGTTGGCAGGTTTGTCCTGGATGTTTGCATGATGATGGAGTTGGGGATAGGGAGCTTGGGACAATCCGTCGGAGTCTTGACTGCCACAGATTTCCATCCAGGCTGTGATTAAGGGAAGCAAACTTAAAAAAATGTTTCTCAAGTTAGCTAGTTTCAATGTGAGGGGCTTGAGGGATTGGAGTATAGTTACGTACCTGATTCATGACCTCCTGTTCTCCTCCTGGCGGGAATTAGATGATTATAGGCCCATAACTCTGCTAAACATGGAGTTAAAGATTTTGGCCAAGAACCTGATCGAGCATTTGCAGTCAGATAGCTTGCAATGCAAACACAAGTGTGAGAAAACTCATTTGAATGACTCATGAAAAAGAAAAATGTCATCGACTGATCTTATAATTTTAAATAAATATCTATTAGTATGAGAGTCAGTGAAAAAAGAGCCTAATTCTTTTTTAATTATAATTAATAGTAGCAGCATATTAAATACTCAGTATTCAAATGTAGAACTCAACATAGGCTTCTTGACTTCTAAATTGCAATATACCACCTTTGAATGAGGGCATATGAGCTTCTTAACTACTTTCATGACCAATATGAATTACCTCTTTCATCTTATCATCACTGGGTAACTGCTATCCTGTATGTGCATTCTTCATAAGCTAAAATAGAAAAAATATTAGGTTTCCAGGCCAGGACTGTAAGGTGGATAAGACAATGTTGTTCAGTCATGTGTTGAAATAACTGTAAATAACTAATGTAATATTGCAAAAGCATATGACTCTTCAACTGTAGCATAGATCAAAGAAACTTTTCACAGAGCTTTTCAATAATGCTATAATGAGAACATTAGTTTGTTTGGCCTTATGCTTATTCAGCACAGCAATTGATCTGCTACTTTGGGGTCTGTCACTAAAGTCAGTTTTTCCTTTCTTTCTGAGATTGTTATTAATTCTACAATTAATCTATTTCCTTATTGTGCTTACTTCAAATGCAACTTTTCTGTAAATATTCACTAAGATCCTATGAATGTTTTCAGCACTTTTACTTCCAAAAACAAATTCTATGATTCTTTTTTTCTCATAGAAAACAAAAATCTAAGATTATGAGCAACAAAGATGCTAATTCCATAAAATTTTCCCATAAGTTTCTAGATACTTAATGGTTTATTGCTAAAAAAAAATGTTGCAGAAAAAAACCCCAACTACATTGCTGATAATATCCATTAATTTTTTAATAAATGGCATGTTTTAATTTTAATAATACATTTTTAAATATACAAATGTTACAACAGTAAATCATCTAAATATGAAAATCACAGCTATAGTACTGAAAATATTTAATCATTAAAGGGTGTTTTAATTAATGAGTTTAATGAGTTTGAGTGGGTTTTATTGGCGCTTCAATAGTATTTTACTAAATTAAATATTGTAATGTGTGTTTTAATTTTAAAAATTAAAAAAATGACAATGCTGTGATATTGAAACATCTGAAGATGAAAATTATAGTGTTGATAATATTTATTCATTAATTTTCTATTACAAAAATTAATATTTCATTGGAATTAAAATTTAATTGTTATTGTGTAACTATGAAGTTAGAAGTTCAAATGAAATACAAAATAAAATGAAGTACAAATGAACTATATATCAGAGTGCTAATCTTATAATTCATTTGTACTATGTAATAAGTTTGATCATTGTTGGATGGACTAAATTTGTAACCTAGTGCCAAACTAATCTTAAAAACTATAACCTTTTTTTATATATCTATTATAGTTTATATTTGAAGAAAATATATTCTCAGTTTGCTTTTGTTTGTATGGCTTCAATTTTTAGATATTACTGATCTTTTTATAAATTGGCTATGATCAGATTTTTAAATGTGGGGCATTCATCTTCAGTGGAAGTAAAAAAAATTGTTTTATAATCTTGGCAATCAAGGACAGAAATATAGCAGCCAATGAAACACATTGTTCTATTATTTATCACTCTCTACTTGCTATTTCAAAATAAGTTACAAAAATCAAAGAGGAAAATGGCTAACTGAATTAAAAGCTCTAACTGCATTTTTGTTTTCCCTCTATTCTATTCAAAAAAGTTTTAATTCAGTTAGCCATTTTCCTCTTTGCCTATTTCAGATGTAACTCCTTTTTGGTTTTCCTAAATGAAACATTCTCATAAGTTCATAGTGAAGTGCTGAAAGAAAATTTTTGTTAGCTTACAGCAAATCAATAGCATTGATTTTATTCTTTGTGTATTTTCTTTCAGCACTTAACCACAAATTTATCTATTTCTCCAACAAAATGGAAAGAATTTTGGGTGTCAAAGCTTACAACTTATGCCTCCCCTGATCACAAACTAACTAAACTGATTTGTTTTTATATGCTCATATTTATCACCAAAATATTTTCTCTCTTATTGATTCCTTTCATTTATAGAATTAAAATTACATAATGCTATTATACTTGCTATTTATAATGTCTATGCTGTAATATTTTTAACACTTTAAATATATCTAAAAAGCCACCACATATCTAAACATACTATCAGAATTCAATAGAACTCATTAGACTAAAAATAGTGCAAAAACAGTGTAGCTTTATTTAAGACACTTGAACATTATTTTATGAACAGAATTCTATCAAAGCAAGCAATATAAATGCAGAAGAACCTATAGATTGCCCAAAGGCATCTAATAGAGATATCATGAAGAGATATTGGAAATATTAGAAAAGCTTGAATTACATTGTTGCATTTTGAGTCCCAAAGAGATAAAGAATGAGAGCAGGCTATGTTAAGAACAGAAACATATTTTTATTCAATGGCTACCATACAGGAAGTATTTTGTATATACAAGAGGTAGGAAGAGTCTCTAGGGTAGGGTACATAATTAGTAGCAGTTACTTGCATATGTAATATTTCCTTACTTTTGTAACTATTTTTATTTATTTATTTTTGTGTGGATACAAGGCAGGGATACAAAGGTGAAGGAAATAGAAAGAGCTGTGAGGTTGGGTTAGGTAGAGATGTGTAAGGGATAGAAAGGGCTGAAGGTAGGTTGGGTTCTAGTAGAATAAGCATTTTGTTTATTGCTGCTCATTCATCCCTGTATGGGTTGGCTTATGGATGGTTTATTCTGAGCATGTCTGCATTGGTCTGTTGATTGTTGGTGGGTATTATCGCATTGTTATTTCATATACTAGTGTTTTTAATTTATTTTGATGGTGTACTGCATGTTGTGGCCATTTTCAGCCTATACTTCATATGACTGGTCAATCAGCTGTTTTGGGATTGTTGCTTCTCCCTACTCTCTCACCATTGTCACTTATATTGAAGCTTTTAATACTGTGCACATGACCTGTAGCTTTAGTTTCTTTTCTTGCTTCTTCCATACTTCCTCAGCTAAATATGGATAGTGTGGTCTGAGATTGATGTCACTGTAATCATTGATTTTGTGCAGCTGCCAAAGAGTGATGCTCAGCCCTACAAAATGGGTTCTCTCCAAATGTATAGCATTTTCACTATAGGCATTTGACAATCTTAACTGCTGCTCTATTTTAAAATTTTTCTTCTGTTTGTTTAATTCTTTCAAAATTTTTTGAAATGAAGATTATTCCCCCACAGGAGTAGCTTTTTTTCTAGATATTCTTGGTTAAAGAAGATACATGGTTTGATTCCTCTATATTGTTTTGGTTAAAATTTAGGGAGAAAAATTTAGCTCAAGTTTATCACTGAATTCTACTTCATTTTTAAGACCTTGGATGTTATACTTAGTCTTTTGTATTTTATGTGATGAGAAAAGAGATATCTTTTTGTATGACATTGTCAGTTTTGTTACTAGAAGTCTGTAATCAGATTCAAAGTAGTTGTATATTCTTCTAATTTATTTCACAAATTACCTAAGCCATGAGTGCGAGATGCTAAAATCAATAATCTTTTTGATTATTTAATCTGTGTTATGCTATGTGATGTTCAAGCTATATGTTAAGAATTGATTATCTTTCTGAATAATAAAAATTTATCAAGAGTTCCCCATTGTTGTTTGTTTCAAAAGGTGACATCTTCCCATCAAAGGAACAGTGGTGTTCAAAACGGTTAGAAATAACATTAAAATTCCTGATAATGCACTGTTTTCCGTTTATATATAACTTAACCTTCTACAGTTCTTTTTCAGGAACAAGTTTTTTTCAGTTGGGCATCATCTCAGCAGCCAGCAGTTGATTTGTCCTATTTTCGACTTGAAGAATCTTTTAAGTTTAGATTTTTTTAACTGATTTTGTAGTGGTTGATAGGTTAGGTAGCAGATTATGTAATCTCAGCCTGGTGTAACACTTGGTAATATATGATGGACAGTGTAGGTCAAAATGTTTTTTTTTGTTTTTTTTTTATCAGTTTCCTTCTCCTAGATAGATGACTATTAAGATGGTGAATGAGCTGTATCTGTCCATTTGATTTTATATCAGTTACAAGCCTTCATCAATACCAGCTCCCATCGTCACTATGGCCTACCTCGACTTGCTTACAAGGTATTCCCTTCATAGTCAATAACAGTGACCTCCATTCCACAGAACAGACCAACCATCCCCTTAGCCTACCTTAACTTCTTTACAAGGCATTCCCTACACAGTCAACACCAGGAACCTTCATTCCACAGAACAGGACTACCAACCCCCCACTGTCACCTGAGCCTACCTCAACTTGTTTGCAAGGCACTCCCTTCATAGTCAACACCCATGACTTTCGTTTCATGAAAGGAACCTACCAAAACCATGTGAATCCAATGTCACCCCAGTTCAACACAACAGGTCTACCTACCGATGAAACGACCTACTACCTCAATCAACCAAACATGCACTGACTGTATTCTGTGACCTTGGCCACACCAATACAAGAAATAGGTCAACTCCCAGCACTACACAGATCACTATTCCTGTACTCTCTGCCACCAATAAATGTGATTTCAATCTAATCCTTGCTATTCCTTTCTCTCACTACCAAATGCTTAATATAACATTAATAAATAATACATGCTGTAAAAAAAATAAAATAAAATAATGACACCAAATTTTGTTAAGTCCTTCCTATTATTAAAAGGTTTTCATATGTGAGTTTCTGAATATAGGTGTTTTTTTTTTCTAATTATTATATTGATATGTAGTAATTCTGGGGAATCTGTTTATTACTTAATAACAAAAAAAAAAAAAAAAAAAAAAAAAAAAAGAAAATCCCCCAACTTCATTTATTACTTCATAAGAAAAGAAATTTGTTTTACATTTTATGCCTAGTATTATATAAGTTTATTCATTCTTACTATTATTAACAGCTTTTCTATACATGTAAATCTTTAAACATATATTTTCTAATTATTAATAATAGTAATTATTAGGTACCTGTTATTTATTTAATCAAAAACTGCTGGGCCATATGAATCCACTAAGATTCCTATTTCAAAATACAAGAAAAAAATAAAAATCAGCTGGCCTTTCTGGATATATATACTAATAACTCACATACAGAATCGGTTCAAGACATCTGTAATATCACAAACCAACCTTCAGGCAATATTTTCTTTAATTCCCACCATTCATATGGCATAAAGTGATGTCTAATGCTTACAACACAATGCAAAATTCATAAATTGCATCCCAGGTACATACAAACTGGAGGATGAGCTTTAAATGTACCCTTCAAAATAACAACTATCCTGCAAACCTAACATCAGCTTCTGCAGGCTAAAACAGATGGGTCAAGAAGGAAGAACAGAAAACTGTCAGTCTGTGTCTCTCTTACATCAAGCGCATTTCATAAAAAACAATAGACCATACTACATAAGGACAATATTCAGATGTAATTTGATCCTATAGAGAAATATCTGCTGAGTCAAGCTTAACATATTTAAACTCACATCAAAAACTAATAATAGTAAGTCCTTACTATTATTAGTTTTTGATGTGAGTTTAAATATTTTTTTTCAAATATTATATTACTTGCCCTGAGAAATGCTCCACTGAAGTGCTGCCTCCCTTGAACTCTTCAGACCACTCACTGATCAATGTTAAAATTGAGGTCAACCCGAAAGCATCCCCTTGATGTACCATTTTGCAAGCCAATTTTTCAGTATGACAAAGCTGACTTGGACAGATTCAGATCCAACATTCAGTTTTTTTCAGAAATAGGGTTTCAAGTATTACTTCCATCATCTCTGAATGGATCCTATCAGTCATTGACAATTTTATCCCAAAGAAAAAATTTTAACAGAAACTATATAGCCAACCCTGATTCCACCAGAATGTGCTGCAGCCATAGTCCACTATAACTACTATTATCATTCTTACCACAATGACTGGTGTACTGGGACTCTTGCAGCATTCCAGACTGCCTACAATCAATACAAGAGAGTTTTAGAAAATACCAAGAGCAACTATACACAGTCAGTCCAAGTCAATGTTGAAAGAAAAAACTTGGATCCCGTGAGTTCTGTAAAATCTCCAATTCTCAATAGAGACAAAGCATTTGTACCAGTTATCATACCACCAGTGAGCAGAACCCAAACTTTCACCTACGATGACAGATTGTTATTCTCTTATGTCTGGGAGAAATCCTTTACTTATGCTAGTGTTGAACCTCGTCAGAACTCAAACAGAAGTGCTCACTTTGACATCCACAGCTCATATAGCAAAAACAGACCTTAATTTCACCCAGCACCATGCATCCACTTCTGAAATCCCAGGATTATAAAACATCTTTTGTGACCAATCAGAAAAGCAAACACTGACTTTTACCCGTGAAGGCAGATCCACTTTGCAGGTAAGCTTAACCAGTGGTGACATCAAGGCATATCCATCAACAACAATGCCTTTAGCTAGTGATAAGACTAGGTACCGACACTTTTTTTCATGGGAAAACAGACAGCGTAACGAAAAAGACCACAAACTTAACGAAAATAAAGTTTTAGCGTCAAAATGTTTATATTATTATGAAGATGAAAGACCAAAGTATTTTTTAATTATTCTTTGAAATTTTTTAATCCTTTCTAACATGTTCAAAATTTCTTCTTTTGTTTACGTCATCGCAGTAGCATGAAAATAAGTTTTTTTTTGCGCTTTTTTTCCATTGAAAACACATTTTTACAAGAATTTCAAAATCAAAGTAATTGTCCGATTTTAATGAAATTTTCAGGACTTATTTACAAATGAATGAAATTATTTTTTAATACTTTTTTTTTTTTTTTTTTTTTTAGAAGATTTTGGTAAAATTTTTTTTTTTTTTTTTTTTTTTTAAATATGTTACCCCCCCACTTAATTTCATGAAATTTCACACAAAACCTTTCTATTTCCTGAAATTTTTTTTTTTGGTTAGAAGTAGAGTCTTTGGGGATTGTAAATTTGAGCTATCTAACTGAAAATCTGCTCTGAATTGAAAAATAATGAATCCAATAAAACTATGACATTAGTTAATTAGAAAAGCTTTTAATTGCTTTTGTAAATAACTAATATTAAGGACATTATTGTCTGAAGAAATTAAATTTTTCTGATGAATAGTGAATCTTTACAAGAATTTTTTCATTTTTTTAAAAAATTTTAATTATAATAATTTATAATAGTTTAAAATCACGTAAAATTCTGCATTGGGCTATTTCCTGGATGTGATATAGTAATTAAGTGGAAACAAAATTTACAAATCCAAAATTGCAAAGATTAATGAACATAGTTGTGCTATTTTATTTTTAAAATAATTTTTTATTTTGTATTTTTTTACTTAATACGTTCCTTATTTCCATGTATGGTAGACTGAAATTGCCATGATTATGAAAAGCTCACATGATCTAAGAGTTTTGTCCCTTTATTCTAATAAATAAGCATAACAGTAAAACTATAAAAAAAAGCGTTCACTCAGATTTCTAATAAATTTTCGTTTATGGTCATCCATAGTAGCTTTTATTGCTTCATCAGTCAACACTCAATCAAATCATTTGATCAATTGAACAGTACCAATCATTTATAATTGGTTGTATATTACTTTTTATGCTATAAATAATATTTCTTTTAAATCAGATTAATTTAACTTTAAATTTTCTAATTTTACTAAAATAACATGTCAGAGATTTTTTAAAATATTTTTAAAATCGATAAATTTTTGTTTGTTTACAAATTTTGTAAAATTGAGAAAATGGCCATTTTTAAGAAAATTTAAGAAATCAAAATTAAATTTGACATTCCAATGTATATAGTTTCTATCTGAAATACACCAGGATTGTTTACTTAATGGAAATAATAAATTTAATTATTAAACTTTCAATTAAAGCTAAAATGAAATCTTTAAGAATGTTTTTTCCTTTTAAAAAATTCATTTTAAACTTAGGTATCAAAAATTTATGCTAAAAAGTGGAGGTCCCTAGATAAAACCAGTGGCAGCAGTAGAGACTAAGTCTTAACTACTACAATGTAATAATTCATGGAATATTTCATCAATGAGTCTATTTCAGTTGATTACACGTGTTGATTTTGTTCACATATATATCTCGACTATTACCTTGCATTACACCTCTAAAAACTCTGTTTCCCACAACGATTGGATCAGATCAAAAATTCACTCAGAAATATATAACCTTTCAACTTGTGAAGACAAGCATGCCAAATCCTATCAAACACTTTCAAGATATTTAAAGCAACAGCTCTAGCTTTACCATTCTTATGTAAAGCTTGGCAGACTTTCAGCAATAACTTCACACATCAGCAATTAACCTAGAAAAGTAAAAACCATATTGTCTGACAGAATTCATTGTGAAGTGAGATGCTTAGCCAATTCAGAGTTGATTAGAGCCTCTCAAACTCTGCCAAAAAATAGTAGAAAATTAATATGTTAATTGAAGTATCAGAATTACAGACAAGAATTACATACAAGCAGGAAGGCAAGAAGCAGTAAGGCATTTATTGTATAGTTTAGAGAGGACATGAGCCATTTGAAGAGCACATTTATTTAGGACTACTGCAGGGATACGATCAAGTTCATCATGGGCATCCAGTATAGAGATGATAGCAGAAACTATGGCTGGAGACACTCAGTTTTAATTGTAAAATCAAGCAAAGGTACTCCAGATGAGTCAAGAGTAGAACTGGAAGAGAATATACAAGCAAAGCATTCTACTTTATCAGCAGATGATAAAGTTTAGATAAATTCTTTTCAAGTCCTCTCTCTCTCATCTCATTACTCAATTTGGAGTGAAGAGCTTATCTTGCTGGAGTTCTTAAAAACAGAAACTACATATGAAAATTTCCAAAAAGCAGGAAAGGAAGAAGCAGCAAGAAAAGAGAGAAGAGGAGCCATCTCAGGAGCATATATCTCTAAGGCTATTTCAAGGATACTATCAAGTTCATATGCTTTATGGGGATCCAGTTTAGAGATGATAGCAGAAGTGGAAAGTAAAGTAAAGATACTCCAGATGCATCAAGAGTAAAGTTGAAAGAGAATTTACAAGCAAAACATTCTGCTTTATCATCAGATGTTAACACCTCAAACTGAGTGACTATAAGAGGGATATAGGACATACCCTTATTTAACACACTATTACAGAGCCACCAGTAGACACAAGACAGTTTATTAGAGGCTAAACAGTGCCTTTTTCTGTCAGCAAGTAAAAACATAACCTTATTGAAGACATGTTTACAATTATTATGAGTGGACACCATGTGGTGTCTGTTTTGATCAGAACTATCATGATAAAGCGAATAAAAGTGATTTCAAAATAAAATAATTCAAACCAAATAATAGTATACAACTTTGCTATTGTACCAAAAGGGGAAAAGAACAGGCAAGAGAACTCGTAAATTGAATTAAAAAAATGTCTTCCTAAACTTGTGTGAAGTACACCATATTTTGAATAGTAAAATAACAAATAGCTACTTTATTTGTAATTAAATGTATTAATCTATCAGTTTGTTAGATGAAGCATTTTCATTATTTTCTCATGAGATTTATTCTATTCTATACAATAATGAATAAAAGAATATATTCACCTTGTATGTTGAGAATAAGATTTAGTAAAACTAATAAAAAAAATAACAATGAAGAGTATTTTGACCAAGTGAGTTTGAACAAAGTTTCAATAATAAAATATAAAGAAGAAAGAGTGTCAAGAATAAAAAGCCAAAATAAGCATACAGGCATAACTTGATTAATGTGCATTTAGTTAATACATTTTTGATTAGTACACTAATATTTTTATATGCCAAAATTTGATTAGTGCAGTAAAATATTCTTCAGTTCAACTGAGGTAATTGCAAATTGATTTTTGATAGTTACCAATGTACAAATTAATCACACTAATCGAGGGATTCCTATATTGGGTAAAACTAGTCATAAAATAGTAATTCAAACATTTTTCTGTAAATACAATCTAATCCTGAATAGTTAGTAAACTAAGCTTAATCTGGTAAAAGATTACTGTGAACTTGTATGAAGTCATAGGGCACTTGGTGAGGATCAAATAAATTATAACAATAAATTAGTCTGCAAAATAATTATCTATGCTTTCTGGAATACATACTGTATTGATGATTAAATGAAAGGTGGAAATTGTCCATATGTTCATTACAGTAGTAAAAATCAATAAGATCAAAATTACTAGGATTTGGTGTATTTTAAAGTCAGCAGAACTTTTGTCAAGAGATTGCTCATTAGCTAAGTAAGACCTTGAAGAGCATTTTTATATAAAACTCTGGAGTTGGTCAAGAAATAAATTGCTTGAACATTTACTAATTAATTGACTCATGGTTTCTGTTTTTCAGATGTTTTTTCTGATTAGGAAATCATTAATAATACATAAGCATAGAAATTTCTTTTTTCTAACAAGACTTATTTGTTCTAGATATTGAGTAAGGTATATCAAAATACTGATGATAAAAAAAAAATTATTATAACAATCCTACTTTCTTTAAAAAAAAAAAAAAAAAAAAAAAAAAATCACCATGCCTGGTATTTTATCTGATCTTGAACATTGATCTCTGTCAAAATGGTATGAAATACATAAATGCTAAACAACAATAAGTAAAGTTTCTGCTGGGAACAAAGAAAAGTAAAATTAAATAAACAAACATCAATAAAACATATCTGTCAATTTGTTTCCATAGTTATACTTGATACATTAGCATCTTTTGAGCAAAATGCTTAATATTAAGCTGACAAACATTAGTCATGAGAGAAATAAAGCAATTTTTTATCAATTAAAATAAAATAAATTGAAATTTTCTAGTTAGCTAACAAAATAATTTTTCAAAACTATATATATGTTGTTGCAAAAGCATTTAACTACAAAAAACTGAAAATTTCATGGTCACCCCATTTAAATTTTCTGATGAATTTTAGTTCTTAACTCATAAGTTAATGATTGAATAAGTTCATGGTCAGTTCTACAACAATGAAATATTTGTAGAAATTCCCCTATTGTGTTGTTAAATATTTGAGCATAATAAGTTTAGCAAAATATAGTAATAACAATCATAAATATCAATGCTGGTTATTATTTTAAGTGGGTAGAAATTCAGATTTGAAATTGACATCTTGTTCCATTTCACTCAAACAGCCATTAAACACCTCTATCTTCCCTTCTTTCATTCATTTTCTCACTGAAATCAAGTAGTATCTTTTCCTCTCTTTCACATAATCAAAATGGAACAGTCCATTATTTATGAGGTATTGGCAAATGTTAAACACTTCCCTTATTTCTTTCTAGTCAAATCTACTTATGAACATTTCTCTTAATTTAAAAATAATTCAGCAGACAATGTTATTTTACTTATGGTAACTGGATTTTTGCTTATCAGTTTCCATCATTTGATACTGTGCATCTGAAAAATGGCAATTTTACTGCAGTTACCATGGCTTCTCAGCCTTGTGCCACAAAACAATGTATTTTGTATATTATTTAAATAAACATTGCTTCTCAGTATTTTGGCTGGGGTCAAAGTATAGCATCTGCCCATGGGTGAATAAACTACATTTCATCTCTCAGTTGTCTATCTGTGGACAGAGTGCAGCTGAAAATTTTACTGAGAGGTGCCCAGTTTCAGGCAAAAAACTGTTCACAGTAGTAATTCCCTCACTGCACTAAAGAGGGATGATTGGTAGTATACCAATGCCAGTGCAACCAACAGTTAAGGAGGCTGGTCTATTTTTGGACCTGGTCCAGGATTCTCACAAACTAACCTTGTGTCACATCCTGCTAGCAGGATGAGAGTAACAAGAAAATACAATTGCTTCTTGGCCTTTTGGCTAAGATGAAAAATATAGTATCTGTTTTATCAACTTAATCTGATTCTATCTCTTTCCACTTTTATTTTTCCCTTTTTTCTTTCATTTTCTCACTGAAAGCAAGTAAAGCCCCTGCCTTGATCAAAATTCAGAATAATCCATTATTTATGAGGTACTGACAAGATGTAACAGTCATGCTAACTAACAAAGGGAAGGACAAGCATAATTATAATAGGATATTTTACTATTATACAATTCTTTATTTACAGTAGAAGCTATTTTTCTCAACAGATGTTTGACCAAAAGATATTCCAGCAATTATTTAGCTGAGTGGACAACTGGTTGACTGAAGAAGTACTAAGCATCAAACACAAAACTAAAAGCTGTCATTGAGAAATAACTCATAACTGATTCATTGAGAGCAATAACTAAGTAGTAGACGAAAATAAATAAATATACTGTTTAATAAATAAACAGCATCTACATAAATACGAGCATCCACTAAAAATAACATTTATATATATATATATATATATATATATATGTATGCAAGCAAATATATGGATATAGATCCGACAGTATGAAGAAAAATATACGGAAAAAACAAACAAAATATGCAATTATGCTGTTTTAATGTTAATATAATGTCAACTTTGGACGTTTTGGTCTAGTAGACCATCTTCAGGACATATTCATACAACATAATTAACATTGGACTATATTTAATTCAACATGAAAAGACGATGGACATAAGAGTAAGACTAATCAAAACAGATAACTGAAATTTTTCAAGATCAGCGTTCCGTTTCAATATGATCACATAGTCGTCACATGGGCGATGTTGTGAAAACGTTCTAGTATTCACCGTGCATATGAGAGATATTATGCTTGCCTCATAAATCCGCCTAAGATTTTTATTATGAAAATATTTTAAAATCTTCACAGAATGAAAATTATGATCAGCTTTAGTTGTGTGTACAACTAAAGCATTGTTTAAATTACCGAGGTGAATATCTCGTTTATATATAATATAATATATATATATATATATATATAATATAATATATATATATATATATATATAATATAATATATATATATATATATATATAATATAATATATATATATATATATATATATATATATAATATATATATATATATATATATAATATAATATATATATATATATATATATAATATAATATATATATATATATATATAATATAATATATATATATATATATATATATATATATATATATATAAGAACAAAATCTACTTCCACAGCTGATGATGTCTGTAGGAACAGACAAAAGCTTGTCAAAAATTAAAAAGACCTTATGCAACTGGAATTTATCAATGGGGATCATATCATTCATATACAGGTTTGGGGTTGATGTATCTTATTTATATGATTTGCGATGAAGTATACTCGCCATTTAAATCATTTACCTCTATATTTGTTTTTTGTATGAATGATTCATGAATTTATATATTATATATAATATATATAGATTTATATATATATATATATATAGAGAGAGAGAGAGAGAGATACATAATATAATATAATATATATATATATATATATATATATATATATAGAGAGAGAGAGAGAGATATACATAATATAATATAATATATATATATATATATATATATATATATATATATATATATATATAAAATTTTAAATAAACATTTTATACTGCAGTTTATTAATAATGCAGTCACAATATTTTTTTATAGCATTACAGAATTTTCTATTAGGAAATTGTGATCTTTATATTTTTTATTGCTAATATTAAGAAGGTATATTACAGAAAAAAATCATAAAAACCATATGTCCATTCAGGTAAATGTCAAGTGAAGTATCTATTAATCATCTGTTCAGTCATGGTGAATATTATATTTACAAGAAATGTTTAACATGCAGTTCATTGGTAAGCAGAATAAAGGATTACAAAATTGCTTAAAGTTTCAATTCTCAGTCACATGTATCAGGGAAAACTTAAGTATCTCTTTCCTCTTTTATTAAATAATCTTGAATTTAAGTAGAGAGGAATAACTGCTAAATAATGAGAGACACTCCGAAAGTAAAGCCTCCTATTTTGCTCCATTGAAACTACAACAAATACAGGGAGCAAAATAACACCAATGGATAGAGCAAGTTTTCAGCTATAAACATTTTTTTCTCATTGGCTATGTATTTTTATCAGCAACATAAATATGCATGTTGAGATTGTAAGTTTCAATTAGGTTCATTCCATTCACTTATTCACAAATAGCCTTGAGAAAGGTATAAATTAGGTATCTACATGAAATCGCTGGAAAATGAGCATAACATGATAAAAACATCCTTAAACTTGGTGAAAGCAAAATTTTATCATCAAAATGTTTATGTTACTATTAAAAGGAAAGATCAAAGTATTTTTTAATTATTTTTTCGTCTTTAGAACATTCTAACTTATTCTTTGTTGGCTAAATACTAAATAACATAGCAAATTTTTGTGCATTTTTTTTTTAATGACAGACATTAATCTTGAAAATCTTGCAAAAATAGAAATAATTGTTGGATTTTAATGAAACTTTCAGAAACTATTCAGGAATGATGGAAATTATTATGTTATTTTTTTAAAGTCATGATAAAAATATTATATATATATATATATATATATTATCCACCCCATAAATAATTTTTTGAAAACTCTAGAAATTGTGTTGAATCATGCAAGTTATATTAGTTAAAAGTACAAGGCTTTGAGGAAAGTAAATCATGATTTGTTTTTCGTTTTTTTTTATATCAGACCTCATCTACCTAAAAATCACCTCTGAATTGTAACATACAAAACTCCATAAAACAAAGATATTATTTAATTTCAAATGCTTTTTGTTGTTTTTATGAATATGCATAATATTGTCTGAAGGCAAAAAACTTTTTTGATAAAAAATGAATTTTTAAAAGAATTATTTCTTAAATTATTTTTTTATTGTTACATTAAAGTTGTTAAATATTGTAAAATTAGTGGAAATGGTGAATCCTTTACTTAGTGTTTTTTTTTTTAAGTAGATCTGTGCAGATTATAAATTGCACAAGCTTTTTACAATCAACGAGCCTCCAGTTAGAAAAATCTTACTGTTCCTTACCTTTTGTGTCCCTAAAACATCTGTAATTCAGATGTACAGAAGCCCAGAAGAAACACAATACAATAAAAACATCACGATTTGATTTTGTATATAAATGTTGTTTGGCACTGTTAACATTCTTACATTTACATTGGGTGAAACACAAACATTTCATGAAAGTCTGATACCAGTTACATGGAATTTCTCAACCTATATTCTTACTTAGCTATGAAAAATCAAATAAAAAGTGTATATGATTGTGTAACTATTAGAAAAAAAATGCATTTTCAATATTGTCATATAACTTAAGATTAAAAAAAATTAACAAAAGAGAAAAAATGTTTAGCATTTCAACTTATAAGGGTACCTACAATGTATTATGTACCAATCTAATGAAATTTATATGATCTTATTTTTATATTATCTCAGTTATGTCATTTTTCCATAAATGAAATATCAAAATTAATAATAAAATGAATGGCAATCCAAATAATACTGTAAAATGTAATAAATATAAATAAAGTATACACTACTGATAATATTTTATAAGAAAGGTAACTAATTCATTAGGTACCTTTCTTATGAAATTTTATCTGTCTTCATGTCTTATTTAATTTTTTTATTGTATTATATTTTTCCATAAATCATCATAAAAGTAAAAAGGTGAAAGCTAAGTACCAAAAAACAAAAACAAATTAGACTGCTGATAGTTTTCCTTAAAAATAATGAGGTAAATAAGTTGATTCACTTAAAGCTAAATTAAATCAATTATGACCTTCCATATGATAACTTTTCCTTACGTAAGATATCAGTGCATGGTGAAATCATCACATGTTACTTGTCAATCAACACTGCTGTTAAGATCGGCTTTCTCTTATTTTAAAGTACATATTTTTTCAGCGCAGAAAGCAAGTAATGTTTGTTTCAAAATAATTTCTAATTTTCTTAAATTAAATTCTGAAAGAATTATAATTGATTTTTAAAAGAATTTTACATGGAGAATTTCACTTTTGTAAACAAAAGTGAAAAAAATGGCTAATGATTGATTTTCTGTCAAATTTGCTGATTCAAAAAATAGAAGAAAAAAGATTTTTTGATGAAAATTTTGGATGTTCTAGCAATGATTAAAAAAATGTAAAAAAATACTTTGATCTTTCCTCTCGATAAGCAGTAAAAAATTATTTTCATCAAGTTTAAGAACTTTTTTATTCATGCTATGCTATTTTTCTAGTATAAATGTATGGGTTAATAGTAAAGCAGATTGGGCTCTTTAGCTGTGTTTAGTAATTGGTCTAGGAAAAGGACAAATCTGAATTCAAACCAGGTCAGCTTGGGGCTGGCAACTCCGCCCTTTAAAAATCTACAATAGCAACAATGCCTACTATGTTGAGGATTGTAGCCCAATATTCCTTAAGGAGTACAGAACTTGAGTCAGTGTGTTTGTAAAAATCTGTACCTGGGAAGGAAACTCACTTTTTCTGAATTATTACTATCTGTGCTCATCTCCACTTTTTGGTTAATGTAAATGTCTATCAAGTGTTGAAGGTCAACAAGTATATTTTTTTTGCTATAGAGGAATTCAGTGATACATATGCTTATAATTTGTACACACACACACACACATCAGGTATCATTTTTGCCAGTTCACATATAAACATTATAGGCAAAAAGTTTTAAATTTTTACTGCACATTAACATCCACCTTCAACATTGTAGGCATTATTTTCATAATTACTCTTGCATAGATAAAATAAATATAAGGTTTTTCTTCAGTACCACACAAAAGAAAAAATATTAGTATTTTATAAGCTATCTAGATTTTTAGATCACCTGTGTTTCATTAACAAGAACAAATATGTTTAGGAAAAGTGTTTTTACTGTCGCTGTTGACAGAGAAAAACTATTCTGTGTCTGAAGAAATAAGTAATCAAGTAGTATTTCTTAGTATTATCTGCTTGTAACTGTATGTAACCTGTTTATTGAGTGCCTGCTATAAAATTAGCAGAATGTTAACATTTAGGAAAAGAAAGAATAAAACCATTCTTACTTTGTACAAAACTTGATAAAAGAAAAGAAAAAATGGGTATGGGGATCAACAAAAAAGACAGTTATTAATTTTCAGAATTTGTTTTTTTTAGTGTATATATATATATATATATATATATATATATATATATATATATATATATATATATATATATATATATATGTATGTATAAATGTATTTTAAATAGTTTTTATTGTGTTCAGATATTTGAAGGAACATGAAAGAATATCAGCAAATTGCATTTGTAATGCAGATGCGTGACCTTTTTGTTTTAAAGACAAATCAACAATCACTCAAGTGATCAAATAAAGATCATAAATTGTTCTTTTTGCTTCATTTGGTTTTATAATTGATTAAAAATTCAGTTTTTATTTTTTCAATTGTAACATTTTCTTATACAATTGCATTCCAACGCTTGGTATATAAAATTCAAGTCTGTGATTGATGCTTGGCTTACAGGTGGGTTTTGAAAGACTTGCTCAAGCTTAGATGAGCAGAACATGCTGAATCCATTACTAACAGGTTGTTTTCTTAACTCATTGCATTTTCTTTCCTGAAAATTTGTCTGCTTTGTTTTAAAGACAAATCAATTTTGCCAATAGAAGGGAAAAATGTTGTTCATAATTATATATATATATATATATATATATATATATATATATATATATATGTGTGTGTGTGTGTACAAAAATATATGTATGTAGAAAAAACTAAAGATCTAGCAAGGGGATAATTTACTTACCCTTTCAATTCTCTTAGGAATTCAACAAAAATTATATATCTGTATAACATGTCTTTCGTATTTGAATATTTTTCTCAATTTTTTTGCTGAAAGAAAATACAAAAATGTTATCACTACCCTGATTTAAACTCAGTCTAGTGATAACCAAGAAAGTGGCATCACCATATCAGTATGGTAAAACTAATGAATATGAAGATAGACAAAAGGCAGGAAAGTGACAGTGTCATTAGAGGCAGAAGTGTGTGTGTGTGTGTGTGTGTAAAAACTTAAGAGTATTGACTTAAAATATGCTGTAATTATTTTACCAAATAGATAATCTAGTCTATTAAGTATTGAGAATAATCCAAATTGTTACAATATAGTTGTGACATTGTATTCTATATCTACAAAAAAACTGTTTAAAAAGCACACTAATTTAAAAGAAGTTTATTTTTAAAAAATTCTGAGGAATTCATTAAGTAAATAAAAAATGTGAACTGAAATGGTTAAATAAGAATTATACATTTTGTAGTTAATGACAAAACTACTTTTATATCAATCACTTAAAATAAACAGTTTTGTCAGCAAAAAGACTGAGAACTAAAATCTGGATGTATGGTATATAAAATTGAAACATTAATTCTTTTATGATCATTTTATTACTTTACCATAACTTATTACTGTTCTTTATACATTCCATTTTTAAGTTTTAGGATGGGAAGAAAGGACCACTGAATATAGAATTTTCACCCCAATACATTAATTTCACACCAGTAAGTATTTTTGTTTAAATAAGAAATTTAATTCCCACTTGTATTTATCAAAAGTCAAAATGTAAATATGCTTTTCTCTAAAATACTTTCGAATTCAACGTAATTTCATAACTGATGTACTGTTGAAATACTTTTTGAGAAGAATAGAATAATTTTACAAAGGAGGGAAAAATAAGAGAAAGTATGTTTAGGAAAAATCTGGCTTAAGAGAGACACATGGAAGTTTTTTGTCCACATTTCTGACCATTTTCCTAGTTCTGGTACATATTTAAGCATAAATTGTCTAATATACTGTCATAAGACATTATCAATGTCCTTTGTGCTATGTTTCATTTCCAAATATCACATCAACAGGACTTCACAAGATTTGTATTAACTTTTTCTTTTAATTATTTTAGCATATTCTTGAATTTGATAACATTTTATTAATGCTGGGTTATTTATTATGCTTGTAGTATTTTTCTTTTTTTACAATTTTATGTAATACTGAAATTTTGTTGGTAGATTTCTTGTATTTTGTTGTACTGATTAAAACAGTTACATTGTGCCAATTAATGTGCTATATACCTAATAATAGTTCATTTAAATGGATTATCACCAACACAGCACAAGAAATCCAACAAATCATTACCAATAACAAAAATACTATAAAAAAATTGTGCTGCCTCCCCCGCAACACAAATTTGTGAATATTCAAATATTTGAAAATACTGAAACTGATATGGCATAAAAACAAGTCCTTGATAATGGCTTATAAAAGCCTAAAGTACACAGACATTGGAGAATTTACATTAAAGCATGTGCCAGGAGTATAGAGAATGACCAGGAGTATAGAGAAAAAAAAAACTTAAACAAATTTTGTCTGTAACCAAACTTGTATAAAGGAAAAAAATTTCTAGTATTATATATATATATAAAATGTGTGTGTTTCAGTATTTATTCTCTGCTTATTTTTTCAGATGTGTAGGTATCATTTAGTAATAGATTGATTTTTTTCATCATATGAGTTCTTATTCATTATAACAATCCCACCTCCCTGGTCCGTGGGTGAAATGCAAATATATGCAGACAAGAGGTAGGATTGTCATTATGAATAAGAACTCATATTATAAAAAAAATACTGAGATATTATCCATAATCAAAGTAAAACTATATTATGGAAATTTGAATTTATTTTTATGTCAACATTTTAAAATTTGCTAAAATGACAAAAAAGAAATTCAAATTTCCATAATATAGTTTTATTTTAATTAGCTATCCAAAATCACTACCCATCTAACTTTTCAAACATCAACTGAAGAACCAAAAACTAATTCTAATTTCCATATTGAAATTCCCCTTTTTATACTATATTAATTATAATTTATAAATTTCCCCCCCTACTTGAATATCTCCCTAACTTTCTTTCCATTAATCCCTTACATTCTTTTATCTATATATTTTAAATTTCTTTTTGGATTCACTTTTTTATTTCTCTTAATTTTAATTAAAAATTCATTTTTTTCATATAACCCCAAATTGGTGTCATAAGGTTAATATTCTGGTTTATTTTAATAAAACTTCTTCCCTTTAAGACAGATACCTTCCACCCTCCCATGAGCCCTGTCTTGTGCCTTTCATCTGTCTGTATAAATTCTGTTTTGTGCAAGTCAGATTTGGGTTGATTTGTTAGCTTTCACAATTAAATTCTACTTCCTGTGTCATCTAACTTTACCGACATGAACTCATTCCACACCAGGGTTGATAAGACAGATGACCGATATCATTGTCTGCCAAAAGAGGCTATTCTGCATATAGGGTAATTTTGGATTTATTTGTTTATTAATTATATTGCTCTGTATTAATAAATGCATAGAGCCCTTTTTGTGGATCAGTTTTAATATTTTATATTACTAGTATCCACTTGGATTATATACAAATGGATTTTTTACCATTACTATATATATATATATATATATATATATATATATATATAGGTGTGTGTGTGTGTCAGCCTGCGTTCAAGCCTGAAACAGACTGTCACTGCACAATGTTGACCTCAGTGTCCATTTTTATATTTACATATTCCCTCTCTTTAATATGGATTACTTTTATCCATAAATATAGCATACTGTAAAACTATATTTTTATCATATATATATATATATATATATATATATATATATATAAGGGGAAAGGAGTATAGCAAAGTGGAATAAGTTTTTGTGTGATGCATTTCAATTTTTAGGATTTCATCAGATTAAGTTTACATTGATGTAACTACATATGCATACAAATGAGAGACACTGGGAATTTGAAATTGAAAAAAAATTTATGCACTTTTGGGTATATAATCTAGATTCTTTTTGCTTGTATTTCCATCACTTTTGTTATTAAATATTCCACATTGTAATAATAGATTTACCAATAAAAGTGAAATGTGAAAACCTGGATGCAAATTTAATGTGAATGCAATTAAAGTACTTTCTAAAAGTTTTCATTTAGTAAATTGCTTTCTCTTTTAAATAAAATAAAATCTGGAATAATCATTGGATTCTACTTAAGAGCACTCAGAATTTACAGCCTGCCTCACTATTTACATGAAGATGAGAAATACATTGAAAATACTTTCAGATATCTCTCATAGCCTATTTCATATTCAATGTGAAACAAAAGGCTCATAAAATATTTAAAAATAGTAAAATGGTCCTTCATGACAAACTTAATGAATCAAAAAAATATATTGATCTACTGGCTATCACAACAACTGAAAAGAATTTATCTAAACTTAACATAAAATTTGTCACAAGTATGTCTAGAACAATAAAAATTTAATTAGTAAAAAACAAAATAAACTAAAACTTGAAGGAGGAATTTACTCTATTACCTATAATAAATGCAACAAAGAATGTACTGGAAAAACATTAAGGAATTTAAATAAAAAATTATATGAAGATGAAAGGGATCTTTTACAAAATATTAAATGTATTAGTTGCTCATTGTAATGAAACTGATAATTTTGATTTAAAAAATGCTGCTCTAATTAAAAGAGAAAACAATTTGCTAAGACAAAAATGTTTAGAAAATGCTTTAGTTGCTAGATTATCCACAGTAAATTTGCATTCAGCTTCTTATGTTTCACCATTCTTGGTAGAGCTTCACATTATTTAATAACAAAAGTAAGAGAAACACAAACAAAATAGAAAAAAGTATTGAAACTAAATCAGCTAGGTTATATACCTGAAATGCACACACACACACAAAAAAAAAATTTAAATTTAAAATTCCCAACATCTCACATTTGTATGCATGTGTAGTCACATCAACAAAATCCAATGAAGTCTTAAAGGACAAAATGTGTTGTATAAAAACTTTTTCCACTTTGTCATTTCTTTTCCCTAAAATTATTCTCGATATATATAAAAAAAATTATATATATATATATATATATATATATATATATATATATCCTTGTGTGTGCAGAACTTCTAATTGCATTTTAATTTTATTTTTGCATGTACAAAATTAAATGTATTTTGATAAAAGAAATATCTATAACACAAATGCATAAGTCTATAAAAAAAGAACAACAAAAACTCTCCTATTCTCTTTGTAAATGTCATGAACAATGTAAAGATACTGCTTTATTTTCCTTCTATTTAAAAGAAAACCTGACAAACTAAGAAAAACTGTATTTAGATATATCTAACCTATCTTTTGAGAATCTTCATTTTTTTTCTGGATGTATTTAAATATAGCTGATTTCATAGAAATCATTACATTAGATTAAAGGTTTCCTTCATTATCTCATATGAATTCAGATCAAATATGGATCAGAATCTGACAATAAGATAAGTAAGAAATAGAAAATATTTATAAATCTAACCTGTTTTGCTTTTATTAAAACTTCATCAAAGAATGAGATATGGAAAAAAAATTATGGTACTTTCATTTGTGTTGTTTGATTTTGAATTGGTTAAGCAGACTTCACATGCATTTGACAAGTCAAGAAGCATTCATTTATATAATTCATATGCATAAATGTATCAAAATTCTAATTTGTTTATGTGGAATTCGGATGATAATGTATATATGCATATGTGTATGTCTAGTAGGTATTATGTTTAGATGTTGTCTGCAGGTTAATTTGGGGACATTATGTCAACACTTATGTATTACAATTGAGTATTATTTAGTATTAATTAAATATATCTGCACAAATGTGTGATCCAGTTAACTATAAGCAAAATTGTACTTTTATATTACAAATATTCTAATCAGTAATGTTTTTTCAAAGACACTACAATGGCTGTCACAATTTCTTAATCTAATGAGTACCATCTGATTATTGAAGTATTACCTATTTTATAGATAAGAATATCTTCTATAATTAGAGACCATAGTAAGAATAGGTGGCTACTAATATTTAATGCATTATAGCTTTTCCAAGTATAAAATTTACTGTACAAGGCATAAACTGTAGAATATTCTTTTAGTTATTAAAACTTTTTCAGCAAGAAGTAAATGACAAACTTTTAAAGTAGAGTAAAAAAAAGTAGCTTTTTGACAAATGTAATTAGTTTTTAGGGCTAATGAAAACATTCTGGTTGTAAAAATATATACGTGAAAATATTTAACCTTAGCAATGACAAATGCATAAAAGAGTGAAATCTGCTTTCTGTGTTGAAACAGAAACTAAAGAAAGCATTAGGTTGTATGGATGGCATCTCAGTCTCTAATTATGAATTAACTCCCTTTAAAATCTGACATTCAATACCAAGATTAACAAAAACTCAGATGAAACATGCTAGAGAAATAACAAAGATATGTTTTTTTTTACAGTGAGGTTCACCCTGTACAAGGCCTCAGGGCCACTTGAGGTAGAGGGTTACAGAGTAAGAGGCACAGTTTATACATACACACACACACGTGTGTGTGTGTGTGTCATTCGCAGACAGTACTGTTTCGCTGTATCACAGCTCTTCAGTGCGAATAGACATCTGAATGCCTCAAGCCTGGATTGAAATCCAACCGATTTGGTATCAGTTAGAGTCTCTATCACTGAGCTATCTTCACTCAACAGAATGAGTCAGCCAAATCTAGCATATTGTTTTTACAAATGTAAACAAACGCCAAACAACTGAAGTGCTCCATTCATTTTACTGAGCCTGCAAAGTACTTGTTAGAGGAGATTTACCTAGTACACAATTTACTTTCACTATTAACATTTGAGTAAAGTCAAATTTGTCATGAGATCATATTTATTGATCATTCATTAAGAAATGAACCATCAAAACAAGTGCAGTAGATTTTGTGCACTAAAAGAGTATTTTTTTACCAGTTACTTTTAAATGCGTACAAATATACAGGTTTGTAGAAATATTTATGAAATTTACTGTGTTATAAAAAGAAAAACGCCATTTACCTGGATCCCAATGCCAACTAACCATGTCTGAAATATAGACAACTATCTTAGCTATAAAATTGGTTGAAAGTGCAAAATATAAGAATTTATTTCAATTGGAATGAACAAAAGGAATTGGTTTTTCTGGTAAATAATATTCTAAGTGAACAAGCCTTCAGCATTTATATTATTTGAAAAGTTAATTTTACAAATTCATAAATCAATTAATCTTGAAATTTGGCTAAGAATATAAAGGCTCTTTTGCAAATAAAAAGAAAATTTATTTTAAAAGATCAATATAGAGTCTTATTCAAATTCCTGAAAATTGAAACATTTTTCCATCAAAGCAAGAGAAAAATGTTTTCTTCTAATACTGTTTTAATATTTTTTCTAACTAGATAAAAAAGTAATTTGACGGTCTATCTGATTTCATTTGTCAATGTACAAATAAACTGCTTTACAAGATTTATTATATAGATATTGTAATTCCCTGACAATTGCCAACCCTATATAGAATACCTATGCCATCATTCCAAAATATGTAAAGATTCCAAGGAATTTAAATGCGATATTTTGCACCTGTATAAATTAAGTTTTCAAAAATATACATTAGGGATTTACAAATTTTATTTGAGAATACCTAAATAAATCACAGGTACAACCTAATTATCTTTGGCTGCAGGAAAGGAAACAACCATATTCAAACTGATCCCAATCCTAGCATGGAAATTATCATTTATACACTTGTATCCAGAAGATTTTTCTTACATATAAATAAAAATAACAATGATCATTAATGAGAAGCCATATTGCTACTAAGGACAAATACTAACCCAATTAATTACACATAACATCATTATAGTTCTATATTTTGAGTGAAAATGATAGAAATTTCAGCTACAAAGAATAGGTTAATAACTTAAATTGAAAGCCAGTACAATTAAGTAGCACTCTGAAGTATATTACTTGTTGCCTTTAAAACTAAAAATTCAGCCATTCAAAAATATATTATGACCAATATTTTCTATTTTAAAATAAGTTATTGAGATAGTAATCCAAAACCATTTAATATTCTAACTATAAGAGAGTTTTAATAAGCTTTAATATAAAACAAATCTGATACACTGACTTTCATGTACTTTAATGACTCTTGAGCAACATAATCCAAAACAAATATAAAAATCTTAAACTTTTTTCTCCTTTTCTACCATCAAAATTATTCTGTAAAGGGTTTTCAATGCATACATATATGTATTTCAACATAAATATCAAAATATAACTTCTAGATAAAGAGAATGTATGTAGAAATCTGAATTCTTTTTTTTGCATGAAATATTAGTAAAATTCCCAGACATGCCCTACATATTTGATAAGAAATAATTGTTACTGGAGATAACTTTAATGTTTATGAGGTACAGTTTTAATAAGTTCCATGTATTATTAATTTAAGTTTATAGTGTAAAGTTTTTCGATAACATTTATACAAAACATGTATACCTAATTAAAAACGCAACATGTCTATAATCCATTCTCACATTTAGAATAAGGTTTGATTTTATATTTATATTTATAATTAAAATTGTAAGGTGATCTAAATGATTCCAATGAGTGTTCATTGTATAAGTTAGAGTGGCAAGTTCTCCATGATACAGAAAACAGAAGAAAAATACAGAAATAAAGTAGAAAATGGAGAACACAAAAATCATGGCAAAACAGGATTTTTGCTACTAAAAAGTAATATTCCAAAGGTAAAGCATAAAATTCCTGAGCTGAAACTGGACAGAATCATTATTTTGCATAAATTTGAAATACAGGGCAAAGTTAGTCACTTATGTGCAAATGCTACGACTTATATTCCTGTAACATGTCATTCTATAAATAGCATGGGGACATAAACTAATTCATGATATTAACCTGGCCAAATTGGTCAGTACAGGCAAATACTTATGTGTGATATTAGCATATGAATAGTGTAGTATGTACGGCCAAGGGTAGTAAAAGTTGTTTGTTTAGTAATTAAATTAAATTTTTAAATACTGATTTGATTATCTTTCCCGATAAGCCAATGAAAAGCTAAAAAATTGGTGGGTGAACATTTTCAGCAAAATACAGAGCTGAAGAGCCAGCTTTCCATGATGATTTTTATCATGATGGTGATAAATTATTTTGCAGTTTTTGTCAACATGCCATCTCGGAGGGACATGCTTGTGGATCATCAGAAATCACTGAATCACAAAACAAAAAAAAGATGCTTGTAAGTAGGCTATATATTTGTATATTTTTCTGATTACACACAAGTCTGTTTTTCATGTTTTTATAATTTTGAAAGAAAAAGAGAAAACTGAAATTTACTATCACAGAAGAAAATGGAATTTGACATTTTAGAACACAAAGAACTTGCCACGCTAATATAAGTCAATTCAAAAGTCCTGATACTTAGATAATGATCATTTTGAACAAGCTTGACAGCTATAGGCCTGAGCAAGCAAAGTAAATGCATACTGGATTAATATCAGTATGTTTCTATTACAACATTATAGTCTTAAGTAGTATCTTAAAAATATCAGCCATGTCAAATGGTTGAATTTGCAAGCCAGTGCTGAATCCATGAACATCATCTAAGTTGTTATTGTAGAAATTAAATAATGATATTGCTCAGAATTTGTTTAAGATTGTCTATATTAGAAAAAGATCCCTTCTCCCACTAACAAGATATTTTTTTAAAGACTTTTACCATTATAATTTTACAAATTATGTTACAGCTATGAAGTCTGAGTGGTTTGTCAAGGTTTTAATATATACACAAGAAGCAAGTAATACTTTCAATTTCTATTTATGGAAAGAGAAGGAAAAAACATGCATAAGTGATAGTTCAAAACTAAAAATTTTTTCCATAAGCTCTTGACATGTGATATAGAATATGCAATTATAACAGAATTTATGCATCCAATATTTAAAAGATATAATCAGCCTATTATGTTATCACAAACTTATTTGAATCTTATTCGAAATATGATGTTTAATGAAAAGAAAAAGAAAGAGACTGCTTTCAATAAAATGATTAACTGGGCATAAATGTTACATTTTTCATATAAGAAAGGTATCAATTGAAATTCAATCCTATATTGAAAGTATTGAAATATTAAGTCATTCTTTTTAAAGGAAATTTGCAGGTTTTAAATCTGATTCAAAATACTGAAAAAGGAACATGTATTGTGTAAATGCATGAAAACAATATAACTGCTTCTGGTAGTAATTTAACCTAAAATAAAAAGTAAAATTGTAAAATGTTCTTTGCTGTTCTTATGGTGCCTAAAATTTAATTTCTTTTGCAATCTACCTGAAAACATGCTAAACTATTTTTTTTTTAATTAAAGATATATTCTTAAGGTTTTAAATATTTTAAGTGAACAAATAAAAACCAAAAGGTCTGACCAAAACAGAAAGAAAAATTGATTTTTTTTCTCTAACAAGTTCTTAATCAATTCCTAAATAAATTCAGAAGGCTATAAATAGAGGAATTAAGAAATTTTTATATTTTCTTCCATTATAATTAGTAAATATAAGTTGATAGTCTGGAAGCAAAATTAACAGATATATAGTTAACTTTAACTTTTTCTGTCTTAGAAAGTATTTCTGAATGAAAAGTGGAAACAGAAAAATTACCCTCCTTTATTTTTGTATAGCAAATAAAAATGATCAGCTTTCTCTCAGTGTTCCAATTTCTGCCACATATTGAGAGAGAAAAGATTTTACCCAACAGGCAATTTTTTGAAGATATGCCCCAGATGCAGAGTGCATATGTGTCTAGTTATCTCACTAGAGAAGTCTCATTTTTCTTTTACTTCCCATTTATCTGCTCATTCATTCATGTTATTTTCTTCAGCATTATGCAAGAGTTAGAAATTTTTACACAACCTGAATTGTACATTAATAAGTACAGCAAGACAAACATAATACAGCAGTATTTCATTTAGAGTTATTCAATCTGAATATTCGGGTAAAGAGAGTGAGAAGAACAGAAGATTTTTGCTAGTTTCCACCCCAACCCCACCCAATAAACAAAATAAAAATAAAAAAATAGCAGAAATGCATTCACACTACTCTCATATATCATCAATATTATATGAGGGTAACTTAAGGGTACAGTAGCCAACACCTGTAAGACTACGTGGCAAAGCACCAACAGTTTCCCATATACCAGTGTAAACATCAAACCTAGACACAAGTTTTTGGCCAGTCTTTGTCTGAACATTGTAGCCACCCAGTACATATATTTGGTCATTATAGACAACACAAGAAGCTTCTTTATGTGAGATGGATAATGGAGCAATAATTGTCCACTGATCCACAGCAGGATCATAACATTCAGATTGCATCACAGGTTGTGCTTGTTGGTTTGCATTCAGATTACAGCCTCCAAAGACAAACAGTTTATTCTGAGCAACACACATAACATGCCAGCCTCGGGGTGTAAGCATGGTGGCCATATCTTCCCACTGATTTGTCAGTGGGTCATACCGTTGCATATCGGGAGTGAAGTGATTACCACTATAACCACCTGAAACATAAATATAATTGCCAAAAACTGCCCCTGCATGTGCATGGTAAGACATGGGCATTGGGGCTATCAAGTCCCAAGTGTTATCAGAAGGATCATAACACTCTGCTGTAGCCAGACTGCCATCTTTATACTTGCCACCAACTGCATAAATCTTATTGTGTAGAGCTCCTGAAAAAAAATACGCCCTTTTGTTTAACATTGGGCAGATTTGATACCAATTGTCAAATTTTGGGTCATAACGCAAGACAAGATTCACAGCGGATTCTCCATGTGCACATTGTGTTGTACAGCCACCCAGCACATAAAGGAAGTTGTTAAACACAACAACCTGCATATGACTGAGTGCACTGGGAAGGGAAGCTATTTCCTGGCGGTTCAGCAGGCTATTCGCTGTGATTTTAGAGTCAAAAATGAAAATTTCATCATGGACACATGGGTTAGGATGTATTTCCCTACCTCCCACACTTACTAATCTCTCAACAAATGAACGTAGTTGGACGTTCAGAGAGGTAATTAAAGGTTGTGAATGAGGTACAACATGATAGTTTAGGGCATCTAAAACCATTTGCCGCAGCTCAGAATTGGTCATCATCATATCCACACTTTGGACATGCTGCACCAAGTCTGATGGACTGATTAATGGGAACCGAATCAATTTCATGAGACTAACAGCATGGCTTTCATGTGCACTGTCTTGCCGCAACCAGTCCCAAGTAATGGTGAAGTTGTCAATCTCTCGTAGACTTAAATTTTCACTGTTTAAACAGTTCAGCATTTGTTCATAGGTCAAAAGATGCAGAGTGCCCTCCCGAGCAATTTGCATAAGGTTTTTAGCAATGAACACATCAATCTGTTTCAGAGCATTGTTCATACTGTAAAGTTTGGCTGTGTTGATAAAATCATAAAAATTTGTGGTTGTCATACCACTAAGGAAATTACGTTCACAAAACTCTATAACTGGAGTCACTTGCAGATGAGTGGCTGCAGCAATCACATCAAAAATGTCATCTCCTTCCAAACTTGTAGTGGACGTGTAGATAATTTCCAGCACTTTGTCAAGCCCTTTGCTAGTGACACCTTTGAGTTCTATCTCCTTCTGGTGGCTTTCTCTCATTCCACCAGTGAACATTGAACGGAAGTAATCAGAGCAAGAAACCAAGATCACTCGATGCACATGGAACTTGTGATCTGAAACAGAAACAAAAGTATTATGTGACATTTTTCACAAAGCCTGCATAAGTGTCCTGAAAACATTTCCTATAAGAGAATAAAAAGTTAAACTTGCAAGAGATATTAAATATTTGAGATTAGCAGACAGCTAAATCTGTAGAAAAAAGTTTACTTCATACAAATTATTAAATACTGATATCCGGGAATGAAAGAAATCAACTTAAAAATAAAGTAAAATAGAACTTAATTATCTTAGTACTGTCATTTTTATAGATTAAATCTTGTAAAATAAAAAGAGGATTACAATATTTATTCTAAGTGAAATTAGAACATTTCAGTTCATAAAACTTGACAAAAAAGATTATATAGCCTTATTTTCAAGAGAAAGTAATGTGGCTGAGTAAAATGGCTTTAATCATTAATTTAGCTCTTGATAAAGTTAAAAGCATTTGAAAACAGTTTATTCAATATTTTTAAGAGCAAGTTGACTAAAAAAGCATCCTTTGAGAAGTTTAATTGAAGCAAAAGATTAAACAAGTCAAATATTTACTGTTCTCAAAATCTATAATGTTATGAATAAAAACTTTTAAAGTGGGTGAACTGATTTAACATTTGTTCAGTATCAACTATATCTTACCCAATTTAATACCACCTCTGTTACATAACAGAGGTTACATTTATGGCATAAAATATATATGCAAATATAATCAGTGATTTGCAAAAAAAAAAATTCTCTTAGGCAAGATTTGAACAGATTTTTTTTACTAATTTTCATGTGGTGAATTCAAATTTCTGAACAGTTCTGCTATATCCTTTCCAATTTCTTGCTTTCACATATCACATTTTTATTATGCATACATGTCATAGTACAGCAGAAAGTCAGAAGTGAATTTTTTTTGATGATCTTATGTACTTTGCATCAGGAGCAACCAGCAGAAGTCCTCCTTCATGCTAGGGTTCCACTTGTCTTGGTAGTTTCTTAGTAATATCTTGGAACCTTTCTCCATGCTAATCACTCACTGTTCAGAGTGGAGAAAATGAATTTTGCATGACATTTGGCATCCCATATCCTCATGAGCCTGTAACAACTTCTTGATAATCTGGTACCTGTGTATTATCAAGGAAACCATGACAGACTGACTTAAAGGTTTCCCATGCTCTCAGTTCATTTAAGATTAGAAGCTCTGCAGTAGTACAACCTATTTTCCATACCAAAGAATGAGGTGGAGTTCTTGTTTTGTGTCCTGAAACTGATGGTCCTTACATCTGCTATAACCAGGTTCCCCTGCTTAAGTTGGGATATCAAGAACTCTGACTGCTGCTTAGATAAGTTCAAATCATGGGTAAGGCCATTCAGGTCTTCCTGTCATTTTCTCCTGAATAAACAGGGACATTGTCTTCAGAAGAGAAACAGATTTGGTAATTTTTTATATAATGAAGGAATAAGACCTTTATGTGCTGGGGGTGTAGGGATAAGGACATCATTTGCGTGAGGAACAGGTCTCATAGCTGAAGGAAGATTGGAATATTTTTTTTTGGGGGGGAAGAAGGATTGAAACTAATTATATTTGTTAAACATTTGCATGGCTTTTTTTTTCTCTAGACAATCAGAACAACAAAGTTGAAGGCTGCTTTATTTTCATGAAACTATGCAATTAGTCTATTTTAACATGGTTTACAACAGATGTATGGAGCCCAGGACTTGTCATGATTTTACAGTCAAAACAATGAAAGTAAGCAGTCCCCAAGAGAAGAGTAATTGTTTAGTGCTGTGCAACTGCTGTGAATTCCTTATACATGTAACAGAATGAATTTCTCATCAAACTTTAATTTGACCAAAATTTTGTACTTTCAATACAAGATCATAATAAGCAGGAGTAGGGGAAACTTTTAATGTTAAAAATGAAATATTAAATTGCACAAATTATTTTTTAAAATACTGCCATTATGTAAACAGTAAATAAATTAATATAAATACCTTCAGCAATAAGTGTTACATCACAGAGAACTTTGTCATTTTTCAATTTATTCAAGCCTTGTAAAATTTTCATGCCATGTTCCTTCTCCTCAATCTTGAAACCTTCACTGGGTTTCTTCTCTGAGCCTTCAGCCATGCTGTCTGTATCTTATCTTTCAGTATACAGCTGCTGACATCTTTATAAATAGGAGGACATACTAGGAGCTGATGATGGCTTATTTGACATCACAAGAACAGGAGAGTGAACCTGCACTCATTACACTGGGAAAAAATATTTTAAAAAATTTGAGTATACATAAAATTCAGAGAAATTTAATTTAATGCAGTCTATTTGTAATTATAATTAATTCTATAATGTCTTAGTTCATTGTTACCTTTGATATTTGAACCTTTGATATTTGAACCTTTAATATCATTTATGTTTTTGTTACCATTACCATAAATTCCTATATAAAATTGTTTATATATTACTTTGTTAAATGAAATTAACTTTATTAAACTATAAAGAATGACACTAACGTAAATCTTTGGCAGTAGGCTTTGTTTTTTTTTTCCTACTGTGTCAGGTGATGAATTTGTATGTTACAGTTTATTATTCTGCATATTATATCAGGCAATAATGCCACAAGATGAACATATGTGGCTCTAAATGTGTTAATTTAAGGACCATTAAAGTAAAACTTAACTAAAATACAACAAGTAAAAGTAAAGTTTAATTTAAAGTTAAAAAGGTTTGTATCTTAACATTTAGGGTCTTAATATCTAAAAGTTAATATTAGCATTTTCACAAGAAAAAAGGAAAACTTGCACACCAGATTACAAGATAAATGCACATTTTACAATTGGTAGAATATAAAACAAACTATAAAAGCTATGTATATAATTGAGAAAAGAGGAAAGCAAGATTGATTTTACAGTTGTTTTGTTCTTTAAGTAAAAAAATTCTTGCAAACTTAAATTTCATTACATTACTAGAATTTATAGGTAAATATTTTTCATGCACATGAAAAAATACTAAGATTAGTGTGTATAAGATAGATTTGTTTTTTTTATAGGTTAACTTTTTGTAGGTTATTTAAAGCCAAAATGTATTTGTGATTGTAATAATTATTTCTAGTGAATATTACATTAATGAGATGAGAAAAAGTGATTACATTAGGATTAAAATGCAAAATTTATAAATCTTAATCTATTCAAGAATCAGAATACTGCAATTGAATGCAACCAAAGTCATCACACATATGTGTGTATGTGTGTGTGTACAATATGCACAAACTGACTTTGCAATTGCAGCTTTATATAAGTAGTTTGATAGATTATGGAAGAGTTCTTCATAAAAGTGTGAACTTATAAGGCATAGAGATCAAGATCAAAGACCGGAAGCTTGATAAATTCAGACAATTTTTGTAACAGAAATTGCCGGTATGACAAATAAACTTCAGATCATGGCAAAGAATGATAATATAGAATTTGGCATCAAAGAAAATTATCAGTTTTCTCAGATAGTGAACTTTTATTTATGACAATGCTGAATGCTAACACAGAACCTTCAAAAAGTGGGGAGTCAATTTTTTTCTTTTATAAATGTTTAATCCTTCAAGTAAAATAAAACAGTATTCATCATTTCTCCAAATATTTATGCAGATTTGAGATTTTCATTTAAAATAATGCTTACAATATTCTATAATCTTATATACAACAGTAACAAAAATCCTATGTGATTCATACACTGGAAGTTTTGTAATTCAATGACTAAAACCAAATTTCTTTAATTTTTCAATGAATTAATACAATTGAAGATTTTTTTTCCTGTGACATTACTGATAAAAAAATGTAAGAAAAACTTACCATGTAATGACAACATAATGCTGGCTGCCATCTTTGCAAGTAGAAAAGAGACTATCCCAAATTTTACTTTGACTACATTGTTGGGACCAAACTGTAATAAAAAAGTATATATAGCAAAAAAAACAATTATAGAAATAAAATATAATTTATAACTGATGCCTAACTCATGATTAAGGCATTTAACTCTTCAATCTTTCATCCAATACAAAGAAAAAAACTGTATTAACATTAAAACATTATATACATTTGCTATATTTATGTTTTACTTAAATATTAAGTTGATGATCTCCTAAAAGTATACTGAAAGAACCATAAAATTACAGCTAAATTACCAAGTAGTGAACTATATTTTGTAAAGGATACAAGATAAAAACAATTAAAATTAAAATCATCATGGTCTGCAGTCAAATTCCATATCCCTCAATCCTATCCTTTGCCACAGAAGGTATCACCTACAGCACATCAGTATTATCAATCAGAGTATGTAAAGTATACACCTAAGAAATGCGATTTCATGTTTTACCAAAAGAGGGTAGTAACACTGTGTGGCTGCCCCCTGGTGCCATAACCCAGATCTTGTTTTTTTACAGCCAATTTCTAAAAATCACTGCCTTTAAACTAGACCTGGACTACATACTGCAGCCCAGATCTCAGTATCATCAGTCACATTAGTGCAGGCAGGTGATTTGTTTTGGTCATCTGACATGAATAAATTCTAAAATCTTTGTGAATAAAACTTGTTTTGTATTGGTCAAAATTAGTTATGAATATGTTTGGACACTTGGACTTGTGTTACTTTGTTTTCCACTTCTTAATAAGATGAATATTAGTGTTATGTTCCTAATCCTGTTCATAAGTTTTTAACTTAAAAGTTGACAGATAACATTAATTATCAATAATATATAATGTTTAAGATTAACCTGAGATATAGCTTCCTGGAAGTTCTTTTTTCTCAGACATATTTCACTTCATCTTATATGGCCTTCAGAAATGACAGGCTGAGTGATTTTGGTAAGAACTGTTTAAATTTAGTTGTCATCCATGTGAAGAAATGAAAATATACCATTTGCAATAAAATTCTCATAAGAAAGTTCATTTGCATTTAATTTTAATGGTTCAAAGAATGCCAAGCAGAATGGTTGGCTATCAGACATATTCATCTCATCAAATCTGGCTCTCTTTGAAAAAAGTTTGGATACCCCTGGCTTATAGGAATTAAATCCTATATGTATTTTTCAACCAGAAAAATCCTATCAGAAAGTTTGATAAACAATAATTACTAGGGCAAATACTTCCCCAAAATTTGTGGATGTAGTTGTAGACTTCACATGTTATTTTTGGACCATTTAGAAAATAACAATAATAACTCTTCACCACTCCTGCAAGTTCAAGAAAAAGATTTTTGCAAGTCAGTGTGATATGATTTTCTAACTAGTGAAAACCTTGTATTTGAAAAGTTCATACCTCTATGTGAAATTAGATTTTAGATCTCCCTTATGGATATAAAAATAGAAGCATGCTCTTTCTCCAGAATATATAAATGTTATTTCAACTGATGTTCTGCTTCTACTTTTCATCCAGAAAAGAACTTTTTATAGGTTTCATTCAAAACATGTGTTATTGTTGTTGATGTTAAATGTTTGGAATCCCAATACTCAGATAACAACAGAAACCTATGTAAATGGATCCCAACAGTGATGACCCACAGTGTTTAAAGAACATTACTTCTATAGTATTTTAAAAGAAAACATTTTTAAACATCACCACACAGCCAAGATCTTTCATTACTGACTGGCAATGACTGTGATTGATCCTACAGAAGCCACATTGATGGTGAACATTCCAACATACAACCCAGTGAACATACAAATCTAGTTCTCACAATTACTTGCAATTTTGTGTTAAAAAGATCATATCACAAAATTTCTGATATGCAGTGGAGAAACTCCCTCCAGATGTTGCAACCAAGGTTGTGATTTACTGGAACAAATGCCTGAAGAAAAACCTTATGATACATTGAAAAATGCCATTATACGCTGCATTGGCCAATCCAATGAAAGAAGGCTGCATGGCCTGTTTAATAATTTGACTCTTGGTGACATGAAGCCATCCCAACTACTCAGAAAAATGCTGACGCTCCTAGGAGAAAATACTATGTCTGACACAGTATTAAAAAAATTGTGGACTAACTTCATAAACATACAGCATAAATCCTACTATCACAGACAGATTATCAGAAATTACTGATAAAATACACAAAAATAATACCCAAGAGAACATTGTATATGCTATATTCACTATAACAGACAAACAGGACAGATTGTTACATTTTTTTTTCTAGTTGTGACAGAGTTAAGCATTCAAATTCAAAGCCTAATAAAAAATCAACAGCAAAATAGCCATTACTCTCATGCAGACTTTAAAAACAATTCCTACTCTCCACAAAGGACAAGTTGTAGTAAATCTCAAGGGCAACTAAAATATATCTGTTGGTATCATTACAAATTTGGACAACATGCAAAGAAGTGCATAGAACCTTGTGCTTTCAACTAAAGAAAAAGACAAACAGCATATCAGAGAAACAGATATTCCGGCAGCAAGTAAAGGTGACGTTAGCTACTGGAACATGGACATTGTCTATTTTATATTTGTAACAAAAATATCAAATACTTATTTTTAGCCAATCAGTGTTATTCTGCTGGACCCCAAGCAGAAACACATGTTGTCCATATACACACTTAATGCTGAAATTGAATCTAAAATCCAAACTTACAGAGAAGTATTGTTAAGTCTTAATTTGGCTTTGTGGTGACCTTTTATGCAGATTTTCACATGAACCTAAGTAAAACTCCTATTCTCTTTTTATCTCATTTTCAGCATGCTCCCTCAATGACAGTAACACAAAGCTAGCCACAAACAGGAATTAGCTTTGCCTTACCAATTTATAGTAGAATACAACAGTTGTAAAAAAAATTTCCTTCTATTACCACTACTTTAAAGTTCACAGATGAAATTTGCCATTCTGATAAACAACTTATCAAAACTATGGGAGCTCCAACTCCTGTATCACCATGCAGATTATGTCCTGATAAATACAAAATAGCAAAAGACGAATTTCAGCATATGCTTCAACTAGGTATCATAGACTGTTCAAGCAGCCCATACTCTTCTCTACTACACATAGTCCCAAAGCCAGACACATGGGTATGTGAACTTGTGGGGATTTCCAGAATCTCAACACAAAAACGGTTCCAGATGATTTCAACATGAGTTTACAAGGAACCAAAGTCTCACAAAACTGGATTTGGTTAAAGCATACTATCAAATTCCAGTATCAGAAGATATAAAGAAAATTGTATTTACCACACCTTTTTGACTCTATGAGTTCACAGGAATGCTTCTTAGATTATGTAGTGCAGCTCAGAGTTTCAAAAGACTAATAGATGTGTTGAAAGGTTTAACTTTTACCTTCGCATATATCAATGATCACTAGCCAGATCTTGACAACACTTACAAATTTGCTACAGAAACAAAATAAGAATGTCAAATAATCCTAGAAGTAGAAACATTAACAGCATTTCAGGATTCTGAAAAAGTGCTAGAAAATTTTGCTAAAATCAATATCTGTGAGAATGATAATTCTCACACTAACATTAATAATTGATGCTTCTTCAAATTCAATTGGAATAGTTCTACATCAAAAGCATAACAGCATAGACAAACCAATTTCATTTTTCTCTGTAAAACTGAACAAAGCACAACAAAAATACAGTACCTTCTAGAGGGAATTACTTGCAATTTATTTGTCTATAAGACATTTCTGGCATCTACTTGAAGGACAACATTTTACTGTTTCCATGTAGCACAAGCCTCTTAGATGTGAATACAGATAAATACACACCCAGAGATACTCAACAACTGGGCTATATCTGAATTTATGTTGGATATCCGTTACCTTAAAATTTTAGACAATATCATGGCAGATACTCATGCTTCACTATACAATTTTTAGTTCTTGAAACTCTTACCTTTGACCTTATCACAGATGAACAATAAAAAGATGCACACTAGACAAAGTAAAAGAGGACACTTCCTTACAGTTAAAGGAACATTCAGTCCCTTTTGAAACTAAAACACTACTCTGTGATGTAGGCACAGGTTATTCAAGACCATACATATGACACTCACTCAGAAGAAAAAGTTTTAAACACTTTCACAACCTTTCACATCTAGAGTGTTGAGCTACTGACAAATTAATTAACAACCATTTAATCTGGTCTCAAATGAACACTGATATAGATATGGTCTCAAACTTGTGTAAATTGTCAAAAAAGCAAAGTGAACAGACATACAAAATCTGGCAAATTTATCATACTAGACAGTAAGTTCACAAACCTACATATAGATATAGTTGGCCTCTACCAGAAGCAAATGGCCATGCACATTTATTAACAATTATCAATTGATTTACAAGATGGCCAGTATTTCCTGTAGTGGAGCAGCTCCACTACAGGAAATATTTGGACAGTCACTCTCTAAAAGTATCTTAACTGAATTGATAGCTGTTTTCAAGTGTACATTGATGATAACAGATTGAGGAGCTTAATTTCAATCAACACTTTTTGAAGAATTAACAAAAAACTACTAGGGGTAAAACACATAACAACCACAGCATATCATCCTTGTCCTAATAGTTTGATTGAATGTTTTCACCAGCAACGTAAAGTGGTGCTAAAAGCAAATAACTATTCTGGAACATGGTTGGAAAACTTACCATTGGTCTTGTTATTAATCAGTAAAATGTAATCAAACAAGATTTGGAATTCACATCTGAAGTTGTCTTTGGAACAACCTTAACATTGCCTGGACAGTTTTGTGAAAAAACCAACTACAGCCAACTAAATTTTTTGTACAAGATTTCAAACAACGAATGAGTGATTTAGTTTTTACACCTATGAGAACACAAAATGCCTGTACAGACTAAAGTATATTCACAACATGAATATATTTTTCATGCAACGATGCAATAAAAACCTCTCTGTCCTTACTTAGGAACTTTCCAAGTAATAGAAAGGAAACCAAAATATTTTACCATTATTAAAAATGTTAAACAAGATACTGTCTCCATAGACAGACTAAAACAGGTGTACTTGAAGTTACCTACAAAGAACAGTATAAAGGAACACTATACACCCCTGCTAGATAACAAGGTGTGTGTACCAACTCCTTAAACAACAAACATGCCTGCAAAAGTCACTACAAAATCTGGTAGAAAGTCAATTGGCCTACCCACTTTAAAACATGTCAGATATTGAAAATATTTCCAATATTTATCAATCAATTGGAGTGGTATTATGAGAATTAAATATTTTAAATATTATATATATATATATATGTGTGTATGTGTATATATATATATATATTTTAACCAATAAAATCCTATCAGAAGGTTTGTTTGATAAACAATAATTATTAGGGCAAATATTGCCAAAATAATTGTGGACATAGTTGTAGACATATTATTTTGGACCATTTAATAAATAACAATAACTCCCTTCACTACACCTGCAAATTCAAGACAAAAATTTTTATAAGCCAGTGTGAAATTATTTTCTAACTAATGAAAAGCTTGTATTAAAAAAAATTCACACCTTTATGTGAAATTAGATTTTGGATCTCCCTTGTGGAGAGAAATGCTGCTTCTTGAGGTTCAAAGTAATTTCAAAGGCATGTTTGATCCACACACCCACACACATACATACATACATACAAACAATGGAAGAGATGAGTCAGCAGCTACAAACTAAGGCTTTGTCTATGAAATCACAAACACATTAGTCTGAATGTCAAAGTAAGTCTGTCCACACATTTCACACCATACTAAGAATAATTAATTACTTTATAAAACAAACATCTTCAAAATACACTGGGGAAACTTACAGAAATTTTAAAAAGTGTATCTATAAACACAAAATGTATCTTATACACAACAATTTATCAGTATTATTGTGAGAACCTAACCTATCTACAAATGGACTATTCCACACTTATATAATGTGGCTACCAACTAAAAGTTGGGTAGAGGAAAGTCACCAGTGAGAGAAAGTCCTCTTGTTTACCGTTGTACTTCTTTTACTGAGAATATATTATTAAACGTCATATCCGAGTTCGAGTTATCTTTTATGGTCCACACCATAACAACTGGCGACAAGGCATTCGAACTTACTTGGAAGGAAAGAATAAAATCCTCTCTTGGCGACCATAACAACTTGCAACATGATATTCTGAATTACACAAAGGAAAAAACAAAAAAAAATCTCTTGGCGACCATAACAACTGAAGAACCAAAGAGAAACCTTTACCTAAAAGAGGGAAAAGGGTCACGCCATAACTCTAAAGACGTCTGAAGATCCCAGTGTGCTAACCAACTCTGGCAAAACAAAGAGAAATCTTTCAGGAAAAAAAGACTACATATACAACAGTTGTATGATAATACACAACTGATAAAAAAAACCAAAAAAAAACCGAATAACAGACAAGTAAATACGAGAAAAGGCACTGATGCGGACATCAGATATATTTAGAAAAATATAAAAGAAATATTTACGCAATCCATGTAAAACCAACAAATTGAAAATACTTACTAGTGAAAAATTGTAAGATTTTTCTTCCCCCTCGTGCTATAATTGTTCCTCACTTGTCTTGACTACACGGAAAAAAAAGGAAAAATATATTTTCTGTTGTGTATGCAAATTTTTTTTCTCTCCTCTTAGAGAAAAATTGAAACACTCAGACTGTATTAGAAAAAGATTTTTTTTTTTTTTTTTTACAGTATTTCCAACCAGAACTGAGAAATATTAAGGAAAGGAATTACTTTCTTTTTCCCCCTCTTATCGAAGAAAAATTGTCTAAATTTTTGTTTTTTTGTCCTCTTTGAAAACACGTATTTGAAGTCATTATGGAGGACTTTATAGCAATTATGGTTCAAATGATGAAAGCACAATTGGAGCAGCAGCAGAGGACTGAGGAATGGCAACAAATGTTGGTAGAAAAATTGCTTCTACAACAAAAGAACAGGAAGAAAAGCAAAAAGAACAGGAAGAAAAACTGCTTCTACAACAAAAAGAACAGTAAGTAAAACAAAATGAATGGGAAGAAAAATTGAAAGAATTACTTCTAAATACATTTGGTAAAAAGGATGTTAGTGAAAACAATGCTGCATTTTCTCACAACACAATTTGGAATTCTATGGAGACATTTAATTATCTTCCTGAAGAAGATAAAACATTTGAAACTTTTTATAGAAGATATGAAGATCTTTTTGCAGTTGATTGTGAGGATTGGCTGAACACTAAAAAAGTTTGCTTACTTTTGAGAAAGTTAGGAACAGCCAAACATAGTAAGTTCGTCGATTACATTCTTCCAAAGAAAACAAGTGAATTGGGGTTTGATGAAGCAGTAAAACTTTTGTCTGAATTATTTCGCCCTAACACAACTATTTCACAAGAGATGGAAGTGTTTTAACTTGTCAAAACGGGATGACGAGGATTATCTTACATTTGCATCCATTGTTAATAAGCACTGTGACAATTTTCGTTTGGCAGAGCTGACTGCTGACAATTTCAAATGTTTAATATTTGCCCAAGGTTTAGTCTCTGCAAAAAACTCAGAGATTAGATGAAGAGTCTTATGAAGACTAGAAAGTGAACCATGTCTCACATTACAAAAACTAGCAGAGTAATCAGTGTGAAAAGCGATTCCTAAAACATTGAGGAATCAGGCATATCGTATGTTAGGAGAATTAAGTACAAACCAAAAAATTACTCCCCTAAAAAAAAAGTAAAGAAAGCAAAGAGTACGCTCATTCACAATTTAAAAATAGATGACCCTGTGAGAAACAAAAATTACCCCCTAGTCCATGTGGACATTGTGGTGGACAACATTGGGCAGCAGACTGTTTTTAACGAAACAAGACATGTTATAATTGTGGAAAAATTGGTCACAAAGGGGTGCACTGTAGAAAGAAAAGGAATAACAGAAAGAGAGTCAGACAAACGTTATCAAATGAAAAAGTAGATAAGAATCTACAAAAATATGTTGTAGTTAATATTCTAAACAAAACTGTTAAGCTACAACTTGATTCTGGCTTGGATCTCTCAATCATTAATCTTCATACTTGGAGGAAATTAAAAAAAACAACGATAACAAAGGCAAACAAAACAGCCCGGACAGTAACTGGTGACAAAATCAAATTTGAAGGTGAGCTAACATTACCGGTAACACTAAATGGCATCACAAAGAAACTAAAAGTGTTCATACATAAAAACTCTGAGAATTTGTTTGGAACAGATTGAATGGAACGGTTTAAATTGTGGGATCAACCAATCAACAATTTTTGCCAAAAAGTGGAAAATATGACAACAGATGCCCAAGACTTGAAAAACAAATTAAAAGAAATATTTCCCAAAGTTTTCTTGACGGGGCTAGGAAAATGTATTAAGACAAAAGCCAGATTCGAACTAAAAGAAAACGTTCAGCCCATTTTCAAAAACAAAAGATATGTCCCAATTGCAGCATGAAAAAATTAATGAAGAATTACACCGACTAGAAAATGCCGGTATACTATCCAAAGTGAGTTTTAGCGAATAGGCTGCCCCCGCTGTATATGTAAGGAAAAAGTTCAACCAAATTCGTGTTTTTCAACATGCCTCGATGTGGCTTTAAAAGACTACCATTACCCTCTCCCCACACAGGAGGGGGTGTTTAATAAACTGAATGGTGGGGAAATATTCTCCAGATTGGACTTAAGCAATGCATATTTTCAAATCCCTGTTGAGGAGGAGTGCGCAAAACTTCTATGTATCAGCACCGACAGGGATTTATACAAGTTTGACAGATTGGCTTTCGGAGTCAAAGTTGCACCCGCTATATTTCAGCAGGTCATGGATACCATGCTGGGTGGCTTGGACTTTGCATGTGCCTACCTGGATGACATTGTAATAGCAAGCAAATCTATCGAGGAACATTGCAAATGTATTAACAAGGTTTTTGAGAGAATTCAGGATTTCGGTCTCAAGGTAAAAGAATCAAAATGAGATTTTTATATGAATGGAATAAGGTATCTCGGGCATATCATTGATAAGAATGGAAGATGACCTGACCTACGCCGAGCAGAAACTATCAAAAATATGCCTGCACCAAAAAACGTCAATGAGCTCCAAAGTTTTCTGGGACTTGCCAACTATTAGCAAGTATTCATAAAAAACATGTATGAGCTACGAGCTCCTCTTAATGAATTGTTAAAAAAGGGCAAAAGTTGGAACTGGACAACGGAGTGCCAGTCAGCTTTCGAAAAAATAAAAAATATTGTAACATCAGAACTATTTTTGACTCACTTTAACCCTAAATTGGATATCATGCAAGTTCGTATGGCATCGGTGCGTATATCTTACATATTATGCCGGACGGTACACATAAACCCATAGCACACACATCAAGAACATTGTTACCCGCTGAAAAAGTGTAGAGCCAAATTGAAAAGGAAGTTCTCAATATAATATTCGCGGTAACAAAATTTCACAGATATCTGCATGGAAACCATTATTAACCATATTTGGTTCTAAAAAGGGTTACCGGTTTATATGGTGAATAGACTTTTGAGTGAATAGACTTCTCAACTATAATTTTAAATTAAATTACTTACCAACTAATAAAATTGGCCATGCAGATGGTCTATCCAGACTAATCGCTAAGCAAAATCATCTACTCGAAAACTCAGTTATAGCAGCTCTTCATTCAGGCTGTGAAATAAAATCAATAATAGCGAATACTGTCAGGGATTTACCTGTAACGTTGTTGGAAATCAAAAACGCAGTGATAGATGATTTTATTTGCGAAATAAAACAAAAACTACTCACTGTGTGATAATGTCTTATTATACAGTGAAAGAGTGGTAATTCTGAAAAAATTACAGAAATGAATCTTAAAAGACTTTCACAGTGGACACCCTGGTAGAAACCATATGAAGAGTCTCATGCAAAGTTATGTCTACTGGCCAGCAATGGACAAGGATATAGTGAAAATGATTAACTCATGCAGAGGATGCACCTTGGCGGCCAATGCTCCACCTACTACTTTCAAACCTTAGCCGAAAACTGACCAGCCTTGGTCACGTATACCTATTGCTGGGCCGATTGACGATTATTATTACTTAATCGTTGTTGACAGTTACTCCAAGTGGCCAGAAGTTTTAAGATGCAAGAAGCCAACAACGGCTGTAACAATCAGTTTCTTACTGTTTGCAAGATTTGGAGTAATAGACTGTGTTGTCAGTGACAATGGCACACAGTTTACTTCAGCTGAATTTAAGAACTTTTGCAACATATTCCAAGTCAAGCACATGACTACATCTCAATACCATCCTAGATCTAATGGGCAGGCAGAGAGATTCGTGAACATGACAAAAAGAGCTCAAGGAACTCCTACCGACATAGCATAATAATGCCAAACCCGAATACACCATCAACTGGCTCACCAGCAGAAATCATGTTTGCCAGGAAGGTGAGATCCATATTTGACAAATTAATTCCCAGTCAAGAACACGTAACATGGAAAAAGGACCAAAAAAAAAAAAAAAACGATTTTTCCCAGGTCAGAAAATTTTTTAAAAAAGTTTTCAGAATAATATGCCATACTGGGAGGAGGGCACAATCACTAACTAGCATGATCGGCGAAATGGTGTATATTATACAAGGACCAAGACATACACATAAAAGACATCTTAATCAAATTAGAAAACGGCATGAAATAGACTCTTACAACACACAGGATGAAGTGGAAGAACCCATCAAGATCATTTACAACAGATTTGACATCGAGCCTCTGCAACATACACCTGAACAAAGGTCTGGGAGAAAAAAGAAATTCACTGAACCTTTGATGATCAACCCAAAGAAGAAAAGGCTTGGAAGTGGGGTATTGTGGAAACCTAACCTACCTACAAATGGACTATTTCACACTTATATAATGTGGCTACCAACTATGAGTTGGGTAGAGGAAAGTCACCAGTGAGAGAAAGTACTCTCCTGTCCACGTTTACCGTTGTACTTCTTTTACCGAGAATAAAATATTAAACGTCATATCCGAGTCAGAGTTATCTTTTATGGTCCACACCATAACAAGTATTTGTCTATTTTTGAGATGAGGTATTATGTACATTATTTACATTATTCGGACTATTGTTCTCATCTTGTCGCCATATATGTTAGGCCACAAAAATCTCCTGAGCTGACCAAGCATAGAAATGAATACAATATGGGAACCAGAAGTAAGGAGTGCCAGAGAAAAGCAATAATAACAAAAAATTGCAATATGAGCTCTGGTAAAAACTTGCAATGATAACAGCAAAAAATTGCAATATGAGCACTGGTAAAAAACGGTTGCTAAAGACATTAGGTTTATAATACCCACAAATTCATACACAGATGTCCTCAAGGACATATGGCACAGTGGATAAAGGTGTTAGTTAGATCCAAGAGTGTGAGTTCAATACCTGGTTAAGTGGAGAACTTTCAGAGGGGAATTAACAACAAGAGATAACTGATAACTGACATCCATTAAACATGGCACATGGAACAAGAACAGTCTACCCCAGTGAGTGAAATAAAGGGTTCAGTTCAACATTCCAACTACCTGAAGAAGGCTGGAGTGTACAACGTCCAAAACGTAATAAATATGGCGACAAAGAAGAAGGATAATAGTCCAAATAATGTACAACAATTTATCAAATGCATTAGTTGTACATAGAAAAATTCAACCATAACTTTGAGCTAAAGAATGTCACATTTATTAAAAGAGAAAGTAACTTATTTAGAAGGAAAATGCCTGAGAGTGCAAGTATTGAATCTCATCAAAATATAAATTTATGCCCCAAATTTTTTCTTACTTATTATTTTCCCAAGCCAACATACCCGAATATAAAAATGTTAAAAAATTAAAAGGAATCTGTTAAATTCATGATCTTATGTTAAATAAAATAGAAAACAAATTAATCCAAAAGTAAAATAATTTTATTACTACTTTGCATTAATAAAAAATTCATGAACATTTGCTCACTTTCATTTATTAGACATTGAATTGTGTCACTTCACATTCTCCATAGATTACCTGACATTTTAGTTAACCTGATGAATATTTATGACTGTTCTTAAATTTAAAAATTAAAAACAAAATTTTGCTCTTGTATATAAATAATTGTTAAAAAAAAGATCCTTGCATTTAGTTTGATAAAGTCTCTCAGATGATGAAATGCTGCAGGTTCTCCTTTTCTCTTTATTCATATTGTCCTTTTACAGATATACACTAGTTTATATATATATATATATATATATATATATATATATATATATAACCACTTCTTTATAAAAGACAATCTTGTCAATAGGTAGCCTTTTTCATGTTTTTTTTTTTTTTTACCCAAGCTAACACTCTCCTATGGTCCAGTAAGTGATTCTTAACGCCAGCTTCACTTTTACAACCTCTCTTACACACATAACGAACAAACTTTCCTGTCCCTATGTATCATGTGATGTTTGAGTCTCATAACAGATTTACTAACCCATAGGTCTTTCTGGTAGGGTTGCATTCACAGGAATGTGTACCTGACCTCTCTGGTATGATCTCACATGACTGACAAAATCATCTGCTGAAAGGGTGACTTTTCCACAAATACTGTGTGTTGATGTCCTAATAGTTCTGGGAGAGATATTATTTCTCTCTTCCTAATGGCATGCTTTTTTCAAGTTTTCTGAATGTTTGACTTGCTTGTTCAATGTGGTAATTCACTTGTGCATCCAGTGAGCCATCCCTAGAGAGTGCACTGCCTAAATATACAAAAGTGTCAACTACTTCCAGCCTGGATCCATTAATGATAATGTTGGGCTCTATGTAAGGCAGCCCAGGTTGGGGCATATACATAGCTTTTGTATTTTTCAGACTGATGATTAGCCCAAAAGCAGTAAAGGTCCCTGAGAAATAGTCCATTATCAACTGTATGTCATCTTCACTATCAGTAACAAGATCAGCATCATCAGCATGCAGGAGTTCACAAATAACCAGTTAGAAAACTATAGATCGAGCATTGAATTGTCTCAGATCAAAAGCTTTCCCATTTGTTCTGAAAGAAGATAAACACCAACATCAGATTTTTGAAAAGCCTCAACTAAAGTTGCAGCAAAGTAGATGTTAAAAACATTAGGAGCTGAAATATCACTTTGCATTACACCAATATCAATTGGAAAAGGCTCTGATTGAGTACCATAGTTGAATTTCCCCTTCATATTGCTGAGCAGTGCTTGAAACATTTTAAAAACCTTTGGTAGACATCTCAATTTGAATGAAATGATCCACAGGACATCTCTTAACAGTATCAAAAGTCCTTTGTTAAGTCATCAAACACTCGATAAAGAGAAATACAATGTTCAATGCATTTCTCTTGCAGTTGTCAAGCTGAAAATATGTCCATAGTTCCACATCCAGACCAAATTCTGCTCCAAGTGTCTGAGATTATCATATGACAGAGCAATTTTACAAGGTGGTTATGCAGAATTTTCACAAAAACTGTCCCAACTACCTCAAGTAGACTTCTTCAATTTATAACATAGATTATATATATATATATATATATATATACATACACACACACACACATATATATATATACAAAGGCACTATATATACATACTGTTATAAAGTATAGTGGCTGTCAATTCATAAAGCAAGTATGGCGATCACTGACATGTCCAATCCATCAGTTAGACTCCCCCCACAACATTACATTCATTTATTGTGTGAATGATAGTTGCATTTCTTGTTACATATATGGCATGTCAAATCATTGCTGGGTGATGGATGTTGACTGAATATCATCATTTTCAATATGTCTTTTTATATACCTTGTCAAACCCAGCTGAACTAGTGCAGGTCAGGCATTCAAAGCATGCCGATATGAAATCGTCATATGCAATAGATTGTTGGTGTTGATGTGATTTCTGGTGACTGAGCAGACCTGCTCTGGACAGACATCTGATTGCATTGAGCACATGACCAGGTTGGCACCTCATGGCAATTCAGGAATCACTTCTGAACTCCTCTCTTCAGTTCTTCATGTTTTTGTGATGCCTCATGGAAGATCTTGACACCATCAGCAATACCAGCTCACCAAGAAACCTCATCCATTGAGAGTCCTAACAGTGATAGGATATACATTGGGTCAACGAAGAATGAATTTAAAATTAGGTGGAGGCAGCATAAAAGCTCCTTCAAAAATATTAGAAGTAGAAATCAGATATCTCTATCGAAATATTTTTGGAATTTAAAAGAAATGAATAAAACACCAAAAGTAAAATGGAAAATAATAAATAGAACAAGAACTTGTAAAACCTGGGATGACACATGCCCTTTATGCCTACATGAAAAACTATGCCTATTAAAGTTTCTAAATAATGGAAAATTATTAAATGATGAAACATGAGTTAACGGTTATGTGCCGACATTAACAAATTTTTGCATTAAATAATTAGCATAAAAAAAAATCAAATTTCATAGTTTAATAAAAGGCTTAAAGGCTTAACCAATCATTAAATAGAAAAACCCTTTATGGAGTTGTCAAAAAAACAAACTGTAGTTCAGTGGGATGCATTTATATATGAAACAGTCCTTTGGAAAATAAATAAATAAATAAAATAAAACAAAATTATACAGACACTTAACAACATACCATAGTGCCAAAATCTATCTTTCTCAGTGACTCACCAGACGATGTGCATACAAGAAAGACATCATTCGCTTTGAAATAGATACACCACACTAACTCAACTTGACCTTTTCATGAAAGAGACTGATATGTGGATATAAAATTACCTCTTAGGTTCCTTATCAAAAATGGTCACCCCAGCCATTTCCATAGTAACGAATGAACACGCATATAAAGATGCATGAATTTCAAGATTGGTTATTCCTAAATTTTTGCTTCAGGATAAAACAGGGCTTGTTACTTTAATTCAATTTAATTTTAATAAGTATATTGAGGGTTTCGGCTGTCGTTTTTGAAATATAAGAACTCTTATGAAGTGAAGGAATCATTTTTTTTTAAATAATTACATATATATAGAATATAATTACATATATAGAGAATATATATATATAGAGAATATATATATATAGAATATATATATATATATATATATAGAATATATATAGAATATATATATATATATATAGAATATATATATATATATATATATAGAATATATATAGAATATATATATATATATATAGAATATATATAGAATATATATATATATATATATATAGAATATATATAGAATATATATATATATATATAGAATATATATAGAATATATATAGAATATATATATATATATATAGAATATATATAGAATATATATATATATATATAGAATATATATAGAATATATATATATATATATATATATATAGAATATATATAGAATATATATATATATAGAATATATATAGAATATATATATATATAGAATATATATAGAATATATATATATATATATATAGAATATATATAGATATATATATATATATATATAGAATATATATAGAATATATATATATATATATATAGAATATATATAGAATATATATATATATATATATATAGAATATATATAGAATATATATATATATATATATAGAATATATATAGAATATATATATATATATATAGAATATATATAGAATATATATATATATATATATAGAATATATATAGAATATATATATATATATATATATATAGAATATATATAGAATATATATATATATATATATATAGAATATATATAGAATATATATATATATATATAGAATATATATAGAATATATATATATATATATATAGAATATATATAGAATATATATATATATATATATATATATATAGAATATATATAGAATATATATATATATATATATATATAGAATATATATAGAATATATATATATATATATATATATATAGAATATATATATATATATATATATATAGAATATATATAGAATATATATATATATATATATAGAATATATATAGAATATATATATATATATAT
>OZ010616.1:40654565-41175136 GCA_963932145.1 Acanthosepion lycidas | reverse complement strand
GAAATCAATCAAAACTTATTGATTTTAACCAGTTTCAGAAGTTTTGACTAAGTTATATTTAAGATTTTATGTTTTACCCAACTTTTAATTACATAGCGATTTACATGCAAAATCTAGCTGTTTTGACTACTTTTTAACGCTAGATTGTAAATATCAATAACTCTTTGAAAACATTAGAAAAACAATGAAATTATTGAAAATCGGTATGAAATCAATCAAAACTTATTGATTTTAACTAGTTTCAGAAGTTTTGACAAAGTTATATTTAAGATTTTATGTTTTACACAACTTTTAATTACATAGCGATTTACATGCAAAATCTTGCTTTTTTCACTACTTTTCACAACGCTAGTTTGTAAATATCAATAACTGTTTGAAAACATTAGAAAACCAATGAAATTATTGAAAATCGATATGAAATCAATCAAAACTTATTGATTTTAACTAGTTTCAGAAGTTTTGACAAAGTTATATTTAAGATTTTATGTTTTACACAACTTTTAATTACATAGCGATTTACATGCAAAATCTAGCTTTTTTCACTACTTTTTCAACGCTAGTTTGTAAATATCAATAACTGTTTGAAAACATTAGAAAAACAATGAAATTATTGAAAATCGATATGAAATCAATCAAAACTTATTGATTTTAACTAGTTTCAGAAGTTTTGACAAAGTTATATTTAAGATTTTATGTTTTACACAACTTTTAATTACATAGCGATTTACATGCAAAATCTAGCTGTTTTGACTACTTTTTAACGCTAGTTTGTAAATATCAATAACACTTTGAAAACATTAGAAAACCAATGAAATTATTGAAAATCGATATGAAATCAATCAAAACTTATTGATTTTAACTAGTTTCAGAAGTTTTGACAAAGTTATATTTAAGATTTTATGTTTTACACAACTTTTAATTACATAGCGATTTACATGCAAAATCTAGCTTTTTTCACTACTTTTTCAACGCTAGTTTGTAAATATCAATAACTTTTTGAAAACATTAGAAAAACAATGAAATTATTGAAAATCGATATGAAATCAATCAAAACTTATTGATTTTAACTAGTTTCATAAGTTTTGACAAAGTTTTATTTAAGATTTTATGTTTTACACAACTTTTAATTACATAGCGATTTACATGCAAAATCTAGCTTTTTTCACTACTTTTTCAACGCTAGATTGTAAATATCAATAACACTTTGAAAACATTAGAAAAACAATGAAATTATTGAAAATCGGTATGAAATCAATCAAAACTTATTGATTTTAACCAGTTTCAGAAGTTTCGACTAAGTTATATTTAAGATTTTATGTTTTACCCAACTTTTAATTACATAGCGATTTACATGCAAAATCTTGCTGTTTTGACTACTTTTTAACGCTAGATTGTAAATATCAATAACTCTTTGAAAACATTAGAAAAACAATGAAATTATTGAAAATCGATATGAAATCAATCAAAACTTATTGATTTTAACTAGTTTCAGAAGTTTTGACAAAGTTATATTTAAGATTTTATGTTTTACACAACTTTTAATTACATAGCGATTTACATGCAAAATCTTGCTTTTTTCACTACTTTTTCAACGCTAGTTTGTAAATATCAATAACTGTTTGAAAACATTAGAAAAACAATGAAATTATTGAAAATCGATATGAAATCAATCAAAACTTATTGATTTTAACTAGTTTCAGAAGTTTTGACAAACTTTTATTTAAGATTTTATGTTTTACACAACTTTTAATTACATAGCGATTTACATGCAAAATCTAGCTTTTTTCACTACTTTTTCAACGCTAGTTTGTAAATATCAATAACTTTTTGAAAACATTAGAAAAACAATGAAATTATTGAAAATCGATATGAAATCAATCAAAACTTATTGATTTTAACTAGTTTCATAAGTTTTGACAAAGTTTTATTTAAGATTTTATGTTTTACACAACTTTTAATTACATAGCGATTTACATGCAAAATCTAGCTTTTTTCACTACTTTTTCAACGCTAGATTGTAAATATCAATAACACTTTGAAAACATTAGAAAAACAATGAAATTATTGAAAATCGGTATGAAATCAATCAAAACTTATTGATTTTAACCAGTTTCAGAAGTTTCGACTAAGTTATATTTAAGATTTTATGTTTTACCCAACTTTTAATTACATAGCGATTTACATGCAAAATCTAGCTGTTTTGACTACTTTTTAACGCTAGATTGTAAATATCAATAACTCTTTGAAAACATTAGAAAAACAATGAAATTATTGAAAATCGATATGAAATCAATCAAAACTTATTGATTTTAACTAGTTTCAGAGGTTTTGACAAAGTTATATTTAAGATTTTATGTTTTACACAACTTTTAATTACATAGCGATTTACATGCAAAATCTTGCTTTTTTCACTACTTTTTCAACGCTAGTTTGTAAATATCAATAACTGTTTGAAAACATTAGAAAAACAATGAAATTATTGAAAATCGATATGAAATCAATCAAAACTTATTGATTTTAACTAGTTTCAGAAGTTTTGACAAACTTTTATTTAAGATTTTATGTTTTACACAACTTTTAATTACATAGCGATTTACATGCAAAATCTTGCTTTTTTCACTACTTTTTCAACGCTAGTTTGTAAATATCAATAACTGTTTGAAAACATTAGAAAACCAATGAAATTATTGAAAATCGATATGAAATCAATCAAAACTTATTGATTTTAACTAGTTTCAGAAGTTTTGACAAAGTTATATTTACGATTTTATGTTTTACACAACTTTTAATTACATAGCGATTAACATGCAAAATCTAGCTTTTTTCACTACTTTTTCAACGCTAGTTTGTAAACATCAATAACTGTTTGAAAACATTAGAAAAACAATGAAATTATTGAAAATCGATATGAAATCAATCAAAACTTATTGATTTTAACTAGTTTCAGAAGTTTTGACAAATTTATATTTAAGATTTTATGTTTTACACAACTTTTAATTACATAGCGATTTACATGCAAAATCTAGCTGTTTTGACTACTTTTTAACGCTAGTTTGTAAATATCAATAACACTTTGAAAACATTAGAAAACCAATGAAATTATTGAAAATCGATATGAAATCAATCAATCTTATTGATTTTAACTAGTTTCAGAAGTTTTGACAAAGTTATATTTAAGATTTTATGTTTTACACAACTTTTAATTACATAGCGATTTACATGCAAAATCTTGCTTTTTTCACTACTTTTTCAACGCTAGTTTGTAAATATCAATAACTGTTTGAAAACATTAGAAAAACAATGAAATTATTGAAAATCGATATGAAATCAATCAAAACTTATTGATTTTAACTAGTTTCAGAAGTTTTGACAAAGTTATATTTAAGATTTTATGTTTTACACAACTTTTAATTACATAGGGATTTACATGCAAAATCTAGCTTTTTTCACTACTTTTTCAACGCTAGTTTGTAAATATCAATAACTGTTTGAAAACATTAGAAAAACAATGAAATTATTGAAAATCGATATGAAATCAATCAAAACTTATTGATTTTAACTAGTTTCAGAAGTTTTGACAAAGTTATATTTAAGATTTTATGTTTTACACAACTTTTAATTACATAGCGATTTACATGCAAAATCTAGCTTTTTTCACTACTTTTTCAACGCTAGTTTGTAAATATCAATAACTTTTTGAAAACATTAGAAAAACAATGAAATTATTGAAAATCGATATGAAATCAATCAAAACTTATTGATTTTAACTAGTTTCATAAGTTTTGACAAAGTTTTATTTAAGATTTTATGTTTTACACAACTTTTAATTACATAGCGATTTACATGCAAAATCTAGCTTTTTTCACTACTTTTTCAACGCTAGATTGTAAATATCAATAACACTTTGAAAACATTAGAAAAACAATGAAATTATTGAAAATCGGTATGAAATCAATCAAAACTTATTGATTTTAACCAGTTTCAGAAGTTTTGACTAAGTTATATTTAAGATTTTATGTTTTACCCAACTTTTAATTACATAGCGATTTACATGCAAAATCTAGCTGTTTTGACTACTTTTTAACGCTATATTGTAAATATCAATAACTCTTTGAAAACATTAGAAAAACAATGAAATTATTGAAAATCGATATGAAATCAATCAAAACTTATTGATTTTAACTAGTTTCAGAAGTTTTGACAAAGTTATATTTAAGATTTTATGTTTTACACAACTTTTAATTACATAGCGATTTACATGCAAAATCTAGCTTTTTTCACTACTTTTTCAACGCTAGTTTGTAAATATCAATAACTGTTTGAAAACATTAGAAAAACAATGAAATTATTGAAAATCGATATGAAATCAATCAAAACTTATTGATTTTAACTAGTTTCAGAAGTTTTGACTAAGTTATATTTAAGATTTTATGTTTTACCCAACTTTTAATTACATAGCGATTTACATGCAAAATCTAGCTGTTTTGACTACTTTTTAACGCTAGATTGTAAATATCAATAACTCTTTGAAAACATTAGAAAAACAATGAAATTATTGAAAATCGATATGAAATCAATCAAAACTTATTGATTTTAACTAGTTTCAGAAGTTTTGACAAAGTTATATTTAAGATTTTATGTTTTACACAACTTTTAATTACATAGCGATTTACATGCAAAATCTAGCTTTTTTCACTACTTTTTCAACGCTAGTTTGTAAATATCAATAACTTTTTGAAAACATTAGAAAAACAATGAAATTATTGAAAATCGATATGAAATCAATCAAAACTTATTGATTTTAACTAGTTTCATAAGTTTTGACAAAGTTTTATTTAAGATTTTATGTTTTACACAACTTTTAATTACATTGCGATTTACATGCAAAATCTAGCTTTTTTCACTACTTTTTCAACGCTAGATTGTAAATATCAATAACACTTTGAAAACATTAGAAAAACAATGAAATAATTGAAAATCGGTATGAAATCAATCAAAACTTATTGATTTTAACCAGTTTCAGAAGTTTCGACTAAGTTATATTTAAGATTTTATGTTTTACCCAACTTTTAATTACATAGCGATTTACATGCAAAATCTAGCTGTTTTGACTACTTTTTAACGCTAGATTGTAAATATCAATAACTCTTTGAAAACATTAGAAAAACAATGAAATTATTGAAAATCGATATGAAATCAATCAAAACTTATTGATTTTAACTAGTTTCAGAAGTTTTGACAAAGTTATATTTAAGATTTTATGTTTTACACAACTTTTAATTACATAGCGATTTACATGCAAAATCTTGCTTTTTTCACTACTTTTTCAACGCTAGTTTGTAAATATCAATAACTGTTTGAAAACATTAGAAAAACAATGAAATTATTGAAAATCGATATGAAATCAATCAAAACTTATTGATTTTAACTAGTTTCAGAAGTTTTGACAAACTTTTATTTAAGATTTTATGTTTTACACAACTTTTAATTACATAGCGATTTACATGCAAAATCTTGCTTTTTTCACTACTTTTTCAACGCTAGTTTGTAAATATCAATAACTGTTTGAAAACATTAGAAAAACAATGAAATTATTGAAAATCGATATGAAATCAATCAAAACTTATTGATTTTAACTAGTTTCAGAAGTTTTGACAAAGTTATATTTAAGATTTTATGTTTTACACAACTTTTAATTACATAGCGATTAACATGCAAAATCTAGCTTTTTTCACTACTTTTTCAACGCTAGTTTGTAAACATCAATAACTGTTTGAAAACATTAGAAAAACAATGAAATTATTGAAAATCGATATGAAATCAATCAAAACTTATTGATTTTAACTAGTTTCAGAAGTTTTGACAAAGTTATATTTAAGATTTTATGTTTTACACAACTTTTAATTACATAGCGATTTACATGCAAAATCTAGCTGTTTTGACTACTTTTTAACGCTAGTTTGTAAATATCAATAACACTTTGAAAACATTAGAAAACCAATGAAATTATTGAAAATCGATATGAAATCAATCAATCTTATTGATTTTAACTAGTTTCAGAAGTTTTGACAAAGTTATATTTAAGATTTTATGTTTTACACAACTTTTAATTACATAGCGATTTACATGCAAAATCTTGCTTTTTTCACTACTTTTTCAACGCTAGTTTGTAAATATCAATAACTGTTTGAAAACATTAGAAAAACAATGAAATTATTGAAAATCGATATGAAATCAATCAAAACTTATTGATTTTAACTAGTTTCAGAAGTTTTGACAAAGTTATATTTAAGATTTTATGTTTTACACAACTTTTAATTACATAGGGATTTACATGCAAAATCTAGCTTTTTTCACTACTTTTTCAACGCTAGTTTGTAAATATCAATAACTGTTTGAAAACATTAGAAAAACAATGAAATTATTGAAAATCGATATGAAATCAATCAAAACTTATTGATTTTAACTAGTTTCAGAAGTTTTGACAAAGTTATATTTAAGATTTTATGTTTTACACAACTTTTAATTACATAGCGATTTACATGCAAAATCTAGCTGTTTTGACTACTTTTTAACGCTAGTTTGTAAATATCAATAACACTTTGAAAACATTAGAAAACCAATGAAATTATTGAAAATCGATATGAAATCAATCAAAACTTATTGATTTTAACTAGTTTCAGAAGTTTTGACAAAGTTATATTTAAGATTTTATGTTTTACACAACTTTTAATTACATAGCGATTTACATGCAAAATCTAGCTTTTTTCACTACTTTTTCAACGCTAGTTTGTAAATATCAATAACTTTTTGAAAACATTAGAAAAACAATGAAATTATTGAAAATCGATATGAAATCAATCAAAACTTATTGATTTTAACTAGTTTCATAAGTTTTGACAAAGTTTTATTTAAGATTTTATGTTTTACACAACTTTTAATTACATAGCGATTTACATGCAAAATCTAGCTTTTTTCACTACTTTTTCAACGCTAGATTGTAAATATCAATAACACTTTGAAAACATTAGAAAAACAATGAAATTATTGAAAATCGGTATGAAATCAATCAAAACTTATTGATTTTAACCAGTTTCAGAAGTTTCGACTAAGTTATATTTAAGATTTTATGTTTTACCCAACTTTTAATTACATAGCGATTTACATGCAAAATCTTGCTGTTTTGACTACTTTTTAACGCTAGATTGTAAATATCAATAACTCTTTGAAAACATTAGAAAAACAATGAAATTATTGAAAATCGATATGAAATCAATCAAAACTTATTGATTTTAACTAGTTTCAGAAGTTTTGACAAAGTTATATTTAAGATTTTATGTTTTACACAACTTTTAATTACATAGCGATTTACATGCAAAATCTTGCTTTTTTCACTACTTTTTCAACGCTAGTTTGTAAATATCAATAACTGTTTGAAAACATTAGAAAAACAATGAAATTATTGAAAATCGATATGAAATCAATCAAAACTTATTGATTTTAACTAGTTTCAGAAGTTTTGACAAACTTTTATTTAAGATTTTATGTTTTACACAACTTTTAATTACATAGCGATTTACATGCAAAATCTAGCTTTTTTCACTACTTTTTCAACGCTAGTTTGTAAATATCAATAACTTTTTGAAAACATTAGAAAAACAATGAAATTATTGAAAATCGATATGAAATCAATCAAAACTTATTGATTTTAACTAGTTTCATAAGTTTTGACAAAGTTTTATTTAAGATTTTATGTTTTACACAACTTTTAATTACATAGCGATTTACATGCAAAATCTAGCTTTTTTCACTACTTTTTCAACGCTAGATTGTAAATATCAATAACACTTTGAAAACATTAGAAAAACAATGAAATTATTGAAAATCGGTATGAAATCAATCAAAACTTATTGATTTTAACCAGTTTCAGAAGTTTCGACTAAGTTATATTTAAGATTTTATGTTTTACCCAACTTTTAATTACATAGCGATTTACATGCAAAATCTAGCTGTTTTGACTACTTTTTAACGCTAGATTGTAAATATCAATAACTCTTTGAAAACATTAGAAAAACAATGAAATTATTGAAAATCGATATGAAATCAATCAAAACTTATTGATTTTAACTAGTTTCAGAGGTTTTGACAAAGTTATATTTAAGATTTTATGTTTTACACAACTTTTAATTACATAGCGATTTACATGCAAAATCTTGCTTTTTTCACTACTTTTTCAACGCTAGTTTGTAAATATCAATAACTGTTTGAAAACATTAGAAAAACAATGAAATTATTGAAAATCGATATGAAATCAATCAAAACTTATTGATTTTAACTAGTTTCAGAAGTTTTGACAAACTTTTATTTAAGATTTTATGTTTTACACAACTTTTAATTACATAGCGATTTACATGCAAAATCTTGCTTTTTTCACTACTTTTTCAACGCTAGTTTGTAAATATCAATAACTGTTTGAAAACATTAGAAAACCAATGAAATTATTGAAAATCGATATGAAATCAATCAAAACTTATTGATTTTAACTAGTTTCAGAAGTTTTGACAAAGTTATATTTAAGATTTTATGTTTTACACAACTTTTAATTACATAGCGATTAACATGCAAAATCTAGCTTTTTTCACTACTTTTTCAACGCTAGTTTGTAAACATCAATAACTGTTTGAAAACATTAGAAAAACAATGAAATTATTGAAAATCGATATGAAATCAATCAAAACTTATTGATTTTAACTAGTTTCAGAAGTTTTGACAAATTTATATTTAAGATTTTATGTTTTACACAACTTTTAATTACATAGCGATTTACATGCAAAATCTAGCTGTTTTGACTACTTTTTAACGCTAGTTTGTAAATATCAATAACACTTTGAAAACATTAGAAAACCAATGAAATTATTGAAAATCGATATGAAATCAATCAATCTTATTGATTTTAACTAGTTTCAGAAGTTTTGACAAAGTTATATTTAAGATTTTATGTTTTACACAACTTTTAATTACATAGCGATTTACATGCAAAATCTTGCTTTTTTCACTACTTTTTCAACGCTAGTTTGTAAATATCAATAACTGTTTGAAAACATTAGAAAAACAATGAAATTATTGAAAATCGATATGAAATCAATCAAAACTTATTGATTTTAACTAGTTTCAGAAGTTTTGACAAAGTTATATTTAAGATTTTATGTTTTACACAACTTTTAATTACATAGGGATTTACATGCAAAATCTAGCTTTTTTCACTACTTTTTCAACGCTAGTTTGTAAATATCAATAACTGTTTGAAAACATTAGAAAAACAATGAAATTATTGAAAATCGATATGAAATCAATCAAAACTTATTGATTTTAACTAGTTTCAGAAGTTTTGACAAAGTTATATTTAAGATTTTATGTTTTACACAACTTTTAATTACATAGCGATTTACATGCAAAATCTAGCTTTTTTCACTACTTTTTCAACGCTAGTTTGTAAATATCAATAACTTTTTGAAAACATTAGAAAAACAATGAAATTATTGAAAATCGATATGAAATCAATCAAAACTTATTGATTTTAACTAGTTTCATAAGTTTTGACAAAGTTTTATTTAAGATTTTATGTTTTACACAACTTTTAATTACATAGCGATTTACATGCAAAATCTAGCTTTTTTCACTACTTTTTCAACGCTAGATTGTAAATATCAATAACACTTTGAAAACATTAGAAAAACAATGAAATTATTGAAAATCGGTATGAAATCAATCAAAACTTATTGATTTTAACCAGTTTCAGAAGTTTTGACTAAGTTATATTTAAGATTTTATGTTTTACCCAACTTTTAATTACATAGCGATTTACATGCAAAATCTAGCTGTTTTGACTACTTTTTAACGCTATATTGTAAATATCAATAACTCTTTGAAAACATTAGAAAAACAATGAAATTATTGAAAATCGATATGAAATCAATCAAAACTTATTGATTTTAACTAGTTTCAGAAGTTTTGACAAAGTTATATTTAAGATTTTATGTTTTACACAACTTTTAATTACATAGCGATTTACATGCAAAATCTTGCTTTTTTCACTACTTTTTCAACGCTAGTTTGTAAATATCAATAACTGTTTGAAAACATTAGAAAAACAATGAAATTATTGAAAATCGATATGAAATCAATCAAAACTTATTGATTTTAACTAGTTTCAGAAGTTTTGACAAAGTTATATTTAAGATTTTATGTTTTACACAACTTTTAATTACATAGGGATTTACATGCAAAATCTAGCTTTTTTCACTACTTTTTCAACGCTAGTTTGTAAATATCAATAACTATTTGAAAACATTAGAAAAACAATGAAATTATTGAAAATCGATATGAAATCAATCAAAACTTATTGATTTTAACTATTTTTTTGAAGTTTTGACTAAGTTATATTTAAGATTTTATGTTTTACCCAACTTTTAATTACATAGCGATTTACATGCAAAATCTAGCTGTTTTGACTACTTTTTAACGCTAGATTGTAAATATCAATAACTCTTTGAAAACATTAGAAAAACAATGAAATTATTGAAAATCGATATGAAATCAATCAAAACTTATTGATTTTAACTAGTTTCAGAAGTTTTGACAAAGTTATATTTAAGATTTTATGTTTTACACAACTTTTAATTACATAGCGATTTACATGCAAAATCTAGCTTTTTTCACTACTTTTTCAACGCTAGTTTGTAAATATCAATAACTTTTTGAAAACATTAGAAAAACAATGAAATTATTGAAAATCGATATGAAATCAATCAAAACTTATTGATTTTAACTAGTTTCATAAGTTTTGACAAAGTTTTATTTAAGATTTTATGTTTTACACAACTTTTAATTACATTGCGATTTACATGCAAAATCTAGCTTTTTTCACTACTTTTTCAACGCTAGATTGTAAATATCAATAACACTTTGAAAACATTAGAAAAACAATGAAATTATTGAAAATCGGTATGAAATCAATCAAAACTTATTGATTTTAACCAGTTTCAGAAGTTTCGACTAAGTTATATTTAAGATTTTATGTTTTACCCAACTTTTAATTACATAGCGATTTACATGCAAAATCTAGCTGTTTTGACTACTTTTTAACGCTAGATTGTAAATATCAATAACTCTTTGAAAACATTAGAAAAACAATGAAATTATTGAAAATCGATATGAAATCAATCAAAACTTATTGATTTTAACTAGTTTCAGAAGTTTTGACAAAGTTATATTTAAGATTTTATGTTTTACACAACTTTTAATTACATAGCGATTTACATGCAAAATCTTGCTTTTTTCACTACTTTTTCAACGCTAGTTTGTAAATATCAATAACTGTTTGAAAACATTAGAAAAACAATGAAATTATTGAAAATCGATATGAAATCAATCAAAACTTATTGATTTTAACTAGTTTCAGAAGTTTTGACAAACTTTTATTTAAGATTTTATGTTTTACACAACTTTTAATTACATAGCGATTTACATGCAAAATCTTGCTTTTTTCACTACTTTTTCAACGCTAGTTTTTAAATATCAATAACTGTTTGAAAACATTAGAAAACCAATGAAATTATTGAAAATCGATATGAAATCAATCAAAACTTATTGATTTTAACTAGTTTCAGAAGTTTTGACAAAGTTATATTTAAGATTTTATGTTTTACACAACTTTTAATTACATAGCGATTAACATGCAAAATCTAGCTTTTTTCACTACTTTTTCAACGCTAGTTTGTAAACATCAATAACTGTTTGAAAACATTAGAAAAACAATGAAATTATTGAAAATCGATATGAAATCAATCAAAACTTATTGATTTTAACTAGTTTCAGAAGTTTTGACAAAGTTATATTTAAGATTTTATGTTTTACACAACTTTTAATTACATAGCGATTTACATGCAAAATCTAGCTGTTTTGACTACTTTTTAACGCTAGTTTGTAAATATCAATAACACTTTGAAAACATTAGAAAACCAATGAAATTATTGAAAATCGATATGAAATCAATCAATCTTATTGATTTTAACTAGTTTCAGAAGTTTTGACAAAGTTATATTTAAGATTTTATGTTTTACACAACTTTTAATTACATAGCGATTTACATGCAAAATCTTGCTTTTTTCACTACTTTTTCAACGCTAGTTTGTAAATATCAATAACTGTTTGAAAACATTAGAAAAACAATGAAATTATTGAAAATCGATATGAAATCAATCAAAACTTATTGATTTTAACTAGTTTCAGAAGTTTTGACAAAGTTATATTTAAGATTTTATGTTTTACACAACTTTTAATTACATAGGGATTTACATGCAAAATCTAGCTTTTTTCACTACTTTTTCAACGCTAGTTTGTAAATATCAATAACTGTTTGAAAACATTAGAAAAACAATGAAATTATTGAAAATCGATATGAAATCAATCAAAACTTATTGATTTTAACTAGTTTCAGAAGTTTTGACAAAGTTATATTTAAGATTTTATGTTTTACACAACTTTTAATTACATAGCGATTTACATGCAAAATCTAGCTTTTTTCACTACTTTTTCAACGCTAGTTTGTAAATATCAATAACTTTTTGAAAACATTAGAAAAACAATGAAATTATTGAAAATCGATATGAAATCAATCAAAACTTATTGATTTTAACTAGTTTCATAAGTTTTGACAAAGTTTTATTTAAGATTTTATGTTTTACACAACTTTTAATTACATAGCGATTTACATGCAAAATCTAGCTTTTTTCACTACTTTTTCAACGCTAGATTGTAAATATCAATAACACTTTGAAAACATTAGAAAAACAATGAAATTATTGAAAATCGGTATGAAATCAATCAAAACTTATTGATTTTAACCAGTTTCAGAAGTTTTGACTAAGTTATATTTAAGATTTTATGTTTTACCCAACTTTTAATTACATAGCGATTTACATGCAAAATCTAGCTGTTTTGACTACTTTTTAACGCTATATTGTAAATATCAATAACTCTTTGAAAACATTAGAAAAACAATGAAATTATTGAAAATCGATATGAAATCAATCAAAACTTATTGATTTTAACTAGTTTCAGAAGTTTTGACAAAGTTATATTTAAGATTTTATGTTTTACACAACTTTTAATTACATAGCGATTTACATGCAAAATCTTGCTTTTTTCACTACTTTTTCAACGCTAGTTTGTAAATATCAATAACTGTTTGAAAACATTAGAAAAACAATGAAATTATTGAAAATCGATATGAAATCAATCAAAACTTATTGATTTTAACTAGTTTCAGAAGTTTTGACAAAGTTATATTTAAGATTTTATGTTTTACACAACTTTTAATTACATAGGGATTTACATGCAAAATCTAGCTTTTTTCACTACTTTTTCAACGCTAGTTTGTAAATATCAATAACTGTTTGAAAACATTAGAAAAACAATGAAATTATTGAAAATCGATATGAAATCAATCAAAACTTATTGATTTTAACTAGTTTCAGAAGTTTTGACAAAGTTATATTTAAGATTTTATGTTTTACACAACTTTTAATTACATAGCGATTTACATGCAAAATCTAGCTTTTTTCACTACTTTTTCAACGCTAGTTTGTAAATATCAATAACTTTTTGAAAACATTAGAAAAACAATGAAATTATTGAAAATCGATATGAAATCAATCAAAACTTATTGATTTTAACTAGTTTCATAAGTTTTGACAAAGTTTTATTTAAGATTTTATGTTTTACACAACTTTTAATTACATAGCGATTTACATGCAAAATCTAGCTTTTTTCACTACTTTTTCAACGCTAGATTGTAAATATCAATAACACTTTGAAAACATTAGAAAAACAATGAAATTATTGAAAATCGGTATGAAATCAATCAAAACTTATTGATTTTAACCAGTTTCAGAAGTTTTGACTAAGTTATATTTAAGATTTTATGTTTTACCCAACTTTTAATTACATAGCGATTTACATGCAAAATCTAGCTGTTTTGACTACTTTTTAACGCTATATTGTAAATATCAATAACTCTTTGAAAACATTAGAAAAACAATGAAATTATTGAAAATCGATATGAAATCAATCAAAACTTATTGATTTTAACTAGTTTCAGAAGTTTTGACAAAGTTATATTTAAGATTTTATGTTTTACACAACTTTTAATTACATAGCGATTTACATGCAAAATCTTGCTTTTTTCACTACTTTTTCAACGCTAGTTTGTAAATATCAATAACTGTTTGAAAACATTAGAAAAACAATGAAATTATTGAAAATCGATATGAAATCAATCAAAACTTATTGATTTTAACTAGTTTCAGAAGTTTTGACAAAGTTATATTTAAGATTTTATGTTTTACACAACTTTTAATTACATAGGGATTTACATGCAAAATCTAGCTTTTTTCACTACTTTTTCAACGCTAGTTTGTAAATATCAATAACTATTTGAAAACATTAGAAAAACAATGAAATTATTGAAAATCGATATGAAATCAATCAAAACTTATTGATTTTAACTATTTTTTTGAAGTTTTGACTAAGTTATATTTAAGATTTTATGTTTTACCCAACTTTTAATTACATAGCGATTTACATGCAAAATCTAGCTGTTTTGACTACTTTTTAACGCTAGATTGTAAATATCAATAACTCTTTGAAAACATTAGAAAAACAATGAAATTATTGAAAATCGATATGAAATCAATCAAAACTTATTGATTTTAACTAGTTTCAGAAGTTTTGACAAAGTTATATTTAAGATTTTATGTTTTACACAACTTTTAATTACATAGCGATTTACATGCAAAATCTAGCTTTTTTCACTACTTTTTCAACGCTAGTTTGTAAATATCAATAACTTTTTGAAAACATTAGAAAAACAATGAAATTATTGAAAATCGATATGAAATCAATCAAAACTTATTGATTTTAACTAGTTTCATAAGTTTTGACAAAGTTTTATTTAAGATTTTATGTTTTACACAACTTTTAATTACATTGCGATTTACATGCAAAATCTAGCTTTTTTCACTACTTTTTCAACGCTAGATTGTAAATATCAATAACACTTTGAAAACATTAGAAAAACAATGAAATTATTGAAAATCGGTATGAAATCAATCAAAACTTATTGATTTTAACCAGTTTCAGAAGTTTTGACTAAGTTATATTTAAGATTTTATGTTTTACCCAACTTTTAATTACATAGCGATTTACATGCAAAATCTAGCTGTTTTGACTACTTTTTAACGCTAGATTGTAAATATCAATAACTCTTTGAAAACATTAGAAAAACAATGAAATTATTGAAAATCGATATGAAATCAATCAAAACTTATTGATTTTAACTAGTTTCAGAAGTTTTGACAAAGTTATATTTAAGATTTTATGTTTTACACAACTTTTAATTACATAGCGATTTACATGCAAAATCTTGCTTTTTTCACTACTTTTTCAACGCTAGTTTGTAAATATCAATAACTGTTTGAAAACATTAGAAAAACAATGAAATTATTGAAAATCGATATGAAATCAATCAAAACTTATTGATTTTAACTAGTTTCAGAAGTTTTGACAAAGTTATATTTAAGATTTTATGTTTTACACAACTTTTAATTACATAGGGATTTACATGCAAAATCTAGCTTTTTTCACTACTTTTTCAACGCTAGTTTGTAAATATCAATAACTGTTTGAAAACATTAGAAAAACAATGAAATTATTGAAAATCGATATGAAATCAATCAAAACTTATTGATTTTAACTAGTTTCAGAAGTTTTGACTAAGTTATATTTAAGATTTTATGTTTTACCCAACTTTTAATTACATAGCGATTTACATGCAAAATCTAGCTGTTTTGACTACTTTTTAACGCTAGATTGTAAATATCAATAACTCTTTGAAAACATTAGAAAAACAATGAAATTATTGAAAATCGATATGAAATCAATCAAAACTTATTGATTTTAACTAGTTTCAGAAGTTTTGACAAAGTTATATTTAAGATTTTATGTTTTACACAACTTTTAATTACATAGCGATTTACATGCAAAATCTAGCTTTTTTCACTACTTTTTCAACGCTAGATTGTAAATATCAATAACACTTTGAAAACATTAGAAAAACAATGAAATTATTGAAAATCGGTATGAAATCAATCAAAACTTATTGATTTTAACCAGTTTCAGAAGTTTTGACTAAGTTATATTTAAGATTTTATGTTTTACACAACTTTTAATTACATAGCGATTTACATGCAAAATCTAGCTGTTTTGACTACTGTTTAACGCTATATTGTAAATATCAATAACTCTTTGAAAACATTAGAAAAACAATGAAATTATTGAAAATCGATATGAAATCAATCAAAACTTATTGATTTTAACTAGTTTCAGAAGTTTTGACAAAGTTATATTTAAGATTTTACGTTTTACACAACTTTTAATTACATAGCGATTTACATGCAAAATCTTGCTTTTTTCACTACTTTTTCAACGCTAGTTTGTAAATATTAATAACTGTTTGAAAACATTAGAAAAACAATGAAATTATTGAAAATCGATATGAAATCAATCAAAACTTATTGATTTTAACTAGTTTCAGAAGTTTTGACAAAGTTATATTTAAGATTTTATGTTTTACACAACTTTTAATTACATAGCGATTTACATGCAAAATCTAGCTGTTTTGACTACTTTTTAACGCTAGTTTGTAAATATCAATAACACTTTGAAAACATTAGAAAACCAATGAAATTATTGAAAATCGATATGAAATCAATCAAAACTTATTGATTTTAACTAGTTTCAGAAGTTTTGACAAAGTTATATTTAAGATTTTATGTTTTACACAACTTTTAATTACATAGCGATTTACATGCAAAATCTAGCTTTTTTCACTACTTTTTCAACGCTAGTTTGTAAATATCAATAACTTTTTGAAAACATTAGAAAAACAATGAAATTATTGAAAATCGATATGAAATCAATCAAAACTTATTGATTTTAACTAGTTTCATAAGTTTTGACAAACTTTTATTTAAGATTTTATGTTTTACACAACTTTTAATTACATAGCGATTTACATGCAAAATCTAGCTTTTTTCACTACTTTTTCAACGCTAGATTGTAAATATCAATAACACTTTGAAAACATTAGAAAAACAATGAAATTATTGAAAATCGATATGAAATCAATCAAAACTTATTGATTTTAACCAGTTTCAGAAGTTTTGACAAAGTTATATTTAAGATTTTATGTTTTACACAACTTTTAATTACATAGCGATTTACATGCAAAATCTAGCTTTTTTCACTACTTTTTCAACGTTAGTTTGTAAATATCAATAACTTTTTGAAAACATTAGAAAAACAATGAAATTATTGAAAATCGATATGAAATCAATCAAAACTTATTGATTTTAACTAGTTTCATAAGTTTTGACAAACTTTTATTTAAGATTTTATGTTTTACACAACTTTTAATTACATAGCGATTTACATGCAAAATCTAGCTTTTTTCACTACTTTTTAACGCTAGATTGTAAATATAAATAACTCTTTGAAAACATTAGAAAAACAATGAAATTATTGAAAATCGGTATGAAATCAATCAAAACTTATTGATTTTAACCAGTTTCAGAAGTTTTGACTAAGTTATATTTAAGATTTTATGTTTTACCCAACTTTGAATTACATAGCGATTTACATGCAAAATCTAGCTGTTTTGACTACTTTTTAACGCTAGATTGTAAATATCAATAACTGTTTGAAAACATTAGAAAACCAATGAAATTATTGAAAATCGATATGAAATCAATCAAAACTTATTGATTTTAACTAGTTTCAGAAGTTTTGACAAAGTTATATTTAAGATTTTATGTTTTACACAACTTTTAATTACATAGCGATTTACATGCAAAATCTAGCTTTTTTCACTACTTTTTCAACGCTAGTTTGTAAATATCAATAACTGTTTGAAAACATTAGAAAAACAATGAAATTATTGAAAATCGATATGAAATCAATCAAAACTTATTGATTTTAACTAGTTTCAGAAGTTTTGACAAAGTTATATTTAAGATTTTATGTTTTACACAACTTTTAATTACATAGCGATTTACATGCAAATTCTAGCTGTTTTGACTACTTTTTAACGCTAGTTTGTAAATATCAATAACACTTTGAAAACATTAGAAAACCAATGAAATTATTGAAAATCGATATGAAATCAATCAAAACTTATTGATTTTAACTAGTTTCAGAAGTTTTGACAAAGTTATATTTAAGATTTTATGTTTTACACAACTTTTAATTACATAGCGATTTACATGCAAAATCTAGCTTTTTTCACTACTTTTTAAACGCTAGTGTGTAAATATCAATAACTGTTTGAAAACATTAGAAAAACAATGAAATTATTGAAAATCGATATGAAATCAATCAAAACTTATTGATTTTAACTAGTTTCAGAAGTTTTGACAAAGTTATATTTAAGATTTTATGTTTTACACAACTTTTAATAACATAGCGATTTACATGCAAAATCTAGCTTTTTTCACTACTTTTTCAACGCTAGTTTGTAAATATCAAAAAACTGTTTGAAAACATTAGAAAAACAATGAAATTATTGAAAATCGATATGAAATCAATCAAAACTTATTGATTTTAACTAGTTTCAGAAGTTTTGACAAAGTTATATTTAAGATTTTATGTTTTACACAACTTTGAATTACATAGAGATTTACATGCAAAATCTAGCTTTTTTCACTACTTTTTCAACGCTAGATTGTAAATATAAATAACTCTTTGAAAACATTAGAAAAACAATGAAATTATTGAAAATCGATATGAAATCAATCAAAACTTATTGATTTTAACTAGTTTCAGAAGTTTTGACAAAGTTATATTTAAGATTTTATGTTTTACACAACTTTTAATTACATAGCGATTTACATGCAAAATCTAGCTGTTTTCACTACTTTTTAACGCTAGTTTGTAAATATAAATAACTTTTTGAAAACATTAGAAAAACAATGAAATTATTGAAAATCGATATGAAATCAATCAAAACTTATTGATTTTAACTAGTTTCAGAAGTTTTGTCAAACTTTTATTTAAGATTTTATGTTTTACACAACTTTTAATTACATAGCGATTTACATGCAAAATCTAGCTTTTTTCACTACTTTTTCAACGCTAGTTTGTAAATATCAATAACTGTTTGAAAACATTAGAAAACCAATGAAATTATTGAAAATCGATATGAAATCAATCAAAACTTATTGATTTTAACTAGTTTCAGAAGTTTTGACAAAGTTATATTTAAGATTTTATGTTTTACACAACTTTTAATTACATAGCGATGTACATGCAAAATCTAGCTTTTTTCACTACTTTTTCAACGCTAGTTTGTAAATATCAATAACTGTTTGAAAACATTAGAAAAACAATGAAATTATTGAAAATCGATATGAAATCAATCAAAACTTATTGATTTTAACTAGTTTCAGAAGTTTTGACAAAGTTATATTTAAGATTTTATGTTTTACACAACTTTTAATTACATAGCGATTTACATGCAAAATCTAGCTGTTTTGACTACTTTTTAACGCTAGTTTGTAAATATCAATAACACTTTGAAAACATTAGAAAACCAATGAAATTATTGAAAATCGATATGAAATCAATCAAAACTTATTGATTTTAACTAGTTTCAGAAGTTTTGACAAAGTTATATTTAAGATTTTATGTTTTACACAACTTTTAATTACATAGCGATTTACACGCAAAATCTAGCTTTTTTCACTACTTTTTCAACGCTAGTTTGTAAATATCAATAACTTTTTGAAAACATTAGAAAAACAATGAAATTATTGAAAATCGATATGAAATCAATCAAAACTTATTGATTTTAACTAGTTTCATAAGTTTTGACAAACTTTTATTTAAGATTTTATGTTTTACACAACTTTTAATTACATAGCGATTTACATGCAAAATCTAGCTTTTTTCACTACTTTTTAAACGCTAGTGTGTAAATATCAATAACTGTTTGAAAACATTAGAAAAACAATGAAATTATTGAAAATCGATATGAAATCAATCAAAACTTATTGATTTTAACTAGTTTCAGAAGTTTTGACAAAGTTATATTTAAGATTTTATGTTTTACACAACTTTTAATAACATAGCGATTTACATGCAAAATCTAGCTTTTTTCACTACTTTTTCAACGCTAGTTTGTAAATATCAAAAACTGTTTGAAAACATTAGAAAAACAATGAAATTATTGAAAATCGATATGAAATCAATCAAAACTTATTGATTTTAACTAGTTTCAGAAGTTTTGACAAAGTTATATTTAAGATTTTATGTTTTACACAACTTTTAATTACATAGCGATTTACATGCAAAATCTAGCTGTTTTGACTACTTTTTAACGCTAGTTTGTAAATATCAATAACACTTTGAAAACATTAGAAAACCAATGAAATTATTGAAAATCGATATGAAATCAATCAAAACTTATTGATTTTAACTAGTTTCAGAAGTTTTGACAAAGTTATATTTAAGATTTTATGTTTTACACAACTTTTAATTACATAGCGATTTACACGCAAAATCTAGCTTTTTTCACTACTTTTTCAACGCTAGTTTGTAAATATCAATAACTTTTTGAAAACATTAGAAAAACAATGAAATTATTGAAAATCGATATGAAATCAATCAAAACTTATTGATTTTAACTAGTTTCATAAGTTTTGACAAACTTTTATTTAAGATTTTATGTTTTACACAACTTTTAATTACATAGCGATTTACATGCAAAATCTAGCTTTTTTCACTACTTTTTAAACGCTAGTGTGTAAATATCAATAACTGTTTGAAAACATTAGAAAAACAATGAAATTATTGAAAATCGATATGAAATCAATCAAAACTTATTGATTTTAACTAGTTTCAGAAGTTTTGACAAAGTTATATTTAAGATTTTATGTTTTACACAACTTTTAATAACATAGCGATTTACATGCAAAATCTAGCTTTTTTCACTACTTTTTCAACGCTAGTTTGTAAATATCAAAAAACTGTTTGAAAACATTAGAAAAACAATGAAATTATTGAAAATCGATATGAAATCAATCAAAACTTATTGATTTTAACTAGTTTCAGAAGTTTTGACAAAGTTATATTTAAGATTTTATGTTTTACACAACTTTTAATTACATAGCGATTTACATGCAAAATCTAGCTGTTTTGACTACTTTTTAACGCTAGTTTGTAAATATCAATAACACTTTGAAAACATTAGAAAACCAATGAAATTATTGAAAATCGATATGAAATCAATCAAAACTTATTGATTTTAACTAGTTTCAGAAGTTTTGACAAAGTTATATTTAAGATTTTATGTTTTACACAACTTTTAATTACATAGCGATTTACACGCAAAATCTAGCTTTTTTCACTACTTTTTCAACGCTAGTTTGTAAATATCAATAACTTTTTGAAAACATTAGAAAAACAATGAAATTATTGAAAATCGATATGAAATCAATCAAAACTTATTGATTTTAACTAGTTTCATAAGTTTTGACAAACTTTTATTTAAGATTTTATGTTTTACACAACTTTCAATTACATAGCGATTTACATGCAAAATCTAGCTTTTTTCACTACTTTTTAAACGCTAGTGTGTAAATATCAATAACTGTTTGAAAACATTAGAAAAACAATGAAATTATTGAAAATCGATATGAAATCAATCAAAACTTATTGATTTTAACTAGTTTCAGAAGTTTTGACAAAGTTATATTTAAGATTTTATGTTTTACACAACTTTTAATTACATAGCGAATTACATGCAAAATCTAGCTTTTTTCACTACTTTTTCAACGCTAGATTGTAAATATCAATAACTCTTTGAAAACATTAGAAAACCAATGAAATTATTGAAAATCGATATGAAATCAATCAAAACTTATTGATTTTAACTAGTTTCAGAAGTTTTGTCAAAGTTATATTTAAGATTTTATGTTTTACACAACTTTTAATTACATAGCGATTTACATGCAAAATCTAGCTGTTTTCACTACTTTTTAACGCTAGTTTGTAAATATCAATAACTGTTTGAAAACATTAGAAAACCAATGAAATTATTGAAAATCGATATGAAATCAATCAAAACTTATTGATTTTAACTAGTTTCAGAAGTTTTGACAAAGTTATATTTAAGATTTTATGTTTTACACAACTTTTAATTACATAGCGATTTACATGCAAAATCTAGCTGTTTTGACTACTTTTTAACGCTAGTTTGTAAATATCAATAACACTTTGAAAACATTAGAAAACCAATGAAATTATTGAAAATCGATATGAAATCAATCAAAACTTATTGATTTTAACTAGTTTCAGAAGTTTTGACAAAGTTATATTTAAGATTTTATGTTTTACACAACTTTTAATTACATAGCGATTTACACGCAAAATCTAGCTTTTTTCACTACTTTTTCAACGCTAGTTTGTAAATATCAATAACTTTTTGAAAACATTAGAAAAACAATGAAATTATTGAAAATCGATATGAAATCAATCAAAACTTATTGATTTTAACTAGTTTCATAAGTTTTGACAAACTTTTATTTAAGATTTTATGTTTTACACAACTTTTAATTACATAGCGATTTACATGCAAAATCTAGCTTTTTCACTACTTTTTAAACGCTAGTGTGTAAATATCAATAACTGTTTGAAAACATTAGAAAAACAATGAAATTATTGAAAATCGATATGAAATCAATCAAAACTTATTGATTTTAACTAGTTTCAGAAGTTTTGACAAAGTTATATTTAAGATTTTATGTTTTACACAACTTTTAATAACATAGCGATTTACATGCAAAATCTAGCTTTTTTCACTACTTTTTCAACGCTAGTTTGTAAATATCAAAAAACTGTTTGAAAACATTAGAAAAACAATGAAATTATTGAAAATCGATATGAAATCAATCAAAACTTATTGATTTTAACTAGTTTCAGAAGTTTTGACAAAGTTATATTTAAGATTTTATGTTTTACACAACTTTTAATTACATAGCGAATTACATGCAAAATCTAGCTTTTTTCACTACTTTTTCAACGCTAGATTGTAAATATCAATAACTCTTTGAAAACATTAGAAAAACAATGAAATTATTGAAAATCGATATGAAATCAATCAAAACTTATTGATTTTAACTAGTTTCAGAAGTTTTGTCAAAGTTATATTTAAGATTTTATGTTTTACACAACTTTTAATTACATAGCGATTTACATGCAAAATCTAGCTGTTTTCACTACTTTTTAACGCTAGTTTGTAAATATAAATAACTTTTTGAAAACATTAGAAAAACAATGAAATTATTGAAAATCGATATGAAATCAATCAAAACTTATTGATTTTAACTAGTTTCAGAAGTTTTCTCAAACTTTTATTTAAGATTTTATGTTTTACACAACTTTTAATTACATAGCGATTTACATGCAAAATCTAGCTTTTTTCACTACTTTTTCAACGCTAGAATGTAAATATCAATAACTGTTTGAAAACATTAGAAAACCAATGAAATTATTGAAAATCGATAAGAAATCAATCAAAACTTATTGATTTTAACTAGTTTCAGAAGTTTTGATAAAGTTATATTTAAGATTTTATGTTTTACCCAACTTTTAATTACATAGCGATTTACATGCAAAATCAAGCTGTTTTGACTACTTTTTAACGCTAGATTGTAAATATCAATAACTCTTTGAAAACATTAGAAAAACAATGAAATTATTGAAAATCGATATGAAATCAATCAAAACTTATTGATTTTAACTAGTTTCAGAAGTTTTGACAAAGTTATATTTAAGATTTTATGTTTTACACAACTTTTAATTACATAGCGATTTACATGCAAAATCTTGCTTTTTTCACTACTTTTTCAACGCTAGTTTGTAAATATCAATAACTGTTTGAAAACATTAGAAAACCAATGAAATTATTGAAAATCGATATGAAATCAATCAAAACTTATTGATTTTTACTAGTTTCAGAAGTTTTGACAAAGTTATATTTAAGATTTTATGTTTTACACAACTTTTAATTACATAGCGATTTACATGCAAAATCTAGCTGTTTTGACTACTTTTTAACGCTAGTTTGTAAATATCAATAACACTTTGAAAACATTAGAAAACCAATGAAATTATTGAAAATCGATATGAAATCAATCAAAACTTATTGATTTTAACTAGTTTCAGAAGTTTTGACAAAGTTATATTTAAGATTTTATGTTTTACACAACTTTTAATTACATAGCGATTTACACGCAAAATCTAGCTTTTTTCACTACTTTTTCAACGCTAGTTTGTAAATATCAATAACTTTTTGAAAACATTAGAAAAACAATGAAATTATTGAAAATCGATATGAAATCAATCAAAACTTATTGATTTTAACTAGTTTCATAAGTTTTGACAAACTTTTATTTAAGATTTTATGTTTTACACAACTTTTAATTACATAGCGATTTACATGCAAAATCTAGCTTTTTTCACTACTTTTTAAACGCTAGTGTGTAAATATCAATAACTGTTTGAAAACATTAGAAAAACAATGAAATTATTGAAAATCGATATGAAATCAATCAAAACTTATTGATTTTAACTAGTTTCAGAAGTTTTGACAAAGTTATATTTAAGATTTTATGTTTTACACAACTTTTAATAACATAGCGATTTACATGCAAAATCTAGCTTTTTTCACTACTTTTTCAACGCTAGTTTGTAAATATCAAAAAACTGTTTGTAAACATTAGAAAAACAATGAAATTATTGAAAATCGATATGAAATCAATCAAAACTTATTGATTTTAACTAGTTTCAGAAGTTTTGACAAAGTTATATTTAAGATTTTATGTTTTACACAACTTTTAATTACATAGCGATTTACATGCAAAATCTAGCTGTTTTGACTACTTTTTAACGCTAGTTTGTAAATATCAATAACACTTTGAAAACATTAGAAAACCAATGAAATTATTGAAAATCGATATGAAATCAATCAAAACTTATTGATTTTAACTAGTTTCAGAAGTTTTGACAAAGTTATATTTAAGATTTTATGTTTTACACAACTTTTAATTACATAGCGATTTACACGCAAAATCTAGCTTTTTTCACTACTTTTTCAACGCTAGTTTGTAAATATCAATAACTTTTTGAAAACATTAGAAAAACAATGAAATTATTGAAAATCGATATGAAATCAATCAAAACTTATTGATTTTAACTAGTTTCATAAGTTTTGACAAACTTTTATTTAAGATTTTATGTTTTACACAACTTTTAATTACATAGCGTTTTACATGCAAAATCTAGCTTTTTTCACTACTTTTTAAACGCTAGTGTGTAAATATCAATAACTGTTTGAAAACATTAGAAAAACAATGAAATTATTGAAAATCGATATGAAATCAATCAAAACTTATTGATTTTAACTAGTTTCAGAAGTTTTGACAAATTTATATTTAAGATTTTATGTTTTACACAACTTTTAATAACATAGCGATTTACATGCAAAATCTAGCTTTTTTCACTACTTTTTCAACGCTAGTTTGTAAATATCAAAAAACTGTTTGAAAACATTAGAAAAACAATGAAATTATTGAAAATCGATATGAAATCAATCAAAACTTATTGATTTTAACTAGTTTCAGAAGTTTTGACAAAGTTATATTTAAGATTTTATGTTTTACACAACTTTTAATTACATAGCGAATTACATGCAAAATCTAGCTTTTTTCACTACTTTTTCAACGCTAGATTGTAAATATCAATAACTCTTTGAAAACATTAGAAAAACAATGAAATTATTGAAAATCGATATGAAATCAATCAAAACTTATTGATTTTAACTAGTTTCAGAAGTTTTGTCAAAGTTATATTTAAGATTTTATGTTTTACACAACTTTTAATTACATAGCGATTTACATGCAAAATCTAGCTGTTTTCACTACTTTTTAACGCTAGTTTGTATATATCAATAACTGTTTGAAAACATTAGAAAACCAATGAAATTATTGAAAATCGATATGAAATCAATCAAAACTTATTGATTTTAACTAGTTTCAGAAGTTTTGACAAAGTTATATTTAAGATTTTATGTTTTACACAACTTTTAATTACATAGCGATTTACATGCAAAATCTAGCTTTTTTCACTACTTTTTCAACGCTAGTTTGTAAATATCAATAACTGTTTGAAAACATTAGAAAAACAATGAAATTATTGAAAATCGATATGAAATCAATCAAAACTTTTTGATTTTAACTAGTTTCAGAAGTTTTGACAAAGTTATATTTAAGATTTTATGTTTTACACAACTTTTAATTACATAGCGATTTACATGCAAAATCTAGCAGTTTTGACTACTTTTTAACGCTAGTTTGTAAATATCAATAACACTTTGAAAACATTAGAAAACCAATGAAATTATTGAAAATCGATATGAAATCAATCAAAACTTATTGATTTTAACTAGTTTCAGAAGTTTTGACAAAGTTATATTTAAGATTTTATGTTTTACACAACTTTTAATTACATAGCGATTTACACGCAAAATCTAGCTTTTTTCACTACTTTTTCAACGCTAGTTTGTAAATATCAATAACTTTTTGAAAACATTAGAAAAACAATGAAATTATTGAAAATCGATATGAAATCAATCAAAACTTATTGATTTTAACTAGTTTCATAAGTTTTGACAAACTTTTATTTAAGATTTTATGTTTTACACAACTTTTAATTACATAGCGATTTACATGCAAAATCTAGCTTTTTTCACTACTTTTTAAACGCTAGTGTGTAAATATCAATAACTGTTTGAAAACATTAGAAAAACAATGAAATTATTGAAAATCGATATGAAATCAATCAAAACTTATTGATTTTAACTAGTTTCAGAAGTTTTGACAAAGTTATATTTAAGATTTTATGTTTTACACAACTTTTAATAACATAGCGATTTACATGCAAAATCTAGCTTTTTTCACTACTTTTTCAACGCTAGTTTGTAAATATCAAAAAACTGTTTGAAAACATTAGAAAAACAATGAAATTATTGAAAATCGATATGAAATCAATCAAAACTTATTGATTTTAACTAGTTTCAGAAGTTTTGACAAAGTTATATTTAAGATTTTATGTTTTACACAACTTTTAATTACATAGCGAATTACATGCAAAATCTAGCTTTTTTCACTACTTTTTCAACGCTAGATTGTAAATATCAATAACTCTTTGAAAACATTAGAAAAACAATGAAATTATTGAAAATCGATATGAAATCAATCAAAACTTATTGATTTTAACTAGTTTCAGAAGTTTTGTCAAAGTTATATTTAAGATTTTATGTTTTACACAACTTTTAATTACATAGCGATTTACATGCAAAATCTAGCTGTTTTCACTACTTTTTAACGCTAGTTTGTAAATATAAATAACTTTTTGAAAACATTAGAAAAACAATGAAATTATTGAAAATCGATATGAAATCAATCAAAACTTATTGATTTTAACTAGTTTCAGAAGTTTTCTCAAACTTTTATTTAAGATTTTATGTTTTACACAACTTTTAATTACATAGCGATTTACATGCAAAATCTAGCTTTTTTCACTACTTTTTCAACGCTAGAATGTAAATATCAATAACTGTTTGAAAACATTAGAAAACCAATGAAATTATTGAAAATCGATAAGAAATCAATCAAAACTTATTGATTTTAACTAGTTTCAGAAGTTTTGATAAAGTTATATTTAAGATTTTATGTTTTACCCAACTTTTAATTACATAGCGATTTACATGCAAAATCAAGCTGTTTTGACTACTTTTTAACGCTAGATTGTAAATATCAATAACTCTTTGAAAACATTAGAAAAACAATGAAATTATTGAAAATCGATATGAAATCAATCAAAACTTATTGATTTTAACTAGTTTCAGAAGTTTTGACAAAGTTATATTTAAGATTTTATGTTTTACACAACTTTTAATTACATAGCGATTTACATGCAAAATCTTGCTTTTTTCACTACTTTTTCAACGCTAGTTTGTAAATATCAATAACTGTTTGAAAACATTAGAAAACCAATGAAATTATTGAAAATCGATATGAAATCAATCAAAACTTATTGATTTTTACTAGTTTCAGAAGTTTTGACAAAGTTATATTTAAGATTTTATGTTTTACACAACTTTTAATTACATAGCGATTTACATGCAAAATCTAGCTTTTTTCACTACTTTTTCAACGCTAGTTTGTAAATATAAATAACTTTTTGAAAACATTAGAAAAACAATGAAATTATTGAAAATCGATATGAAATCAATCAAAACTTATTGATTTTAACTAGTTTCAGAAGTTTTCTCAAACTTTTATTTAAGATTTTATGTTTTACACAACTTTTAATTACATAGCGATTTACATGCAAAATCTAGCTTTTTTCACTACTTTTTCAACGCTAGAATGTAAATATCAATAACTGTTTGAAAACATTAGAAAACCAATGAAATTATTGAAAATCGATATGAAATGAATCAAAACTTATTGATTTTTACTAGTTTCAGAAGTTTTGACAAAGTTATATTTAAGATTTTATGTTTTACACAACTTTTAATTACATAGCGATTTACATGCAAAATCTAGCTTTTTTCACTACTTTTTCAACGCTAGTTTGTAAATATCAATAACACTTTGAAAACATTAGAAAACCAATGAAATTATTGAAAATCGATATGAAATCAATCAAAACTTATTGATTTTAACTAGTTTCAGAAGTTTTGACAAAGTTATATTTAAGATTTTATGTTTTACACAACTTTTAATTACATAGCGATTTACATGCAAAATCTAGCTGTTTTGACTACTTTTTAACGCTAGTTTGTAAATATCAATAACACTTTGAAAACATTAGAAAACCAATGAAATTATTGAAAATCGATATGAAATCAATCAAAACTTATTGATTTTAACTAGTTTCAGAAGTTTTGACAAAGTTATATTTAAGATTTTATGTTTTACACAACTTTTAATTACATAGCGATTTACATGCAAAATCTAGCTTTTTTCACTACTTTTTCAACGCTAGTGTGTAAATATCAATAACTGTTTGAAAACATTAGAAAAACAATGAAATTATTGAAAATCGATATGAAATCAATCAAAACTTATTGATTTTAACTAGTTTCATAAGTTTTGACAAACTTTTATTTAAGATTTTATGTTTTACACAACTTTTAATTACATAGCGATTTACATGCAAAATCTAGCTTTTTTCACTACTTTTTAAACGCTAGTGTGTAAATATCAATAACTGTTTGAAAACATTAGAAAAACAATGAAATTATTGAAAATCGATATGAAATCAATCAAAACTTATTGATTTTAACTAGTTTCAGAAGTTTTGACAAAGTTATATTTAAGATTTTATGTTTTACACAACTTTTAATAACATAGCGATTTACATGCAAAATCTAGCTTTTTTCACTACTTTTTCAACGCTAGTTTGTAAATATCAAAAAACTGTTTGAAAACATTAGAAAAACAATGAAATTATTGAAAATCGATATGAAATCAATCAAAACTTATTGATTTTAACTAGTTTCAGAAGTTTTGACAAAGTTATATTTAAGATTTTATGTTTTACACAACTTTTAATTACATAGCGAATTACATGCAAAATCTAGCTTTTTTCACTACTTTTTCAACGCTAGATTGTAAATATCAATAACTCTTTGAAAACATTAGAAAAACAATGAAATTATTGAAAATCGATATGAAATCAATCAAAACTTATTGATTTTAACTAGTTTCAGAAGTTTTGTCAAAGTTATATTTAAGATTTTATGTTTTACACAACTTTTAATTACATAGCGATTTACATGCAAAATCTAGCTGTTTTCACTACTTTTTAACGCTAGTTTGTAAATATAAATAACTTTTTGAAAACATTAGAAAAACAATGAAATTATTGAAAATCGATATGAAATCAATCAAAACTTATTGATTTTAACTAGTTTCAGAAGTTTTCTCAAACTTTTATTTAAGATTTTATGTTTTACACAACTTTTAATTACATAGCGATTTACATGCAAAATCTAGCTTTTTTCACTACTTTTTCAACGCTAGAATGTAAATATCAATAACTGTTTGAAAACATTAGAAAACCAATGAAATTATTGAAAATCGATAAGAAATCAATCAAAACTTATTGATTTTAACTAGTTTCAGAAGTTTTGATAAAGTTATATTTAAGATTTTATGTTTTACCCAACTTTTAATTACATAGCGATTTACATGCAAAATCAAGCTGTTTTGACTACTTTTTAACGCTAGATTGTAAATATCAATAACTCTTTGAAAACATTAGAAAAACAATGAAATTATTGAAAATCGATATGAAATCAATCAAAACTTATTGATTTTAACTAGTTTCAGAAGTTTTGACAAAGTTATATTTAAGATTTTATGTTTTACACAACTTTTAATTACATAGCGATTTACATGCAAAATCTTGCTTTTTTCACTACTTTTTCAACGCTAGTTTGTAAATATCAATAACTGTTTGAAAACATTAGAAAACCAATGAAATTATTGAAAATCGATATGAAATCAATCAAAACTTATTGATTTTTACTAGTTTCAGAAGTTTTGACAAAGTTATATTTAAGATTTTATGTTTTACACAACTTTTAATTACATAGCGATTTACATGCAAAATCTAGCTTTTTTCACTACTTTTTCAACGCTAGTTTGTAAATATAAATAACTTTTTGAAAACATTAGAAAAACAATGAAATTATTGAAAATCGATATGAAATCAATCAAAACTTATTGATTTTAACTAGTTTCAGAAGTTTTCTCAAACTTTTATTTAAGATTTTATGTTTTACACAACTTTTAATTACATAGCGATTTACATGCAAAATCTAGCTTTTTTCACTACTTTTTCAACGCTAGAATGTAAATATCAATAACTGTTTGAAAACATTAGAAAACCAATGAAATTATTGAAAATCGATATGAAATGAATCAAAACTTATTGATTTTTACTAGTTTCAGAAGTTTTGACAAAGTTATATTTAAGATTTTATGTTTTACACAACTTTTAATTACATAGCGATTTACATGCAAAATCTAGCTTTTTTCACTACTTTTTCAACGCTAGTTTGTAAATATCAATAACACTTTGAAAACATTAGAAAACCAATGAAATTATTGAAAATCGATATGAAATCAATCAAAACTTATTGATTTTAACTAGTTTCAGAAGTTTTGACAAAGTTATATTTAAGATTTTATGTTTTACACAACTTTTAATTACATAGCGATTTACATGCAAAATCTAGCTGTTTTGACTACTTTTTAACGCTAGTTTGTAAATATCAATAACACTTTGAAAACATTAGAAAACCAATGAAATTATTGAAAATCGATATGAAATCAATCAAAACTTATTGATTTTAACTAGTTTCAGAAGTTTTGACAAAGTTATATTTAAGATTTTATGTTTTACACAACTTTTAATTACATAGCGATTTACATGCAAAATCTAGCTTTTTTCACTACTTTTTCAACGCTAGTGTGTAAATATCAATAACTGTTTGAAAACATTAGAAAAACAATGAAATTATTGAAAATCGATATGAAATCAATCAAAACTTATTGATTTTAACTAGTTTCAGAAGTTTTGACAAAGTTATATTTAAGATTTTATGTTTTACACAACTTTTAATAACATAGCGATTTACATGCAAAATCTAGCTTTTTTCACTACTTTTTCAACGCTAGATTGTAAATATCAATAACTGTTTGAAAACATTAGAAAAACAATGAAATTATTGAAAATCGATATGAAATCAATCAAAACTTATTGATTTTAACTAGTTTCAGAAGTTTTGACAAAGTTATATTTAAGATTTTATGTTTTACACAACTTTTAATTACATAGCGATTTACATGCAAAATCTAGCTGTTTTGACTACTTTTTAACGCTAGTTTGTAAATATCAATAACACTTTGAAAACATTAGAAAAACAATGAAATTATTGAAAATCGATATGAAATCAATCAAAACTTATTGATTTTAACTAGTTTCAGAAGTTTTGACAAAGTTATATTTAAGATTTTATGTTTTACACAACTTTTAATTACATAGCGATTTACATGCAAAATCTAGCTTTTTTCACTACTTTTTCAACGCTAGTTTGTAAATATCAATAACTGTTTGAAAACATTAGAAAAACAATGAAATTATTGAAAATCGATATGAAATCAATCAAAACTTATTGATTTTAACTAGTTTCAGAAGTTTTGACAAAGTTATATTTAAGTTTTTATGTTTTACACAACTTTTAATTACATAGCGATTTACATGCAAAATCTAGCTTTTTTCACTACTTTTTCAACGCTAGATTGTAAATATCAATAACTCTTTGAAAACATTAGAAAAACAATGAAATTATTGAAAATCGGTATGAAATCAATCAAAACTTATTGATTTTAACTAGTTTCAGAAGTTTTGACTAAGTTATATTTAAGATTTTATGTTTTACCCAACTTTTAATTACCTAGCGATTTACATGCAAAATCTAGCTGTTTTGACTACTTTTTAACGCTAGATTGTAAATATCAATAACTCTTTGAAAACATTAGAAAAACAATGAAATTATTGAAAATCGATATGAAATCAATCAAAACTTATTGATTTTAACTAGTTTCAGAAGTTTTGACAAAGTTATATTTAAGATTTTATGTTTTACACAACTTTTAATTACATAGCGATTTACATGCAAAATCTAGCTGTTTTCACTACTTTTTAACGCTAGTTTGTAAATATAAATAACTTTTTGAAAACATTAGAAAAACAATGAAATTATTGAAAATCGATATGAAATCAATCAATCTTATTGATTTTAACTAGTTTCATAAGTTTTGACAAACTTTTATTTAAGATTTTATGTTTTACACAACTTTTAATTACATAGCGATTTACATGCAAAATCTAGCTTTTTTCACTACTTTTTCAACGCTAGATTGTAAATATCAATAACTGTTTGAAAACATTAGAAAAACAATGAAATTATTGAAAATCGATATGAAATCAATCAAAACTTATTGATTTTAACTAGTTTCAGAAGTTTTGACAAAGTCATATTTAAGATTTTATGTTTTACACAACTTTTAATTACATAGCGATTTACATGCAAAATCTAGCTTTTTTCACTACTTTTTCAACGCTAGTTTGTAAATATCAATAACTGTTTGAAAACATTAGAAAAACAATGAAATTATTGAAAATCGATATGAAATCAATCAAAACTTATTGATTTTAACTAGTTTCAGAAGTTTTGACAAACTTTTATTTAAGATTTTATGTTTTACACAACTTTTAATTACATAGCGATTTACATGCAAAATCTAGCTTTTTTCACTACTTTTTCAACGCTAGTGTGTAAATATCAATAACTGTTTGAAAACATTAGAAAAACAATGAAATTATTGAAAATCTATATGAAATCAATCAAAACTTATTGATTTTAACTAGTTTCAGAAGTTTTGAGAAAGTTATATTTAAGATTTTATGTTTTACACAACTTTTAATAACATAGCGATTTACATGCAAAATCTAGCTTTTTTCACTACTTTTTCAACGCTAGATTGTAAATATCAATAACTGTTTGAAAACATTAGAAAAACAATGAAATTATTGAAAATCGATATGAAATCAATCAAAACTTATTGATTTTAACTAGTTTCAGAAGTTTTGACAAAGTTATATTTAAGATTTTATGTTTTACACAACTTTTAATTACATAGCGATTTACATGCAAAATCTAGCTGTTTTGACTACTTTTTAACGCTAGTTTGTAAATATCAATAACACTTTGAAAACATTAGAAAAACAATGAAATTATTGAAAATCGATATGAAATCAATCAAAACTTATTGATTTTAACTAGTTTCATAAGTTTTGACAAACTTTTATTTAAGATTTTATGTTTTACACAACTTTTAATTACATAGCGATTTACATGCAAAATCTAGCTTTTTTCACTACTTTTTCAACGCTAGATTGTAAATATCAATAACTGTTTGAAAACATTAGAAAAACAATGAAATTATTGAAAATCGATATGAAATCAATCAAAACTTATTGATTTTAACTAGTTTCAGAAGTTTTGACAAAGTTATATTTAAGATTTTATGTTTTACACAACTTTTAATTACATAGCGATTTACATGCAAAATCTAGCTTTTTTCACTACTTTTTCAACGCTAGTTTGTAAATATCAATAACTGTTTGAAAACATTAGAAAAACAATGAAATTATTGAAAATCGATATGAAATCAATCAAAACTTATTGATTTTAACTAGTTTCAGAAGTTTTGACAAACTTTTATTTAAGATTTTATGTTTTACACAACGTTTAATTACATAGCGATTTACATGCAAAATCTAGCTTTTTTCACTACTTTTTCAACGCTAGTGTGTAAATATCAATAACTGTTTGAAAACATTAGAAAAACAATGAAATTATTGAAAATCGATATGAAATCAATCAAAACTTATTGATTTTAACTAGTTTCAGAAGTTTTGAGAAAGTTATATTTAAGATTTTATGTTTTACACAACTTTTAATAACATAGCGATTTACATGCAAAATCTAGCTTTTTTCACTACTTTTTCAACGCTAGATTGTAAATATCAATAACTGTTTGAAAACATTAGAAAAACAATGAAATTATTGAAAATCGATATGAAATCAATCAAAACTTATTGATTTTAACTAGTTTCAGAAGTTTTGACAAAGTTATATTTAAGATTTTATGTTTTACACAACTTTTAATTACATAGCGATTTACATGCAAAATCTAGCTGTTTTGACTACTTTTTAACGCTAGTTTGTAAATATAAATAACACTTTGAAAACATTAGAAAAACAATGAAATTATTGAAAATCGATATGAAATCAATCAAAACTTATTGATTTTAACTAGTTTCAGAAGTTTTGACAAAGTTATATTTAAGATTTTATGTTTTACACAACTTTTAATTACATAGCGATTTACATGCAAAATCTAGCTTTTTTCACTACTTTTTCAACGCTAGTTTGTAAATATCAATAACTGTTTGAAAACATTAGAAAAACAATGAAATTATTGAAAATCGATATGAAATCAATCAAAACTTATTGATTTTAACTAGTTTCAGAAGTTTTGACAAAGTTATATTTAAGATTTTATGTTTTACACAACTTTTAATTACATAGCGATTTACATGCAAAATCTAGCTTTTTTCACTACTTTTTCAACGCTAGATTGTAAATATCAATAACTCTTTGAAAACATTAGAAAAACAATGAAATTATTGAAAATCGATATGAAATCAATCAAAACTTATTGATTTTAACCAGTTTCAGAAGTTTTGACTAAGTTATATTTAAGATTTTATGTTTTACCCAACTTTTAATTACATAGCGATTTACATGCAAAATCTAGCTGTTTTGACTACTTTTTAACGCTAGATTGTAAATATCAATAACTCTTTGAAAACATTAGAAAAACAATGAAATTATTGAAAATCGATATGAAATCAATCAAAACTTATTGATTTTAACTAGTTTCAGAAGTTTTGACAAAGTTATATTTAAGATTTTATGTTTTACACAACTTTTAATTACATAGCGATTTACATGCAAAATCTAGCTTTTTTCACTACTTTTTCAACGCTAGATTGTAAATATCAATAACTCTTTGAAAACATTAGAAAAACAATGAAATTATTGAAAATCGATATGAAATCAATCAAAACTTATTGATTTTAACTAGTTTCAGAAGTTTTGACAAAGTTATATTTAAGATTTTATGTTTTACACAACTTTTAATTACATAGCGATTTACATGCAAAATCTAGGTGTTTTGACTACTTTTTAACCGAACGCTAGTTTGTAAATATAAATAACTTTTTGAAAACATTAGAAAAACAATGAATTTATTGAAAATCGATATGAAATCAATCAAAACTTATTGATTTTAACTAGTTTCAGAAGTTTTGTCAAACTTTTATTTAAGATTTTATGTTTTACACAACTTTTAATTACATAGCGATTTACATGCAAAATCTAGCTGTTTTCACTACTTTTTAACGCTAGTTTGTAAATATAAATAACTTTTTGAAAACATTAGAAAAACAATGAAATTATTGAAAATCGATATGAAATCAATCAAAACTTATTGATTTTAACTAGTTTCATAAGTTTTGACAAACTTTTATTTAAGATTTTATGTTTTACACAACTTTTAATTACATAGCGATTTACATGCAAAATCTAGCTTTTTTCACTACTTTTTCAACGCTAGATTGTAAATATCAATAACTGTTTGAAAACATTAGAAAAACAATGAAATTATTGAAAATCGATATGAAATCAATCAAAACTTATTGATTTTAACTAGTTTCAGAAGTTTTGACAAAGTTATATTTAAGATTTTATGTTTTACACAACTTTTAATTACATAGCGATTTACATGCAAAATCTAGCTTTTTTCACTACTTTTTCAACGCTAGTTTGTAAATATCAATAACTGTTTGAAAACATTAGAAAAACAATGAAATTATTGAAAATCGATATGAAATCAATCAAAACTTATTGATTTTAACTAGTTTCAGAAGTTTTGACAAACTTTTATTTAAGATTTTATGTTTTACACAACTTTTAATTACATAGCGATTTACATGCAAAATCTAGCTTTTTTCACTACTTTTTCAACGCTAGTGTGTAAATATCAATAACTGTTTGAAAACATTAGAAAAACAATGAAATTATTGAAAATCTATATGAAATCAATCAAAACTTATTGATTTTAACTAGTTTCAGAAGTTTTGAGAAAGTTATATTTAAGATTTTATGTTTTACACAACTTTTAATAACATAGCGATTTACATGCAAAATCTAGCTTTTTTCACTACTTTTTCAACGCTAGATTGTAAATATCAATAACTGTTTGAAAACATTAGAAAAACAATGAAATTATTGAAAATCGATATGAAATCAATCAAAACTTATTGATTTTAACTAGTTTCAGAAGTTTTGACAAAGTTATATTTAAGATTTTATGTTTTACACAACTTTTAATTACATAGCGATTTACATGCAAAATCTAGCTGTTTTGACTACTTTTTAACGCTAGTTTGTAAATATCAATAACACTTTGAAAACATTAGAAAAACAATGAAATTATTGAAAATCGATATGAAATCAATCAAAACTTATTGATTTTAACTAGTTTCATAAGTTTTGACAAACTTTTATTTAAGATTTTATGTTTTACACAACTTTTAATTACATAGCGATTTACATGCAAAATCTAGCTTTTTTCACTACTTTTTCAACGCTAGATTGTAAATATCAATAACTGTTTGAAAACATTAGAAAAACAATGAAATTATTGAAAATCGATATGAAATCAATCAAAACTTATTGATTTTAACTAGTTTCAGAAGTTTTGACAAAGTTATATTTAAGATTTTATGTTTTACACAACTTTTAATTACATAGCGATTTACATGCAAAATCTAGCTTTTTTCACTACTTTTTCAACGCTAGTTTGTAAATATCAATAACTGTTTGAAAACATTAGAAAAACAATGAAATTATTGAAAATCGATATGAAATCAATCAAAACTTATTGATTTTAACTAGTTTCAGAAGTTTTGACAAACTTTTATTTAAGATTTTATGTTTTACACAACGTTTAATTACATAGCGATTTACATGCAAAATCTAGCTTTTTTCACTACTTTTTCAACGCTAGTGTGTAAATATCAATAACTGTTTGAAAACATTAGAAAAACAATGAAATTATTGAAAATCGATATGAAATCAATCAAAACTTATTGATTTTAACTAGTTTCAGAAGTTTTGAGAAAGTTATATTTAAGATTTTATGTTTTACACAACTTTTAATAACATAGCGATTTACATGCAAAATCTAGCTTTTTTCACTACTTTTTCAACGCTAGATTGTAAATATCAATAACTGTTTGAAAACATTAGAAAAACAATGAAATTATTGAAAATCGATATGAAATCAATCAAAACTTATTGATTTTAACTAGTTTCAGAAGTTTTGACAAAGTTATATTTAAGATTTTATGTTTTACACAACTTTTAATTACATAGCGATTTACATGCAAAATCTAGCTGTTTTGACTACTTTTTAACGCTAGTTTGTAAATATCAATAACACTTTGAAAACATTAGAAAAACAATGAAATTATTGAAAATCGATATGAAATCAATCAAAACTTATTGATTTTAACTAGTTTCAGAAGTTTTGACAAAGTTATATTTAAGATTTTATGTTTTACACAACTTTTAATTACATAGCGATTTACATGCAAAATCTAGCTTTTTTCACTACTTTTTCAACGCTAGTTTGTAAATATCAATAACTGTTTGAAAACATTAGAAAAACAATGAAATTATTGAAAATCGATATGAAATCAATCAAAACTTATTGATTTTAACTAGTTTCAGAAGTTTTGACAAAGTTATATTTAAGATTTTATGTTTTACACAACTTTTAATTACATAGCGATTTACATGCAAAATCTAGGTGTTTTGACTACTTTTTAACCGAACGCTAGTTTGTAAATATAAATAACTTTTTGAAAACATTAGAAAAACAATGAATTTATTGAAAATCGATATGAAATCAATCAAAACTTATTGATTTTAACTAGTTTCAGAAGTTTTGTCAAACTTTTATTTAAGATTTTATGTTTTACACAACTTTTAATTACATAGCGATTTACATGCAAAATCTAGCTTTTTTCACTACTTTTTCAACGCTAGATTGTAAATATCAATAACACTTTGAAAACATTAGAAAAACAATGAAATTATTGAAAATCGGTATGAAATCAATCAAAACTTATTGATTTTAACCAGTTTCAGAAGTTTTGACTAAGTTATATTTAAGATTTTATGTTTTACCCAACTTTTAATTACATAGCGATTTACATGCAAAATCTAGCTGTTTTGACTACTTTTTAACGCTAGATTGTAAATATCAATAACTCTTTGAAAACATTAGAAAAACAATGAAATTATTGAAAATCGGTATGAAATCAATCAAAACTTATTGATTTTAACTAGTTTCAGAAGTTTTGACAAAGTTATATTTAAGATTTTATGTTTTACACAACTTTTAATTACATAGCGATTTACATGCAAAATCTTGCTTTTTTCACTACTTTTTCAACGCTAGTTTGTAAATATCAATAACTGTTTGAAAACATTAGAAAACCAATGAAATTATTGAAAATCGGTATGAAATCAATCAAAACTTATTGATTTTAACTAGTTTCAGAAGTTTTGACAAAGTTATATTTAAGATTTTATGTTTTACACAACTTTTAATTACATAGCGATTTACATGCAAAATCTAGCTTTTTTCACTACTTTTTCAACGCTAGTTTGTAAATATCAATAACTGTTTGAAAACATTAGAAAACCAATGAAATTATTGAAAATCGGTATGAAATCAATCAAAACTTATTGATTTTAACTAGTTTCAGTTGTTTTGACAAAGTTATATTTAAGATTTTATGTTTTACACAACTTTTAATTACATAGCGATTTACATGCAAAATCTAGCTTTTTTCACTACTTTTTCAACGCTAGTTTGTAAATATCAATAACTGTTTGAAAACATTAGAAAAACAATGAAATTATTGAAAATCGATATGAAATCAATCAAAACTTATTGATTTTAACTAGTTTCAGAAGTTTTGACAAAGTTATATTTAAGATTTTATGTTTTACACAACTTTTAATTACATAGCGATTTACATGCAAAATCTAGCTGTTTTGACTACTTTTTAACGCTAGATTTTAAATATCAATAACTCTTTGAAAACATTAGAAAAACAATGAAATTATTGAAAATCGATATGAAATCAATCAAAACTTATTGATTTTAACTAGTTTCATAAGTTTTGACAAACTTTTATTTAAGATTTTATGTTTTACACAACTTTTAATTACATAGCGATTTACATGCAAAATCTAGCTTTTTTCACTACTTTTTCAACGCTAGATTGTAAATATCAATAACTGTTTGAAAACATTAGAAAAACAATGAAATTATTGAAAATCGATATGAAATCAATCAAAACTTATTGATTTTAACTAGTTTCAGAAGTTTTGACAAAGTTATATTTAAGATTTTATGTTTTACACAACTTTTAATTACATAGCGATTTACATGCAAAATCTAGCTTTTTTCACAACTTTTTCAACGCTAGTTTGTAAATATCAATAACTGTTTGAAAACATTAGAAAAACAATGAAATTATTGAAAATCGATATGAAATCAATCAAAACTTATTGATTTTAACTAGTTTCAGAAGTTTTGACAAACTTTTATTTAAGATTTTATGTTTTACACAACTTTTAATTACATAGCGATTTACATGCAAAATCTAGCTTTTTTCACTACTTTTTCAACGCTAGTGTGTAAATATCAATAACTGTTTGAAAACATTAGAAAAACAATGAAATTATTGAAAATCGGTATGAAATCAATCAAAACTTATTGATTTTAACCAGTTTCAGAAGTTTTGACTAAGTTATATTTAAGATTTTATGTTTTACCCAACTTTTAATTACATAGCGATTTACATGCAAAATCTAGCTGTTTTGACTACTTTTTAACGCTAGATTGTAAATATCAATAACTCTTTGAAAACATTAGAAAAACAATGAAATTATTGAAAATCGATATGAAATCAATCAAAACTTATTGATTTTAACTAGTTTCAGAAGTTTTGACAAAGTTATATTTAAGATTTTATGTTTTACACAACTTTTAATTACATAGCGATTTACATGCAAAATCTTGCTTTTTTCACTACTTTTTCAACGCTAGTTTGTAAATATCAATAACTGTTTGAAAACATTAGAAAAACAATGAAATTATTGAAAATCGATATGAAATCAATCAAAACTTATTGATTTTAACTAGTTTCAGAAGTTTTGACAAAGTTATATTTAAGATTTTATGTTTTACACAACTTTTAATTACATAGCGATTTACATGCAAAATCTAGCTGTTTTCACTACTTTTTAACGCTAGTTTGTAAATATAAATAACTTTTTGAAAACATTAGAAAAACAATGAAATTATTGAAAATCGATATGAAATCAATCAAAACTTATTGATTTTAACTAGTTTCAGAAGTTTTGTCAAACTTTTATTTAAGATTTTATGTTTTACACAACTTTTAATTACATAGCGATTTACATGCAAAATCTTGCTTTTTTCACTACTTTTTCAACGCTAGTTTGTAAATATCAATAACTGTTTGAAAACATTAGAAAACCAATGAAATTATTGAAAATCGATATGAAATCAATCAAAACTTATTGATTTTAACTAGTTTCAGAAGTTTTGACAAAGTTATATTTAAGATTTTATGTTTTACACAACTTTTAATTACATAGCGATTTACATGCAAAATCTAGCTTTTTTCACTACTTTTTCAACGCTAGATTGTAAATATCAATAACTGTTTGAAAACATTAGAAAAACAATGAAATTATTGAAAATCGATATGAAATCAATCAAAACTTATTGATTTTAACTAGTTTCAGAAGTTTTGACAAAGTTATATTTAAGATTTTATGTTTTACACAACTTTTAATTACATAGCGATTTACATGCAAAATCTAGCTGTTTTGATTACTTTTTAACGCTAGTTTGTAAATATCAATAACACTTTGAAAACATTAGAAAAACAATGAAATTATTGAAAATCGATATGAAATCAATCAAAACTTATTGATTTTAACTAGTTTCAGAAGTTTTGACTAAGTTATATTTAAGATTTTATGTTTTACCCAACTTTTAATTACATAGCGATTTACATGCAAAATCTAGCTGTTTTGACTACTTTTTAACGCTAGATTGTAAATATCAATAACTCTTTGAAAACATTAGAAAAACAATGAAATTATTGAAAATCGATATGAAATCAATCAAAACTTATTGATTTTAACTAGTTTCAGAAGTTTTGACAAAGTTATATTTAAGATTTTATGTTTTACACAACTTTTAATTACATAGCGATTTACATGCAAAATCTTGCTTTTTTCACTACTTTTTCAACGCTAGTTTGTAAATATCAATAACTGTTTGAAAACATTAGAAAACCAATGAAATTATTGAAAATCGATATGAAATCAATCAAAACTTATTGATTTTTACTAGTTTCAGAAGTTTTGACAAAGTTATATTTAAGATTTTATGTTTTACACAACTTTTAATTACATAGCGATTTACATGCAAAATCTAGCTTTTTTCACTACTTTTTCAACGCTAGTTTGTAAATATCAATAACTGTTTGAAAACATTAGAAAAACAATGAAATTATTGAAAATCGATATGAAATCAATCAAAACTTATTGATTTTAACTAGTTTCAGAAGTTTTGACAAAGTTATATTTAAGATTTTATGTTTTACACAACTTTTAATTACATAGCGATTTACATGCAAAATCTAGCTGTTTTGACTACGTTTTAACGCTAGATTGTAAATATCAATAACTCTTTGAAAACATTAGAAAAACAATGAAATTATTGAAAATCGATATGAAATCAATCAAAACATATTGATTTTAACTAGTTTCATAAGTTTTGACAAACTTTTATTTAAGATTTTATGTTTTACACAACTTTTAATTACATAGCGATTTACATGCAAAATCTAGCTTTTTTCACTACTTTTTCAACGCTAGATTGTAAATATCAATAACACTTTGAAAACATTAGAAAAACAATGAAATTATTGAAAATCGGTATGAAATCAATCAAAACTTATTGATTTTAACTAGTTTCAGAAGTTTTGACAAATTTATATTTAAGATTTTATGTTTTACACAACTTTTAATTACATAGCGATTGACATGCAAAATCTAGCTTTTTTCACTACTTTTTCAACGCTAGATTGTAAATATCAATAACTCTTTGAAAACATTAGAAAAACAATGAAATTATTGAAAATCTATATGAAATCAATCAAAACTTATTGATTTTAACTAGTTTCAGAAGTTTTGACAAAGTTATATTTAAGATTTTATGTTTTACACAACTTTTAATTACATAGCGATTTACATGCAAAATCTAGCTTTTTTCACTACTTTTTCAACGCTAGTTTGTAAATATCAATAACTGTTTGAAAACATTAGAAAAACAATGAAATTATTGAAAATCGATATGAAATCAATCAAAACTTATTGATTTTAACTAGTTTCAGAAGTTTTGACAAACTTTTATTTAAGATTTTATGTTTTACACAACTTTTAATTACATAGCGATTTACATGCAAAATCTAGCTTTTTTCACTACTTTTTCAACGCTAGATTGTAAATATCAATAACTGTTTGAAAACATTAGAAAAACAATGAAATTATTGAAAATCGATATGAAATCAATCAAAACTTATTGATTTTAACTAGTTTCAGAAGTTTTGACAAAGTTATATTTAAGATTTTATGTTTTACACAACTTTTAATTACATAGCGATTTACATGCAAAATCTAGCTTTTTTCACTACTTTTTAACGCTAGTTTGTAAATATAAATAACTTTTTGAAAACATTAGAAAAACAATGAAATTATTGAAAATCGATATGAAATCAATCAAAACTTATTGATTTTAACTAGTTTCATAAGTTTTGACAAACTTTTATTTAAGATTTTATGTTTTACACAACTTTTAATTACATAGCGATTTACATGCAAAATCTAGCTTTTTTCACTACTTTTTCAACGCTAGATTGTAAATATCAATAACTGTTTGAAAACATTAGAAAAACAATGAAATTATTGAAAATCGATATGAAATCAATCAAAACTTATTGATTTTAACTAGTTTCAGAAGTTTTGACAAAGTTATATTTAAGATTTTATGTTTTACACAACTTTTAATTACATAGCGATTTACATGCAAAATCTAGCTTTTTTCACTACTTTTTCAACGCTAGTTTGTAAATATCAATAACTGTTTGAAAACATTAGAAAAACAATGAAATTATTGAAAATCGATATGAAATCAATCAAAACTTATTGATTTTAACTAGTTTCAGAAGTTTTGACAAACTTTTATTTAAGATTTTATGTTTTACACAACTTTTAATTACATAGCGATTTACATGCAAAATCTAGCTTTTTTCACTACTTTTTCAACGCTAGTGTGTAAATATCAATAACTGTTTGAAAACATTAGAAAAACAATGAAATTATTGAAAATCGATATGAAATCAATCAAAACTTATTGATTTTAACTAGTTTCAGAAGTTTTGAGAAAGTTATATTTAAGATTTTATGTTTTACACAACTTTTAATAACATAGCGATTTACATGCAAAATCTAGCTTTTTTCACTACTTTTTCAACGCTAGATTGTAAATATCAATAACTGTTTGAAAACATTAGAAAAACAATGAAATTATTGAAAATCGATATGAAATCAATCAAAACTTATTGATTTTAACTAGTTTCAGAAGTTTTGACAAAGTTATATTTAAGATTTTATGTTTTACACAACTTTTAATTACATAGCGATTTACATGCAAAATCTAGCTGTTTTGACTACTTTTTAACGCTAGTTTGTAAATATCAATAACACTTTGAAAACATTAGAAAAACAATGAAATTATTGAAAATCGATATGAAATCAATCAAAACTTATTGATTTTAACTAGTTTCAGAAGTTTTGACAAAGTTATATTTAAGATTTTATGTTTTACACAACTTTTAATTACATAGCGATTTACATGCAAAATCTAGCTTTTTTCACTACTTTTTCAACGCTAGTTTGTAAATATCAATAACTCTTTGAAAACATTAGAAAAACAATGAAATTATTGAAAATCGATATGAAATCAATCAAAACTTATTGATTTTAACCAGTTTCAGAAGTTTTGACTAAGTTATATTTAAGATTTTATGTTTTACACAACTTTTAATTACATAGCGATTTACATGCAAAATCTAGCTTTTTTCACTACTTTTTCAACGCTAGATTGTAAATATCAATAACTCTTTGAAAACATTAGAAAAACAATGAAATTATTGAAAATCGATATGAAATCAATCAAAACTTATTGATTTTAACTAGTTTCAGAAGTTTTGACAAAGTTATATTTAAGATTTTATGTTTTACACAACTTTTAATTACATAGCGATTTACATGCAAAATCTAGCTGTTTTGACTACTTTTTAACCGAACGCTAGTTTGTAAATATAAATAACTTTTTGAAAACATTAGAAAAACAATGAAATTATTGAAAATCGATATGAAATCAATCAAAACTTATTGATTTTAACTAGTTTCAGAAGTTTTGTCAAACTTTTATTTAAGATTTTATGTTTTACACAACTTTTAATTACATAGCGATTTACATGCAAAATCTAGCTTTTTTCACTACTTTTTAAACGCTAGATTGTAAATATCAATAACTCTTTGAAAACATTAGAAAACCAATGAAATTATTGAAAATCGATATGAAATCAATCAAAACTTATTGATTTTAACTAGTTTCAGAAGTTTTGATAAAGTTATATTTAAGATTTTATGTTTTACACAACTTTTAATTACATAGCGATTTACATGCAAAATCTAGCTTTTTTCACTACTTTTTCAACGCTAGATTGTAAATATCAATAACACTTTGAAAACATTAGAAAAACAATGAAATTATTGAAAATCGGTATGAAATCAATCAAAACTTATTGATTTTAACCAGTTTCAGAAGTTTTGACTAAGTTATATTTAAGATTTTATGTTTTACCCAACTTTTAATTACATAGCGATTTACATGCAAAATCTAGCTGTTTTGACTACTTTTTAACGCTAGATTGTAAATATCAATAACTCTTTGAAAACATTAGAAAAACAATGAAATTATTGAAAATCGGTATGAAAGCAATCAAAACTTATTGATTTTAACTAGTTTCAGAAGTTTTGACTAAGTTATATTTAAGATTTTATGTTTTACCCAACTTTTAATTACATAGCGATTTACATGCAAAATCTAGCTGTTTTGACTACTTTTTAACGCTAGATTGTAAATATCAATAACTGTTTGAAAACATTAGAAAAACAATGAAATTATTGAAAATCGATATGAAATCAATCAAAACTTATTGATTTTAACTAGTTTCAGAAGTTTTGACAAAGTTATATTTAAGATTTTATGTTTTACACAACTTTTAATTACATAGCGATTTACATGCAAAATCTAGCTTTTTTCACTACTTTTTCAACGCTAGTTTGTAAATATCAATAACTGTTTGAAAACATTAGATAAAAAATGAAATTATTGAAAATCGATATGAAATCAATCAAAACTTATTGATTTTAACTAGTTTCAGAAGTTTTGACAAAGTTATATTTAAGATTTTATGTTTTACACAACTTTTAATTACATAGCGATTTACATGCAAAATCTAGCTGTTTTGACTACTTTTTAACGCTAGATTTTAATTATCAATAACTCTTTGAAAACATTAGAAAAACAATGAAATTATTGAAAATCGATATGAAATCAATCAAAACTTATTGATTTTAACTAGTTTCAGAAGTTTTGACAAAGTTATATTTAAGATTTTATGTTTTACACAACTTTTAATTACATAGCGATTTACATGCAAAATCTTGCTTTTTTCACTACTTTTTCAACGCTAGTTTGTAAATATCAATAACTGTTTGAAAACATTAGAAAAACAATGAAATTATTGAAAATCGATATGAAATCAATCAAAACTTATTGATTTTAACTAGTTTCAGAAGTTTTGACAAAGTTATATTTAAGATTTTATGTTTTACACAACTTTTAATTACATAGCGATTTACATGCAAAATCTAGCTTTTTTCACTACTTTTTCAACGCTAGATTGTAAATATCAATAACTCTTTGAAAACATTAGAAAAACAATGAAATTATTGAAAATCGATATGAAATCAATCAAAACTTATTGATTTTAACTAGTTTCAGAAGTTTTGACAAAGTTATATTTAAGATTTTATGTTTTACACAACTTTTAATTACATAGCGATTTACATGCAAAATCTAGCTGTTTTGACTACTTTTTAACGCTAGTTTGTAAATATAAATAACTTTTTGAAAACATTAGAAAAACAATGAAATTATTGAAAATCGATATGAAATCAATCAAAACTTATTGATTTTAACTAGTTTCAGAAGTTTTGTCAAACTTTTATTTAAGATTTTATGTTTTACACAACTTTTAATTACATAGCGATTTACATGCAAAATCTAGCTTTTTTCACTACTTTTTCAACGCTAGATTGTAAATATCAATAACTCTTTGAAAACATTAGAAAAACAATGAAATTATTGAAAATCGATATGAAATCAATCAAAACTTATTGATTTTAACTAGTTTCAGAAGTTTTGACAAAGTTATATTTAAGATTTTATGTTTTACACAACTTTTAATTACATAGCGATTTACATGCAAAATCTAGCTGTTTTGACTACTTTTTAACGCTAGTTTGTAAATATAAATAACTTTTTGAAAACATTAGAAAAACAATGAAATTATTGAAAATCGATATGAAATCAATCAAAACTTATTGATTTTAACTAGTTTCAGAAGTTTTGTCAAACTTTTATTTAAGATTTTATGTTTTACACAACTTTTAATTACATAGCGATTTACATGCAAAATCTAGCTTTTTTCACTACTTTTTCAACGCTAGATTGTAAATATCAATAACTCTTTGAAAACATTAGAAAAACAATGAAATTATTGAAAATCGATATGAAATCAATCAAAACTTATTGATTTTAACTAGTTTCAGAAGTTTTGACAAAGTTATATTTAAGATTTTATGTTTTACACAACTTTTAATTACATAGCGATTTACATGCAAAATCTAGCTGTTTTGACTACTTTTTAACGCTAGATTTTAATTATCAATAACTCTTTGAAAACATTAGAAAAACAATGAAATTATTGAAAATCGATATGAAATCAATCAAAACTTATTGATTTTAACTAGTTTCAGAAGTTTTGACAAAGTTATATTTAAGATTTTATGTTTTACACAACTTTTAATTACATAGCGATTTACATGCAAAATCTTGCTTTTTTCACTACTTTTTCAACGCTAGTTTGTAAATATCAATAACTGTTTGAAAACATTAGAAAAACAATGAAATTATTGAAAATCGATATGAAATCAATCAAAACTTATTGATTTTAACTAGTTTCAGAAGTTTTGACAAAGTTATATTTAAGATTTTATGTTTTACACAACTTTTAATTACATAGCGATTTACATGCAAAATCTAGCTTTTTTCACTACTTTTTCAACGCTAGATTGTAAATATCAATAACTCTTTGAAAACATTAGAAAAACAATGAAATTATTGAAAATCGATATGAAATCAATCAAAACTTATTGATTTTAACTAGTTTCAGAAGTTTTGACAAAGTTATATTTAAGATTTTATGTTTTACACAACTTTTAATTACATAGCGATTTACATGCAAAATCTAGCTGTTTTGACTACTTTTTAACGCTAGTTTGTAAATATAAATAACTTTTTGAAAACATTAGAAAAACAATGAAATTATTGAAAATCGATATGAAATCAATCAAAACTTATTGATTTTAACTAGTTTCAGAAGTTTTGTCAAACTTTTATTTAAGATTTTATGTTTTACACAACTTTTAATTACATAGCGATTTACATGCAAAATCTAGCTTTTTTCACTACTTTTTCAACGCTAGATTGTAAATATCAATAACTCTTTGAAAACATTAGAAAAACAATGAAATTATTGAAAATCGATATGAAATCAATCAAAACTTATTGATTTTAACTAGTTTCAGAAGTTTTGACAAAGTTATATTTAAGATTTTATGTTTTACACAACTTTTAATTACATAGCGATTTACATGCAAAATCTAGCTGTTTTGACTACTTTTTAACGCTAGTTTGTAAATATCAATAACACTTTGAAAACATTAGAAAACCAATGAAATTATTGAAAATCGATATGAAATCAATCAAAACTTATTGTTTTTAACTAGTTTCAGAAGTTTTGACAAAGTTATATTTAAGATTTTATGTTTTACACAACTTTTAATTACATAGCGATTTACACGCAAAATCTAGCTTTTTTCACTACTTTTTCAACGCTAGTTTGTAAATATCAATAACTTTTTGAAAACATTAGAAAAACAATGAAATTATTGAAAATCGATATGAAATCAATCAAAACTTATTGATTTTAACTAGTTTCATAAGTTTTGACAAACTTTTATTTAAGATTTTATGTTTTACACAACTTTTAATTACATAGCGATTTACATGCAAAATCTAGCTTTTTTCACTACTTTTTAAACGCTAGTGTGTAAATATCAATAACTGTTTGAAAACATTAGAAAAACAATGAAATTATTGAAAATCGATATGAAATCAATCAAAACTTATTGATTTTAACTAGTTTCAGAAGTTTTGTCAAACTTTTATTTAAGATTTTATGTTTTACACAACTTTTAATTACATAGCGATTTACATGCAAAATCTAGCTTTTTTCACTACTTTTTCAACGCTAGTTTGTAAATATCAATAACTCTTTGAAAACATTAGAAAAACAATGAAATTATTGAAAATCGATATGAAATCAATCAAAACTTATTGATTTTAACTAGTTTCAGAAGTTTTGACAAAGTTATATTTAAGATTTTATGTTTTACACAACTTTTAATTACATAGCGATTTACATGCAAAATCTAGCTTTTTTCACTACTTTTTCAACGCTAGTTTGTAAATATCAATAACTCTTTGAAAACATTAGAAAAACAATGAAATTATTGAAAATCGATATGAAATCAATCAAAACTTATTGATTTTAACTAGTTTCAGAAGTTTTGACAAAGTTATATTTAAGATTTTATGTTTTACACAACTTTTAATTACATAGCGATTTACATGCAAAATCTAGCTTTTTTCACTACTTTTTCAACGCTAGATTGTAAATATCAATAACTCTTTGAAAACATTAGAAAAACAATGAAATTATTGAAAATCGATATGAAATCAATCAAAACTTATTGATTTTAACTAGTTTCAGAAGTTTTGACAAAGTTATATTTAAGATTTTATGTTTTACACAACTTTTAATTACATAGCGATTTACATGCAAAATCTTGCTTTTTTCACTACTTTTTCAACGCTAATTTGTAAATATCAATAACTGTTTGAAAACATTAGAAAAACAATGAAATTATTGAAAATCGATATGAAATCAATCAAAACTTATTGATTTTAACTAGTTTCAGAAGTTTTGACAAAGTTATATTTAAGATTTTATGTTTTACACAACTTTTAATTACATAGCGATTTACATGCAAAATCTAGCTTTTTTCACTACTTTTTCAACGCTAGATTGTAAATATCAATAACTCTTTGAAAACATTAGAAAAACAATGAAATTATTGAAAATCGATATGAAATCAATCAAAACTTATTGATTTTAACTAGTTTCAGAAGTTTTGACAAAGTTATATTTAAGATTTTATGTTTTACACAACTTTTAATTACATAGCGATTTACATGCAAAATCTAGCTGTTTTGACTACTTTTTAACCCTAGTTTGTAAATATAAATAACTTTTTGAAAACATTAGAAAAACAATGAAATTATTGAAAATCGATATGAAATCAATCAAAACTTATTGATTTTAACTAGTTTCAGAAGTTTTGTCAAACTTTTATTTAAGATTTTATGTTTTACACAACTTTTAATTACATAGCGATTTACATGCAAAATCTAGCTTTTTTCACTACTTTTTCAACGCTAGATTGTAAATATCAATAACTCTTTGAAAACATTAGAAAAACAATGAAATTATTGAAAATCGATATGAAATCAATCAAAACTTATTGATTTTAACTAGTTTCAGAAGTTTTGACAAAGTTATATTTAAGATTTTATGTTTTACACAACTTTTAATTACATAGCGATTTACATGCAAAATATAGCTGTTTTGACTACTTTTTAACGCTAGTTTGTAAATATAAATAACTTTTTGAAAACATTAGAAAACCAATGAAATTATTGAAAATCGATATGAAATCAATCAAAACTTATTGATTTTAACTAGTTTCAGAAGTTTTGTCAAACTTTTATTTAAGATTTTATGTTTTACACAACTTTTAATTACATAGCGATTTACATGCAAAATCTAGCTTTTTTCACTACTTTTTCAACGCTAGTTTGTAAATATCAATAACTCTTTGAAAACATTAGAAAACCAATGAAATTATTGAAAATCGATATGAAATCAATCAAAACTTATTGATTTTAACTAGTTTCAGAAGTTTTGACAAAGTTATATTTAAGATTTTATGTTTTACACAACTTTTAATTACATAGCGATTTACATGCAAAATCTTGCTTTTTTCACTACTTTTTCAACGCTAGTTTGTAAATATCAATAACTGTTTGAAAACATTAGAAAACCAATGAAATTATTGAAAATCGGTATGAAATCAATCAAAACTTATTGATTTTAACTAGTTTCAGAAGTTTTGACAAAGTTATATTTAAGATTTTATGTTTTACACAACTTTTAATTACATAGCGATTTACATGCAAAATCTAGCTTTTTTCACTACTTTTTCAACGCTAGATTGTAAATATCAATAACACATTGAAAACATTAGAAAAACAATGAAATTATTGAAAATCGGTATGAAATCAATCAAAACTTATTGATTTTAACCAGTTTCAGAAGTTTTGACTAAGTTATATTTAAGATTTTATGTTTTACCCAACTTTTAATTACATAGCGATTTACATGCAAAATCTAGCTGTTTTGACTACTTTTTAACGCTAGATTGTAAATATCAATAACTCTTTGAAAACATTAGAAAAACAATGAAATTATTGAAAATCGATATGAAATCAATCAAAACTTATTGATTTTAACTAGTTTCAGAAGTTTTGACAAAGTTATATTTAAGATTTTATGTTTTACACAACTTTTAATTACATAGCGATTTACATGCAAAATCTTGCTTTTTTCACTACTTTTTCAACGCTAGTTTGTAAATATCAATAACTGGTTGAAAACATTAGAAAAACAATGAAATTATTGAAAATCGATATGAAATCAATCAAAACTTATTGATTTTAACTAGTTTCAGAAGTTTTGACAAAGTTATATTTAAGATTTTATGTTTTACACAACTTTTAATTACATAGCGATTTACATGCAAAATCTAGCTTTTTTCACTACTTTTTCAACGCTAGTTTGTAAATATCAATAACTTTTTGAAAACATTAGAAAAACAATGAAATTATTGAAAATCGATATGAAATCAATCAAAACTTATTGATTTTAACTAGTTTCATAAGTTTTGACAAAGTTTTATTTAAGATTTTATGTTTTACACAACTTTTAATTACATAGCGATTTACATGCAAAATCTAGCTTTTTTCACTACTTTTTCAACGCTAGATTGTAAATATCAATAACACATTGAAAACATTAGAAAAACAATGAAATTATTGAAAATCGGTATGAAATCAATCAAAACTTATTGATTTTAACCAGTTTCAGAAGTTTTGACTAAGTTATATTTAAGATTTTATGTTTTACCCAACTTTTAATTACATAGCGATTTACATGCAAAATCTAGCTGTTTTGACTACTTTTTAACGCTAGATTGTAAATATTAATAACTCTTTGAAAACATTAGAAAAACAATGAAATTATTGAAAATCGATATGAAATCAATCAAAACTTATTGATTTTAACTAGTTTCAGAAGTTTTGACAAAGTTATATTTAAGATTTTATGTTTTACACAACTTTTAATTACATAGCGATTTACATGCAAAATCTTGCTTTTTTCACTACTTTTTCAACGCTAGTTTGTAAATATCAATAACTGTTTGAAAACATTAGAAAAACAATGAAATTATTGAAAATCGATATGAAATCAATCAAAACTTATTGATTTTAACTAGTTTCAGAAGTTTTGACAAAGTTATATTTAATATTTTATGTTTTACACAACTTTTAATTACATAGGGATTTACATGCAAAATCTAGCTGTTTTCACTACTTTTTCAACGCTAGTTTGTAAATATCAATAACTGTTTGAAAACATTAGAAAAACAATGAAATTATTGAAAATCGATATGAAATCAATCAAAACTTATTGATTTTAACTAGTTTCAGAAGTTTTGACAATGTTATATTTAAGATTTTATGTTTTACACAACTTTTAATTACACAGCGATTTACATGCAAAATCTAGCTGTTTTGACTACTTTTTAACGCTAGTTTGTAAATATCAATAACACTTTGAAAACATTAGAAAACCAATGAAATTATTGAAAATCGATATGAAATCAATCAAAACTTATTGATTTTAACTAGTTTCAGAAGTTTTGACAAAGTTATATTTAAGATTTTATGTTTTACACAACTTTTAATTACATAGCGATTTACATCAAAATCTAGCTTTTTTCACTACTTTTTCAACGTTAGTTTGTAAATATCAATAACTTTTTGAAAACATTAGAAAAACAATGAAATTATTGAAAATCGATATGAAATAAATCAAAACTTATTGATTTTAACTAGTTTCAGAAGTTTTGACAAAGTTATATTTAAGATTTTATGTTTTACACAACTTTTAATAACATAGCGATTTACATGCAAAATCTAGCTTTTTTCACTACTTTTTCAACGCTAGTTTGTAAATATCAAAAAACTGTTTGAAAACATTAGAAAAACAATGAAATTATTGAAAATCGATATGAAATCAATCAAAACTTATTGATTTTAACTAGTTTCAGAAGTTTTGACAAAGTTATATTTAAGATTTTATGTTTTACACAACTTTTAATGACATAGCGATTTACATGCAAAATCTAGCTTTTTTCACTACTTTTTCAACGCTAGATTGTAAATATCAATAACTCTTTGAAAACATTAGAAAAACAATGAAATTATTGAAAATCGATATGAAATCAATCAAAACTTATTGATTTTAACTAGTTTCAGAAGTTTTGACAAAGTTATATTTAAGATTTTATGTTTTACACAACTTTTAATTACATAGCGATTTACATGCAAAATCTAGCTGTTTTCACTACTTTTTAACGCTAGTTTGTAAATATAAATAACTTTTTGAAAACATTAGAAAAACAATGAAATTATTGAAAATCGATATGAAATCAATCAAAACTTATTGATTTTAACTAGTTTCAGAAGTTTTGTCAAACTTTTATTTAAGATTTTATGTTTTACACAACTTTTAATTACATAGCGATTTACATGCAAAATCTTGCTTTTTTCACTACTTTTTCAACGCTAGTTTGTAAATATCAATAACTGTTTGAAAACATTAGAAAACCAATGAAATTATTGAAAATCGATATGAAATCAATCAAAAATTATTGATTTTAACTAGTTTCAGAAGTTTTGACAAAGTTATATTTAAGATTTTATGTTTTACACAACTTTTAATTACATAGCGATTTACATGCAAAATCTAGCTTTTTTCACTACTTTTTCAACGCTAGTTTGTAAATATCAATAACTGTTTGAAAACATTAGAAAAACAATGAAATTATTGAAAATCGATATGAAATCAATCAAAACTTATTGATTTTAACTAGTTTCAGAAGTTTTGACAAAGTTATATTTAAGATTTTATGTTTTACACAACTTTTAATTACATAGCGATTTACATGCAAAATCTAGCTGTTTTGACTACTTTTTAACGCTAGTTTGTAAATATCAATAACACTTTGAAAACATTAGAAAACCAATGAAATTATTGAAAATCGATATGAAATCAATCAAAACTTATTGATTTTAACTAGTTTCAGAAGTTTTGACAAACTTTTATTTAAGATTTTATGTTTTACACAACTTTTAATTACATAGCGATTTACATGCAAAATCTAGCTTTTTTCACTACTTTTTAAACGCTAGTGTGTAAATATCAATAACTGTTTGAAAACATTAGAAAAACAATGAAATTATTGAAAATCGATATGAAATCAATCAAAACTTATTGATTTTAACTAGTTTCAGAAGTTTTGACAAAGTTATATTTAAGATTTTATGTTTTACACAACTTTTAATAACATAGCGATTTACATGCAAAATCTAGCTTTTTTCACTACTTTTTCAACGCTAGTTTGTAAATATCAAAAAACTGTTTGAAAACATTAGAAAAACAATGAAATTATTGAAAATCGATATGAAATCAATCAAAACTTATTATTTTTAACTAGTTTCAGAAGTTTTGACAAAGTTATATTTAAGATTTTATGTTTTACACAACTTTTAATTACATAGCGAATTACATGCAAAATCTAGCTTTTTTCACTACTTTTTCAACGCTAGATTGTAAATATCAATAACTCTTTGAAAACATTAGAAAAACAATGAAATTATTGAAAATCGATATGAAATCAATCAAAACTTATTGATTTTAACTAGTTTCAGAAGTTTTGTCAAAGTTATATTTAAGATTTTATGTTTTACACAACTTTTAATTACATAGCGATTTACATGCAAAATCTAGCTGTTTTCACTACTTTTTAACGCTAGTTTGTAAATATAAATAACTTTTTGAAAACATTAGAAAAACAATGAAATTATTGAAAATCGATATGAAATCAATCAAAACTTATTGATTTTAACTAGTTTCAGAAGTTTTCTCAAACTTTTATTTAAGATTTTATGTTTTACACAACTTTTAATTACATAGCGATTTACATGCAAAATCTAGCTTTTTTCACTACTTTTTCAACGCTAGAATGTAAATATCAATAACTGTTTGAAAACATTAGAAAACCAATGAAATTATTGAAAATCGATAAGAAATCAATCAAAACTTATTGATTTTAACTAGTTTCAGAAGTTTTGATAAAGTTATATTTAAGATTTTATGTTTTACCCAACTTTTAATTACATAGCGATTTACATGCAAAATCAAGCTGTTTTGACTACTTTTTAACGCTAGATTGTAAATATCAATAACTCTTTGAAAACATTAGAAAAACAATGAAATTATTGAAAATCGATATGAAATCAATCAAAACTTATTGATTTTAACTAGTTTCAGAAGTTTTGACAAAGTTATATTTAAGATTTTATGTTTTACACAACTTTTAATTACATAGCGATTTACATGCAAAATCTTGCTTTTTTCACTACTTTTTCAACGCTAGTTTGTAAATATCAATAACTGTTTGAAAACATTAGAAAACCAATGAAATTATTGAAAATCGATATGAAATCAATCAAAACTTATTGATTTTTACTAGTTTCAGAAGTTTTGACAAAGTTATATTTAAGATTTTATGTTTTACACAACTTTTAATTACATAGCGATTTACATGCAAAATCTAGCTTTTTTCACTACTTTTTCAACGCTAGTTTGTAAATATCAATAACTGTTTGAAAACATTAGAAAAACAATGAAATTATTGAAAATCGATATGAAATCAATCAAAACTTATTGATTTTAACTTGTTTCAGAAGTTTTGACAAAGTTATATTTAAGATTTTATGTTTTACACAACTTTTAATTACATAGCGATTTACATGCAAAATCTTGCTTTTTTCACTACTTTTTCAACGCTAGTTTGTAAATATCAATAACTGTTTGAAAACATTAGAAAACCAATGAAATTATTGAAAATCGATATGAAATCAATCAAAACTTATTGATTTTAACTAGTTTCAGAAGTTTTGACAAAGTTATATTTAAGATTTTATGTTTTACACAACTTTTAATTACATAGCGATTTACATGCAAAATCTAGCTGTTTTCACTACTTTTTAACGCTAGTTTGTAAATATAAATAACTTTTTGAAAACATTAGAAAAACAATGAAATTATTGAAAATCGATATGAAATCAATCAAAACTTATTGATTTTAACTAGTTTCAGAAGTTTTCTCAAACTTTTATTTAAGATTTTATGTTTTACACAACTTTTAATTACATAGCGATTTACATGCAAAATCTTGCTGTTTTGACTACTTTTTAACGCTAGTTTGTAAATATCAATAACACTTTGAAAACATTAGAAAACCAATGAAATTATTGAAAATCGATATGAAATCAATCAAAACTTATTGATTTTAACTAGTTTCAGAAGTTTTGACAAAGTTATATTTAAGATTTTATGTTTTACACAACTTTTAATTACATAGCGATTTACATGCAAAATCTAGCTTTTTTCACTACTTTTTCAACGCTAGTTTGTAAATATCAATAACTGTTTGAAAACATTAGAAAAACAATGAAATTATTGAAAATCGATATGAAATCAATCAAAACTTATTGATTTTAACTAGTTTCAGAAGTTTTGACAAAGTTATATTTAAGATTTTATGTTTTACACAACTTTTAATTACATAGCGATTTACATGCAAAATCTAGCTGTTTTGACTACTTTTTAACGCTAGTTTGTAAATATCAATAACACTTTGAAAACATTAGAAAAACAATGAAATTATTGAAAATCGATATGAAATCAATCAAAACTTATTGATTTTAACTAGTTTCAGAAGTTTTGACAAAGTTATATTTAAGATTTTATGTTTTACACAACTTTTAATTACATAACGATTTACATGCAAAATCTAGCTTTTTTCACTACTTTTTCAACGCTAGTTTGTAAATATCAATAACTTTTTGAAAACATTAGAAAAACAATGAAATTATTGAAAATCGATATGAAATCAATCAAAACTTATTGATTTTAACTAGTTTCATAAGTTTTGACAAACTTTTATTTAAGATTTTATGTTTTACACAACTTTTAATTACATAGCGATTTACATGCAAAATCTAGCTTTTTTCACTACTTTTTAACGCTAGATTGTAAATATAAATAACTCTTTGAAAACATTAGAAAAACAATGAAATTATTGAAAATCGGTATGAAATCAATCAAAACTTATTGATTTTAACTAGTTTCAGAAGTTTTGACAAAGTTATATTTAAGATTTTATGTTTTACACAACTTTTAATTACATAGCGATTTACATGCAAAATCTAGCTTTTTTCACTACTTTTTCAACGCTAGATTGTAAATATCAATAACTCTTTGAAAACATTAGAAAAACAATGAAATTATTGAAAATCGATATGAAATCAATCAAAACTTATTGATTTTAACTAGTTTCAGAAGTTTTGACAAAGTTATATTTAAGATTTTATGTTTTACACAACTTTTAATTACATAGCGATTTACATGCAAAATCTAGCTGTTTTGACTACTTTTTAACGCTAGTTTGTAAATATCAATAACACTTTGAAAACATTAGAAAACCAATGAAATTATTGAAAATCGATATGAAATCAATCAAAACTTATTGATTTTAACTAGTTTCAGAAGTTTTGTCAAACTTTTATTTAAGATTTTATGTTTTACACAACTTTTAATTACATAGCGATTTACATGCAAAATCTAGCTTTTTTCACTACTTTTTCAACGCTAGTGTGTAAATATCAATAACTGTTTGAAAACATTAGAAAAACAATGAAATTATTGAAAATCGATATGAAATCAATCAAAACTTATTGATTTTAACTAGTTTCAGAAGTTTTGACAAAGTTATATTTAAGATTTTATGTTTTACACAACTTTTAATTACATAGCGATTTACATGCAAAATCTAGCTTTTTTCACTACTTTTTCAACGCTAGTTTGTAAATATCAATAACTGTTTGAAAACATTAGAAAAACAATGAAATTATTGAAAATCGATATGAAATCAATCAAAACTTATTGATTTTAACTAGTTTCAGAAGTTTTGACAAAGTTATATTTAAGATTTTATGTTTTACACAACTTTTAATTACATAGCGATTTACATGCAAAATCTAGCTGTTTTGACTACTTTTTAACGCTAGTTTGTAAATATCAATAACACTTTGAAAACATTAGAAAACCAATGAAATTATTGAAAATCGATATGAAATCAATCAAAACTTATTGATTTTAACTAGTTTCAGAAGTTTTGACAAAGTTATATTTAAGATTTTATGTTTTACACAACTTTTAATTACATAGCGATTTACATGCAAAATCTAGCTTTTTTCACTACTTTTTCAACGCTAGTGTGTAAATATCAATAACTGTTTGAAAACATTAGAAAAACAATGAAATTATTGAAAATCGATATGAAATCAATCAAAACTTATTGATTTTAACTAGTTTCAGAAGTTTTGACAAAGTTATATTTAAGATTTTATGTTTTACACAACTTTTAATAACATAGCGATTTACATGCAAAATCTAGCTTTTTTCACTACTTTTTCAACGCTAGATTGTAAATATCAATAACTGTTTGAAAACATTAGAAAAACAATGAAATTATTGAAAATCGATATGAAATCAATCAAAACTTATTGATTTTAACTAGTTTCAGAAGTTTTGACAAAGTTATATTTAAGATTTTATGTTTTACACAACTTTTAATTACATAGCGATTTACATGCAAAATCTAGCTGTTTTGACTACTTTTTAACGCTAGTTTGTAAATATCAATAACACTTTGAAAACATTAGAAAAACAATGAAATTATTGAAAATCGATATGAAATCAATCAAAACTTATTGATTTTAACTAGTTTCAGAAGTTTTGACAAAGTTATATTTAAGATTTTATGTTTTACACAACTTTTAATTACATAGCGATTTACATGCAAAATCTAGCTTTTTTCACTACTTTTTCAACGCTAGTTTGTAAATATCAATAACTGTTTGAAAACATTAGAAAAACAATGAAATTATTGAAAATCGATATGAAATCAATCAAAACTTATTGATTTTAACTAGTTTCAGAAGTTTTGACAAAGTTATATTTAAGATTTTATGTTTTACACAACTTTTAATTACATAGCGATTTACATGCAAAATCTAGCTTTTTTCACTACTTTTTCAACGCTAGATTGTAAATATCAATAACTCTTTGAAAACATTAGAAAAACAATGAAATTATTGAAAATCGGTATGAAATCAATCAAAACTTATTGATTTTAACTAGTTTCAGAAGTTTTGACTAAGTTATATTTAAGATTTTATGTTTTACCCAACTTTTAATTACCTAGCGATTTACATGCAAAATCTAGCTGTTTTGACTACTTTTTAACGCTAGATTGTAAATATCAATAACTCTTTGAAAACATTAGAAAAACAATGAAATTATTGAAAATCGATATGAAATCAATCAAAACTTATTGATTTTAACTAGTTTCAGAAGTTTTGACAAAGTTATATTTAAGATTTTATGTTTTACACAACTTTTAATTACATAGCGATTTACATGCAAAATCTAGCTGTTTTGACTACTTTTTAACGCTAGATTGTAAATATCAATATCTCTTTGAAAACATTAGAAAAACAATGAAATTATTGAAAATCGATATGAAATCAATCAAAACTTATTGATTTTAACTAGTTTCATAAGTTTTGACAAACTTTTATTTAAGATTTTATGTTTTACACAACTTTTAATTACATAGCGATTTACATGCAAAATCTAGCTTTTTTCACTACTTTTTCAACGCTAGATTGTAAATATCAATAACACTTTGAAAACATTAGAAAAACAATGAAATTATTGAAAATCGGTATGAAATCAATCAAAACTTATTGATTTTAACTAGTTTCAGAAGTTTTGACAAATTTATATTTAAGATTTTATGTTTTACACAACTTTTAATTACATAGCGATTGACATGCAAAATCTAGCTTTTTTCACTACTTTTTCAACGCTAGATTGTAAATATCAATAACTCTTTGAAAACATTAGAAAAACAATGAAATTATTGAAAATCTATATGAAATCAATCAAAACTTATTGATTTTAACTAGTTTCAGAAGTTTTGACAAAGTTATATTTAAGATTTTATGTTTTACACAACTTTTAATTACATAGCGATTTACATGCAAAATCTAGCTGTTTTGACTACTTTTTAACGCTAGTTTGTAAATATAAATAACTTTTTGAAAACATTAGAAAAACAATGAAATTATTGAAAATCGATATGAAATCAATCAAAACTTATTGATTTTAACTAGTTTCATAAGTTTTGACAAACTTTTATTTAAGATTTTATGTTTTACACAACTTTTAATTACATAGCGATTTACATGCAAAATCTAGCTTTTTTCACTACTTTTTCAACGCTAGATTGTAAATATCAATAACTGTTTGAAAACATTAGAAAAACAATGAAATTATTGAAAATCGATATGAAATCAATCAAAACTTATTGATTTTAACTAGTTTCAGAAGTTTTGACAAAGTTATATTTAAGATTTTATGTTTTACACAACTTTTAATTACATAGCGATTTACATGCAAAATCTAGCTTTTTTCACTACTTTTTCAACGCTAGTTTGTAAATATCAATAACTGTTTGAAAACATTAGAAAAACAATGAAATTATTGAAAATCGATATGAAATCAATCAAAACTTATTGATTTTAACTAGTTTCAGAAGTTTTGACAAACTTTTATTTAAGATTTTATGTTTTACACAACTTTTAATTACATAGCGATTTACATGCAAAATCTAGCTTTTTTCACTACTTTTTAAACGCTAGTGTGTAAATATCAATAACTGTTTGAAAACATTAGAAAAACTATGAAATTATTGAAAATCGGTATGAAATCAATCAAAACTTATTGATTTTAACCAGTTTCAGAAGTTTTGACTAAGTTATATTTAAGATTTTATGTTTTACCCAACTTTTAATTACATAGCGATTTACATGCAAAATCTAGCTGTTTTGACTACTTTTTAACGCTAGATTGTAAATATCAATAACTCTTTGAAAACATTAGAAAAACAATGAAATTATTGAAAATCGATATGAAATCAATCAAAACTTATTGATTTTAACTAGTTTCAGAAGTTTTGACAAAGTTATATTTAAGATTTTATGTTTTACACAACTTTTAATTACATAGCGATTTACATGCAAAATCTTGCTTTTTTCACTACTTTTTCAACGCTAGTTTGTAAATATCAATAACTGTTTGAAAACATTAGAAAAACAATGAAATTATTGAAAATCGATATGAAATCAATCAAAACTTATTGATTTTAACTAGTTTCAGAAGTTTTGACAAAGTTATATTTAAGATTTTATGTTTTACACAACTTTTAATTACATAGCGATTTACATGCAAAATCTAGCTTTTTTCACTACTTTTTCAACGCTAGTTTGTAAATATCAATAACTGTTTGAAAACATTAGAAAAACAATGAAATTATTGAAAATCGATATGAAATCAATCAAAACTTATTGATTTTAACTAGTTTCAGAAGTTTTGACAAAGTTATATTTAAGATTTTATGTTTTACACAACTTTTAATTACATAGCGATTTACATGCAAAATCTAGCTGTTTTGACTACTTTTTAACGCTAGTTTGTAAATATCAATAACACTTTGAAAACATTAGAAAACCAATGAAATTATTGAAAATCGATATGAAATCAATCAAAACTTATTGATTTTAACTAGTTTCAGAAGTTTTGACAAAGTTATATTTAAGATTTTATGTTTTACACAACTTTTAATTACATAGCGATTTACATGCAAAATCTAGCTTTTTTCACTACTTTTTCAACGCTAGTGTGTAAATATCAATAACTGTTTGAAAACATTAGAAAAACAATGAAATTATTGAAAATCGATATGAAATCAATCAAAACTTATTGATTTTAACTAGTTTCAGAAGTTTTGACAAAGTTATATTTAAGATTTTATGTTTTACACAACTTTTAATAACATAGCGATTTACATGCAAAATCTAGCTTTTTTCACTACTTTTTCAACGCTAGATTGTAAATATCAATAACTGTTTGAAAACATTAGAAAAACAATGAAATTATTGAAAATCGATATGAAATCAATCAAAACTTATTGATTTTAACTAGTTTCAGAAGTTTTGACAAAGTTATATTTAAGATTTTATGTTTTACACAACTTTTAATTACATAGCGATTTACATGCAAAATCTAGCTGTTTTGATTACTTTTTAACGCTAGTTTGTAAATATCAATAACACTTTGAAAACATTAGAAAAACAATGAAATTATTGAAAATCGATATGAAATCAATCAAAACTTATTGATTTTAACTAGTTTCAGAAGTTTTGACTAAGTTATATTTAAGATTTTATGTTTTACCCAACTTTTAATTACCTAGCGATTTACATGCAAAATCTAGCTGTTTTGACTACTTTTTAACGCTAGATTGTAAATATCAATAACTCTTTGAAAACATTAGAAAAACAATGAAATTATTGAAAATCGATATGAAATCAATCAAAACTTATTGATTTTAAGTTTCAGAAGTTTTGACAAAGTTATATATTTAAGATTTTATGTTTTTACACAACTTAAATTACATAGCGATTTACATGCAAAATCTTGCTTTTTTTCACTACTTTTTCAACGCTAGTTTGTAAATATCAATAACTGTTTGAAAACATTAGAAAACAATGAAATTATTGAAAATCGATATGAAATCAATCAAAACTTATTGATTTTTACTAGTTTCAGAAGTTTTGACAAAGTTATATTTAAGATTTTATGTTTTACACAACTTTTAATTACATAGCGATTTACATGCAAAATCTAGCTTTTTTCACTACTTTTTAACGCTAGTTTGTAAATATCAATAACTCTTTATGAAAACATTAGAAAAACAATGAAATTATTGAAAATCGATATGAAATCAATCAAAACTTATTGATTTTAACTAGTTTCAGAAGTTTTGACAAAGTTATATTTAAGATTTTATGTTTTACACAACTTTTAATTACATAGCGATTTACATGCAAATCTAGCTGTTTTGACTACTTTTTAACGCTAGAATTGTAAATATCAATAACTCTTTGAAAACATTAGAAAAACAATGAAATTATTGAAAATCGATATGAAATCAATCAAAACTTATTGATTTTAACTAGTTTCATAAGTTTTGACAAACTTTTATTTAAGATTTTATGTTTTACACAACTTTTAATTACATAGCGATTTACATGCAAAATCTAGCTTTTTTCACTACTTTTTCAACGCTAGATTGTAAATATCAATAACACTTTGAAAACATTAGAAAAACAATGAAATTATTGAAAATCGGTATGAAATCAATCAAAACTTATTGATTTTAACTAGTTTCAGAAGTTTGACAATTTATATTTAAGATTTTATGTTTTACACAACTTTTAATTACATAGCGATTGACATGCAAAATCTAGCTTTTTTCACTACTTTTTCAACGCTAGATTGTAAATATCAATAACTCTTTGAAAACATTAGAAAAACAATGAAATTATTGAAAATCTATATGAAATCAATCAAAACTTATTGATTTTAACTAGTTTCAGAAGTTTGACAAAGTTATATTTAAGATTTTATGTTTTACACAACTTTTAATTACATAGCGATTTACATGCAAAAATCTAGCTGTTTTGACTACTTTTTAACGCTAGTTTGTAAATATAAATAACTTTTGAAAACATTAGAAAAACAATGAAATTATTGAAAATCGATATGAAATCAATCAAAACTTATTGATTTTAACTAGTTTCATAAGTTTTGACAAACTTTTATTTAAGATTTATGTTTTACACAACTTTTAATTACATAGCGATTTACATGCAAAATCTAGCTTTTTTCACTACTTTTTCAACGCTAGATTTGTAAATATCAATAACTGTTTGAAAACATTAGAAAAACAATGAAATTATTGAAAATCGATATGAAATCAATCAAAACTTATTGATTTTAACTAGTTTCAGAAGTTTTGACAAAGTTATATTTAAGATTTTATGTTTTACACAACTTTTAATTACATAGCGATTTACATGCAAAATCTAGCTTTTTTCACTACTTTTTCAACGCTAGTTTGTAAATATCAATAACTGTTTGAAAACATTAGAAAAACAATGAAATTATTGAAAATCGATATGAAATCAATGAAAACTTATTGATTTTAACTAGTTTCAGAAGTTTTGACAAAGTTATATTTAAGATTTTATGTTTTACACAACTTTTAATTACATAGCGATTTACATGCAAAATCTAGCTGTTTTCACTACTTTTTAACGCTAGTTTGTAAATATAAATAACTTTTTGAAAACATTAGAAAAACAATGAAATTATTGAAAATCGATATGAAATCAATCAAAAACTTATTGATTTTAACTAGTTTCAGAAGTTTTGTCAAACTTTTATTTAAGATTTTATGTTTTACACAACTTTTAATTACATAGCGATTTACATGCAAAATCTTGCTTTTTCACTACTTTTTCAACGCTAGTTTGTAAATATCAATAACTGTTTGAAAACATTAGAAAACCAATGAAATTATTGAAAATCGATATGAAATCAATCAAAACTTATTGATTTTAACTAGTTTCAGAAGTTTTGACAAAGTTATATTTAAGATTTTATGTTTTACACAACTTTTAATTACATAGCGATTTACATGCAAAATCTAGCTTTTTTCACTACTTTTTCAACGCTAGTTTGTAAATATCAATAACTGTTTGAAAACATTAGAAAAACAATGAAATTATTGAAAATCGATATGAAATCAATCAAAACTTATTGATTTTAACTAGTTTCAGAAGTTTTGACAAAGTTATATTTAAGATTTTATGTTTTACACAACTTTTAATTACATAGCGATTTACATGCAAAATCTAGCTGTTTTGACTACTTTTTAACGCTAGTTGTAAATATCAATAACACTTTGAAAACTTAGAAAACCAATGAAATTATTGAAAATCGATATGAAATCAATCAAAACTTATTGATTTTAACTAGTTTCAGAAGTTTTGACAAAGTTATATTTAAGATTTATGTTTTACACAACTTTTAATTACATAGCGATTTACATGCAAAATCTAGCTTTTTTCACTACTTTTTCAACGCTAGTGTGTAAATATCAATAACTGTTTGAAAACATTAGAAAAACAATGAAATTATTGAAAATCGATATGAAATCAATCAAAACTTATTGATTTTAACTAGTTTCAGAAGTTTTGACAAAGTTATATTTAAGATTTTATGTTTTACACAACTTTTAATAACATAGCGATTTACATGCAAAATCTAGCTTTTTTCACTACTTTTTAAACGCTAGATTGTAAATATCAATAACTGTTTGAAAACATTAGAAAAACAATGAAATTATTGAAAATCGATATGAAATCAATCAAAACTTATTGATTTTAACTAGTTTCAGAAGTTTTGACAAAGTTATATTTAAGATTTTATGTTTTACACAACTTTTAATTACATAGCGATTTACATGCAAAATCTTGCTTTTTTCACTACTTTTTCAACGCTAGTTTGTAAATATCAATAACTGTTTGAAAACATTAGAAAAACAATGAAATTATTGAAAATCGATATGAAATCAATCAAAACTTATTGATTTTAACTAGTTTCAGAAGTTTTGACAAAGTTATATTTAAGATTTTATGTTTTACACAACTTTTAATTACATAGCGATTTACATGCAAAATCTAGCTTTTTTCACTACTTTTTCAACGCTAGTTTGTAAATATCAATAACTGTTTGAAAACATTAGAAAAACAATGAAATTATTGAAAATCGATATGAAATCAATCAAAACTTATTGATTTTAACTAGTTTCAGAAGTTTTGACAAAGTTATATTTAAGATTTTATGTTTTACACAACTTTTAATTACATAGCGATTTACATGCAAAATCTTGCTTTTTTCACTACTTTTTCAACGCTAGTTTGTAAATATCAATAACTGTTTGAAAACATTAGAAAACCAATGAAATTATTGAAAATCGATATGAAATCAATCAAAACTTATTGATTTTTACTAGTTTCAGAAGTTTTGACAAAGTTATATTTAAGATTTTATGTTTTACACAACTTTTAATTACATAGCGATTTACATGCAAAATCTAGCTTTTTTCACTACTTTTTCAACGCTAGTTTGTAAATATCAATAACTCTTTGAAAACATTAGAAAAACAATGAAATTATTGAAAATCGATATGAAATCAATCAAAACTTATTGATTTTAACTAGTTTCAGAAGTTTTGACAAAGTTATATTTAAGATTTTATGTTTTACACAACTTTTAATTACATAGCGATTTACATGCAAAATCTAGCTGTTTTGACTACTTTTTAACGCTAGATTGTAAATATCAATAACTCTTTGAAAACATTAGAAAAACAATGAAATTATTGAAAATCGATATGAAATCAATCAAAACTTATTGATTTTAACTAGTTTCATAAGTTTTGACAAACTTTTATTTAAGATTTTATGTTTTACACAACTTTTAATTACATAGCGATTTACATGCAAAATCTAGCTTTTTTCACTACTTTTTCAACGCTAGATTGTAAATATCAATAACACTTTGAAAACATTAGAAAAACAATGAAATTATTGAAAATCGGTATGAAATCAATCAAAACTTATTGATTTTAACTAGTTTCAGAAGTTTTGACAAATTTATATTTAAGATTTTATGTTTTACACAACTTTTAATTACATAGCGATTGACATGCAAAATCTAGCTTTTTTCACTACTTTTTCAACGCTAGATTGTAAATATCAATAACTCTTTGAAAACATTAGAAAAACAATGAAATTATTGAAAATCTATATGAAATCAATCAAAACTTATTGATTTTAACTAGTTTCAGAAGTTTTGACAAAGTTATATTTAAGATTTTATGTTTTACACAACTTTTAATTACATAGCGATTTACATGCAAAATCTAGCTGTTTTGACTACTTTTTAACGCTAGTTTGTAAATATAAATAACTTTTTGAAAACATTAGAAAAACAATGAAATTATTGAAAATCGATATGAAATCAATCAAAACTTATTGATTTTAACTAGTTTCATAAGTTTTGACAAACTTTTATTTAAGATTTTATGTTTTACACAACTTTTAATTACATAGCGATTTACATGCAAAATCTAGCTTTTTTCACTACTTTTTCAACGCTAGATTGTAAATATCAATAACTGTTTGAAAACATTAGAAAAACAATGAAATTATTGAAAATCGATATGAAATCAATCAAAACTTATTGATTTTAACTAGTTTCAGAAGTTTTGACTAAGTTATATTTAAGATTTTATGTTTTACACAACTTTTAATTACATAGCGATTTACATGCAAAATCTAGCTTTTTTCACTACTTTTTCAACGCTAGTTTGTAAATATCAATAACTGTTTGAAAACATTAGAAAAACAATGAAATTATTGAAAATCGATATGAAATCAATCAAAACTTATTGATTTTAACTAGTTTCAGAAGTTTTGACAAACTTTTATTTAAGATTTTATGTTTTACACAACTTTTAATTACATAGCGATTTACATGCAAAATCTAGCTTTTTTCACTACTTTTTCAACGCTAGTGTGTAAATATCAATAACTGTTTGAAAACATTAGAAAAACAATGAAATTATTGAAAATCGATATGAAATCAATCAAAACTTATTGATTTTAAGTAGTTTCAGAAGTTTTGAGAAAGTTATATTTAAGATTTTATGTTTTACACAACTTTTAATAACATAGCGATTTACATGCAAAATCTAGCTTTTTTCACTACTTTTTCAACGCTAGATTGTAAATATCAATAACTGTTTGAAAACATTAGAAAAACAATGAAATTATTGAAAATCGATATGAAATCAATCAAAACTTATTGATTTTAACTAGTTTCAGAAGTTTTGACAAAGTTATATTTAAGATTTTATGTTTTACACAACTTTTAATTACATAGCGATTTACATGCAAAATCTAGCTGTTTTGACTACTTTTTAACGCTAGTTTGTAAATATCAATAACACTTTGAAAACATTAGAAAAACAATGAAATTATTGAAAATCGATATGAAATCAATCAAAACTTATTGATTTTAACTAGTTTCAGAAGTTTTGACAAAGTTATATTTAAGATTTTATGTTTTACACAACTTTTAATTACATAGCGATTTACATGCAAAATCTAGCTTTTTTCACTACTTTTTCAACGCTAGTTTGTAAATATCAATAACTGTTTGAAAACATTAGAAAAACAATGAAATTATTGAAAATCGATATGAAATCAATCAAAACTTATTGATTTTAACTAGTTTCAGAAGTTTTGACAAAGTTATATTTAAGATTTTATGTTTTACACAACTTTTAATTACATAGCGATTTACATGCAAAATCTAGCTTTTTTCACTACTTTTTCAACGCTAGATTGTAAATATCAATAACTCTTTGAAAACATTAGAAAAACAATGAAATTATTGAAAATCGATATGAAATCAATCAAAACTTATTGATTTTAACTAGTTTCAGAAGTTTTGACAAAGTTATATTTAAGATTTTATGTTTTACACAACTTTTAATTACATAGCGATTTACATGCAAAATCTAGCTGTTTTGACTACTTTTTAACGCTAGTTTGTAAATATAAATAACTTTTTGAAAACATTAGAAAAACAATGAAATTATTGAAAATCGATATGAAATCAATCAAAACTTATTGATTTTAACTAGTTTCAGAAGTTTTGTCAAACTTTTATTTAAGATTTTATGTTTTACACAACTTTTAATTACATAGCGATTTACATGCAAAATCTTGCTTTTTTCACTACTTTTTCAACGCTAGTTTGTAAATATCAATAACTGTTTGAAAACATTAGAAAAACAATGAAATTATTGAAAATCGATATGAAATCAATCAAAACTTATTGATTTTAACTAGTTTCAGAAGTTTTGACAAACTTTTATTTAAGATTTTATGTTTTACACAACTTTTAATTACATAGCGATTTACATGCAAAATCTAGCTTTTTTCACTACTTTTTCAACGCTAGATTGTAAATATCAATAACACTTTGAAAACATTAGAAAAACAATGAAATTATTGAAAATCGGTATGAAATCAATCAAAACTTATTGATTTTAACCAGTTTCAGAAGTTTTGACTAAGTTATATTTAAGATTTTATGTTTTACCCAACTTTTAATTACATAGCGATTTACATGCAAAATCTAGCTGTTTTGACTACTTTTTAACGCTAGATTGTAAATATCAATAACTCTTTGAAAACATTAGAAAAACAATGAAATTATTGAAAATCTGTATGAAATCAATCAAAACTTATTGATTTTAACTAGTTTCAGAAGTTTTGACAAAGTTATATTTAAGATTTTATGTTTTACACAACTTTTAATTACATAGCGATTTACATGCAAAATCTTGCTTTTTTCACTACTTTTTCAACGCTAGTTTGTAAATATCAATAACTGTTTGAAAACATTAGAAAACCAATGAAATTATTGAAAATCGATATGAAATCAATCAAAACTTATTGATTTTAACTAGTTTCAGAAGTTTTGACAAAGTTATATTTAAGATTTTATGTTTTACACAACTTTTAATTACATAGCGATTTACATGCAAAATCTAGCTTTTTTCACTACTTTTTCAACGCTAGTTTGTAAATATCAATAACTGTTTGAAAACATTAGAAAACCAATGAAATTATTGAAAATCGGTATGAAATCAATCAAAACTTATTGATTTTAACTAGTTTCAGAAGTTTTGACAAAGTTATATTTAAGATTTTATGTTTTACACAACTTTTAATTACATAGCGATTTACATGCAAAATCTAGCTTTTTTCACTACTTTTTCAACGCTAGTTTGTAAATATCAATAACTGTTTGACAACATTAGAAAAACAATGAAATTATTGAAAATCGATATGAAATCAATCAAAACTTATTGATTTTAACTAGTTTCAGAAGTTTTGACAAAGTTATATTTAAGATTTTATGTTTTACACAACTTTTAATTACATAGCGATTTACATGCAAAATCTAGCTGTTTTGACTACTTTTTAACGCTAGATTTTAAATATCAATAACTCTTTGAAAACATTAGAAAAACAATGAAATTATTGAAAATCGATATGAAATCAATCAAAACTTATTGATTTTAACTAGTTTCAGAAGTTTTGACAAAGTTATATTTAAGATTTTATGTTTTACACAACTTTTAATTACATAGCGATTTACATGCAAAATCTTGCTTTTTTCACTACTTTTTCAACGCTAGTTTGTAAATATCAATAACTGTTTGAAAACATTAGAAAAACAATGAAATTATTGAAAATCGATATGAAATCAATCAAAACTTATTGATTTTAACTAGTTTCATAAGTTTTGACAAAGTTTTATTTAAGATTTTATGTTTTACACAACTTTTAATTACATAGCGATTTACATGCAAAATCTAGCTTTTTTCACTACTTTTTCAACGCTAGATTATAAATATCAATAACACTTTGAAAACATTAGAAAAACAATGAAATTATTGAAAATCGGTATGAAATCAATCAAAACTTATTGATTTTAACCAGTTTCAGAAGTTTTGACTAAGTTATATTTAAGATTTTATGTTTTACCCAACTTTTAATTACATAGCGATTTACATGCAAAATCTAGCTGTTTTGACTACTTTTTAACGCTAGATTGTAAATATCAATAACTCTTTGAAAACATTAGAAAAACAATGAAATTATTGAAAATCGATATGAAATCAATCAAAACTTATTGATTTTAACTAGTTTCAGAAGTTTTGACAAAGTTATATTTAAGATTTTATGTTTTACACAACTTTTAATTACATAGCGATTTACATGCAAAATCTTGCTTTTTTCACTACTTTTTCAACGCTAGTTTGTAAATATCAATAACTGTTTGAAAACATTAGAAAAACAATGAAATTATTGAAAATCGATATGAAATCAATCAAAACTTATTGATTTTAACTAGTTTCAGAAGTTTTGACAAAGTTATATTTAAGATTTTATGTTTTACACAACTTTTAATTACATAGGGATTTACATGCAAAATCTAGCTTTTTTCACTACTTTTTCAACGCTAGTTTGTAAATATCAATAACTGTTTGAAAACATTAGAAAAACAATGAAATTATTGAAAATCGATATGAAATCAATCAAAACTTATTGATTTTAACTAGTTTCAGAAGTTTTGACAAAGTTATATTTAAGATTTTATGTTTTACACAACTTTTAATTACATAGCGATTTACATGCAAAATCTAGCTGTTTTGACTACTTTTTAACGCTAGTTTGTAAATATCAATAACACTTTGAAAACATTAGAAAACCAATGAAATTATTGAAAATCGATATGAAATCAATCAAAACTTATTGATTTTAACTAGTTTCAGAAGTTTTGACAAAGTTATATTTAAGATTTTATGTTTTATCCAACTTTTAATTACATAGCGATTTACATGCAAAATCTAGCTTTTTTCACTACTTTTTCAACGCTAGATTGTAAATATCAATAACTCTTTGAAAACATTAGAAAAACAATGAAATTATTGAAAATCGATATGAAATCAATCAAAACTTATTGATTTTAACTAGTTTCAGAAGTTTTGACAAAGTTATATTTAAGATTTTATGTTTTACACAACTTTTAATTACATAGCGATTTACATGCAAAATCTAGCTGTTTTGACTACTTTTTAACGCTAGTTTGTAAATATAAATAACTTTTTGAAAACATTAGAAAAACAATGAAATTATTGAAAATCGATATGAAATCAATCAAAACTTATTGATTTTAACTAGTTTCAGAAGTTTTGTCAAACTTTTATTTAAGATTTTATGTTTTACACAACTTTTAATTACATAGCGATTTACATGCAAAATCTTGCTTTTTTCACTACTTTTTCAACGCTAGTTTGTAAATATCAATAACTGTTTGAAAACATTAGAAAAACAATGAAATTATTGAAAATCGATATGAAATCAATCAAAACTTATTGATTTTAACTAGTTTCAGAAGTTTTGAAAAACTTTTATTTAAGATTTTATGTTTTACACAACTTTTAATTACATAGCGATTTACATGCAAAATCTAGCTTTTTTCACTACTTTTTCAACGCTAGATTGTAAATATCAATAACACTTTGAAAACATTAGAAAAACAATGAAATTATTGAAAATCGGTATGAAATCAATCAAAACTTATTGATTTTAACCAGTTTCAGAAGTTTTGACTAAGTTATATTTAAGATTTTATGTTTTACCCAACTTTTAATTACATAGCGATTTACATGCAAAATCTAGCTGTTTTGACTACTTTTTAACGCTAGATTGTAAATATAAATAACTCTTTGAAAACATTAGAAAAACAATGAAATTATTGAAAATCTGTATGAAATCAATCAAAACTTATTGATTTTAACTAGTTTCAGAAGTTTTGACAAAGTTATATTTAAGATTTTATGTTTTACACAACTTTTAATTACATAGCGATTTACATGCAAAATCTTGCTTTTTTCACTACTTTTTCAACGCTAGTTTGTAAATATCAATAACTGTTTGAAAACATTAGAAAACCAATGAAATTATTGAAAATCGATATGAAATCAATCAAAACTTATTGATTTTAACTAGTTTCAGAAGTTTTGACAAAGTTATATTTAAGATTTTATGTTTTACACAACTTTTAATTACATAGCGATTTACATGCAAAATCTAGCTTTTTTCACTACTTTTTCAACGCTAGTTTGTAAATATCAATAACTGTTTGAAAACATTAGAAAACCAATGAAATTATTGAAAATCGGTATGAAATCAAACAAAACTTATTGATTTTAACTAGTTTCAGAAGTTTTGACAAAGTTATATTTAAGATTTTATGTTTTACACAACTTTTAATTACATAGCGATTTACATGCAAAATCTAGCTGTTTTGACTACTTTTTAACGCTAGATTTTAAATATCAATAACTCTTTGAAAACATTAGAAAAACAATGAAATTATTGAAAATCGATATGAAATCAATCAAAACTTATTGATTTTAACTAGTTTCAGAAGTTTTGACAAAGTTATATTTAAGATTTTATGTTTTACACAACTTTTAATTACATAGCGATTTACATGCAAAATCTTGCTTTTTTCACTACTTTTTCAACGCTAGTTTGTAAATATCAATAACTGTTTGAAAACATTAGAAAAACAATGAAATTATTGAAAATCGATATGAAATCAATCAAAACTTATTGATTTTAACTAGTTTCATAAGTTTTGACAAAGTTTTATTTAAGATTTTATGTTTTACACAACTTTTAATTACATAGCGATTTACATGCAAAATCTAGCTTTTTTCACTACTTTTTCAACGCTAGATTATAAATATCAATAACACTTTGAAAACATTAGAAAAACAATGAAATTATTGAAAATCGGTATGAAATCAATCAAAACTAATTGATTTTAACCAGTTTCAGAAGTTTTGACTAAGTTATATTTAAGATTTTATGTTTTATCCAACTTTTAATTACATAGCGATTTACATGCAAAATCTAGCTGTTTTGACTACTTTTTAACGCTAGATTGTAAATATCAATAACTCTTTGAAAACATTAGAAAAACAATGAAATTATTGAAAATCGATATGAAATCAATCAAAACTTATTGATTTTAACTAGTTTCAGAAGTTTTGACAAAGTTATATTTAAGATTTTATGTTTTACACAACTTTTAATTACATAGCGATTTACATGCAAAATCTTGCTTTTTTCACTACTTTTTCAACGCTAGTTTGTAAATATCAATAACTGTTTGAAAACATTAGAAAAACAATGAAATTATTGAAAATCGATATGAAATCAATCAAAACTTATTGATTTTAACTAGTTTCAGAAGTTTTGACAAAGTTATATTTAAGATTTTATGTTTTACACAACTTTTAATTACATAGGGATTTACATGCAAAGTCTAGCTTTTTTCACTACTTTTTCAACGCTAGTTTGTAAATATCAATAACTGTTTGAAAACATTAGAAAAACAATGAAATTATTGAAAATCGATATGAAATCAATCAAAACTTATTGATTTTAACTAGTTTCAGAAGTTTTGACAAACTTTTATTTAAGATTTTATGTTTTACACAACTTTTAATTACATAGCGATTTACATGCAAAATCTAGCTTTTTTCACTACTTTTTCAACGCTAGATTGTAAATATCAATAACTCTTTGAAAACATTAGAAAACCAATGAAATTATTGAAAATCGATAAGAAATCAATCAAAACTTATTGATTTTAACTAGTTTCAGAAGTTTTGATAAAGTTATATTTAAGATTTTATGTTTTACACAACTTTTAATTACATAGCGATTTACATGCAAAATCTTGCTTTTTTCACTCCTTTTTCAACGCTAGATTGTAAATATCAATAACACTTTGAAAACATTAGAAAAACAATGAAATTATTGAAAATCGGTATGAAATCAATCAAAACTTATTGATTTTAACCAGTTTCAGAAGTTTTGACTAAGTTATATTTAAGATTTTATGTTTTACCCAACTTTTAATTACATAGCGATTTACATGCAAAATCTAGCTGTTTTGACTACTTTTTAACGCTAGATTGTAAATATCAATAACTCTTTGAAAACATTAGAAAAACAATGAAATTATTGAAAATCTGTATGAAATCAATCAAAACTTATTGATTTTAACTAGTTTCAGAAGTTTTGACAAAGTTATATTTAAGATTTTATGTTTTACACAACTTTTAATTACATAGCGATTTACATGCAAAATCTTGCTTTTTTCACTACTTTTTCAACGCTAGTTTGTAAATATCAATAACTGTTTGAAAACATTAGAAAACCAATGAAATTATTGAAAATCGATATGAAATCAATCAAAACTTATTGATTTTAACTAGTTTCAGAAGTTTTGACAAAGTTATATTTAAGATTTTATGTTTTACACAACTTTTAATTACATAGCGATTTACATGCAAAATCTAGCTTTTTTCACTACTTTTTCAACGCTAGTTTGTAAATATCAATAACTGTTTGAAAACATTAGAAAAACAATGAAATTATTGAAAATCGATATGAAATCAATCAAAACTTATTGATTTTAACTAGTTTCAGAAGTTTTGACAAAGTTATATTTAAGATTTTATGTTTTACACAACTTTTAATTACATAGCGATTTACATGCAAAATCTAGCTGTTTTGACTACTTTTTAACGCTAGATTGTAAATATCAATAACACTTTGAAAACATTAGAAAAACAATGAAATTATTGAAAATCGGTATGAAATCAATCAAAACTTATTGATTTTAACTAGTTTCAGAAGTTTTGATAAAGTTATATTTAAGATTTTATGTTTTACACAACTTTTAATTACATAGCGATTTACATGCAAAATCTAGCTTTTTTCACTACTTTTTCAACGCTAGATTGTAAATATCAATAACACTTTGAAAACATTAGAAAAACAATGAAATTATTGAAAATCGGTATGAAATCAATCAAAACTTATTGATTTTAACCAGTTTCAGAAGTTTTGACTAAGTTATATTTAAGATTTTATGTTTTACCCAACTTTTAATTACATAGCGATTTACATGCAAAATCTAGCTGTTTTGACTACTTTTTAACGCTAGATTGTAAATATCAATAACTCTTTGAAAACATTAGAAAAACAATGAAATTATTGAAAATCGGTATGAAATCAATCAAAACTTATTGATTTTAACTAGTTTCAGAAGTTTTGACAAAGTTATATTTAAGATTTTATGTTTTACACAACTTTTAATTACATAGCGATTTACATGCAAAATCTTGCTTTTTTCACTACTTTTCACAACGCTAGTTTGTAAATATCAATAACTGTTTGAAAACATTAGAAAACCAATGAAATTATTGAAAATCGATATGAAATCAATCAAAACTTATTGATTTTAACTAGTTTCAGAAGTTTTGACAAAGTTATATTTAAGATTTTATGTTTTACACAACTTTTAATTACATAGCGATTTACATGCAAAATCTAGCTTTTTTCACTACTTTTTCAACGCTAGTTTGTAAATATCAATAACTGTTTGAAAACATTAGAAAAACAATGAAATTATTGAAAATCGATATGAAATCAATCAAAACTTATTGATTTTAACTAGTTTCAGAAGTTTTGACAAAGTTATATTTAAGATTTTATGTTTTACACAACTTTTAATTACATAGCGATTTACATGCAAAATCTAGCTTTTTTCACTACTTTTTCAACGCTAGTTTGTAAATATCAATAACTGTTTGAAAACATTAGAAAAACAATGAAATTATTGAAAATCGATATGAAATCAATCAAAACTTATTGATTTTAACTAGTTTCAGAAGTTTTGACAAACTTTTATTTAAGATTTTATGTTTTACACAACTTTTAATTACATAGCGATTTACATGCAAAATCTAGCTTTTTTCACTACTTTTTCAACGCTAGTTTGTAAATATCAATAACTTTTTGAAAACATTAGAAAAACAATGAAATTATTGAAAATCGATATGAAATCAATCAAAACTTATTGATTTTAACTAGTTTCATAAGTTTTGACAAAGTTTTATTTAAGATTTTATGTTTTACACAACTTTTAATTACATAGCGATTTACATGCAAAATCTAGCTTTTTTCACTACTTTTTCAACGCTAGATTGTAAATATCAATAACACTTTGAAAACATTAGAAAAACAATGAAATTATTGAAAATCGGTATGAAATCAATCAAAACTTATTGATTTTAACCAGTTTCAGAAGTTTCGACTAAGTTATATTTAAGATTTTATGTTTTACCCAACTTTTAATTACATAGCGATTTACATGCAAAATCTAGCTGTTTTGACTACTTTTTAACGCTAGATTGTAAATATCAATAACTCTTTGAAAACATTAGAAAAACAATGAAATTATTGAAAATCGATATGAAATCAATCAAAACTTATTGATTTTAACTAGTTTCAGAAGTTTTGACAAAGTTATATTTAAGATTTTATGTTTTACACAACTTTTAATTACATAGCGATTTACATGCAAAATCTTGCTTTTTTCACTACTTTTTCAACGCTAGTTTGTAAATATCAATAACTGTTTGAAAACATTAGAAAAACAATGAAATTATTGAAAATCGATATGAAATCAATCAAAACTTATTGATTTTAACTAGTTTCAGAAGTTTTGACAAACTTTTATTTAAGATTTTATGTTTTACACAACTTTTAATTACATAGCGATTTACATGCAAAATCTTGCTTTTTTCACTACTTTTTCAACGCTAGTTTGTAAATATCAATAACTGTTTGAAAACATTAGAAAACCAATGAAATTATTGAAAATCGATATGAAATCAATCAAAACTTATTGATTTTAACTAGTTTCAGAAGTTTTGACAAAGTTATATTTAAGATTTTATGTTTTACACAACTTTTAATTACATAGCGATTAACATGCAAAATCTAGCTTTTTTCACTACTTTTTCAACGCTAGTTTGTAAACATCAATAACTGTTTGAAAACATTAGAAAAACAATGAAATTATTGAAAATCGATATGAAATCAATCAAAACTTATTGATTTTAACTAGTTTCAGAAGTTTTGACAAAGTTATATTTAAGATTTTATGTTTTACACAACTTTTAATTACATAGCGATTTACATGCAAAATCTAGCTGTTTTGACTACTTTTTAACGCTAGTTTGTAAATATCAATAACACTTTGAAAACATTAGAAAACCAATGAAATTATTGAAAATCGATATGAAATCAATCAATCTTATTGATTTTAACTAGTTTCAGAAGTTTTGACAAAGTTATATTTAAGATTTTATGTTTTACACAACTTTTAATTACATAGCGATTTACATGCAAAATCTTGCTTTTTTCACTACTTTTTCAACGCTAGTTTGTAAATATCAATAACTGTTTGAAAACATTAGAAAAACAATGAAATTATTGAAAATCGATATGAAATCAATCAAAACTTATTGATTTTAACTAGTTTCAGAAGTTTTGACAAAGTTATATTTAAGATTTTATGTTTTACACAACTTTTAATTACATAGGGATTTACATGCAAAATCTAGCTTTTTTCACTACTTTTTCAACGCTAGTTTGTAAATATCAATAACTGTTTGAAAACATTAGAAAAACAATGAAATTATTGAAAATCGATATGAAATCAATCAAAACTTATTGATTTTAACTAGTTTCAGAAGTTTTGACAAAGTTATATTTAAGATTTTATGTTTTACACAACTTTTAATTACATAGCGATTTACATGCAAAATCTAGCTTTTTTCACTACTTTTTCAACGCTAGTTTGTAAATATCAATAACTTTTTGAAAACATTAGAAAAACAATGAAATTATTGAAAATCGATATGAAATCAATCAAAACTTATTGATTTTAACTAGTTTCATAAGTTTTGACAAAGTTTTATTTAAGATTTTATGTTTTACACAACTTTTAATTACATAGCGATTTACATGCAAAATCTAGCTTTTTTCACTACTTTTTCAACGCTAGATTGTAAATATCAATAACACTTTGAAAACATTAGAAAAACAATGAAATTATTGAAAATCGGTATGAAATCAATCAAAACTTATTGATTTTAACCAGTTTCAGAAGTTTTGACTAAGTTATATTTAAGATTTTATGTTTTACCCAACTTTTAATTACATAGCGATTTACATGCAAAATCTAGCTGTTTTGACTACTTTTTAACGCTATATTGTAAATATCAATAACTCTTTGAAAACATTAGAAAAACAATGAAATTATTGAAAATCGATATGAAATCAATCAAAACTTATTGATTTTAACTAGTTTCAGAAGTTTTGACAAAGTTATATTTAAGATTTTATGTTTTACACAACTTTTAATTACATAGCGATTTACATGCAAAATCTTGCTTTTTTCACTACTTTTTCAACGCTAGTTTGTAAATATCAATAACTGTTTGAAAACATTAGAAAAACAATGAAATTATTGAAAATCGATATGAAATCAATCAAAACTTATTGATTTTAACTAGTTTCAGAAGTTTTGACAAAGTTATATTTAAGATTTTATGTTTTACACAACTTTTAATTACATAGGGATTTACATGCAAAATCTAGCTTTTTTCACTACTTTTTCAACGCTAGTTTGTAAATATCAATAACTATTTGAAAACATTAGAAAAACAATGAAATTATTGAAAATCGATATGAAATCAATCAAAACTTATTGATTTTAACTATTTTTTTGAAGTTTTGACTAAGTTATATTTAAGATTTTATGTTTTACCCAACTTTTAATTACATAGCGATTTACATGCAAAATCTAGCTGTTTTGACTACTTTTTAACGCTAGATTGTAAATATCAATAACTCTTTGAAAACATTAGAAAAACAATGAAATTATTGAAAATCGATATGAAATCAATCAAAACTTATTGATTTTAACTAGTTTCAGAAGTTTTGACAAAGTTATATTTAAGATTTTATGTTTTACACAACTTTTAATTACATAGCGATTTACATGCAAAATCTAGCTTTTTTCACTACTTTTTCAACGCTAGTTTGTAAATATCAATAACTTTTTGAAAACATTAGAAAAACAATGAAATTATTGAAAATCGATATGAAATCAATCAAAACTTATTGATTTTAACTAGTTTCATAAGTTTTGACAAAGTTTTATTTAAGATTTTATGTTTTACACAACTTTTAATTACATTGCGATTTACATGCAAAATCTAGCTTTTTTCACTACTTTTTCAACGCTAGATTGTAAATATCAATAACACTTTGAAAACATTAGAAAAACAATGAAATTATTGAAAATCGGTATGAAATCAATCAAAACTTATTGATTTTAACCAGTTTCAGAAGTTTTGACTAAGTTATATTTAAGATTTTATGTTTTACACAACTTTTAATTACATAGGGATTTACATGCAAAATCTAGCTTTTTTCACTACTTTTTCAACGCTAGTTTGTAAATATCAATAACTGTTTGAAAACATTAGAAAAACAATGAAATTATTGAAAATCGGTATGAAATTAATCAAAACTTATTGATTTTAACCATTCAGAAGTTTTGACTAAGTTATATTTAAGATTTTATGTTTTACCCAACTTTTAATTACATAGCGATTTACATGCAAAATCTAGCTGTTTTGACTACTTTTTAACGCTATATTGTAAATATCAATAACTCTTTGAAAACATTAGAAAAACAATGAAATTATTGAAAATCGATATGAAATCAATCAAAACTTATTGATTTTAACTAGTTTCAGAAGTTTTGACAAAGTTATATTTAAGATTTTACGTTTTACACAACTTTTAATTACATAGCGATTTACATGCAAAATCTTGCTTTTTTCACTACTTTTTCAACGCTAGTTTGTAAATATTAATAACTGTTTGAAAACATTAGAAAAACAATGAAATTATTGAAAATCGATATGAAATCAATCAAAACTTATTGATTTTAACTAGTTTCAGAAGTTTTGACAAAGTTATATTTAAGATTTTATGTTTTACACAACTTTTAATTACATAGCGATTTACATGCAAAATCTAGCTGTTTTGACTACTTTTTAACGCTAGTTTGTAAATATCAATAACACTTTGAAAACATTAGAAAACCAATGAAATTATTGAAAATCGATATGAAATCAATCAAAACTTATTGATTTTAACTAGTTTCAGAAGTTTTGACAAAGTTATATTTAAGATTTTATGTTTTACACAACTTTTAATTACATAGCGATTTACATGCAAAATCTAGCTTTTTTCACTACTTTTTCAACGCTAGTTTGTAAATATCAATAACTTTTTGAAAACATTAGAAAAACAATGAAATTATTGAAAATCGATATGAAATCAATCAAAACTTATTGATTTTAACTAGTTTCATAAGTTTTGACAAACTTTTATTTAAGATTTTATGTTTTACACAACTTTTAATTACATAGCGATTTACATGCAAAATCTAGCTTTTTTCACTACTTTTTCAACGCTAGATTGTAAATATCAATAACACTTTGAAAACATTAGAAAAACAATGAAATTATTGAAAATCGATATGAAATCAATCAAAACTTATTGATTTTAACCAGTTTCAGAAGTTTTGACAAAGTTATATTTAAGATTTTATGTTTTACACAACTTTTAATTACATAGCGATTTACATGCAAAATCTAGCTTTTTTCACTACTTTTTCAACGTTAGTTTGTAAATATCAATAACTTTTTGAAAACATTAGAAAAACAATGAAATTATTGAAAATCGATATGAAATCAATCAAAACTTATTGATTTTAACTAGTTTCATAAGTTTTGACAAACTTTTATTTAAGATTTTATGTTTTACACAACTTTTAATTACATAGCGATTTACATGCAAAATCTAGCTTTTTTCACTACTTTTTAACGCTAGATTGTAAATATAAATAACTCTTTGAAAACATTAGAAAAACAATGAAATTATTGAAAATCGGTATGAAATCAATCAAAACTTATTGATTTTAACCAGTTTCAGAAGTTTTGACTAAGTTATATTTAAGATTTTATGTTTTACCCAACTTTGAATTACATAGCGATTTACATGCAAAATCTAGCTGTTTTGACTACTTTTTAACGCTAGATTGTAAATATCAATAACTGTTTGAAAACATTAGAAAACCAATGAAATTATTGAAAATCGATATGAAATCAATCAAAACTTATTGATTTTAACTAGTTTCAGAAGTTTTGACAAAGTTATATTTAAGATTTTATGTTTTACACAACTTTTAATTACATAGCGATTTACATGCAAAATCTAGCTTTTTTCACTACTTTTTCAACGCTAGTGTGTAAATATCAATAACTGTTTGAAAACATTAGAAAAACAATGAAATTATTGAAAATCGATATGAAATCAATCAAAACTTATTGATTTTAACTAGTTTCAGAAGTTTTGACAAAGTTATATTTAAGATTTTATGTTTTACACAACTTTTAATTACATAGCGATTTACATGCAAATTCTAGCTGTTTTGACTACTTTTTAACGCTAGTTTGTAAATATCAATAACACTTTGAAAACATTAGAAAACCAATGAAATTATTGAAAATCGATATGAAATCAATCAAAACTTATTGATTTTAACTAGTTTCAGAAGTTTTGACAAAGTTATATTTAAGATTTTATGTTTTACACAACTTTTAATTACATAGCGATTTACATGCAAAATCTAGCTTTTTTCACTACTTTTTAAACGCTAGTGTGTAAATATCAATAACTGTTTGAAAACATTAGAAAAACAATGAAATTATTGAAAATCGATATGAAATCAATCAAAACTTATTGATTTTAACTAGTTTCAGAAGTTTTGACAAAGTTATATTTAAGATTTTATGTTTTACACAACTTTTAATAACATAGCGATTTACATGCAAAATCTAGCTTTTTTCACTACTTTTTCAACGCTAGTTTGTAAATATCAAAAAACTGTTTGAAAACATTAGAAAAACAATGAAATTATTGAAAATCGATATGAAATCAATCAAAACTTATTGATTTTAACTAGTTTCAGAAGTTTTGACAAAGTTATATTTAAGATTTTATGTTTTACACAACTTTGAATTACATAGAGATTTACATGCAAAATCTAGCTTTTTTCACTACTTTTTCAACGCTAGATTGTAAATATCAATAACTCTTTGAAAACATTAGAAAAACAATGAAATTATTGAAAATCGATATGAAATCAATCAAAACTTATTGATTTTAACTAGTTTCAGAAGTTTTGACAAAGTTATATTTAAGATTTTATGTTTTACACAACTTTTAATTACATAGCGATTTACATGCAAAATCTAGCTGTTTTCACTACTTTTTAACGCTAGTTTGTAAATATAAATAACTTTTTGAAAACATTAGAAAAACAATGAAATTATTGAAAATCGATATGAAATCAATCAAAACTTATTGATTTTAACTAGTTTCAGAAGTTTTGTCAAACTTTTATTTAAGATTTTATGTTTTACACAACTTTTAATTACATAGCGATTTACATGCAAAATCTAGCTTTTTTCACTACTTTTTCAACGCTAGTTTGTAAATATCAATAACTGTTTGAAAACATTAGAAAAACAATGAAATTATTGAAAATCGATATGAAATCAATCAAAACTTATTGATTTTAACTAGTTTCAGAAGTTTTGACAAAGTTATATTTAAGATTTTATGTTTTACACAACTTTTAATTACATAGCGATTTACATGCAAAATCTAGCTGTTTTGACTACTTTTTAACGCTAGTTTGTAAATATCAATAACACTTTGAAAACATTAGAAAACCAATGAAATTATTGAAAATCGATATGAAATCAATCAAAACTTATTGATTTTAACTAGTTTCAGAAGTTTTGACAAAGTTATATTTAAGATTTTATGTTTTACACAACTTTTAATTACATAGCGATTTACACGCAAAATCTAGCTTTTTTCACTACTTTTTCAACGCTAGTTTGTAAATATCAATAACTTTTTGAAAACATTAGAAAAACAATGAAATTATTGAAAATCGATATGAAATCAATCAAAACTTATTGATTTTAACTAGTTTCATAAGTTTTGACAAACTTTTATTTAAGATTTTATGTTTTACACAACTTTTAATTACATAGCGATTTACATGCAAAATCTAGCTTTTTTCACTACTTTTTAAACGCTAGTGTGTAAATATCAATAACTGTTTGAAAACATTAGAAAAACAATGAAATTATTGAAAATCGATATGAAATCAATCAAAACTTATTGATTTTAACTAGTTTCAGAAGTTTTGACAAAGTTATATTTAAGATTTTATGTTTTACACAACTTTTAATAACATAGCGATTTACATGCAAAATCTAGCTTTTTTCACTACTTTTTCAACGCTAGTTTGTAAATATCAAAAAACTGTTTGAAAACATTAGAAAAACAATGAAATTATTGAAAATCGATATGAAATCAATCAAAACTTATTGATTTTAACTAGTTTCAGAAGTTTTGACTAAGTTATATTTAAGATTTTATGTTTTACCCAACTTTGAATTACATAGCGATTTACATGCAAAATCTAGCTGTTTTGACTACTTTTTAACGCTAGATTGTAAATATCAATAACTGTTTGAAAACATTAGAAAACCAATGAAATTATTGAAAATCGATATGAAATCAATCAAAACTTATTGATTTTAACTAGTTTCAGAAGTTTTGACAAAGTTATATTTAAGATTTTATGTTTTACACAACTTTTAATTACATAGCGATTTACATGCAAAATCTAGCTTTTTTCACTACTTTTTCAACGCTAGTGTGTAAATATCAATAACTGTTTGAAAACATTAGAAAAACAATGAAATTATTGAAAATCGATATGAAATCAATCAAAACTTATTGATTTTAACTAGTTTCAGAAGTTTTGACAAAGTTATATTTAAGATTTTATGTTTTACACAACTTTTAATTACATAGCGATTTACATGCAAATTCTAGCTGTTTTGACTACTTTTTAACGCTAGTTTGTAAATATCAATAACACTTTGAAAACATTAGAAAACCAATGAAATTATTGAAAATCGATATGAAATCAATCAAAACTTATTGATTTTAACTAGTTTCAGAAGTTTTGACAAAGTTATATTTAAGATTTTATGTTTTACACAACTTTTAATTACATAGCGATTTACATGCAAAATCTAGCTTTTTTCACTACTTTTTAAACGCTAGTGTGTAAATATCAATAACTGTTTGAAAACATTAGAAAAACAATGAAATTATTGAAAATCGATATGAAATCAATCAAAACTTATTGATTTTAACTAGTTTCAGAAGTTTTGACAAAGTTATATTTAAGATTTTATGTTTTACACAACTTTTAATAACATAGCGATTTACATGCAAAATCTAGCTTTTTTCACTACTTTTTCAACGCTAGTTTGTAAATATCAAAAAACTGTTTGAAAACATTAGAAAAACAATGAAATTATTGAAAATCGATATGAAATCAATCAAAACTTATTGATTTTAACTAGTTTCAGAAGTTTTGACAAAGTTATATTTAAGATTTTATGTTTTACACAACTTTGAATTACATAGAGATTTACATGCAAAATCTAGCTTTTTTCACTACTTTTTCAACGCTAGATTGTAAATATCAATAACTCTTTGAAAACATTAGAAAAACAATGAAATTATTGAAAATCGATATGAAATCAATCAAAACTTATTGATTTTAACTAGTTTCAGAAGTTTTGACAAAGTTATATTTAAGATTTTATGTTTTACACAACTTTTAATTACATAGCGATTTACATGCAAAATCTAGCTGTTTTCACTACTTTTTAACGCTAGTTTGTAAATATAAATAACTTTTTGAAAACATTAGAAAAACAATGAAATTATTGAAAATCGATATGAAATCAATCAAAACTTATTGATTTTAACTAGTTTCAGAAGTTTTGTCAAACTTTTATTTAAGATTTTATGTTTTACACAACTTTTAATTACATAGCGATTTACATGCAAAATCTAGCTTTTTTCACTACTTTTTCAACGCTAGTTTGTAAATATCAATAACTGTTTGAAAACATTAGAAAAACAATGAAATTATTGAAAATCGATATGAAATCAATCAAAACTTATTGATTTTAACTAGTTTCAGAAGTTTTGACAAAGTTATATTTAAGATTTTATGTTTTACACAACTTTTAATTACATAGCGATTTACATGCAAAATCTAGCTGTTTTGACTACTTTTTAACGCTAGTTTGTAAATATCAATAACACTTTGAAAACATTAGAAAACCAATGAAATTATTGAAAATCGATATGAAATCAATCAAAACTTATTGATTTTAACTAGTTTCAGAAGTTTTGACAAAGTTATATTTAAGATTTTATGTTTTACACAACTTTTAATTACATAGCGATTTACACGCAAAATCTAGCTTTTTTCACTACTTTTTCAACGCTAGTTTGTAAATATCAATAACTTTTTGAAAACATTAGAAAAACAATGAAATTATTGAAAATCGATATGAAATCAATCAAAACTTATTGATTTTAACTAGTTTCATAAGTTTTGACAAACTTTTATTTAAGATTTTATGTTTTACACAACTTTTAATTACATAGCGATTTACATGCAAAATCTAGCTTTTTTCACTACTTTTTAAACGCTAGTGTGTAAATATCAATAACTGTTTGAAAACATTAGAAAAACAATGAAATTATTGAAAATCGATATGAAATCAATCAAAACTTATTGATTTTAACTAGTTTCAGAAGTTTTGACAAAGTTATATTTAAGATTTTATGTTTTACACAACTTTTAATAACATAGCGATTTACATGCAAAATCTAGCTTTTTTCACTACTTTTTCAACGCTAGTTTGTAAATATCAAAAAACTGTTTGAAAACATTAGAAAAACAATGAAATTATTGAAAATCGATATGAAATCAATCAAAACTTATTGATTTTAACTAGTTTCAGAAGTTTTGACAAAGTTATATTTAAGATTTTATGTTTTACACAACTTTTAATTACATAGCGAATTACATGCAAAATCTAGCTTTTTTCACTACTTTTTCAACGCTAGATTGTAAATATCAATAACTCTTTGAAAACATTAGAAAAACAATGAAATTATTGAAAATCGATATGAAATCAATCAAAACTTATTGATTTTAACTAGTTTCAGAAGTTTTGTCAAAGTTATATTTAAGATTTTATGTTTTACACAACTTTTAATTACATAGCGATTTACATGCAAAATCTAGCTGTTTTCACTACTTTTTAACGCTAGTTTGTAAATATCAATAACTGTTTGAAAACATTAGAAAACCAATGAAATTATTGAAAATCGATATGAAATCAATCAAAACTTATTGATTTTAACTAGTTTCAGAAGTTTTGACAAAGTTATATTTAAGATTTTATGTTTTACACAACTTTTAATTACATAGCGATTTACATGCAAAATCTAGCTGTTTTGACTACTTTTTAACGCTAGTTTGTAAATATCAATAACACTTTGAAAACATTAGAAAACCAATGAAATTATTGAAAATCGATATGAAATCAATCAAAACTTATTGATTTTAACTAGTTTCAGAAGTTTTGACAAAGTTATATTTAAGATTTTATGTTTTACACAACTTTTAATTACATAGCGATTTACACGCAAAATCTAGCTTTTTTCACTACTTTTTCAACGCTAGTTTGTAAATATCAATAACTTTTTGAAAACATTAGAAAAACAATGAAATTATTGAAAATCGATATGAAATCAATCAAAACTTATTGATTTTAACTAGTTTCATAAGTTTTGACAAACTTTTATTTAAGATTTTATGTTTTACACAACTTTTAATTACATAGCGATTTACATGCAAAATCTAGCTTTTTTCACTACTTTTTAAACGCTAGTGTGTAAATATCAATAACTGTTTGAAAACATTAGAAAAACAATGAAATTATTGAAAATCGATATGAAATCAATCAAAACTTATTGATTTTAACTAGTTTCAGAAGTTTTGACAAAGTTATATTTAAGATTTTATGTTTTACACAACTTTTAATAACATAGCGATTTACATGCAAAATCTAGCTTTTTTCACTACTTTTTCAACGCTAGTTTGTAAATATCAAAAAACTGTTTGAAAACATTAGAAAAACAATGAAATTATTGAAAATCGATATGAAATCAATCAAAACTTATTGATTTTAACTAGTTTCAGAAGTTTTGACAAAGTTATATTTAAGATTTTATGTTTTACACAACTTTTAATTACATAGCGAATTACATGCAAAATCTAGCTTTTTTCACTACTTTTTCAACGCTAGATTGTAAATATCAATAACTCTTTGAAAACATTAGAAAAACAATGAAATTATTGAAAATCGATATGAAATCAATCAAAACTTATTGATTTTAACTAGTTTCAGAAGTTTTGTCAAAGTTATATTTAAGATTTTATGTTTTACACAACTTTTAATTACATAGCGATTTACATGCAAAATCTAGCTGTTTTCACTACTTTTTAACGCTAGTTTGTAAATATAAATAACTTTTTGAAAACATTAGAAAAACAATGAAATTATTGAAAATCGATATGAAATCAATCAAAACTTATTGATTTTAACTAGTTTCAGAAGTTTTCTCAAACTTTTATTTAAGATTTTATGTTTTACACAACTTTTAATTACATAGCGATTTACATGCAAAATCTAGCTTTTTTCACTACTTTTTCAACGCTAGAATGTAAATATCAATAACTGTTGAAAACATTAGAAAACCAATGAAATTATTGAAAATCGATAAGAAATCAATCAAAACTTATTGATTTTAACTAGTTTCAGAAGTTTTGATAAAGTTATATTAAGATTTTATGTTTTACCCAACTTTTAATTACATAGCGATTTACATGCAAAATCAAGCTGTTTTGACTACTTTTTAACGCTAGATTGTAAATATCAATAACTCTTGAAAACATTAGAAAAACAATGAAATTATTGAAAATCGATATGAAATCAATCAAAACTTATTGATTTTAACTAGTTTCAGAAGTTTTGACAAAGTTATATTTAAGATTTTATGTTTTACACAACTTTTAATTACATAGCGATTTAACATGCAAAATCTTGCTTTTTTCACTACTTTTCAACGCTAGTTTGTAAATATCAATAACTGTTTGAAAACATTAGAAAACCAATGAAATTATTGAAAATCGATATGAAATCAATCAAAACTTATTGATTTTTACTAGTTTCAGAAGTTTTGACAAAGTTATATTTAAGATTTTATGTTTTACACAACTTTTAATTACATAGCGATTTACATGCAAAATCTAGCTGTTTTGACTACTTTTTAACGCTAGTTTGTAAATATCAATAACACTTTGAAAACATTAGAAAACCAATGAAATTATTGAAAATCGATATGAAATCAATCAAAACTTATTGATTTTAACTAGTTTCAGAAGTTTTGACAAAGTTATATTTAAGATTTTATGTTTTACACAACTTTTAATTACATAGCGATTTACACGCAAAATCTAGCTTTTTTCACTACTTTTCAACGCTAGTTTGTAAATATCAATAACTTTTTGAAAACATTAGAAAAACAATGAAATTATTGAAAATCGATATGAAATCAATCAAACTTATTGATTTTAACTAGTTTCATAAGTTTTGACAAACTTTTATTTAAGATTTTATGTTTTACACAACTTTTAATTACATAGCGATTTACATGCAAAATCTAGCTTTTTTCACTACTTTTTAAACGCTAGTGTGTAAATATCAATAACTGTTTGAAAACATTAGAAAAACAATGAAATTATTGAAAATCGATATGAAATCAATCAAAACTTATTGATTTTAACTAGTTTCAGAAGTTTTGACAAAGTTATATTTAAGATTTTATGTTTTACACAACTTTTAATAACATAGCGATTTACATGCAAAATCTAGCTTTTTTCACTACTTTTTCAACGCTAGTTTGTAAATATCAAAAAACTGTTTGTAAACATTAGAAAAACAATGAAATTATTGAAAATCGATATGAAATCAATCAAAACTTATTGATTTTAACTAGTTTCAGAAGTTTTGACAAAGTTATATTTAAGATTTTATGTTTTACACAACTTTTAATTACATAGCGATTTACATGCAAAATCTAGCTGTTTTGACTACTTTTTAACGCTAGTTTGTAAATATCAATAACACTTTGAAAACATTAGAAAACCAATGAAATTATTGAAAATCGATATGAAATCAATCAAAACTTATTGATTTTAACTAGTTTCAGAAGTTTTGACAAAGTTATATTTAAGATTTTATGTTTTACACAACTTTTAATTACATAGTTTACACGCAAAATCTAGCTTTTTTCACTACTTTTTCAACGCTAGTTTGTAAATATCAATAACTTTTTGAAAACATTAGAAAAACAATGAAATTATTGAAAATCGATATGAAATCAATCAAAACTTATTGATTTTAACTAGTTTCAGAAGTTTTGATAAAGTTATATTTAAGATTTTATTTTTTACACAACTTTTAATTACATAGCGAATTACATGCAAAATCTAGCTTTTTTCACTACTTTTTCAACGCTAGATTGTAAATATCAATAACTCTTTGAAAACATTAGAAAAACAATGAAATTATTGAAAATCGATATGAAATCAATCAAAACTTATTGATTTTAACTAGTTTCAGAAGTTTTGTCAAAGTTATATTTAAGATTTTATGTTTTACACAACTTTTAATTACATAGCGATTTACATGCAAAATCTAGCTGTTTTCACTACTTTTTAACGCTAGTTTGTAAATATCAATAACTGTTTGAAAACATTAGAAAACCAATGAAATTATTGAAAATCGATATGAAATCAATCAAAACTTATTGATTTTAACTAGTTTCAGAAGTTTTGACAAAGTTATATTTAAGATTTTATGTTTTACACAACTTTTAATTACATAGCGATTTACATGCAAAATCTAGCTTTTTTCACTACTTTTTCAACGCTAGTTTGTAAATATCAATAACTGTTTGAAAACATTAGAAAAACAATGAAATTATTGAAAATCGATATGAAATCAATCAAAACTTATTGATTTTAACTAGTTTCAGAAGTTTTGACAAAGTTATATTTAAGATTTTATGTTTTACACAACTTTTAATTACATAGCGATTTACATGCAAAATCTAGCTGTTTTGACTACTTTTTAACGCTAGATTGTAAATATCAATAACACTTTGAAAACATTAGAAAACCAATGAAATTATTGAAAATCGATATGAAATCAATCAAAACTTATTGATTTTAACTAGTTTCAGAAGTTTTGACAAAGTTATATTTAAGATTTTATGTTTTACACAACTTTTAATTACATAGCGATTTACACGCAAAATCTAGCTTTTTTCACTACTTTTTCAACGCTAGTTTGTAAATATCAATAACTTTTTGAAAACATTAGAAAAACAATGAAATTATTGAAAATCGATATGAAATCAATCAAAACTTATTGATTTTAACTAGTTTCATAAGTTTTGACAAACTTTTATTTAAGATTTTATGTTTTACACAACTTTTAATTACATAGCGATTTACATGCAAAATCTAGCTTTTTTCACTACTTTTTAAACGCTAGTGTGTAAATATCAATAACTGTTTGAAAACATTAGAAAAACAATGAAATTATTGAAAATCGATATGAAATCAATCAAAACTTATTGATTTTAACTAGTTTCAGAAGTTTTGACAAAGTTATATTTAAGATTTTATGTTTTACACAACTTTTAATAACATAGCGATTTACATGCAAAATCTAGCTTTTTTCACTACTTTTTCAACGCTAGTTTGTAAATATCAAAAAACTGTTTAAAAACATTAGAAAAACAATGAAATTATTGAAAATCGATATGAAATCAATCAAAACTTATTGATTTTAACTAGTTTCAGAAGTTTTGACAAAGTTATATTTAAGATTTTATGTTTTACACAACTTTTAATTACATAGCGAATTACATGCAAAATCTAGCTTTTTTCACTACTTTTTCAACGCTAGATTGTAAATATCAATAACTCTTTGAAAACATTAGAAAAACAATGAAATTATTGAAAATCGATATGAAATCAATCAAAACTTATTGATTTTAACTAGTTTCAGAAGTTTTGTCAAAGTTATATTTAAGATTTTATGTTTTACACAACTTTTAATTACATAGCGATTTACATGCAAAATCTAGCTGTTTTCACTACTTTTTAACGCTAGTTTGTAAATATAAATAACTTTTTGAAAACATTAGAAAAACAATGAAATTATTGAAAATCGATATGAAATCAATCAAAACTTATTGATTTTAACTAGTTTCAGAAGTTTTCTCAAACTTTTATTTAAGATTTTATGTTTTACACAACTTTTAATTACATAGCGATTTACATGCAAAATCTAGCTTTTTTCACTACTTTTTCAACGCTAGAATGTAAATATCAATAACTGTTTGAAAACATTAGAAAACCAATGAAATTATTGAAAATCGATAAGAAATCAATCAAAACTTATTGATTTTAACTAGTTTCAGAAGTTTTGATAAAGTTATATTTAAGATTTTATGTTTTACCCAACTTTTAATTACATAGCGATTTACATGCAAAATCAAGCTGTTTTGACTACTTTTTAACGCTAGATTGTAAATATCAATAACTCTTTGAAAACATTAGAAAAACAATGAAATTATTGAAAATCGATATGAAATCAATCAAAACTTATTGATTTTAACTAGTTTCAGAAGTTTTGACAAAGTTATATTTAAGATTTTATGTTTTACACAACTTTTAATTACATAGCGATTTACATGCAAAATCTTGCTTTTTTCACTACTTTTTCAACGCTAGTTTGTAAATATCAATAACTGTTTGAAAACATTAGAAAACCAATGAAATTATTGAAAATCGATATGAAATCAATCAAAACTTATTGATTTTTACTAGTTTCAGAAGTTTTGACAAAGTTATATTTAAGATTTTATGTTTTACACAACTTTTAATTACATAGCGATTTACATGCAAAATCTAGCTTTTTTCACTACTTTTTCAACGCTAGTTTGTAAATATAAATAACTTTTTGAAAACATTAGAAAAACAATGAAATTATTGAAAATCGATATGAAATCAATCAAAACTTATTGATTTTAACTAGTTTCAGAAGTTTTCTCAAACTTTTATTTAAGATTTTATGTTTTACACAACTTTTAATTACATAGCGATTTACATGCAAAATCTAGCTTTTTTCAATACTTTTTCAACGCTAGAATGTAAATATCAATAACTGTTTGAAAACATTAGAAAACCAATGAAATTATTGAAAATCGATATGAAATGAATCAAAACTTATTGATTTTTACTAGTTTCAGAAGTTTTGACAAAGTTATATTTAAGATTTTATGTTTTACACAACTTTTAATTACATAGCGATTTACATGCAAAATCTAGCTTTTTTCACTACTTTTTCAACGCTAGTTTGTAAATATCAATAACTGTTTGAAAACATTAGAAAAACAATGAAATTATTGAAAATCGATATGAAATCAATCAAAACTTATTGATTTTAACTTGTTTCAGAAGTTTTGACAAAGTTATATTTAAGATTTTATGTTTTACACAACTTTTAATTACATAGCGATTTACATGCAAAATCTTGCTTTTTTCACTACTTTTTCAACGCTAGTTTGTAAATATCAATAACTGTTTGAAAACATTAGAAAACCAATGAAATTATTGAAAATCGATATGAAATCAATCAAAACTTATTGATTTTAACTAGTTTCAGAAGTTTTGACAAAGTTATATTTAAGATTTTATGTTTTACACAACTTTTAATTACATAGCGATTTACATGCAAAATCTAGCTTTTTTCACTACTTTTTCAACGCTAGTTTGTAAATATCAATAACTGTTTGAAAACATTAGAAAAACAATGAAATTATTGAAAATCGATATGAAATCAATCAAAACTTATTGATTTTAACTAGTTTCAGAAGTTTTGATAAAGTTATATTTAAGATTTTATGTTTTACACAACTTTTAATTACATAGCGATTTACATGCAAAATCTAGCTGTTTTGACTACTTTTTAACGCTAGTTTGTAAATATCAATAACACTTTGAAAACATTAGAAAACCAATGAAATTATTGAAAATCGATATGAAATCAATCAAAACTTATTGATTTTAACTAGTTTCAGAAGTTTTGACAAAGTTATATTTAAGATTTTATGTTTTACACAACTTTTAATTACATAGCGATTTACATGCAAAATCTAGCTTTTTTCACTACTTTTTCAACGCTAGTTTGTAAATATCAATAACTGTTTGAAAACATTAGAAAAACAATGAAATTATTGAAAATCGATATGAAATCAATCAAAACTTATTGATTTTAACTAGTTTCAGAAGTTTTGACAAAGTTATATTTAAGATTTTATGTTTTACACAACTTTTAATTACATAGCGATTTACATGCAAAATCTAGCTGTTTTGACTACTTTTTAACGCTAGTTTGTAAATATCAATAACACTTTGAAAACATTAGAAAACCAATGAAATTATTGAAAATCGATATGAAATCAATCAAAACTTATTGATTTTAACTAGTTTCAGAAGTTTTGACAAAGTTATATTTAAGATTTTATGTTTTACACAACTTTTAATTACATAGCGATTTACATGCAAAATCTAGCTTTTTTCACTACTTTTTCAACGCTAGTGTGTAAATATCAATAACTGTTTGAAAACATTAGAAAAACAATGAAATTATTGAAAATCGATATGAAATCAATCAAAACTTATTGATTTTAACTAGTTTCAGAAGTTTTGACAAAGTTATATTTAAGATTTTATGTTTTACACAACTTTTAATAACATAGCGATTTACATGCAAAATTTAGCTTTTTTCACTACTTTTTCAACGCTAGATTGTAAATATCAATAACTGTTTGAAAACATTAGAAAAACAATGAAATTATTGAAAATCGATATGAAATCAATCAAAACTTATTGATTTTAACTAGTTTCAGAAGTTTTGACAAAGTTATATTTAAGATTTTATGTTTTACACAACTTTTAATTACATAGCGATTTACATGCAAAATCTAGCTGTTTTGACTACTTTTTAACGCTAGTTTGTAAATATCAATAACACTTTGAAAACATTAGAAAAACAATGAAATTATTGAAAATCGATATGAAATCAATCAAAACTTATTGATTTTAACTAGTTTCAGAAGTTTTGACAAAGTTATATTTAAGATTTTATGTTTTACACAACTTTTAATTACATAGCGATTTACATGCAAAATCTAGCTTTTTTCACTACTTTTTCAACGCTAGTTTGTAAATATCAATAACTGTTTGAAAACATTAGAAAAACAATGAAATTATTGAAAATCGATATGAAATCAATCAAAACTTATTGATTTTAACTAGTTTCAGAAGTTTTGACAAAGTTATATTTAAGTTTTTATGTTTTACACAACTTTTAATTACATAGCGATTTACATGCAAAATCTAGCTTTTTTCACTACTTTTTCAACGCTAGATTGTAAATATCAATAACTCTTTGAAAACATTAGAAAAACAATGAAATTATTGAAAATCGGTATGAAATCAATCAAAACTTATTGATTTTAACTAGTTTCAGAAGTTTTGACTAAGTTATATTTAAGATTTTATGTTTTACCCAACTTTTAATTACCTAGCGATTTACATGCAAAATCTAGCTGTTTTGACTACTTTTTAACGCTAGATTGTAAATATCAATAACTCTTTGAAAACATTAGAAAAACAATGAAATTATTGAAAATCGATATGAAATCAATCAAAACTTATTGATTTTAACTAGTTTCAGAAGTTTTGACAAAGTTATATTTAAGATTTTATGTTTTACACAACTTTTAATTACATAGCGATTTACATGCAAAATCTAGCTTTTTTCACTACTTTTTCAACGCTAGTTTGTAAATATCAATAACTGTTTGAAAACATTAGAAAAACAATGAAATTATTGAAAATCGATATGAAATCAATCAAAACTTATTGATTTTAACTAGTTTCAGAAGTTTTGACAAAGTTATATTTAAGATTTTATGTATTACACAACTTTTAATTACATAGCGATTTACATGCAAAATCTAGCTTTTTTCACTACTTTTTCAACGCTAGATTGTAAATATCAATAACTCTTTGAAAACATTAGAAAAACAATGAAATTATTGAAAATCGGTATGAAATCAATCAAAACTTATTGATTTTAACTAGTTTCAGAAGTTTTGACTAAGTTATATTTAAGATTTTATGTTTTACCCAACTTTTAATTACCTAGCGATTTACATGCAAAATCTAGCTGTTTTGACTACTTTTTAACGCTAGATTGTAAATATCAATAACTCTTTGAAAACATTAGAAAAACAATGAAATTATTGAAAATCGATATGAAATCAATCAAAACTTATTGATTTTAACTAGTTTCAGAAGTTTTGACAAAGTTATATTTAAGATTTTATGTTTTACACAACTTTTAATTACATAGCGATTTACATGCAAAATCTTGCTTTTTTCACTACTTTTTCAACGCTAGTTTGTAAATATCAATAACTGTTTGAAAACATTAGAAAACCAATGAAATTATTGAAAATCGATATGAAATCAATCAAAACTTATTGATTTTTACTAGTTTCAGAAGTTTTGACAAAGTTATATTTAAGATTTTATGTTTTACACAACTTTTAATTACATAGCGATTTACATGCAAAATCTAGCTTTTTTCACTACTTTTTCAACGCTAGTTTGTAAATATCAATAACTCTTTGAAAACATTAGAAAAACAATGAAATTATTGAAAATCGATATGAAATCAATCAAAACTTATTGATTTTAACTAGTTTCAGAAGTTTTGACAAAGTTATATTTAAGATTTTATGTTTTACACAACTTTTAATTACATAGCGATTTACATGCAAAATCTAGCTGTTTTGACTACTTTTTAACGCTAGATTGTAAATATCAATAACTCTTTGAAAACATTAGAAAAACAATGAAATTATTGAAAATCGATATGAAATCAATCAAAACTTATTGATTTTAACTAGTTTCATAAGTTTTGACAAACTTTTATTTAAGATTTTATGTTTTACACAACTTTTAATTACATAGCGATTTACATGCAAAATCTAGCTTTTTTCACTACTTTTTCAACGCTAGATTGTAAATATCAATAACACATTGAAAACATTAGAAAAACAATGAAATTATTGAAAATCGGTATGAAATCAATCAAAACTTATTGATTTTAACTAGTTTCAGAAGTTTTGACAAATTTATATTTAAGATTTTATGTTTTACACAACTTTTAATTACATAGCGATTGACATGCAAAATCTAGCTTTTTTCACTACTTTTTCAACGCTAGATTGTAAATATCAATAACTCTTTGAAAACATTAGAAAAACAATGAAATTATTGAAAATCTATATGAAATCAATCAAAACTTATTGATTTTAACTAGTTTCAGAAGTTTTGACAAAGTTATATTTAAGATTTTATGTTTTACACAACTTTTAATTACATAGCGATTTACATGCAAAATCTAGCTGTTTTGACTACTTTTTAACGCTAGTTTGTAAATATAAATAACTTTTTGAAAACATTAGAAAAACAATGAAATTATTGAAAATCGATATGAAATCAATCAAAACTTATTGATTTTAACTAGTTTCATAAGTTTTGACAAACTTTTATTTAAGATTTTATGTTTTACACAACTTTTAATTACATAGCGATTTACATGCAAAATCAAGCTTTTTTCACTACTTTTTCAACGCTAGATTGTAAATATCAATAACTGTTTGAAAACATTAGAAAAACAATGAAATTATTGAAAATCGATATGAAATCAATCAAAACTTATTGATTTTAACTAGTTTCAGAAGTTTTGACAAAGTTATATTTAAGATTTTATGTTTTACACAACTTTTAATTACATAGCGATTTACATGCAAAATCTAGCTTTTTTCACTACTTTTTCAACGCTAGTTTGTAAATATCAATAACTGTTTGAAAACATTAGAAAAACAATGAAATTATTGAAAATCGATATGAAATCAATCAAAACTTATTGATTTTAACTAGTTTCAGAAGTTTTGACAAACTTTTATTTAAGATTTTATGTTTTACACAACTTTTAATTACATAGCGATTTACATGCAAAATCTAGCTTTTTTCACTACTTTTTCAACGCTAGTGTGTAAATATCAATAACTGTTTGAAAACATTAGAAAAACAATGAAATTATTGAAAATCGGTATGAAATCAATCAAAACTTATTGATTTTAACCAGTTTCAGAAGTTTTGACTAAGTTATATTTAAGATTTTATGTTTTACCCAACTTTTAATTACATAGCGATTTACATGCAAAATCTAGCTGTTTTGACTACTTTTTAACGCTAGATTGTAAATATCAATAACTCTTTGAAAACATTAGAAAAACAATGAAATTATTGAAAATCGATATGAAATCAATCAAAACTTATTGATTTTAACTAGTTTCAGAAGTTTTGACAAAGTTATATTTAAGATTTTATGTTTTACACAACTTTTAATTACATAGCGATTTACATGCAAAATCTTGCTTTTTTCACTACTTTTTCAACGCTAGTTTGTAAATATCAATAACTGTTTGAAAACATTAGAAAAACAATGAAATTATTGAAAATCGATATGAAATCAATCAAAACTTATTGATTTTAACTAGTTTCAGAAGTTTTGACAAAGTTATATTTAAGATTTTATGTTTTACACAACTTTTAATTACATAGGGATTTACATGCAAAATCTAGCTTTTTTCACTACTTTTTCAACGCTAGTTTGTAAATATCAATAACTGTTTGAAAACATTAGAAAAACAATGAAATTATTGAAAATCGATATGAAATCAATCAAAACTTATTGATTTTAACTAGTTTCAGAAGTTTTGACAAAGTTATATTTAAGATTTTATGTTTTACACAACTTTTAATTACATAGCGATTTACATGCAAAATCTTGCTTTTTTCACTACTTTTTCAACGCTAGTTTGTAAATATCAATAACTCTTTGAAAACATTAGAAAACCAATGAAATTATTGAAAATCGATATGAAATCAATCAAAACTTATTGATTTTAACTAGTTTCAGAAGTTTTGACAAAGTTATATTTAAGATTTTATGTTTTACACAACTTTTAATTACATAGCGATTTACATGCAAAATCTAGCTTTTTTCACTACTTTTTCAACGCTAGATTGTAAATATCAATAACTGTTTGAAAACATTAGAAAAACAATGAAATTATTGAAAATCGATATGAAATCAATCAAAACTTATTGATTTTAACTAGTTTCAGAAGTTTTGACAAAGTTATATTTAAGATTTTATGTTTTACACAACTTTTAATTACATAGCGATTTACATGCAAAATCTAGCTTTTTTCACTACTTTTTAAACGCTAGTGTGTAAATATCAATAACTGTTTGAAAACATTAGAAAAACAATGAAATTATTGAAAATCGATATGAAATCAATCAAAACTTATTGATTTTAACTAGTTTCAGAAGTTTTGACAAAGTTATATTTAAGATTTTATGTTTTACACAACTTTTAATAACATAGCGATTTACATGCAAAATCTAGCTTTTTTCACTACTTTTTCAACGCTAGATTGTAAATATCAATAACTGTTTGAAAACATTAGAAAAACAATGAAATTATTGAAAATCGATATGAAATCAATCAAAACTTATTGATTTTAACTAGTTTCAGAAGTTTTGACAAAGTTATATTTAAGATTTTATGTTTTACACAACTTTTAATTACATAGCGATTTACATGCAAAATCTAGCTGTTTTGACTACTTTTTAACGCTAGTTTGTAAATATCAATAACACTTTGAAAACATTAGAAAAACAATGAAATTATTGAAAATCGATATGAAATCAATCAAAACTTATTGATTTTAACTAGTTTCAGAAGTTTTGACAAAGTTATATTTAAGATTTTATGTTTTACACAACTTTTAATTACATAGCGATTTACATGCAAAATCTAGCTTTTTTCACTACTTTTTCAACGCTAGTTTGTAAATATCAATAACTGTTTGAAAACATTAGAAAAACAATGAAATTATTGAAAATCGATATGAAATCAATCAAAACTTATTGATTTTAACTAGTTTCAGAAGTTTTGACAAAGTTATATTTAAGTTTTTATGTTTTACACAACTTTTAATTACATAGCGATTTACATGCAAAATCTAGCTTTTTTCACTACTTTTTCAACGCTAGATTGTAAATATCAATAACTCTTTGAAAACATTAGAAAAACAATGAAATTATTGAAAATCGGTATGAAATCAATCAAAACTTATTGATTTTAACTAGTTTCAGAAGTTTTGACTAAGTTATATTTAAGATTTTATGTTTTACCCAACTTTTAATTACCTAGCGATTTACATGCAAAATCTAGCTGTTTTGACTACTTTTTAACGCTAGATTGTAAATATCAATAACTCTTTGAAAACATTAGAAAAACAATGAAATTATTGAAAATCGATATGAAATCAATCAAAACTTATTGATTTTAACTAGTTTCAGAAGTTTTGACAAAGTTATATTTAAGATTTTATGTTTTACACAACTTTTAATTACATAGCGATTTACATGCAAAATCTAGCTTTTTTCACTACTTTTTCAACGCTAGTTTGTAAATATCAATAACTGTTTGAAAACATTAGAAAAACAATGAAATTATTGAAAATCGATATGAAATCAATCAAAACTTATTGATTTTAACTAGTTTCAGAAGTTTTGACAAAGTTATATTTAAGATTTTATGTTTTACACAACTTTTAATTACATAGCGATTTACATGCAAAATCTAGCTTTTTTCACTACTTTTTCAACGCTAGATTGTAAATATCAATAACTCTTTGAAAACATTAGAAAAACAATGAAATTATTGAAAATCGGTATGAAATCAATCAAAACTTATTGATTTTAACTAGTTTCAGAAGTTTTGACTAAGTTATATTTAAGATTTTATGTTTTACCCAACTTTTAATTACCTAGCGATTTACATGCAAAATCTAGCTGTTTTGACTACTTTTTAACGCTAGATTGTAAATATCAATAACTCTTTGAAAACATTAGAAAAACAATGAAATTATTGAAAATCGATATGAAATCAATCAAAACTTATTGATTTTAACTAGTTTCAGAAGTTTTGACAAAGTTATATTTAAGATTTTATGTTTTACACAACTTTTAATTACATAGCGATTTACATGCAAAATCTTGCTTTTTTCACTACTTTTTCAACGCTAGTTTGTAAATATCAATAACTGTTTGAAAACATTAGAAAACCAATGAAATTATTGAAAATCGATATGAAATCAATCAAAACTTATTGATTTTTACTAGTTTCAGAAGTTTTGACAAAGTTATATTTAAGATTTTATGTTTTACACAACTTTTAATTACATAGCGATTTACATGCAAAATCTAGCTTTTTTCACTACTTTTTCAACGCTAGTTTGTAAATATCAATAACTCTTTGAAAACATTAGAAAAACAATGAAATTATTGAAAATCGATATGAAATCAATCAAAACTTATTGATTTTAACTAGTTTCAGAAGTTTTGACAAAGTTATATTTAAGATTTTATGTTTTACACAACTTTTAATTACATAGCGATTTACATGCAAAATCTAGCTGTTTTGACTACTTTTTAACGCTAGATTGTAAATATCAATAACTCTTTGAAAACATTAGAAAAACAATGAAATTATTGAAAATCGATATGAAATCAATCAAAACTTATTGATTTTAACTAGTTTCATAAGTTTTGACAAACTTTTATTTAAGATTTTATGTTTTACACAACTTTTAATTACATAGCGATTTACATGCAAAATCTAGCTTTTTTCACTACTTTTTCAACGCTAGATTGTAAATATCAATAACACTTTGAAAACATTAGAAAAACAATGAAATTATTGAAAATCGGTATGAAATCAATCAAAACTTATTGATTTTAACTAGTTTCAGAAGTTTTGACAAATTTATATTTAAGATTTTATGTTTTACACAACTTTTAATTACATAGCGATTGACGTGCAAAATCTAGCTTTTTTCACTACTTTTTCAACGCTAGATTGTAAATATCAATAACTCTTTGAAAACATTAGAAAAACAATGAAATTATTGAAAATCTATATGAAATCAATCAAAACTTATTGATTTTAACTAGTTTCAGAAGTTTTGACAAAGTTATATTTAAGATTTTATGTTTTACACAACTTTTAATTACATAGCGATTTACATGCAAAATCTAGCTGTTTTGACTACTTTTTAACGCTAGTTTGTAAATATAAATAACTTTTTGAAAACATTAGAAAAACAATGAAATTATTGAAAATCGATATGAAATCAATCAAAACTTATTGATTTTAACTAGTTTCATAAGTTTTGACAAACTTTTATTTAAGATTTTATGTTTTACACAACTTTTAATTACATAGCGATTTACATGCAAAATCAAGCTTTTTTCACTACTTTTTCAACGCTAGATTGTAAATATCAATAACTGTTTGAAAACATTAGAAAAACAATGAAATTATTGAAAATCGATATGAAATCAATCAAAACTTATTGATTTTAACTAGTTTCAGAAGTTTTGACAAAGTTATATTTAAGATTTTATGTTTTACACAACTTTTAATTACATAGCGATTTACATGCAAAATCTAGCTTTTTTCACTACTTTTTCAACGCTAGTTTGTAAATATCAATAACTGTTTGAAAACATTAGAAAAACAATGAAATTATTGAAAATCGATATGAAATCAATCAAAACTTATTGATTTTAACTAGTTTCAGAAGTTTTGACAAACTTTTATTTAAGATTTTATGTTTTACACAACTTTTAATTACATAGCGATTTACATGCAAAATCTAGCTTTTTTCACTACTTTTTCAACGCTAGTGTGTAAATATCAATAACTGTTTGAAAACATTAGAAAAACAATGAAATTATTGAAAATCGGTATGAAATCAATCAAAACTTATTGATTTTAACCAGTTTCAGAAGTTTTGACTAAGTTATATTTAAGATTTTATGTTTTACCCAACTTTTAATTACATAGCGATTTACATGCAAAATCTAGCTGTTTTGACTACTTTTTAACGCTAGATTGTAAATATCAATAACTGTTTGAAAACATTAGAAAAACAATGAAATTATTGAAAATCGATATGAAATCAATCAAAACTTATTGATTTTAACTAGTTTCAGAAGTTTTGACAAAGTTATATTTAAGATTTTATGTTTTACACAACTTTTAATTACATAGCGATTTACATGCAAAATCTTGCTTTTTTCACTACTTTTTCAACGCTAGTTTGTAAATATCAATAACTGTTTGAAAACATTAGAAAAACAATGAAATTATTGAAAATCGATATGAAATCAATCAAAACTTATTGATTTTAACTAGTTTCAGAAGTTTTGACAAAGTTATATTTAAGATTTTATGTTTTACACAACTTTTAATTACATAGGGATTTACATGCAAAATCTAGCTTTTTTCACTACTTTTTCAACGCTAGTTTGTAAATATCAATAACTGTTTGAAAACATTAGAAAAACAATGAAATTATTGAAAATCGATATGAAATCAATCAAAACTTATTGATTTTAACTAGTTTCAGAAGTTTTGACAAAGTTATATTTAAGATTTTATGTTTTACACAACTTTTAATTACATAGCGATTTACATGCAAAATCTTGCTTTTTTCACTACTTTTTCAACGCTAGTTTGTAAATATCAATAACTGTTTGAAAACATTAGAAAACCAATGAAATTATTGAAAATCGATATGAAATCAATCAAAACTTATTGATTTTAACTAGTTTCAGAAGTTTTGACAAAGTTATATTTAAGATTTTATGTTTTACACAACTTTTAATTACATAGCGATTTACATGCAAAATCTAGCTTTTTCACTACTTTTTCAACGCTAGATTGTAAATATCAATAACTGTTTGAAAACATTAGAAAAACAATGAAATTATTGAAAATCGATATGAAATCAATCAAAACTTATTGATTTTAACTAGTTTCAGAAGTTTTGACAAAGTTATATTTAAGATTTTATGTTTTACACAACTTTTAATTACATAGCGATTTACATGCAAAATCTAGCTGTTTTGATTACTTTTTAACGCTAGTTTGTAAATATCAATAACACTTTGAAAACATTAGAAAAACAATGAAATTATTGAAAATCGATATGAAATCAATCAAAACTTATTGATTTTAACTAGTTTCAGAAGTTTTGACTAAGTTATATTTAAGATTTTATGTTTTACCCAACTTTTAATTACATAGCGATTTACATGCAAAATCTAGCTGTTTTGACTACTTTTTAACGCTAGATTGTAAATATCAATAACTCTTTGAAAACATTAGAAAAACAATGAAATTATTGAAAATCGATATGAAATCAATCAAAACTTATTGATTTTAACTAGTTTCAGAAGTTTTGACAAAGTTATATTTAAGATTTTATGTTTTACACAACTTTTAATTACATAGCGATTTACATGCAAAATCTTGCTTTTTTCACTACTTTTTCAACGCTAGTTTGTAAATATCAATAACTGTTTGAAAACATGAGAAAACCAATGAAATTATTGAAAATCGATATGAAATCAATCAAAACTTATTGATTTTTACTAGTTTCAGAAGTTTTGACAAAGTTATATTTAAGATTTTATGTTTTACACAACTTTTAATTACATAGCGATTTACATGCAAAATCTAGCTTTTTTCACTACTTTTTCAACGCTAGTTTGTAAATATCAATAACTCTTTGAAAACATTAGAAAAACAATGAAATTATTGAAAATCGATATGAAATCAATCAAAACTTATTGATTTTAACTAGTTTCAGAAGTTTTGACAAAGTTATATTTAAGATTTTATGTTTTACACAACTTTTAATTACATAGCGATTTACATGCAAAATCTAGCTGTTTTGACTACTTTTTAACGCTAGATTGTAAATATCAATAACTCTTTGAAAACATTAGAAAAACAATGAAATTATTGAAAATCGATATGAAATCAATCAAAACTTATTGATTTTAACTAGTTTCATAAGTTTTGACAAACTTTTATTTAAGATTTTATGTTTTACACAACTTTTAATTACATAGCGATTTACATGCAAAATCTAGCTTTTTTCACTACTTTTTCAACGCTAGATTGTAAATATCAATAACACTTTGAAAACATTAGAAAAACAATGAAATTATTGAAAATCGGTATGAAATCAATCAAAACTTATTGATTTTAACTAGTTTCAGAAGTTTTGACAAATTTATATTTAAGATTTTATTTTTTACACAACTTTTAATTACATAGCGATTTACATGCAAAATCTTGCTTTTTTCACTACTTTTTCAACGCTAGATTGTAAATATCAATAACTCTTTGAAAACATTAGAAAAACAATGAAATTATTGAAAATCTATATGAAATCAATCAAAACTTATTGATTTTAACTAGTTTCAGAAGTTTTGACAAAGTTATATTTAAGATTTTATGTTTTACACAACTTTTAATTACATAGCGATTTACATGCAAAATCTAGCTGTTTTCACTACTTTTTAACGCTAGTTTGTAAATATAAATAACTTTTTGAAAACATTAGAAAAACAATGAAATTATTGAAAATCGATATGAAATCAATCAAAACTTATTGATTTTAACTAGTTTCATAAGTTTTGACAAACTTTTATTTAAGATTTTATGTTTTACACAACTTTTAATTACATAGCGATTTACATGCAAAATCTAGCTTTTTTCACTACTTTTTCAACGCTAGATTGTAAATATCAATAACTGTTTGAAAACATTAGAAAAACAATGAAATTATTGAAAATCGATATGAAATCAATCAAAACTTATTGATTTTAACTAGTTTCAGAAGTTTTGACAAAGTTATATTTAAGATTTTATGTTTTACACAACTTTTAATTACATAGCGATTTACATGCAAAATCTAGCTTTTTTCACTACTTTTTCAACGCTAGTTTGTAAATATCAATAACTGTTTGAAAACATTAGAAAAACAATGAAATTATTGAAAATCGATATGAAATCAATCAAAACTTATTGATTTTAACTAGTTTCAGAAGTTTTGACAAACTTTTATTTAAGATTTTATGTTTTACACAACTTTTAATTACATAGCGATTTACATGCAAAATCTAGCTTTTTTCACTACTTTTTCAACGCTAGTGTGTAAATATCAATAACTGTTTGAAAACATTAGAAAAACAATGAAATTATTGAAAATCGATATGAAATCAATCAAAACTTATTGATTTTAACTAGTTTCAGAAGTTTTGAGAAAGTTATATTTAAGATTTTATGTTTTACACAACTTTAATAACATAGCGATTTACATGCAAAATCTAGCTTTTTTCACTACTTTTTCAACGCTAGATTGTAAATATCAATAACTGTTTGAAAACATTAGAAAAACAATGAAATTATTGAAAATCGATATGAAATCAATCAAAACTTATTTGATTTAACTAGTTTCAGAAGTTTTGACAAAGTTATATTTAAGATTTTTATGTTTTACACAACTTTTTAATTACATAGCGATTTACATGCAAAATCTAGCTGTTTTGACTACTTTTAACGCTAGTTTGTAAATATCAATAACACTTTGAAAACATTAGAAAAACAATGAAATTATTGAAAATCGATATGAAATCAATCAAAACTTATTGATTTTAACTAGTTTCAGAAGTTTTGACAAAGTTATATTTAAGATTTTATGTTTTACACAACTTTTAATTACATAGCGATTTACATGCAAAATCTAGCTTTTTTCACTACTTTTTCAACGCTAGTTGTAAATATCAATAACTGTTTGAAAACATTAGAAAAACAATGAAATTATTGAAAATCGATATGAAATCAATCAAAACTTATTGATTTTAACTAGTTTCAGAAGTTTTGACAAAGTTATATTTAAGATTTTATGTTTTACACAACTTTAATTACATAGCGATTTACATGCAAAATCTAGCTTTTTTCACTACTTTTTCAACGCTAGATTGTAAATATCAATAACTCTTTGAAAACATTAGAAAAACAATGAAATTATTGAAAATCGATATGAAATCAATCAAAACTTATTGATTTTAACCAGTCAGAAGTTTTGACTAAGTTATATTTAAGATTTTATGTTTTACCCAACTTTTAATTACATAGCGATTTACATGCAAAATCTAGCTGTTTTGACTACTTTTTAACGCTAGATTGTAAATATCAATAACTCTTTGAAAACATTAGAAAAACAATGAAATTATTGAAAATCGATATGAAATCAATCAAAACTTATTGATTTTAACTAGTTTCAGAAGTTTTGACAAAGTTATATTTAAGATTTTATGTTTTACACAACTTTTAATTACATAGCGATTTACATGCAAAATCTAGCTTTTTTCACTACTTTTTCAACGCTAGATTGTAAATATCAATAACTCTTTGAAAACATTAGAAAAACAATGAAATTATTGAAAATCGATATGAAATCAATCAAAACTTATTGATTTTAACTAGTTTCAGAAGTTTTGACAAAGTTATATTTAAGATTTTATGTTTTACACAACTTTTAATTACATAGCGATTTACATGCAAAATCTAGGTGTTTTGACTACTTTTTAACCGAACGCTAGTTTGTAAATATAAATAACTTTTTGAAAACATTAGAAAAACAATGAAATTATTGAAAATCGATATGAAATCAATCAAAACTTATTGATTTTAACTAGTTTCAGAAGTTTTGTCAAACTTTTATTTAAGATTTTATGTTTTACACAACTTTTAATTACATAGCGATTTACATGCAAAATCTAGCTTTTTTCACTACTTTTTAAACGCTAGATTGTAAATATCAATAACTCTTTGAAAACATTAGAAAACCAATGAAATTATTGAAAATCGATATGAAATCAATCAAAACTTATTGATTTTAACTAGTTTCAGAAGTTTTGATAAAGTTATATTTAAGATTTTATGTTTTACACAACTTTTAATTACATAGCGATTTACATGCAAAATCTAGCTTTTTTCACTACTTTTTCAACGCTAGATTGTAAATATCAATAACACTTTGAAAACATTAGAAAAACAATGAAATTATTGAAAATCGGTATGAAATCAATCAAAACTTATTGATTTTAACCAGTTTCAGAAGTTTTGACTAAGTTATATTTAAGATTTTATGTTTTACCCAACTTTTAATTACATAGCGATTTACATGCAAAATCTAGCTGTTTTGACTACTTTTTAACGCTAGATTGTAAATATCAATAACTCTTTGAAAACATTAGAAAAACAATGAAATTATTGAAAATCGGTATGAAATCAATCAAAACTTATTGATTTTAACTAGTTTCAGAAGTTTTGACTAAGTTATATTTAAGATTTTATGTTTTACCCAACTTTTAATTACATAGCGATTTACATGCAAAATCTAGCTGTTTTGACTACTTTTTAACGCTAGATTGTAAATATCAATAACTGTTTGAAAACATTAGAAAAACAATGAAATTATTGAAAATCGATATGAAATCAATCAAAACTTATTGATTTTAACTAGTTTCAGAAGTTTTGACAAAGTTATATTTAAGATTTTATGTTTTACACAACTTTTAATTACATAGCGATTTACATGCAAAATCTTGCTTTTTTCACTACTTTTTCAACGCTAGTTTGTAAATATCAATAACTGTTTGAAAACATTAGAAAACCAATGAAATTATTGAAAATCGGTATGAAATCAATCAAAACTTATTGATTTTAACTAGTTTCAGAAGTTTTGACAAAGTTATATTTAAGATTTTATGTTTTACACAACTTTTAATTACATAGCGATTTACATGCAAAATCTAGCTTTTTTCACTACTTTTTCAACGCTAGTTTGTAAATATCAATAACTGTTTGAAAACATTAGAAAACCAATGAAATTATTGAAAATCGGTATGAAATCAATCAAAACTTATTGATTTTAACTAGTTTCAGTTGTTTTGACAAAGTTATATTTAAGATTTTATGTTTTACACAACTTTTAATTACATAGCGATTTACATGCAAAATCTAGCTTTTTTCACTACTTTTTCAACGCTAGTTTGTAAATATCAATAACTGTTTGAAAACATTAGAAAAACAATGAAATTATTGAAAATCGATATGAAATCAATCAAAACTTATTGATTTTAACTAGTTTCAGAAGTTTTGACAAAGTTATATTTAAGATTTTATGTTTTACACAACTTTTAATTACATAGCGATTTACATGCAAAATCTAGCTGTTTTGACTACTTTTTAACGCTAGATTTTAAATATCAATAACTCTTTGAAAACATTAGAAAAACAATGAAATTATTGAAAATCGATATGAAATCAATCAAAACTTATTGATTTTAACTAGTTTCATAAGTTTTGACAAACTTTTATTTAAGATTTTATGTTTTACACAACTTTTAATTACATAGCGATTTACATGCAAAATCTAGCTTTTTTCACTACTTTTTCAACGCTAGATTGTAAATATCAATAACTGTTTGAAAACATTAGAAAAACAATGAAATTATTGAAAATCGATATGAAATCAATCAAAACTTATTGATTTTAACTAGTTTCAGAAGTTTTGACAAAGTTATATTTAAGATTTTATGTTTTACACAACTTTTAATTACATAGCGATTTACATGCAAAATCTAGCTTTTTTCACTACTTTTTCAACGCTAGTTTGTAAATATCAATAACTGTTTGAAAACATTAGAAAAACAATGAAATTATTGAAAATCGATATGAAATCAATCAAAACTTATTGATTTTAACTAGTTTCAGAAGTTTTGACAAACTTTTATTTAAGATTTTATGTTTTACACAACTTTTAATTACATAGCGATTTACATGCAAAATCTAGCTTTTTCACTACTTTTTCAACGCTAGTGTGTAAATATCAATAACTGTTTGAAAACATTAGAAAAACAATGAAATTATTGAAAATCGGTATGAAATCAATCAAAACTTATTGATTTTAACCAGTTTCAGAAGTTTTGACTAAGTTATATTTAAGATTTTATGTTTTACCCAACTTTTAATTACATAGCGATTTACATGCAAAATCTAGCTGTTTTGACTACTTTTTAACGCTAGATTGTAAATATCAATAACTCTTTGAAAACATTAGAAAAACAATGAAATTATTGAAAATCGATATGAAATCAATCAAAACTTATTGATTTTAACTAGTTTCAGAAGTTTTGACAAAGTTATATTTAAGATTTTATGTTTTACACAACTTTTAATTACATAGCGATTTACATGCAAAATCTTGCTTTTTTCACTACTTTTTCAACGCTAGTTTGTAAATATCAATAACTGTTTGAAAACATTAGAAAAACAATGAAATTATTGAAAATCGATATGAAATCAATCAAAACTTATTGATTTTAACTAGTTTCAGAAGTTTTGACAAAGTTATATTTAAGATTTTATGTTTTACACAACTTTTAATTACATAGGGATTTACATGCAAAATCTAGCTTTTTTCACTACTTTTTCAACGCTAGTTTGTAAATATCAATAACTGTTTGAAAACATTAGAAAAACAATGAAATTATTGAAAATCGATATGAAATCAATCAAAACTTATTGATTTTAACTAGTTTCAGAAGTTTTGACAAAGTTATATTTAAGATTTTATGTTTTACACAACTTTTAATTACATAGCGATTTACATGCAAAATCTAGCTGTTTTCACTACTTTTTAACGCTAGTTTGTAAATATAAATAACTTTTTGAAAACATTAGAAAAACAATGAAATTATTGAAAATCGATATGAAATCAATCAAAACTTATTGATTTTAACTAGTTTCAGAAGTTTTGTCAAACTTTTATTTAAGATTTTATGTTTTACACAACTTTTAATTACATAGCGATTTACATGCAAAATCTTGCTTTTTTCACTACTTTTTCAACGCTAGTTTGTAAATATCAATAACTGTTTGAAAACATTAGAAAACCAATGAAATTATTGAAAATCGATATGAAATCAATCAAAACTTATTGATTTTAACTAGTTTCAGAAGTTTTGACAAAGTTATATTTAAGATTTTATGTTTTACACAACTTTTAATTACATAGCGATTTACATGCAAAATCTAGCTTTTTTCACTACTTTTTCAACGGTAGATTGTAAATATCAATAACTGTTTGAAAACATTAGAAAAACAATGAAATTATTGAAAATCGATATGAAATCAATCAAAACTTATTGATTTTAACTAGTTTCAGAAGTTTTGACAAAGTTATATTTAAGATTTTATGTTTTACACAACTTTTAATTACATAGCGATTTACATGCAAAATCTAGCTGTTTTGATTACTTTTTAACGCTAGTTTGTAAATATCAATAACACTTTGAAAACATTAGAAAAACAATGAAATTATTGAAAATCGATATGAAATCAATCAAAACTTATTGATTTTAACTAGTTTCAGAAGTTTTGACTAAGTTATATTTAAGATTTTATGTTTTACCCAACTTTTAATTACATAGCGATTTACATGCAAAATCTAGCTGTTTTGACTACTTTTTAACGCTAGATTGTAAATATCAATAACTCTTTGAAAACATTAGAAAAACAATGAAATTATTGAAAATCGATATGAAATCAATCAAAACTTATTGATTTTAACTAGTTTCAGAAGTTTTGACAAAGTTATATTTAAGATTTTATGTTTTACACAACTTTTAATTACATAGCGATTTACATGCAAAATCTTGCTTTTTTCACTACTTTTTCAACGCTAGTTTGTAAATATCAATAACTGTTTGAAAACATTAGAAAACCAATGAAATTATTGAAAATCGATATGAAATCAATCAAAACTTATTGATTTTTACTAGTTTCAGAAGTTTTGACAAAGTTATATTTAAGATTTTATGTTTTACACAACTTTTAATTACATAGCGATTTACATGCAAAATCTAGCTTTTTTCACTACTTTTTCAACGCTAGTTTGTAAATATCAATAACTCTTTGAAAACATTAGAAAAACAATGAAATTATTGAAAATCGATATGAAATCAATCAAAACTTATTGATTTTAACTAGTTTCAGAAGTTTTGACAAAGTTATATTTAAGATTTTATGTTTTACACAACTTTTAATTACATAGCGATTTACATGCAAAATCTAGCTGTTTTGACTACTTTTTAACGCTAGATTGTAAATATCAATAACTCTTTGAAAACATTAGAAAAACAATGAAATTATTGAAAATCGATATGAAATCAATCAAAACTTATTGATTTTAACTAGTTTCATAAGTTTTGACAAACTTTTATTTAAGATTTTATGTTTTACACAACTTTTAATTACATAGCGATTTACATGCAAAATCTAGCTGTTTTGACTACTTTTTAACCGAACGCTAGTTTGTAAATATAAATAACTTTTTGAAAACATTAGAAAAACAATGAAATTATTGAAAATCGATATGAAATCAATCAAAACTTATTGATTTTAACTAGTTTCAGAAGTTTTGTCAAACTTTTATTTAAGATTTTATGTTTTACACAACTTTTAATTACATAGCGATTTACATGCAAAATCTAGCTTTTTTCACTACTTTTTAAACGCTAGATTGTAAATATCAATAACTCTTTGAAAACATTAGAAAACCAATGAAATTATTGAAAATCGATATGAAATCAATCAAAACTTATTGATTTTAACTAGTTTCAGAAGTTTTGATAAAGTTATATTTAAGATTTTATGTTTTACACAACTTTTAATTACATAGCGATTTACATGCAAAATCTAGCTTTTTTCACTACTTTTTCAACGCTAGATTGTAAATATCAATAACACTTTGAAAACATTAGAAAAACAATGAAATTATTGAAAATCGGTATGAAATCAATCAAAACTTATTGATTTTAACCAGTTTCAGAAGTTTTGACTAAGTTATATTTAAGATTTTATGTTTTACCCATCTTTTAATTACATAGCGATTTACATGCAAAATCTAGCTGTTTTGACTACTTTTTAACGCTAGATTGTAAATATCAATAACTCTTTGAAAACATTAGAAAAACAATGAAATTATTGAAAATCGGTATGAAATCAATCAAAACTTATTGATTTTAACTAGTTTCAGAAGTTTTGACTAAGTTATATTTAAGATTTTATGTTTTACCCAACTTTTAATTACATAGCGATTTACATGCAAAATCTAGCTGTTTTGACTACTTTTTAACGCTAGATTGTAAATATCAATAACTGTTTGAAAACATTAGAAAAACAATGAAATTATTGAAAATCGATATGAAATCAATCAAAACTTATTGATTTTAACTAGTTTCAGAAGTTTTGACAAAGTTATATTTAAGATTTTATATTTTACACAACTTTTAATTACATAGCGATTTACATGCAAAATCTAGCTTTTTTCACTACTTTTTCAACGCTAGTTTGTAAATATCAATAACTGTTTGAAAACATTAGAAAAACAATGAAATTATTGAAAATCGATATGAAATCAATCAAAACTTATTGATTTTAACTAGTTTCAGAAGTTTTGACAAAGTTATATTTAAGATTTTATGTTTTACACAACTTTTAATTACATAGCGATTTACATGCAAAATCTAGCTTTTTTCACTACTTTTTCAACGCTAGCTTGTAAATATCAATAACTGTTTGAAAACATTAGAAAAACAATGAAATTATTGAAAATCGATATGAAATCAATCAAAACTTATTGATTTTAACTAGTTTCAGAAGTTTTGACAAACTTTTATTTAAGATTTTATGTTTTACACAACTTTTAATTACATAGCGATTTACATGCAAAATCTAGCTTTTTTCACTACTTTTTCAACGCTAGTGTGTAAATATCAATAACTGTTTGAAAACATTAGAAAAACAATGAAATTATTGAAAATCGATATGAAATCAATCAAAACTTATTGATTTTAACTAGTTTCAGAAGTTTTGAGAAAGTTATATTTAAGATTTTATGTTTTACACAACTTTTAATAACATAGCGATTTACATGCAAAATCTAGCTTTTTTCACTACTTTTTCTACGCTAGATTGTAAATATCAATAACTGTTTGAAAACATTAGAAAAACAATGAAATTATTGAAAATCGATATGAAATCAATCAAAACTTATTGATTTTAACTAGTTTCAGAAGTTTTGACAAAGTTATATTTAAGATTTTATGTTTTACACAACTTTTAATTACATAGCGATTTACATGCAAAATCTAGCTGTTTTGACTACTTTTTAACGCTAGTTTGTAAATATCAATAACACTTTGAAAACATTAGAAAAACAATGAAATTATTGAAAATCGATATGAAATCAATCAAAACTTATTGATTTTAACTAGTTTCAGAAGTTTTGACAAAGTTATATTTAAGATTTTATGTTTTACACAACTTTTAATTACATAGCGATTTACATGCAAAATCTAGCTTTTTTCACTACTTTTTCAACGCTAGATTGTAAATATCAATAACTCTTTGAAAACATTAGAAAAACAATGAAATTATTGAAAATCGATATGAAATCAATCAAAACTTATTGATTTTAACCAGTTTCAGAAGTTTTGACTAAGTTATATTTAAGATTTTATGTTTTACCCAACTTTTAATTACATAGCGATTTACATGCAAAATCTAGCTGTTTTGACTACTTTTTAACGCTAGATTGTAAATATCAATAACTCTTTGAAAACATTAGAAAAACAATGAAATTATTGAAAATCGATATGAAATCAATCAAAACTTATTGATTTTAACTAGTTTCAGAAGTTTTGACAAAGTTATATTTAAGATTTTATGTTTTACACAACTTTTAATTACATAGCGATTTACATGCAAAATCTTGCTTTTTTCACTACTTTTTCAACGCTAGTTTGTAAATATCAATAACTGTTTGAAAACATTAGAAAAACAATGAAATTATTGAAAATCGATATGAAATCAATCAAAACTTATTGATTTTAACTAGTTTCAGAAGTTTTGACAAAGTTATATTTAAGATTTTATGTTTTACACAACTTTTAATTACATAGCGATTTACATGCAAAATCTAGCTTTTTTCACTACTTTTTCAACGCTAGATTGTAAATATCAATAACTCTTTGAAAACATTAGAAAAACAATGAAATTATTGAAAATCGATATGAAATCAATCAAAACTTATTGATTTTAACTAGTTTCAGAAGTTTTGACAAAGTTATATTTAAGATTTTATGTTTTACACAACTTTTAATTACATAGCGATTTACATGCAAAATCTAGCTGTTTTGACTACTTTTTAACCGAACGCTAGTTTGTAAATATAAATAACTTTTTGAAAACATTAGAAAAACAATGAAATTATTGAAAATCGATATGAAATCAATCAAAACTTATTGATTTTAACTAGTTTCAGAAGTTTTGTCAAACTTTTATTTAAGATTTTATGTTTTACACAACTTTTAATTACATAGCGATTTACATGCAAAATCTAGCTTTTTTCACTACTTTTTAAACGCTAGATTGTAAATATCAATAACTCTTTGAAAACATTAGAAAACCAATGAAATTATTGAAAATCGATATGAAATCAATCAAAACTTATTGATTTTAACTAGTTTCAGAAGTTTTGATAAAGTTATATTTAAGATTTTATGTTTTACACAACTTTTAATTACATAGCGATTTACATGCAAAATCTAGCTTTTTTCACTACTTTTTCAACGCTAGATTGTAAATATCAATAACACTTTGAAAACATTAGAAAAACAATGAAATTATTGAAAATCGGTATGAAATCAATCAAAACTTATTGATTTTAACCAGTTTCAGAAGTTTTGACTAAGTTATATTTAAGATTTTATGTTTTACCCAACTTTTAATTACATAGCGATTTACATGCAAAATCTAGCTGTTTTGACTACTTTTTAACGCTAGATTGTAAATATCAATAACTCTTTGAAAACATTAGAAAAACAATGAAATTATTGAAAATCGGTATGAAATCAATCAAAACTTATTGATTTTAACTAGTTTCAGAAGTTTTGACTAAGTTATATTTAAGATTTTATGTTTTACCCAACTTTTAATTACATAGCGATTTACATGCAAAATCTAGCTGTTTTGACTACTTTTTAACGCTAGATTGTAAATATCAATAACTGTTTGAAAACATTAGAAAAACAATGAAATTATTGAAAATCGATATGAAATCAATCAAAACTTATTGATTTTAACTAGTTTCAGAAGTTTTGACAAAGTTATATTTAAGATTTTATATTTTACACAACTTTTAATTACATAGCGATTTACATGCAAAATCTAGCTTTTTTCACTACTTTTTCAACGCTAGTTTGTAAATATCAATAACTGTTTGAAAACATTAGAAAAAAAATGAAATTATTGAAAATCGATATGAAATCAATCAAAACTTATTGATTTTAACTAGTTTCAGAAGTTTTGACAAAGTTATATTTAAGATTTTATGTTTTACACAACTTTTAATTACATAGCGATTTACATGCAAAATCTAGCTGTTTTGACTACTTTTTAACGCTAGATTTTAATTATCAATAACTCTTTGAAAACATTAGAAAAACAATGAAATTATTGAAAATCGATATGAAATCAATCAAAACTTATTGATTTTAACTAGTTTCAGAAGTTTTGACAAAGTTATATTTAAGATTTTATGTTTTACACAACTTTTAATTACATAGCGATTTACATGCAAAATCTTGCTTTTTTCACTACTTTTTCAACGCTAGTTTGTAAATATCAATAACTGTTTGAAAACATTAGAAAAACAATGAAATTATTGAAAATCGATATGAAATCAATCAAAACTTATTGATTTTAACTAGTTTCAGAAGTTTTGACAAAGTTATATTTAAGATTTTATGTTTTACACAACTTTTAATTACATAGCGATTTACATGCAAAATCTAGCTTTTTTCACTACTTTTTCAACGCTAGATTGTAAATATCAATAACTCTTTGAAAACATTAGAAAAACAATGAAATTATTGAAAATCGATATGAAATCAATCAAAACTTATTGATTTTAACTAGTTTCAGAAGTTTTGACAAAGTTATATTTAAGATTTTATGTTTTACACAACTTTTAATTACATAGCGATTTACATGCAAAATCTAGCTGTTTTGACTACTTTTTAACGCTAGTTTGTAAATATAAATAACTTTTTGAAAACATTAGAAAAACAATGAAATTATTGAAAATCGATATGAAATCAATCAAAACTTATTGATTTTAACTAGTTTCAGAAGTTTTGTCAAACTTTTATTTAAGATTTTATGTTTTACACAACTTTTAATTACATAGCGATTTACATGCAAAATCTAGCTTTTTTCACTACTTTTTCAACGCTAGATTGTAAATATCAATAACTCTTTGAAAACATTAGAAAAACAATGAAATTATTGAAAATCGATATGAAATCAATCAAAACTTATTGATTTTAACTAGTTTCAGAAGTTTTGACAAAGTTATATTTAAGATTTTATGTTTTACACAACTTTTAATTACATAGCGATTTACATGCAAAATCTAGCTGTTTTGACTACTTTTTAACGCTAGTTTGTAAATATAAATAACTTTTTGAAAACATTAGAAAAACAATGAAATTATTGAAAATCGATATGAAATCAATCAAAACTTATTGATTTTAACTAGTTTCAGAAGTTTTGTCAAACTTTTATTTAAGATTTTATGTTTTACACAACTTTTAATTACATAGCGATTTACATGCAAAATCTAGCTTTTTTCACTACTTTTTCAACGCTAGATTGTAAATATCAATAACTCTTTGAAAACATTAGAAAAACAATGAAATTATTGAAAATCGATATGAAATCAATCAAAACTTATTGATTTTAACTAGTTTCAGAAGTTTTGACAAAGTTATATTTAAGATTTTATGTTTTACACAACTTTTAATTACATAGCGATTTACATGCAAAATCTAGCTGTTTTGACTACTTTTTAACGCTAGATTTTAATTATCAATAACTCTTTGAAAACATTAGAAAAACAATGAAATTATTGAAAATCGATATGAAATCAATCAAAACTTATTGATTTTAACTAGTTTCAGAAGTTTTGACAAAGTTATATTTAAGATTTTATGTTTTACACAACTTTTAATTACATAGCGATTTACATGCAAAATCTTGCTTTTTTCACTACTTTTTCAACGCTAGTTTGTAAATATCAATAACTGTTTGAAAACATTAGAAAAACAATGAAATTATTGAAAATCGATATGAAATCAATCAAAACTTATTGATTTTAACTAGTTTCAGAAGTTTTGACAAAGTTATATTTAAGATTTTATGTTTTACACAACTTTTAATTACATAGCGATTTACATGCAAAATCTAGCTTTTTTCACTACTTTTTCAACGCTAGATTGTAAATATCAATAACTCTTTGAAAACATTAGAAAAACAATGAAATTATTGAAAATCGATATGAAATCAATCAAAACTTATTGATTTTAACTAGTTTCAGAAGTTTTGACAAAGTTATATTTAAGATTTTATGTTTTACACAACTTTTAATTACATAGCGATTTACATGCAAAATCTAGCTGTTTTGACTACTTTTTAACGCTAGTTTGTAAATATAAATAACTTTTTGAAAACATTAGAAAAACAATGAAATTATTGAAAATCGATATGAAATCAATCAAAACTTATTGATTTTAACTAGTTTCAGAAGTTTTGTCAAACTTTTATTTAAGATTTTATGTTTTACACAACTTTTAATTACATAGCGATTTACATGCAAAATCTAGCTTTTTTCACTACTTTTTCAACGCTAGATTGTAAATATCAATAACTCTTTGAAAACATTAGAAAAACAATGAAATTATTGAAAATCGATATGAAATCAATCAAAACTTATTGATTTTAACTAGTTTCAGAAGTTTTGACAAAGTTATATTTAAGATTTTATGTTTTACACAACTTTTAATTACATAGCGATTTACATGCAAAATATAGCTGTTTTGACTACTTTTTAACGCTAGTTTGTAAATATAAATAACTTTTTGAAAACATTAGAAAAACAATGAAATTATTGAAAATCGATATGAAATCAATCAAAACTTATTGATTTTAACTAGTTTCAGAAGTTTTGTCAAACTTTTATTTAAGATTTTATGTTTTACACAACTTTTAATTACATAGCGATTTACATGCAAAATCTAGCTTTTTTCACTACTTTTTCAACGCTAGATTGTAAATATCAATAACTCTTTGAAAACATTAGAAAAACAATGAAATTATTGAAAATCGATATGAAATCAATCAAAACTTATTGATTTTAACTAGTTTCAGAAGTTTTGACAAAGTTATATTTAAGATTTTATGTTTTACACAACTTTTAATTACATAGCGATTTACATGCAAAATCTAGCTGTTTTGACTACTTTTTAACGCTAGTTTGTAAATATAAATAACTTTTTGAAAACATTAGAAAAACAATGAAATTATTGAAAATCGATATGAAATCAATCAAAACTTATTGATTTTAACTAGTTTCAGAAGTTTTGTCAAACTTTTATTTAAGATTTTATGTTTTACACAACTTTTAATTACATAGCGATTTACATGCAAAATCTAGCTTTTTTCACTACTTTTTCAACGCTAGATTGTAAATATCAATAACTCTTTGAAAACATTAGAAAAACAATGAAATTATTGAAAATCGATATGAAATCAATCAAAACTTATTGATTTTAACTAGTTTCAGAAGTTTTGACAAAGTTATATTTAAGATTTTATGTTTTACACAACTTTTAATTACATAGCGATTTACATGCAAAATCTAGCTGTTTTGACTACTTTTTAACGCTAGATTTTAATTATCAATAACTCTTTGAAAACATTAGAAAAACAATGAAATTATTGAAAATCGATATGAAATCAATCAAAACTTATTGATTTTAACTAGTTTCAGAAGTTTTGACAAAGTTATATTTAAGATTTTATGTTTTACACAACTTTTAATTACATAGCGATTTACATGCAAAATCTTGCTTTTTTCACTACTTTTTCAACGCTAGTTTGTAAATATCAATAACTGTTTGAAAACATTAGAAAAACAATGAAATTATTGAAAATCGATATGAAATCAATCAAAACTTATTGATTTTAACTAGTTTCAGAAGTTTTGACAAAGTTATATTTAAGATTTTATGTTTTACACAACTTTTAATTACATAGCGATTTACATGCAAAATCTAGCTTTTTTCACTACTTTTTCAACGCTAGATTGTAAATATCAATAACTCTTTGAAAACATTAGAAAAACAATGAAATTATTGAAAATCGATATGAAATCAATCAAAACTTATTGATTTTAACTAGTTTCAGAAGTTTTGACAAAGTTATATTTAAGATTTTATGTTTTACACAACTTTTAATTACATAGCGATTTACATGCAAAATCTAGCTGTTTTGACTACTTTTTAACGCTAGTTTGTAAATATAAATAACTTTTTGAAAACATTAGAAAAACAATGAAATTATTGAAAATCGATATGAAATCAATCAAAACTTATTGATTTTAACTAGTTTCAGAAGTTTTGTCAAACTTTTATTTAAGATTTTATGTTTTACACAACTTTTAATTACATAGCGATTTACATGCAAAATCTAGCTTTTTTCACTACTTTTTCAACGCTAGATTGTAAATATCAATAACTCTTTGAAAACATTAGAAAACCAATGAAATTATTGAAAATCGATATGAAATCAATCAAAACTTATTGATTTTAACTAGTTTCAGAAGTTTTGATAAAGTTATATTTAAGATTTTATGTTTTACACAACTTTTAATTACATAGCGATTTACATGCAAAATCTAGCTTTTTTCACTACTTTTTCAACGCTAGATTGTAAATATCAATAACACTTTGAAAACATTAGAAAAACAATGAAATTATTGAAAATCGGTATGAAATCAATCAAAACTTATTGATTTTAACCAGTTTCAGAAGTTTTGACTAAGTTATATTTAAGATTTTATGTTTTACCCAACTTTTAATTACATAGCGATTTACATGCAAAATCTAGCTGTTTTGACTACTTTTTAACGCTAGATTGTAAATATCAATAACTCTTTGAAAACATTAGAAAAACAATGAAATTATTGAAAATCGGTATGAAATCAATCAAAACTTATTGATTTTAACTAGTTTCAGAAGTTTTGACTAAGTTATATTTAAGATTTTATGTTTTACCCAACTTTTAATTACATAGCGATTTACATGCAAAATCTAGCTGTTTTGACTACTTTTTAACGCTAGATTGTAAATATCAATAACTCTTTGAAAACATTAGAAAAACAATGAAATTATTGAAAATCGATATGAAATCAATCAAAACTTATTGATTTTAACTAGTTTCAGAAGTTTTGACAAAGTTATATTTAAGATTTTATGTTTTACACAACTTTTAATTACATAGCGATTTACATGCAAAATCTTGCTTTTTTCACTACTTTTTCAACGCTAGTTTGTAAATATCAATAACTGTTTGAAAACATTAGAAAACCAATGAAATTATTGAAAATCGGTATGAAATCAATCAAAACTTATTGATTTTAACTAGTTTCAGAAGTTTTGACAAAGTTATATTTAAGATTTTATGTTTTACACAACTTTTAATTACATAGCGATTTACATGCAAAATCTAGCTTTTTTCACTACTTTTTCAACGCTAGTTTGTAAATATCAATAACTGTTTGAAAACATTAGAAAAACAATGAAATTATTGAAAATCGATATGAAATCAATCAAAACTTATTGATTTTAACTAGTTTCAGAAGTTTTGACAAAGTTATATTTAAGATTTTATGTTTTACACAACTTTTAATTACATAGCGATTTACATGCAAAATCTAGCTGTTTTGACTACTTTTTAACGCTAGATTTTAAATATCAATAACTCTTTGAAAACATTAGAAAAACAATGAAATTATTGAAAATCGATATGAAATCAATCAAAACTTATTGATTTTAACTAGTTTCAGAAGTTTTGACAAAGTTATATTTAAGATTTTATGTTTTACACAACTTTTAATTACATAGCGATTTACATGCAAAATCTTGCTTTTTTCACTACTTTTTCAACGCTAGATTTTAATTATCAATAACTGTTTGAAAACATTAGAAAAACAATGAAATTATTGAAAATCGATATGAAATCAATCAAAACTTATTGATTTTAACTAGTTTCATAAGTTTTGACAAAGTTTTATTTAAGATTTTATGTTTTACCCAACTTTTAATTACATAGCGATTTACATCAAAATCTAGCTGTTTTGACTACTTTTTAACGCTAGTTTGTAAATATCAATAACTCTTTGAAAACATTAGAAAAACAATGAAATTATTGAAAATCGGTATGAAATCAATCAAAACTTATTGATTTTAACTAGTTTCAGAAGTTTTGACAAAGTTATATTTAAGATTTTATGTTTTACACAACTTTTAATTACATAGCGATTTACATGCAAAATCTTGCTTTTTTCACTACTTTTTCAACGCTAGTTTGTAAATATCAATAACTGTTTGAAAACATTAGAAAACCAATGAAATTATTGAAAATCGATATGAAATCAATCAAAACTTATTGATTTTAACTAGTTTCAGAAGTTTTGACAAAGTTATATTTAAGATTTTATGTTTTACACAACTTTTAATTACATAGCGATTTACATGCAAAATCTAGCTTTTTTCACTACTTTTTCAACGCTAGTTTGTAAATATCAATAACTCTTTGAAAACATTAGAAAAACAATGAAATTATTGAAAATCGATATGAAATCAATCAAAACTTATTGATTTTAACTAGTTTCAGAAGTTTTGACAAAGTTATATTTAAGATTTTATGTTTTACACAACTTTTAATTACATAGCGATTTACATGCAAAATCTAGCTGTTTTGACTACTTTTTAACGCTAGATTGTAAATATAAATAACACTTTGAAAACATTAGAAAAACAATGAAATTATTGAAAATCGGTATGAAATCAATCAAAACTTATTGATTTTAACTAGTTTCAGAAGTTTTGATAAAGTTATATTTAAGATTTTATGTTTTACACAACTTTTAATTACATAGCGATTTACATGCAAAATCTAGCTTTTTTCACTACTTTTTCAACGCTAGATTGTAAATATCAATAACACTTTGAAAACATTAGAAAAACAATGAAATTATTGAAAATCGGTATGAAATCAATCAAAACTTATTGATTTTAACCAGTTTCAGAAGTTTTGACTAAGTTATATTTAAGATTTTATGTTTTACCCAACTTTTAATTACATAGCGATTTACATGCAAAATCTAGCTGTTTTGACTACTTTTTAACGCTAGATTGTAAATATCAATAACTCTTTGAAAACATTAGAAAAACAATGAAATTATTGAAAATCGGTATGAAATCAATCAAAACTTATTGATTTTAACTAGTTTCAGAAGTTTTGACAAAGTTATATTTAAGATTTTATGTTTTACACAACTTTTAATTACATAGCGATTTACATGCAAAATCTTGCATTTTTCACTACTTTTTCAACGCTAGTTTGTAAATATCAATAACTGTTTGAAAACATTAGAAAACCAATGAAATTATTGAAAATCGATATGAAATCAATCAAAACTTATTGATTTTAACTAGTTTCAGAAGTTTTGACAAAGTTATATTTAAGATTTTATGTTTTACACAACTTTTAATTACATAGCGATTTACATGCAAAATCTAGCTTTTTTCACTACTTTTTCAACGCTAGTTTGTAAATATCAATAACTGTTTGAAAACATTAGAAAAACAATGAAATTATTGAAAATCGATATGAAATCAATCAAAACTTATTGATTTTAACTAGTTTCAGAAGTTTTGACAAAGTTATATTTAAGATTTTATGTTTTACACAACTTTTAATTACATAGCGATTTACATGCAAAATCTAGCTGTTTTGACTACTTTTTAACGCTAGATTGTAAATATCAATAACACTTTGAAAACATTAGAAAAACAATGAAATTATTGAAAATCGGTATGAAATCAATCAAAACTTATTGATTTTAACTAGTTTCAGAAGTTTTGACAAAGTTATATTTAAGATTTTATGTTTTACACAACTTTTAATTACATAGCGATTTACATGCAAAATCTTGCATTTTTCACTACTTTTTCAACGCTAGTTTGTAAATATCAATAACTGTTTGAAAACATTAGAAAACCAATGAAATTATTGAAAATCGATATGAAATCAATCAAAACTTATTGATTTTAACTAGTTTCAGAAGTTTTGACAAAGTTATATTTAAGATTTTATGTTTTACACAACTTTTAATTACATAGCGATTTACATGCAAAATCTAGCTTTTTTCACTACTTTTTCAACGCTAGTTTGTAAATATCAATAACTGTTTGAAAACATTAGAAAAACAATGAAATTATTGAAAATCGATATGAAATCAATCAAAACTTATTGATTTTAACTAGTTTCAGAAGTTTTGACAAAGTTATATTTAAGATTTTATGTTTTACACAACTTTTAATTACATAGCGATTTACATGCAAAATCTAGCTGTTTTGACTACTTTTTAACGCTAGTTTGTAAATATCAATAACACTTTGAAAACATTAGAAAACCAATGAAATTATTGAAAATCGATATGAAATCAATCAAAACTTATTGATTTTAACTAGTTTCAGAAGTTTTGACAAAGTTATATTTAAGATTTTATGTTTTACACAACTTTTAATTACATAGCGATTTACATGCAAAATCTAGCTTTTTTCACTACTTTTTCAACGCTAGTTTGTAAATATCAATAACTTTTTGAAAACATTAGAAAAACAATGAAATTATTGAAAATCGATATGAAATCAATCAAAACTTATTGATTTTAACTAGTTTCATAAGTTTTGACAAAGTTTTATTTAAGATTTTATGTTTTACACAACTTTTAATTACATAGCGATTTACATGCAAAATCTAGCTTTTTTCACTACTTTTTCAACGCTAGATTGTAAATATCAATAACACTTTGAAAACATTAGAAAAACAATGAAATTATTGAAAATCGGTATGAAATCAATCAAAACTTATTGATTTTAACCAGTTTCAGAAGTTTTGACTAAGTTATATTTAAGATTTTATGTTTTACCCAACTTTTCATTACATAGCGATTTACATGCAAAATCTAGCTGTTTTGACTACTTTTTAACGCTAGATTGTAAATATCAATAACTCTTTGAAAACATTAGAAAAACAATGAAATTATTGAAAATCGATATGAAATCAATCAAAACTTATTGATTTTAACTAGTTTCAGAAGTTTTGACAAAGTTATATTTAAGATTTTATGTTTTACACAACTTTTAATTACATAGCGATTTACATGCAAAATCTTGCTTTTTTCACTACTTTTTCAACGCTAGTTTGTAAATATCAATAACTGTTTGAAAACATTAGAAAAACAATGAAATTATTGAAAATCGATATGAAATCAATCAAAACTTATTGATTTTAACTAGTTTCAGAAGTTTTGACAAACTTTTATTTAAGATTTTATGTTTTACACAACTTTTAATTACATAGCGATTTACATGCAAAATCTAGCTTTTTTCACTACTTTTTCAACGCTAGATTGTAAATATCAATAACTCTTTGAAAACATTAGAAAACCAATGAAATTATTGAAAATCGATAAGAAATCAATCAAAACTTATTGATTTTAACTAGTTTCAGAAGTTTTGATAAAGTTATATTTAAGATTTTATGTTTTACACAACTTTTAATTACATAGCGATTTACATGCAAAATCTAGCTTTTTTCACTACTTTTTCAACGCTAGATTGTAAATATCAATAACACTTTGAAAACATTAGAAAAACAATGAAATTATTGAAAATCGGTATGAAATCAATCAAAACTTATTGATTTTAACCAGTTTCAGAAGTTTTGACTAAGTTATATTTAAGATTTTATGTTTTACCCAACTTTTAATTACATAGCGATTTACATGCAAAATCTAGCTGCTTTGACTACTTTTTAACGCTAGATTGTAAATATCAATAACTCTTTGAAAACATTAGAAAAACAATGAAATTATTGAAAATCGGTATGAAATCAATCAAAACTTATTGATTTTAACTAGTTTCAGAAGTTTTGACTAAGTTATATTTAAGATTTTATGTTTTACCCAACTTTTAATTACATAGCGATTTACATGCAAAATCTAGCTGTTTTGACTACTTTTTAACGCTAGATTGTAAATATCAATAACTCTTTGAAAACATTAGAAAAACAATGAAATTATTGAAAATCGATATGAAATCAATCAAAACTTATTGATTTTAACTAGTTTCAGAAGTTTTGACAAAGTTATATTTAAGATTTTATGTTTTACACAACTTTTAATTACATAGCGATTTACATGCAAAATCTTGCTTTTTTCACTACTTTTTCAACGCTAGTTTGTAAATATCAATAACTGTTTGAAAACATTAGAAAAACAATGAAATTATTGAAAATCGATATGAAATCAATCAAAACTTATTGATTTTAACTAGTTTCAGAAGTTTTGACAAACTTTTATTTAAGATTTTATGTTTTACACAACTTTTAATTACATAGCGATTTACATGCAAAATCTAGCTTTTTTCACTACTTTTTCAACGCTAGTGTGTAAATATCAATAACTGTTTGAAAACATTAGAAAAACAATGAAATTATTGAAAATCGATATGAAATCAATCAAAACTTATTGATTTTAACTAGTTTCAGAAGTTTTGTCAAACTTTTATTTAAGATTTTATGTTTTACACAACTTTTAATTACATAGCGATTTACATGCAAAATCCTGCTTTTTTCACTACTTTTTCAACGCTAGTTTGTAAATATCAATAACTCTTTGAAAACATTAGAAAAACAATGAAATTATTGAAAATCGATATGAAATCAATCAAAACTTATTGATTTTAACTAGTTTCAGAAGTTTTGACAAAGTTATATTTAAGATTTTATGTTTTACACAACTTTTAATTACATAGCGATTTACATGCAAAATCTAGCTGTTTTGACTACTTTTTAACGCTAGATTGTAAATATCAATAACTCTTTGAAAACATTAGAAAAACAATGAAATTATTGAAAATCGATATGAAATCAATCAAAACTTATTGATTTTAACTAGTTTCATAAGTTTTGACAAACTTTTATTTAAGATTTTATGTTTTACACAACTTTTAATTACATAGCGATTTACATGCAAAATCTAGCTTTTTTCACTACTTTTTCAACGCTAGATTGTAAATATCAATAACACTTTGAAAACATTAGAAAAACAATGAAATTATTGAAAATCGGTATGAAATCAATCAAAACTTATTGATTTTAACTAGTTTCAGAAGTTTTGACAAATTTATATTTAAGATTTTATGTTTTACACAACTTTTAATTACATAGCGATTGACATGCAAAATCTAGCTTTTTTCACTACTTTTTCAACGCTAGATTGTAAATATCAATAACTCTTTGAAAACATTAGAAAAACAATGAAATTATTGAAAATCTATATGAAATCAATCAAAACTTATTGATTTTAACTAGTTTCAGAAGTTTTGACAAAGTTATATTTAAGATTTTATGTTTTACACAACTTTTAATTACATAGCGATTTACATGCAAAATCTAGCTGTTTTGACTACTTTTTAACGCTAGTTTGTAAATATAAATAACTTTTTGAAAACATTAGAAAAACAATGAAATTATTGAAAATCGATATGAAATCAATCAAAACTTATTGATTTTAACTAGTTTCATAAGTTTTGACAAACTTTTATTTAAGATTTTATGTTTTACACAACTTTTAATTACATAGCGATTTACATGCAAAATCTAGCTTTTTTCACTACTTTTTCAACGCTAGATTGTAAATATCAATAACTGTTTGAAAACATTAGAAAAACAATGAAATTATTGAAAATCGATATGAAATCAATCAAAACTTATTGATTTTAACTAGTTTCAGAAGTTTTGACAAAGTTATATTTAAGATTTTATGTTTTACACAACTTTTAATTACATAGCGATTTACATGCAAAATCTAGCTTTTTTCACTACTTTTTCAACGCTAGTTTGTAAATATCAATAACTGTTTGAAAACATTAGAAAAACAATGAAATTATTGAAAATCGATATGAAATCAATCAAAACTTATTGATTTTAACTAGTTTCAGAAGTTTTGACAAACTTTTATTTAAGATTTTATGTTTTACACAACTTTTAATTACATAGCGATTTACATGCAAAATCTAGCTTTTTTCACTACTTTTTCAACGCTAGTGTGTAAATATCAATAACTATTTGAAAACATTAGAAAAACAATGAAATTATTGAAAATCGATATGAAATCAATCAAAACTTATTGATTTTAACTAGTTTCAGAAGTTTTGAGAAAGTTATATTTAAGATTTTATGTTTTACACAACTTTTAATAACATAGCGATTTACATGCAAAATCTAGCTTTTTTCACTACTTTTTCAACGCTAGATTGTAAATATCAATAACTGTTTGAAAACATTAGAAAAACAATGAAATTATTGAAAATCGATATAAAATCAATCAAAACTTATTGATTTTAACTAGTTTCAGAAGTTTTGACAAAGTTATATTTAAGATTTTATGTTTTACACAACTTTTAATTACATAGCGATTTACATGCAAAATCTAGCTGTTTTGACTACTTTTTAACGCTAGTTTGTAAATATCAATAACTGTTTGAAAACATTAGAAAAACAATGAAATTATTGAAAATCGATATGAAATCAATCAAAACTTATTGATTTTAACTAGTTTCAGAAGTTTTGACAAAGTTATATTTAAGATTTTATGTTTTACACAACTTTTAATTACATAGCGATTTACATGCAAAATCTAGCTTTTTTCACTACTTTTTCAACGCTAGATTGTAAATATCAATAACTCTTTGAAAACATTAGAAAAACAATGAAATTATTGAAAATCGATATGAAATCAATCAAAACTTATTGATTTTAACCAGTTTCAGAAGTTTTGACTAAGTTATATTTAAGATTTTATGTTTTACCCAACTTTTAATTACATAGCGATTTACATGCAAAATCTAGCTGTTTTGACTACTTTTTAACGCTAGATTGTAAATATCAATAACTCTTTGAAAACATTAGAAAAACAATGAAATTATTGAAAATCGATATGAAATCAATCAAAACTTATTGATTTTAACTAGTTTCAGAAGTTTTGACAAAGTTATATTTAAGATTTTATGTTTTACACAACTTTTAATTACATAGCGATTTACATGCAAAATCTAGCTTTTTTCACTACTTTTTCAACGCTAGTTTGTAAATATCAATAACTGTTTGAAAACATTAGAAAAACAATGAAATTATTGAAAATCGATATGAAATCAATCAAAACTTATTGATTTTAACTAGTTTCAGAAGTTTTGACAAAGTTATATTTAAGATTTTATGTTTTACACAACTTTTAATTACATAGCGATTTACATGCAAAATCTAGCTTTTTTCACTACTTTTTCAACGCTAGATTGTAAATATCAATAACTCTTTGAAAACATTAGAAAAACAATGAAATTATTGAAAATCGATATGAAATCAATCAAAACTTATTGATTTTAACTAGTTTCAGAAGTTTTGACAAAGTTATATTTAAGATTTTATGTTTTACACAACTTTTAATTACATAGCGATTTACATGCAAAATCTAGCTGTTTTGACTACTTTTTAACCGAACGCTAGTTTGTAAATATAAATAACTTTTTGAAAACATTAGAAAAACAATGAAATTATTGAAAATCGATATGAAATCAATCAAAACTTATTGATTTTAACTAGTTTCAGAAGTTTTGTCAAACTTTTATTTAAGATTTTATGTTTTACACAACTTTTAATTACATAGCGATTTACATGCAAAATCTAGCTTTTTTCACTACTTTTTAAACGCTAGATTGTAAATATCAATAACTCTTTGAAAACATTAGAAAACCAATGAAATTATTGAAAATCGATATGAAATCAATCAAAACTTATTGATTTTAACTAGTTTCAGAAGTTTTGATAAAGTTATATTTAAGATTTTATGTTTTACACAACTTTTAATTACATAGCGATTTACATGCAAAATCTAGCTTTTTTCACTACTTTTTCAACGCTAGATTGTAAATATCAATAACACTTTGAAAACATTAGAAAAACAATGAAATTATTGAAAATCGGTATGAAATCAATCAAAACTTATTGATTTTAACCAGTTTCAGAAGTTTTGACTAAGTTATATTTAAGATTTTATGTTTTACCCTACTTTTAATTACATAGCGATTTACATGCAAAATCTAGCTGTTTTGACTACTTTTTAACGCTAGATTGTAAATATCAATAACTCTTTGAAAACATTAGAAAAACAATGAAATTATTGAAAATCGGTATGAAATCAATCAAAACTTATTGATTTTAACTAGTTTCAGAAGTTTTGACTAAGTTATATTTAAGATTTTATGTTTTACCCAACTTTTAATTACATAGCGATTTACATGCAAAATCTAGCTGTTTTGACTACTTTTTAACGCTAGATTGTAAATATCAATAACTGTTTGAAAACATTAGAAAAACAATGAAATTATTGAAAATCGATATGAAATCAATCAAAACTTATTGATTTTAACTAGTTTCAGAAGTTTTGACAAAGTTATATTTAAGATTTTATGTTTTACACAACTTTTAATTACATAGCGATTTACATGCAAAATCTAGCTTTTTTCACTACTTTTTCAACGCTAGTTTGTAAATATCAATAACTGTTTGAAAACATTAGAAAAAAAATGAAATTATTGAAAATCGATATGAAATCAATCAAAACTTATTGATTTTAACTAGTTTCAGAAGTTTTGACAAAGTTATATTTAAGATTTTATGTTTTACACAACTTTTAATTACATAGCGATTTACATGCAAAATCTAGCTGTTTTGACTACTTTTTAACGCTAGATTTTAATTATCAATAACTCTTTGAAAACATTAGAAAAACAATGAAATTATTGAAAATCGATATGAAATCAATCAAAACTTATTGATTTTAACTAGTTTCAGAAGTTTTGACAAAGTTATATTTAAGATTTTATGTTTTACACAACTTTTAATTACATAGCGATTTACATGCAAAATCTAGCTTTTTTCACTACTTTTTCAACGCTAGTTTGTAAATATCAATAACTGTTTGAAAACATTAGAAAAACAATGAAATTATTGAAAATCGATATGAAATCAATCAAAACTTATTGATTTTAACTAGTTTCAGAAGTTTTGACAAAGTTATATTTAAGATTTTATGTTTTACACAACTTTTAATTACATAGCGATTTACATGCAAAATCTAGCTTTTTTCACTACTTTTTCAACGCTAGATTGTAAATATCAATAACTCTTTGAAAACATTAGAAAAACAATGAAATTATTGAAAATCGATATGAAATCAATCAAAACTTATTGATTTTAACTAGTTTCAGAAGTTTTGACAAAGTTATATTTAAGATTTTATGTTTTACACAACTTTTAATTACATAGCGATTTACATGCAAAATCTAGCTGTTTTGACTACTTTTTAACGCTAGTTTGTAAATATAAATAACTTTTTGAAAACATTAGAAAAACAATGAAATTATTGAAAATCGATATGAAATCAATCAAAACTTATTGATTTTAACTAGTTTCAGAAGTTTTGTCAAACTTTTATTTAAGATTTTATGTTTTACACAACTTTTAATTACATAGCGATTTACATGCAAAATCTAGCTTTTTTCACTACTTTTTCAACGCTAGATTGTAAATATCAATAACTCTTTGAAAACATTAGAAAAACAATGAAATTATTGAAAATCGATATGAAATCAATCAAAACTTATTGATTTTAACTAGTTTCAGAAGTTTTGACAAAGTTATATTTAAGATTTTATGTTTTACACAACTTTTAATTACATAGCGATTTACATGCAAAATCTAGCTGTTTTGACTACTTTTTAACGCTAGTTTGTAAATATAAATAACTTTTTGAAAACATTAGAAAAACAATGAAATTATTGAAAATCGATATGAAATCAATCAAAACTTATTGATTTTAACTAGTTTCAGAAGTTTTGTCAAACTTTTATTTAAGATTTTATGTTTTACACAACTTTTAATTACATAGCGATTTACATGCAAAATCTAGCTTTTTTCACTACTCTTTCAACGCTAGATTGTAAATATCAATAACTCTTTTTTAAAACATTAGAAAAACAATGAAATTATTGAAAATCGATATGAAATCAATCAAAACTTATTGATTTTAACTAGTTTCAGAAGTTTTGACAAAGTTATATTTAAGATTTTATGTTTTACCCAACTTTTAATTACATAGCGATTTACATGCAAAATCTAGCTGTTTTGACTACTTTTTAACGCTAGATTGTAAATATCAATAACTCTTTGAAAACATTAGAAAAACAATGAAATTATTGAAAATCGGTATGAAATCAATCAAAACTTATTGATTTTAACTAGTTTCAGAAGTTTTGACTAAGTTATATTTAAGATTTTATGTTTTACCCAACTTTTAATTACATAGCGATTTACATGCAAAATCTAGCTGTTTTGACTACTTTTTAACGCTAGATTGTAAATATCAATAACTCTTTGAAAACATTAGAAAAACAATGAAATTATTGAAAATCGGTATGAAATCAATCAAAACTTATTGATTTTAACTAGTTTCAGAAGTTTTGACAAAGTTATATTTAAGATTTTATGTTTTACACAACTTTTAATTACATAGCGATTTACATGCAAAATCTTGCATTTTTCACTACTTTTTCAACGCTAGTTTGTAAATATCAATAACTGTTTGAAAACATTAGAAAACCAATGAAATTATTGAAAATCGATATGAAATCAATCAAAACTTATTGATTTTAACTAGTTTCAGAAGTTTTGACAAAGTTATATTTAAGATTTTATGTTTTACACAACTTTTAATTACATAGCGATTTACATGCAAAATCTAGCTTTTTTCACTACTTTTTCAACGCTAGTTTGTAAATATCAATAACTGTTTGAAAACATTAGAAAAACAATGAAATTATTGAAAATCGATATGAAATCAATCAAAACTTATTGATTTTAACTAGTTTCAGAAGTTTTGACAAAGTTATATTTAAGATTTTATGTTTTACACAACTTTTAATTACATAGCGATTTACATGCAAAATCTAGCTGTTTTGACTACTTTTTAACGCTAGTTTGTAAATATCAATAACACTTTGAAAACATTAGAAAACCAATGAAATTATTGAAAATCGATATGAAATCAATCAAAACTTATTGATTTTAACTAGTTTCAGAAGTTTTGACAAAGTTATATTTAAGATTTTATGTTTTACACAACTTTTAATTACATAGCGATTTACATGCAAAATCTAGCTTTTTTCACTACTTTTTCAACGCTAGTTTGTAAATATCAATAACTTTTTGAAAACATTAGAAAAACAATGAAATTATTGAAAATCGATATGAAATCAATCAAAACTTATTGATTTTAACTAGTTTCATGAGTTTTGACAAAGTTTTATTTAAGATTTTATGTTTTACACAACTTTTAATTACATAGCGATTTACATGCAAAATCTAGCTTTTTTCACTACTTTTTCAACGCTAGATTGTAAATATCAATAACACTTTGAAAACATTAGAAAAACAATGAAATTATTGAAAATCGGTATGAAATCAATCAAAACTTATTGATTTTAACCAGTTTCAGAAGTTTTGACTAAGTTATATTTAAGATTTTATGTTTTACCCAACTTTTAATTACATAGCGATTTACATGCAAAATCTAGCTGTTTTGACTACTTTTTAACGCTAGATTGTAAATATCAATAACTCTTTGAAAACATTAGAAAAACAATGAAATTATTGAAAATTGATATGAAATCAATCAAAACTTATTGATTTTAACTAGTTTCAGAAGTTTTGACAAAGTTATATTTAAGATTTTATGTTTTACACAACTTTTAATTACATAGCGATTTACATGCAAAATCTTGCTTTTTTCACTACTTTTTCAACGCTAGTTTGTAAATATCAATAACTGTTTGAAAACATTAGAAAAACAATGAAATTATTGAAAATCGATATGAAATCAATCAAAACTTATTGATTTTAACTAGTTTCAGAAGTTTTGACAAACTTTTATTTAAGATTTTATGTTTTACACAACTTTTAATTACATAGCGATTTACATGCAAAATCTAGCTTTTTTCACTACTTTTTCAACGCTAGATTGTAAATATCAATAACTCTTTGAAAACATTAGAAAACCAATGAAATTATTGAAAATCGATAAGAAATCAATCAAAACTTATTGATTTTAACTAGTTTCAGAAGTTTTGATAAAGTTATATTTAAGATTTTATGTTTTACACAACTTTTAATTACATAGCGATTTACATGCAAAATCTAGCTTTTTTCACTACTTTTTCAACGCTAGATTGTAAATATCAATAACACTTTGAAAACATTAGAAAAACAATGAAATTATTGAAAATCGGTATGAAATCAATCAAAACTTATTGATTTTAACCAGTTTCAGAAGTTTTGACTAAGTTATATTTAAGATTTTATGTTTTACCCAACTTTTAATTACATAGCGATTTACATGCAAAATCTAGCTGCTTTGACTACTTTTTAACGCTAGATTGTAAATATCAATAACTCTTTGAAAACATTAGAAAAACAATGAAATTATTGAAAATCGGTATGAAATCAATCAAAACTTATTGATTTTAACTAGTTTCAGAAGTTTTGACTAAGTTATATTTAAGATTTTATGTTTTACCCAACTTTTAATTACATAGCGATTTACATGCAAAATCTAGCTGTTTTGACTACTTTTTAACGCTAGATTGTAAATATCAATAACTCTTTGAAAACATTAGAAAAACAATGAAATTATTGAAAATCGATATGAAATCAATCAAAACTTATTGATTTTAACTAGTTTCAGAAGTTTTGACAAAGTTATATTTAAGATTTTATGTTTTACACAACTTTTAATTACATAGCGATTTACATGCAAAATCTTGCTTTTTTCACTACTTTTTCAACGCTAGTTTGTAAATATCAATAACTGTTTGAAAACATTAGAAAAACAATGAAATTATTGAAAATCGATATGAAATCAATTAAAACTTATTGATTTTAACTAGTTTCACAAGTTTTGACAAACTTTTATTTAAGATTTTATGTTTTACACAACTTTTAATTACATAGCGATTTACATGCAAAATCTAGCTTTTTTCACTACTTTTTCAACGCTAGATTGTAAATATCAATAACTCTTTGAAAACATTAGAAAACCAATGAAATTATTGAAAATCGATAAGAAATCAATCAAAACTTATTTATTTTAACTAGTTTCAGAAGTTTTGATAAAGTTATATTTAAGATTTTATGTTTTACACAACTTTTAATTACATAGCGATTTACATGCAAAATCTAGCTTTTTTCACTACTTTTTCAACGCTAGATTGTAAATATCAATAACACTTTGAAAACATTAGAAAAACAATGAAATTATTGAAAATCGGTATGAAATCAATCAAAACTTATTGATTTTAACCAGTTTCAGAAGTTTTGACTAAGTTATATTTAAGATTTTATGTTTTACCCAACTTTTAATTACATAGCGATTTACATGCAAAATCTAGCTGTTTTGACTACTTTTTAACGCTAGATTGTAAATATCAATAACTCTTTGAAAACATTAGAAAAACAATGAAATTATTGAAAATCGGTATGAAATCAATCAAAACTTATTGATTTTAACTAGTTTCAGAAGTTTTGACTAAGTTATATTTAAGATTTTATGTTTTACCCAACTTTTAATTACATAGCGATTTACATGCAAAATCTAGCTGTTTTGACTACTTTTTAACGCTAGATTGTAAATATCAATAACTCTTTGAAAACATTAGAAAAACAATGAAATTATTGAAAATCGATATGAAATCAATCAAAACTTATTGATTTTAACTAGTTTCAGAAGTTTTGACAAAGTTATATTTAAGATTTTATGTTTTACACAACTTTTAATTACATAGCGATTTACATGCAAAATCTTGCTTTTTTCACTACTTTTTCAACGCTAGTTTGTAAATATCAATAACTGTTTGAAAACATTAGAAAACCAATGAAATTATTGAAAATCGATATGAAATCAATCAAAACTTATTGATTTTAACTAGTTTCAGAAGTTTTGACAAAGTTATATTTAAGATTTTATGTTTTACACAACTTTTAATTACATAGCGATTTACATGCAAAATCTAGCTTTTTTCACTACTTTTTCAACGCTAGTTTGTAAATATAAATAACTGTTTGAAAACATTAGAAAAACAATGAAATTATTGAAAATCGATATGAAATCAATCAAAACTTATTGATTTTAACTAGTTTCAGAAGTTTTGACAAAGTTATATTTAAGATTTTATGTTTTACACAACTTTTAATTACATAGCGATTTACATGCAAAATCTAGCTGTTTTGACTACTTTTTAACGCTAGTTTGTAAATATCAATAACTGTTTGAAAACATTAGAAAAACAATGAAATTATTGAAAATCGATATGAAATCAATCAAAACTTATTGATTTTAACTAGTTTCAGAAGTTTTGACAAAGTTATATTTAAGATTTTATGTTTTACACAACTTTTAATTACATAGCGATTTACATGCAAAATCTAGCTTTTTTCACTACTTTTTCAACGCTAGTTTGTAAATATCAATAACTTTTTGAAAACATTAGAAAAACAATGAAATTATTGAAAATCGATATGAAATCAATCAAAACTTATTGATTTTAACTAGTTTCATAAGTTTTGACAAAGTTTTATTTAAGATTTTATGTTTTACACAACTTTTAATTACATAGCGATTTACATGCAAAATCTAGCTTTTTTCACTACTTTTTCAACGCTAGATTGTAAATATCAATAACACTTTGAAAACATTAGAAAAACAATGAAATTATTGAAAATCGGTATGAAATCAATCAAAACTTATTGATTTTAACCAGTTTCAGAAGTTTTGACTAAGTTATATTTAAGATTTTATGTTTTACCCAACTTTTAATTACATAGCGATTTACATGCAAAATCTAGCTGTTTTGACTACTTTTTAACGCTAGATTGTAAATATCAATAACTCTTTGAAAACATTAGAAAAACAATGAAATTATTGAAAATCGATATGAAATCAATCAAAACTTATTGATTTTAACTAGTTTCAGAAGTTTTGACAAAGTTATATTTAAGATTTTATGTTTTACACAACTTTTAATTACATAGCGATTTACATGCAAAATCTTGCTTTTTTCACTACTTTTTCAACGCTAGTTTGTAAATATCAATAACTGTTTGAAAACATTAGAAAAACAATGAAATTATTGAAAATCGATATGAAATCAATCAAAACTTATTGATTTTAACTAGTTTCAGAAGTTTTGACAAACTTTTATTTAAGATTTTATGTTTTACACAACTTTTAATTACATAGCGATTTACATGCAAAATCTAGCTTTTTTCACTACTTTTTCAACGCTAGATTGTAAATATCAATAACTCTTTGAAAACATTAGAAAACCAATGAAATTATTGAAAATCGATAAGAAATCAATCAAAACTTATTGATTTTAACTAGTTTCAGAAGTTTTGACAAAGTTATATTTAAGATTTTATGTTTTACACAACTTTTAATTACATAGCGATTTACATGCAAAATCTAGCTGTTTTGACTACTTTTTAACGCTAGTTTGTAAATATCAATAACACTTTGAAAACATTAGAAAACCAATGAAATTATTGAAAATCGATATGAAATCAATCAAAACTTATTGATTTTAACTAGTTTCAGAAGTTTTGACAAAGTTATATTTAAGATTTTATGTTTTACACAACTTTTAATTACATAGCGATTTACATGCAAAATCTAGCTTTTTTCACTACTTTTTCAACGCTAGTTTGTAAATATCAATAACTTTTTGAAAACATTAGAAAAACAATGAAATTATTGAAAATCGATATGAAATCAATCAAAACTTATTGATTTTAACTAGTTTCATAAGTTTTGACAAAGTTTTATTTAAGATTTTATGTTTTACACAACTTTTAATTACATAGCGATTTACATGCAAAATCTAGCTTTTTTCACTACTTTTTCAACGCTAGATTGTAAATATCAATAACACTTTGAAAACATTAGAAAAACAATGAAATTATTGAAAATCGGTATGAAATCAATCAAAACTTATTGATTTTAACCAGTTTCAGAAGTTTTGACTAAGTTATATTTAAGATTTTATGTTTTACCCAACTTTTAATTACATAGCGATTTACATGCAAAATCTAGCTGTTTTGACTACTTTTTAACGCTAGATTGTAAATATCAATAACTCTTTGAAAACATTAGAAAAACAATGAAATTATTGAAAATCGATATGAAATCAATCAAAACTTATTGATTTTAACTAGTTTCAGAAGTTTTGACAAAGTTATATTTAAGATTTTATGTTTTACACAACTTTTAATTACATAGCGATTTACATGCAAAATCTTGCTTTTTTCACTACTTTTTCAACGCTAGTTTGTAAATATCAATAACTGTTTGAAAACATTAGAAAAACAATGAAATTATTGAAAATCGATATGAAATCAATCAAAACTTATTGATTTTAACTAGTTTCAGAAGTTTTGACAAACTTTTATTTAAGATTTTATGTTTTACACAACTTTTAATTACATAGCGATTTACATGCAAAATCTAGCTTTTTTCACTACTTTTTCAACGCTAGATTGTAAATATCAATAACTCTTTGAAAACATTAGAAAACCAATGAAATTATTGAAAATCGATAAGAAATCAATCAAAACTTATTGATTTTAACTAGTTTCAGAAGTTTTGATAAAGTTATATTTAAGATTTTATGTTTTACACAACTTTTAATTACATAGCGATTTACATGCAAAATCTAGCTTTTTTCACTACTTTTTCAACGCTAGATTGTAAATATCAATAACACTTTGAAAACATTAGAAAAACAATGAAATTATTGAAAATCGATATGAAATCAATCAAAACTTATTGATTTTAACTAGTTTCAGAAGTTTTGACAAAGTTATATTTAAGATTTTATGTTTTACACAACTTTTAATTACATAGCGATTTACATGCAAAATCTAGCTGTTTTGACTACTTTTTAACGCTAGTTTGTAAATATCAATAACACTTTGAAAACATTAGAAAACCAATGAAATTATTGAAAATCGATATGAAATCAATCAAAACTTATTGATTTTAACTAGTTTCAGAAGTTTTGACGAAGTTATATTTAAGATTTTATGTTTTACACAACTTTTAATTACATAGCGATTTACATCAAAATCTAGCTTTTTTCACTACTTTTTCAACGTTAGTTTGTAAATATCAATAACTTTTTGAAAACATTAGAAAAACAATGAAATTATTGAAAATCGATATGAAATCAATCAAAACTTATTGATTTTAACTAGTTTCATAAGTTTTGACAAACTTTTATTTAAGATTTTATGTTTTACACAACTTTTAATTACATAGCGATTTACATGCAAAATCTAGCTTTTTTCACTACTTTTTCAACGCTAGATTGTAAATATCAATAACACTTTGAAAACATTAGAAAAACAATGAAATTATTGAAAATCGGTATGAAATCAATCAAAACTTATTGATTTTAACTAGTTTCAGAAGTTTTGACTAAGTTATATTTAAGATTTTATGTTTTACCCAACTTTTAATTACATAGCGATTTACATGCAAAATCTAGCTGTTTTGACTACTTTTTAACGCTAGATTGTAAATATCAATAACTCTTTGAAAACATTAGAAAAACAATGAAATTATTGAAAATCGATATGAAATCAATCAAAACTTATTGATTTTAACTAGTTTCAGAAGTTTTGACAAAGTTATATTTAAGATTTTATGTTTTACACAACTTTTAATTACATAGCGATTTACATGCAAAATCTTTCTTTTTTCACTACTTTTTCAACGCTAGTTTGTAAATATCAATAACTGTTTGAAAACATTAGAAAAACAATGAAATTATTGAAAATCGATATGAAATCAATCAAAACTTATTGATTTTAACTAGTTTCAGAAGTTTTGACAAAGTTATATTTAAGATTTTATGTTTTACACAACTTTTAATTACATAGCGATTTACATGCAAAATCTAGCTGTTTTGACTACTTTTTAACGCTAGTTTGTAAATATCAATAACACTTTGAAAACATTAGAAAACCAATGAAATTATTGAAAATCGATATGAAATCAATCAAAACTTATTGATTTTAACTAGTTTCAGAAGTTTTGACAAAGTTATATTTAAGATTTTATGTTTTACACAACTTTTAATTACATAGCGATTTACATGCAAAATCTAGCTTTTTTCACTACTTTTTCAACGCTAGTTTGTAAATATCAATAACTTTTTGAAAACATTAGAAAAACAATGAAATTATTGAAAATCGATATGAAATCAATCAAAACTTATTGATTTTAACTAGTTTCATAAGTTTTGACAAACTTTTATTTAAGATTTTATGTTTTACACAACTTTTAATTACATAGCGATTTACATGCAAAATCTAGCTTTTTTCACTACTTTTTCAACGCTAGATTGTAAATATCAATAACACTTTGAAAACATTAGAAGAACAATGAAATTATTGAAAATCGGTATGAAATCAATCAAAACTTATTGATTTTAACCAGTTTCAGAAGTTTTGACTAAGTTATATTTAAGATTTTATGTTTTACCCAACTTTTAATTACATAGCGATTTACATGCAAAATCTAGCTGTTTTGACTACTTTTTAACGCTAGATTGTAAATATAAATAACTCTTTGAAAACATTAGAAAAACAATGAAATTATTGAAAATCGATATGAAATCAATCAAAACTTATTGATTTTAACTAGTTTCAGAAGTTTTGACAAAGTTATATTTAAGATTTTATGTTTTACACAACTTTTAATTACATAGCGATTTACATGCAAAATCTTGCTTTTTTCACTACTTTTTCAACGCTAGTTTGTAAATATCAATAACTGTTTGAAAACATTAGAAAAACAATGAAATTATTGAAAATCGATATGAAATCTATCAAAACTTATTGATTTTAACTAGTTTCAGAAGTTTTGACAAAGTTATATTTAAGATTTTATGTTTTACACAACTTTTAATTACATAGGGATTTACATGCAAAATCTAGCTTTTTTCACTACTTTTTCAACGCTAGTTTGTAAATATCAATAACTGTTTGAAAACATTAGAAAAACAATGAAATTATTGAAAATCGATATGAATTCAATCAAAACTTATTGATTTTAACTAGTTTCAGAAGTTTTGACAAAGTTATATTTAAGATTTTATGTTTTACACAACTTTTAATTACATAGCGATTTACATGCAAAATCTAGCTGTTTTGACTACTTTTTAACGCTAGTTTGTAAATATCAATAACACTTTGAAAACATTAGAAAACCAATGAAATTATTTAAAATCGATATGAAATCAATCAAAACTTATTGATTTTAACTAGTTTCAGAAGTTTTGACAAAGTTATATTTAAGATTTTATGTTTTACACAACTTTTAATTACATAGCGATTTACATGCAAAATCTAGCTTTTTTCACTACTTTTTCAACGTTAGTTTGTAAATATCAATAACTTTTTGAAAACATTAGAAAAACAATGAAATTATTGAAAATCGATATGAAATCAATCAAAACTTATTGATTTTAACTAGTTTCATAAGTTTTGACAAACTTTTATTTAAGATTTTATGTTTTACACAACTTTTAATTACATAGCGATTTACATGCAAAATCTAGCTTTTTTCACTACTTTTTAACGCTAGATTGTAAATATAAATAACTCTTTGAAAACATTAGAAAAACAATGAAATTATTGAAAATCGGTATGAAATCAATCAAAACTTATTGATTTTAACCAGTTTCAGAAGTTTTGACTAAGTTATATTTAAGATTTTATGTTTTACCCAACTTTGAATTACATAGCGATTTACATGCAAAATCTAGCTGTTTTGACTACTTTTTAACGCTAGATTGTAAATATCAATAACTGTTTGAAAACATTAGAAAACCAATGAAATTATTGAAAATCGATATGAAATCAATCAAAACTTATTGATTTTAACTAGTTTCAGAAGTTTTGACAAAGTTATATTTAAGATTTTATGTTTTACACAACTTTTAATTACATAGCGATTTACATGCAAAATTTTGCTTTTTTCACTACTTTTTCAACGCTAGTTTGTAAATATCAATAACTGTTTGAAAACATTAGAAAACCAATGAAATTATTGAAAATCGATATGAAATCAATCAAAACTTATTGATTTTAACTAGTTTCAGAAGTTTTGACAAAGTTATATTTAAGATTTTATGTTTTACACAACTTTTAATTACATAGAGATTTACATGCAAAATCTAGCTTTTTTCACTACTTTTTCAACGCTAGTTTGTAAATATCAATAACTATTTGAAAACATTAGAAAAACAATGAAATTATTGAAAATCGATATGAAATCAATCAAAACTTATTGATTTTAACTAGTTTCAGAAGTTTTGACAAAGTTATATTTAAGATTTTATGTTTTACACAACTTTTAATTACATAGCGATTTACATGCAAAATCTAGCTGTTTTGACTACTTTTTAACGCTAGTTTGTAAATATCAATAACACTTTGAAAACATTAGAAAAACAATGAAATTATTGAAAATCGATATGAAATCAATCAAAACTTATTGATTTTAACTAGTTTCAGAAGTTTTGACAAAGTTATATTTAAGATTTTATGTTTTACACAACTTTTAATTACATAGCGATTTACATGCAAAATCTAGCTTTTTTCACTACTTTTTAAACGCTCGTGTGTAAATATCAATAACTGTTTGAAAACATTAGAAAACCAATGAAATTATTGAAAATCGATATGAAATCAATCAAAACTTATTGATTTTAACTAGTTTCAGAAGTTTTGACAAAGTTATATTTAAGATTTTATGTTTTACACAACTTTTAATTACATAGAGATTTACATGCAAAATCTAGCTTTTTTCACTACTTTTTCAACGCTAGTTTGTAAATATCAATAACTATTTGAAAACATTAGAAAAACAATGAAATTATTGAAAATCGATATGAAATCAATCAAAACTTATTGATTTTAACTAGTTTCAGAAATTTTGACAAAGTTATATTTAAGATTTTATGTTTTACACAACTTTTAATTACATAGCGATTTACATGCAAAATCTAGCTGTTTTGACTACTTTTTAACGCTAGTTTGTAAATATCAATAACACTTTGAAAACATTAGAAAAACAATGAAATTATTGAAAATCGATATGAAATCAATCAAAACTTATTGATTTTAACTAGTTTCAGAAGTTTTGACAAAGTTATATTTAAGATTTTATGTTTTACACAACTTTTAATTACATAGCGATTTACATGCAAAATCTAGCTTTTTTCACTACTTTTTAAACGCTCGTGTGTAAATATCAATAACTGTTTGAAAACATTAGAAAAACAATGAAATTATTGAAAATCGATATGAAATCAATCAAAACTTATTGATTTTAACTAGTTTCAGAAGTTTTGACAAAGTTATATTTAAGATTTTATGTTTTACACAACTTTTAATAACATAGCAATTTACATGCAAAATCTAGCTTTTTTCACTACTTTTTCAACGCTAGTTTGTAAATATCAATAACTATTTGAAAACATTAGAAAAACAATGAAATTATTGAAAATCGATATGAAATCAATCAAAACTTATTGATTTTAACTAGTTTCAGAAGTTTTGACAAAGTTATATTTAAGATTTTATGTTTTACACAACTTTTAATTACATAGCGATTTACATGCAAAATCTAGCTGTTTTGACTACTTTTTAACGCTAGTTTGTAAATATCAATAACACTTTGAAAACATTAGAAAAACAATGAAATTATTGAAAATCGATATGAAATCAATCAAAACTTATTGATTTTAACTAGTTTCAGAAGTTTTGACAAAGTTATATTTAAGATTTTATGTTTTACACAACTTTTAATTACATAGCGATTTACATGCAAAATCTAGCTTTTTTCACTACTTTTTAAACGCTCGTGTGTAAATATCAATAACTGTTTGAAAACATTAGAAAAACAATGAAATTATTGAAAATCGATATGAAATCAATCAAAACTTATTGATTTTAACTAGTTTCAGAAGTTTTGACAAAGTTATATTTAAGATTTTATGTTTTACACAACTTTTAATAACATAGCAATTTACATGCAAAATCTAGCTTTTTTCACTACTTTTTCAACGCTAGTTTGTAAATATCAAAAAACTGTTTGAAAACATTAGAAAAACAATGAAATTATTGAAAATCGATATGAAATCAATCAAAACTTATTGATTTTAACTAGTTTCAGAAGTTTTGACAAAGTTATATTTAAGATTTTATGTTTTACACAACTTTGAATTACATAGCGATTTACATGCAAAATCTAGCTTTTTTCACTACTTTTTCAACGCTAGATTGTAAATATCAATAACTCTTTGAAAACATTAGAAAAACAATGAAATTATTGAAAATCGATATGAAATCAATCAAAACTTATTGATTTTAACTAGTTTCAGAAGTTTTGACAAAGTTATATTTAAGATTTTATGTTTTACACAACTTTTATTTACATAGCGATTTACATGCAAAATCTAGCTGTTTTCACTACTTTTTAACGCTAGTTTGTAAATATAAATAACTTTTTGAAAACATTAGAAAAACAATGAAATTATTGAAAATCGATATGAAATCAATCAAATCTTATTGATTTTAACTAGTTTCAGAAGTTTTGTCAAACTTTTATTTAAGATTTTATGTTTTACACAACTTTTAATTACATAGCGATTTACATGCAAAATCTTGCTTTTTTCACTACTTTTTCAACGCTAGTTTGTAAATATCAATAACTGTTTGAAAACATTAGAAAACCAATGAAATTATTGAAAATCGATATGAAATCAATCAAAACTTATTGATTTTAACTAGTTTCAGAAGTTTTGACAAAGTTATATTTAAGATTTTATGTTTTACACAACTTTTAATTACATAGCGATTTACATGCAAAATCTAGCTTTTTTCACTACTTTTTCAACGCTAGTTTGTAAATATCAATAACTGTTTGAAAACATTAGAAAAACAATGAAATTATTGAAAATCGATATGAAATCAATCAAAACTTATTGATTTTAACTAGTTTCAGAAGTTTTGACAAAGTTATATTTAAGATTTTATGTTTTACACAACTTTTAATTACATAGCGATTTACATGCAAAATCTAGCTGTTTTGACTACTTTTTAACGCTAGTTTGTAAATATCAATAACACTTTGAAAACATTAGAAAACCAATGAAATTATTGAAAATCGATATGAAATCAATCAAAACTTATTGTTTTTAACTAGTTTCAGAAGTTTTGACAAAGTTATATTTAAGATTTTATGTTTTACACAACTTTTAATTACATAGCGATTTACACGCAAAATCTAGCTTTTTTCACTACTTTTTCAACGCTAGTTTGTAAATATCAATAACTTTTTGAAAACATTAGAAAAACAATGAAATTATTGAAAATCGATATGAAATCAATCAAAACTTATTGATTTTAACTAGTTTCATAAGTTTTGACAAACTTTTATTTAAGATTTTATGTTTTACACAACTTTTAATTACATAGCGATTTACATGCAAAATCTAGCTTTTTTCACTACTTTTTAAACGCTACTGTGTAAATATCAATAACTGTTTGAAAACATTAGAAAAACAATGAAATTATTGAAAATCGATATGAAATCAATCAAAACTTATTGATTTTAACTAGTTTCAGAAGTTTTGACAAAGTTATATTTAAGATTTTATGTTTTACACAACTTTTAATAACATAGCGATTTACATGCAAAATCTAGCTTTTTTCACTACTTTTTCAACGCTAGTTTGTAAATATCAAAAAACTGTTTGAAAACATTAGAAAAACAATGAAATTATTGAAAATCGATATGAAATCAATCAAAACTTATTGATTTTAACTAGTTTCAGAAGTTTTGACAAAGTTATATTTAAGATTTTATGTTTTACACAACTTTTAATTACATAGCGAATTACATGCAAAATCTAGCTTTTTTCACTACTTTTTCAACGCTAGATTGTAAATATCAATAACTCTTTGAAAACATTAGAAAAACAATGAAATTATTGAAAATCGATATGAAATCAATCAAAACTTATTGATTTTAACTAGTTTCAGAAGTTTTGTCAAAGTTATATTTAAGATTTTATGTTTTACACAACTTTTAATTACATAGCGATTTACATGCAAAATCTAGCTGTTTTCACTACTTTTTAACGCTAGTTTGTAAATATAAATAACTTTTTGAAAACATTAGAAAAACAATGAAATTATTGAAAATCGATATGAAATCAATCAAAACTTATTGATTTTAACTAGTTTCAGAAGTTTTCTCAAACTTTTATTTAAGATTTTATGTTTTACACAACTTTTAATTACATAGCGATTTACATGCAAAATCTAGCTTTTTTCACTACTTTTTCAACGCTAGAATGTAAATATCAATAACTGTTTGAAAACATTAGAAAACCAATGAAATTATTGAAAATCGATAAGAAATCAATCAAAACTTATTGATTTTAACTAGTTTCAGAAGTTTTGATAAAGTTATATTTAAGATTTTATGTTTTACACAACTTTTAATTACATAGCGATTTACACGCAAAATCTAGCTTTTTTCACTACTTTTTCAACGCTAGTTTGTAAATATCAATAACTTTTTGAAAACATTAGAAAAACAATGAAATTATTGAAAATCGATATGAAATCAATCAAAACTTATTGATTTTAACTAGTTTCATAAGTTTTGACAAACTTTTATTTAAGATTTTATGTTTTACACAACTTTTAATTACATAGCGATTTACATGCAAAATCTAGCTTTTTTCACTACTTTTTAAACGCTAGTGTGTAAATATCAATAACTGTTTGAAAACATTAGAAAAACAATGAAATTATTGAAAATCGATATGAAATCAATCAAAACTTATTGATTTTAACTAGTTTCAGAAGTTTTGACAAAGTTATATTTAAGATTTTATGTTTTACACAACGTTTAATAACATAGCGATTTACATGCAAAATCTAGCTTTTTTCACTACTTTTTCAACGCTAGTTTGTAAATATCAAAAAACTGTTTGAAAACATTAGAAAAACAATGAAATTATTGAAAATCGATATGAAATCAATCAAAACTTATTGATTTTAACTAGTTTCAGAAGTTTTGACAAAGTTATATTTAAGATTTTATGTTTTACACAACTTTTAATTACATAGCGAATTACATGCAAAATCTAGCTTTTTTCACTACTTTTTCAACGCTAGATTGTAAATATCAATAACTCTTTGAAAACATTAGAAAAACAATGAAATTATTGAAAATCGATATGAAATCAATCAAAACTTATTGATTTTAACTAGTTTCAGAAGTTTTGTCAAAGTTATATTTAAGATTTTATGTTTTACACAACTTTTAATTACATAGCGATTTACATGCAAAATCTAGCTGTTTTCACTACTTTTTAACGCTAGTTTGTAAATATAAATAACTTTTTGAAAACATTAGAAAAACAATGAAATTATTGAAAATCGATATGAAATCAATCAAAACTTATTGATTTTAACTAGTTTCAGAAATTTTCTCAAACTTTTATTTAAGATTTTATGTTTTACACAACTTTTAATTATATAGCGATTTACATGCAAAATCTAGATTTTTTCACTACTTTTTCAACGCTAGAATGTAAATATCAATAACTGTTTGAAAACATTAGAAAACCAATGAAATTATTGAAAATCGATAAGAAATCAATCAAAACTTATTGATTTTAACTAGTTTCAGAAGTTTTGATAAAGTTATATTTAAGATTTTATGTTTTACCCAACTTTTAATTACATAGCGATTTACATGCAAAATCAAGCTGTTTTGACTACTTTTTAACGCTAGATTGTAAATATCAATAACTCTTTGAAAACATTAGAAAAACAATGAAATTATTGAAAATCGATATGAAATCAATCAAAACTTATTGATTTTAACTAGTTTCAGAAGTTTTGACAAAGTTATATTTAAGATTTTATGTTTTACACAACTTTTAATTACATAGCGATTTACATGCAAAATCTTGCTTTTTTCACTACTTTTTCAACGCTAGTTTGTAAATATCAATAACTGTTTGAAAACATTAGAAAACCAATGAAATTATTGAAAATCGATATGAAATCAATCAATACTTATTGATTTTTACTAGTTTCAGAAGTTTTGACAAAGTTATATTTAAGATTTTATGTTTTACACAACTTTTAATTACATAGCGATTTACATGCAAAATCTAGCTTTTTTCACTACTTTTTCAAGGCTAGTTTGTAAATATCAATAACTGTTTGAAAACATTAGAAAAACAATGAAATTATTGAAAATCGATATGAAATCAATCAAAACTTATTGATTTTAACTTGTTTCAGAAGTTTTGACAAAGTTATATTTAAGATTTTATGTTTTACACAACTTTTAATTACATAGCGATTTACATGCAAAATCTTGCTTTTTTCACTACTTTTTCAACGCTAGTTTGTAAATATCAATAACTGTTTGAAAACATTAGAAAACCAATGAAATTATTGAAAATCGATATGAAATCAATCAAAACTTATTGATTTTAACTAGTTTCAGAAGTTTTGACAAAGTTATATTTAAGATTTTATGTTTTACACAACTTTTAATTACATAGCGATTTACATGCAAAATCTAGCTGTTTTCACTACTTTTTAACGCTAGTTTGTAAATATAAATAACTTTTTGAAAACATTAGAAAAACAATGAAATTATTGAAAATCGATATGAAATCAATCAAAACTTATTGATTTTAACTAGTTTCAGAAGTTTTCTCAAACTTTTATTTAAGATTTTATGTTTTACACAACTTTTAATTACATAGCGATTTACATGCAAAATCTAGCTTTTTTCACTACTTTTTCAACGCTAGAATGTAAATATCAATAACTGTTTGAAAACATTAGAAAACCAATGAAATTATTGAAAATCGATATGAAATCAATCAAAACTTATTGATTTTTACTAGTTTCAGAAGTTTTGACAAAGTTATATTTAAGATTTTATGTTTTACACAACTTTTAATTACATAGCGATTTACATGCAAAATCTAGCTTTTTTCACTACTTTTTCAACGCTAGTTTGTAAATATCAATAACTGTTTGAAAACATTAGAAAACCAATGAAATTATTGAAAATCGATATGAAATCAATCAAAACTTATTGATTTTAACTTGTTTCAGAAGTTTTGACAAAGTTATATTTAAGATTTTATGTTTTACACAACTTTTAATTACATAGCGATTTACATGCAAAATCTTGCTTTTTTCACTACTTTTTCAACGCTAGTTTGTAAATATCAATAACTGTTTGAAAACATTAGAAAACCAATGAAATTATTGAAAATCGATATGAAATCAATCAAAACTTATTGATTTTAACTAGTTTCAGAAGTTTTGACAAAGTTATATTTAAGATTTTATGTTTTACACAACTTTTAATTACATAGCGAATTACATGCAAAATCTAGCTTTTTTCACTACTTTTTCAACGCTAGATTGTAAATATCAATAACTCTTTGAAAACATTAGAAAAACAATGAAATTATTGAAAATCGATATGAAATCAATCAAAACTTATTGATTTTAACTAGTTTCAGAAGTTTTGTCAAAGTTATATTTAAGATTTTATGTTTTACACAACTTTTAATTACATAGCGATTTACATGCAAAATCTAGCTGTTTTCACTACTTTTTAACGCTAGTTTGTAAATATAAATAACTTTTTGAAAACATTAGAAAAACAATGAAATTATTGAAAATCGATATGAAATCAATCAAAACTTATTGATTTTAACTAGTTTCAGAAATTTTCTCAAACTTTTATTTAAGATTTTATGTTTTACACAACTTTTAATTATATAGCGATTTACATGCAAAATCTAGCTTTTTTCACTACTTTTTCAACGCTAGAATGTAAATATCAATAACTGTTTGAAAACATTAGAAAACCAATGAAATTATTGAAAATCGATAAGAAATCAATCAAAACTTATTGATTTTAACTAGTTTCAGAAGTTTTGATAAAGTTATATTTAAGATTTTATGTTTTACCCAACTTTTAATTACATAGCGATTTACATGCAAAATCAAGCTGTTTTGACTACTTTTTAACGCTAGATTGTAAATATCAATAACTCTTTGAAAACATTAGAAAAACAATGAAATTATTGAAAATCGATATGAAATCAATCAAAACTTATTGATTTTAACTAGTTTCAGAAGTTTTGACAAAGTTATATTTAAGATTTTATGTTTTACACAACTTTTAATTACATAGCGATTTACATGCAAAATCTTGCTTTTTTCACTACTTTTTCAACGCTAGTTTGTAAATATCAATAACTGTTTGAAAACATTAGAAAACCAATGAAATTATTGAAAATCGATATGAAATCAATCAATACTTATTGATTTTTACTAGTTTCAGAAGTTTTGACAAAGTTATATTTAAGATTTTATGTTTTACACAACTTTTAATTACATAGCGATTTACATGCAAAATCTAGCTTTTTTCACTACTTTTTCAAGGCTAGTTTGTAAATATCAATAACTGTTTGAAAACATTAGAAAAACAATGAAATTATTGAAAATCGATATGAAATCAATCAAAACTTATTGATTTTAACTTGTTTCAGAAGTTTTGACAAAGTTATATTTAAGATTTTATGTTTTACACAACTTTTAATTACATAGCGATTTACATGCAAAATCTTGCTTTTTTCACTACTTTTTCAACGCTAGTTTGTAAATATCAATAACTGTTTGAAAACATTAGAAAACCAATGAAATTATTGAAAATCGATATGAAATCAATCAAAACTTATTGATTTTAACTAGTTTCAGAAGTTTTGACAAAGTTATATTTAAGATTTTATGTTTTACACAACTTTTAATTACATAGCGATTTACATGCAAAATCTAGCTGTTTTCACTACTTTTTAACGCTAGTTTGTAAATATAAATAACTTTTTGAAAACATTAGAAAAACAATGAAATTATTGAAAATCGATATGAAATCAATCAAAACTTATTGATTTTAACTAGTTTCAGAAGTTTTCTCAAACTTTTATTTAAGATTTTATGTTTTACACAACTTTTAATTACATAGCGATTTACATGCAAAATCTAGCTTTTTTCACTACTTTTTCAACGCTAGAATGTAAATATCAATAACTGTTTGAAAACATTAGAAAACCAATGAAATTATTGAAAATCGATATGAAATCAATCAAAACTTATTGATTTTTACTAGTTTCAGAAGTTTTGACAAAGTTATATTTAAGATTTTATGTTTTACACAACTTTTAATTACATAGCGATTTACATGCAAAATCTAGCTTTTTTCACTACTTTTTCAACGCTAGTTTGTAAATATCAATAACTGTTTGAAAACATTAGAAAACCAATGAAATTATTGAAAATCGATATGAAATCAATCAAAACTTATTGATTTTAACTTGTTTCAGAAGTTTTGACAAAGTTATATTTAAGATTTTATGTTTTACACAACTTTTAATTACATAGCGATTTACATGCAAAATCTTGCTTTTTTCACTACTTTTTCAACGCTAGTTTGTAAATATCAATAACTGTTTGAAAACATTAGAAAACCAATGAAATTATTGAAAATCGATATGAAATCAATCAAAACTTATTGATTTTAACTAGTTTCAGAAGTTTTGACAAAGTTATATTTAAGATTTTATGTTTTACACAACTTTTAATTACATAGCGATTTACATGCAAAATCTAGCTTTTTTCACTACTTTTTCAACGCTAGTGTGTAAATATAAATAACTGTTTGAAAACATTAGAAAAACAATGAAATTATTGAAAATCGATATGAAATCAATCAAAACTTATTGATTTTAACTAGTTTCAGAAGTTTTGACAAAGTTATATTTAAGATTTTATGTTTTACACAACTTTTAATTACATAGCGATTTACATGCAAAATCTAGCTGTTTTGACTACTTTTTAACGCTAGTTTGTAAATATCAATAACACTTTGAAAACATTAGAAAACCAATGAAATTATTGAAAATCGATATGAAATCAATCAAAACTTATTGATTTTAACTAGTTTCAGAAGTTTTGACAAAGTTATATTTAAGATTTTATGTTTTACACAACTTTTAATTACATAGCGATTTACATGCAAAATCTTGCTTTTTTCACTACTTTTTCAACGCTAGTTTGTAAATATCAATAACTTTTTGAAAACATTAGAAAAACAATGAAATTATTGAAAATCGATATGAAAGCAATCAAAACTTATTGATTTTAACTAGTTTCATAAGTTTTGACAAAGTTTTATTTAAGATTTTATGTTTTACACAACTTTTAATTACATAGCGATTTACATGCAAAATCTAGCTTTTTTCACTACTTTTTCAACGCTAGATTGTAAATATCAATAACACATTGAAAACATTAGAAAAACAATGAAATTATTGAAAATCGGTATGAAATCAATCAAAACTTATTGATTTTAACCAGTTTCAGAAGTTTTGACTAAGTTATATTTAAGATTTTATGTTTTACCCAACTTTTAATTACATAGCGATTTACATGCAAAATCTAGCTGTTTTGACTACTTTTTAACGCTAGATTGTAAATATCAATAACTCTTTGAAAACATTAGAAAAACAATGAAATTATTGAAAATCGATATGAAATCAATCAAAACTTATTGATTTTAACTAGTTTCAGAAGTTTTGACAAAGTTATATTTAAGATTTTATGTTTTACACAACTTTTAATTACATAGCGATTTACATGCAAAATCTTGCTTTTTTCACTACTTTTTCAACGCTAGTTTGTAAATATCAATAACTGTTTGAAAACATTAGAAAAACAATGAAATTATTGAAAATCGATATGAAATCAATCAAAACTTATTGATTTTAACTAGTTTCAGAAGTTTTGACAAAGTTATATTTAAGATTTTATGTTTTACACAACTTTTAATTACATAGCGATTTACATGCAAAATCTAGCTTTTTTCACTACTTTTTCAACGCTAGTTTGTAAATATCAATAACTTTTTGAAAACATTAGAAAAACAATGAAATTATTGAAAATCGATATGAAATCAATCAAAACTTATTGATTTTAACTAGTTTCATAAGTTTTGACAAAGTTTTATTTAAGATTTTATGTTTTACACAACTTTTAATTACATAGCGATTTACATGCAAAATCTAGCTTTTTTCACTACTTTTTCAACGCTAGATTGTAAATATCAATAACACATTGAAAACATTAGAAAAACAATGAAATTATTGAAAATCGGTATGAAATCAATCAAAACTTATTGATTTTAACCAGTTTCAGAAGTTTTGACTAAGTTATATTTAAGATTTTATGTTTTACCCAACTTTTAATTACATAGCGATTTACATGCAAAATCTAGCTGTTTTGACTACTTTTTAACGCTAGATTGTAAATATTAATAACTCTTTGAAAACATTAGAAAAACAATGAAATTATTGAAAATCGATATGAAATCAATCAAAACTTATTGATTTTAACTAGTTTCAGAAGTTTTGACAAAGTTATATTTAAGATTTTATGTTTTACACAACTTTTAATTACATAGCGATTTACATGCAAAATCTTGCTTTTTTCACTACTTTTTCAACGCTAGTTTGTAAATATCAATAACTGTTTGAAAACATTAGAAAAACAATGAAATTATTGAAAATCGATATGAAATCAATCAAAACTTATTGATTTTAACTAGTTTCAGAAGTTTTGACAAAGTTATATTTAATATTTTATGTTTTACACAACTTTTAATTACATAGGGATTTACATGCAAAATCTAGCTGTTTTCACTACTTTTTCAACGCTAGTTTGTAAATATCAATAACTGTTTGAAAACATTAGAAAAACAATGAAATTATTGAAAATCGATATGAAATCAATCAAAACTTATTGATTTTAACTAGTTTCAGAAGTTTTGACAATGTTATATTTAAGATTTTATGTTTTACACAACTTTTAATTACACAGCGATTTACATGCAAAATCTAGCTGTTTTGACTACTTTTTAACGCTAGTTTGTAAATATCAATAACACTTTGAAAACATTAGAAAACCAATGAAATTATTGAAAATCGATATGAAATCAATCAAAACTTATTGATTTTAACTAGTTTCAGAAGTTTTGACAAAGTTATATTTAAGATTTTATGTTTTACACAACTTTTAATTACATAGCGATTTACATCAAAATCTAGCTTTTTTCACTACTTTTTAAACGTTAGTTTGTAAATATCAATAACTTTTTGAAAACATTAGAAAAACAAAGAAATTATTGAAAATCGATATGAAATCAATCAAAACTTATTGATTTTAACTAGTTTCAGAAGTTTTGACAAAGTTATATTTAAGATTTTATGTTTTACACAACTTTTAATAACATAGCGATTTACATGCAAAATCTAGCTTTTTTCACTACTTTTTCAACGCTAGTTTGTAAATATCAAAAAACTGTTTGAAAACATTAGAAAAACAATGAAATTATTGAAAATCGATATGAAATCAATCAAAACTTATTGATTTTAACTAGTTTCAGAAGTTTTGACAAAGTTATATTTAAGATTTTATGTTTTACACAACTTTTAATGACATAGCGATTTACATGCAAAATCTAGCTTTTTTCACTACTTTTTCAACGCTAGATTGTAAATATCAATAACTCTTTGAAAACATTAGAAAAACAATGAAATTATTGAAAATCGATATGAAATCAATCAAAACTTATTGATTTTAACTAGTTTCAGAAGTTTTGACAAAGTTATATTTAAGATTTTATGTTTTACACAACTTTTAATTACATAGCGATTTACATGCAAAATCTAGCTGTTTTCACTACTTTTTAACGCTAGTTTGTAAATATAAATAACTTTTTGAAAACATTAGAAAAACAATGAAATTATTGAAAATCGATATGAAATCAATCAAAACTTATTGATTTTAACTAGTTTCAGAAGTTTTGTCAAACTTTTATTTAAGATTTTATGTTTTACACAACTTTTAATTACATAGCGATTTACATGCAAAATCTTGCTTTTTTCACTACTTTTGCAACGCTAGTTTGTAAATATCAATAACTGTTTGAAAACATTAGAAAACCAATGAAATTATTGAAAATCGATATGAAATCAATCAAAAATTATTGATTTTAACTAGTTTCAGAAGTTTTGACAAAGTTATATTTAAGATTTTATGTTTTACACAACTTTTAATTACATAGCGATTTACATGCAAAATCTAGCTTTTTTCACTACTTTTTCAACGCTAGTTTGTAAATATCAATAACTGTTTGAAAACATTAGAAAAACAATGAAATTATTGAAAATCGATATGAAATCAATCAAAACTTATTGATTTTAACTAGTTTCAGAAGTTTTGACAAAGTTATATTTAAGATTTTATGTTTTACACAACTTTTAATTACATAGCGATTTACATGCAAAATCTAGCTGTTTTGACTACTTTTTAACGCTAGTTTGTAAATATCAATAACACTTTGAAAACATTAGAAAACCAATGAAATTATTGAAAATCGATATGAAATCAATCAAAACTTATTGATTTTAACTAGTTTCAGAAGTTTTGACAAACTTTTATTTAAGATTTTATGTTTTACACAACTTTTAATTACATAGCGATTTACATGCAAAATCTAGCTTTTTTCACTACTTTTTAAACGCTAGTGTGTAAATATCAATAACTGTTTGAAAACATTAGAAAAACAATGAAATTATTGAAAATCGATATGAAATCAATCAAAACTTATTGATTTTAACTAGTTTCAGAAGTTTTGACAAAGTTATATTTAAGATTTTATGTTTTACACAACTTTTAATAACATAGCGATTTACATGCAAAATCTAGCTTTTTTCACTACTTTTTCAACGCTAGTTTGTAAATATCAAAAAACTGTTTGAAAACATTAGAAAAACAATGAAATTATTGAAAATCGATATGAAATCAATCAAAACTTATTGATTTTAACTAGTTTCAGAAGTTTTGACAAAGTTATATTTAAGATTTTATGTTTTACACAACTTTTAATTACATAGCGAATTACATGCAAAATCTAGCTTTTTTCACTACTTTTTCAACGCTAGATTGTAAATATCAATAACTCTTTGAAAACATTAGAAAAACAATGAAATTATTGAAAATCGATATGAAATCAATCAAAACTTATTGATTTTAACTAGTTTCAGAAGTTTTGTCAAAGTTATATTTAAGATTTTATGTTTTACACAACTTTTAATTACATAGCGATTTACATGCAAAATCTAGCTGTTTTCACTACTTTTTAACGCTAGTTTGTAAATATAAATAACTTTTTGAAAACATTAGAAAAACAATGAAATTATTGAAAATCGATATGAAATCAATCAAAACTTATTGATTTTAACTAGTTTCAGAAGTTTTCTCAAACTTTTATTTAAGATTTTATGTTTTACACAACTTTTAATTACATAGCGATTTACATGCAAAATCTAGCTTTTTTCACTACTTTTTCAACGCTAGAATGTAAATATCAATAACTGTTTGAAAACATTAGAAAACCAATGAAATTATTGAAAATCGATAAGAAATCAATCAAAACTTATTGATTTTAACTAGTTTCAGAAGTTTTGATAAAGTTATATTTAAGATTTTATGTTTTACCCAACTTTTAATTACATAGCGATTTACATGCAAAATCAAGCTGTTTTGACTACTTTTTAACGCTAGATTGTAAATATCAATAACTCTTTGAAAACATTAGAAAAACAATGAAATTATTGAAAATCGATATGAAATCAATCAAAACTTATTGATTTTAACTAGTTTCAGAAGTTTTGACAAAGTTATATTTAAGATTTTATGTTTTACACAACTTTTAATTACATAGCGATTTACATGCAAAATCTTGCTTTTTTCACTACTTTTTCAACGCTAGTTTGTAAATATCAATAACTGTTTGAAAACATTAGAAAACCAATGAAATTATTGAAAATCGATATGAAATCAATCAAAACTTATTGATTTTTACTAGTTTCAGAAGTTTTGACAAAGTTATATTTAAGATTTTATGTTTTACACAACTTTTAATTACATAGCGATTTACATGCAAAATCTAGCTTTTTTCACTACTTTTTCAACGCTAGTTTGTAAATATCAATAACTGTTTGAAAACATTAGAAAAACAATGAAATTATTGAAAATCGATATGAAATCAATCAAAACTTATTGATTTTAACTTGTTTCAGAAGTTTTGACAAAGTTATATTTAAGATTTTATGTTTTACACAACTTTTAATTACATAGCGATTTACATGCAAAATCTTGCTTTTTTCACTACTTTTTCAACGCTAGTTTGTAAATATCAATAACTGTTTGAAAACATTAGAAAACCAATGAAATTATTGAAAATCGATATGAAATCAATCAAAACTTATTGATTTTAACTAGTTTCAGAAGTTTTGACAAAGTTATATTTAAGATTTTATGTTTTACACAACTTTTAATTACATAGCGATTTACATGCAAAATCTAGCTGTTTTCACTACTTTTTAACGCTAGTTTGTAAATATAAATAACTTTTTGAAAACATTAGAAAAACAATGAAATTATTGAAAATCGATATGAAATCAATCAAAACTTATTGATTTTAACTAGTTTCAGAAGTTTTCTCAAACTTTTATTTAAGATTTTATGTTTTACACAACTTTTAATTACATAGCGATTTACATGCAAAATCTAGCTTTTTTCACTACTTTTTCAACGCTAGAATGTAAATATCAATAACTGTTTGAAAACATTAGAAAACCAATGAAATTATTGAAAATCGATATGAAATCAATCAAAACTTATTGATTTTTACTAGTTTCAGAAGTTTTGACAAAGTTATATTTAAGATTTTATGTTTTACACAACTTTTAATTACATAGCGATTTACATGCAAAATCTAGCTTTTTTCACTACTTTTTCAACGCTAGTTTGTAAATATCAATAACTGTTTGAAAACATTAGAAAAACAATGAAATTATTGAAAATCGATATGAAATCAATCAAAACTTATTGATTTTAACTTGTTTCAGAAGTTTTGACAAAGTTATATTTAAGATTTTATGTTTTACACAACTTTTAATTACATAGCGATTTACATGCAAAATCTTGCTTTTTTCACTACTTTTTCAACGCTAGTTTGTAAATATCAATAACTGTTTGAAAACATTAGAAAACCAATGAAATTATTGAAAATCGATATGAAATCAATCAAAACTTATTGATTTTAACTAGTTTCAGAAGTTTTGACAAAGTTATATTTAAGATTTTATGTTTTACACAACTTTTAATTACATAGCGATTTACATGCAAAATCTAGCTTTTTTCACTACTTTTTCAACGCTAGTTTGTAAATATCAATAACTGTTTGAAAACATTAGAAAAACAATGAAATTATTGAAAATCGATATGAAATCAATCAAAACCTATTGATTTTGACTAGTTTCAGAAGTTTTGACAAAGTTATATTTAAGATTTTATGTTTTACACAACTTTTAATTACATAGCGATTTACATGCAAAATCTAGCTGTTTTGACTACTTTTTAACGCTAGTTTGTAAATATCAATAACACTTTGAAAACATTAGAAAACCAATGAAATTATTGAAAATCGATATGAAATCAATCAAAACTCATTGATTTTAACTAGTTTCAGAAGTTTTGACAAAGTTATATTTAAGATTTTATGTTTTACACAACTTTTAATTACATAGCGATTTACATGCAAAATCTAGCTTTTTTCACTACTTTTTCAACGCTAGTTTGTAAATATCAATAACTTTTTGAAAACATTAGAAAAACAATGAAATTATTGAAAATCTATATGAAATCAATCAAAACTTATTGATTTTAACTAGTTTCATAAGTTTTGACAAAGTTTTATTTAAGATTTTATGTTTTACACAACTTTTAATTACATAGCGATTTACATGCAAAATCTAGCTTTTTTCACTACTTTTTCAACGCTAGATTGTAAATATCAATAACACACTGAAAACATTAGAAAAACAATGAAATTATTGAAAATCGGTATGAAATCAATCAAAACTTATTGATTTTAACCAGTTTCAGAAGTTTTGACTAAGTTATATTTAAGATTTTATGTTTTACCAAACTTTTAATTACATAGCGATTTACATGCAAAATCTAGCTGTTTTGACTACTTTTTAACGCTAGATTGTAAATATCAATAACTCTTTGAAAACATTAGAAAAACAATGAAATTATTGAAAATCGATATGAAATCAATCAAAACTTATTGATTTTAACTAGTTTCAGAAGTTTTGACAAAGTTATATTTAAGATTTTTGTTTTACACAACTTTTAATTACATAGCGATTTACATGCAAAATCTTGCTTTTTTCACTACTTTTTCAACGCTAGTTTGTAAATATCAATAACTGTTTGAAAACATTAGAAAAACAATGAAATTATTGAAAATCGATATGAAATCAATCAAAACTTATTGATTTTAACTAGTTTCAGAAGTTTTGACAAAGTTATATTTAAGATTTTATGTTTTACACAACTTTTAATTACATAGCGATTTACATGCAAAATCTAGCTTTTTTCACTACTTTTTCAACGCTAGTTTGTAAATATCAATAACTTTTTGAAAACATTAGAAAAACAATGAAATTATTGAAAATCGATATGAAATCAATCAAAACTTATTGATTTTAACTAGTTTCATAAGTTTTGACAAAGTTTTATTTAAGATTTTATGTTTTACACAACTTTTAATTACATAGCGATTTACATGCAAAATCTAGCTTTTTTCACTACTTTTTCAACGCTAGATTGTAAATATCAATAACACATTGAAAACATTAGAAAAACAATGAAATTATTGAAAATCGGTATGAAATCAATCAAAACTTATTGATTTTAACCAGTTTCAGAAGTTTTGACTAAGTTATATTTAAGATTTTATGTTTTACCCAACTTTTAATTACATAGCGATTTACATGCAAAATCTAGCTGTTTTGACTACTTTTTAACGCTAGATTGTAAATATCAATAACTTTTTGAAAACATTAGAAAAACAATGAAATTATTGAAAATCGATATGAAATCAATCAAAACTTATTGATTTTAACTAGTTTCATAAGTTTTGACAAAGTTTTATTTAAGATTTTATGTTTTACACAACTTTTAATTACATAGCGATTTACATGCAAAATCTAGCTTTTTTCACTACTTTTTCAACGCTAGATTGTAAATATCAATAACACATTGAAAACATTAGAAAAACAATGAAATTATTGAAAATCGGTATGAAATCAATCAAAACTTATTGATTTTAACCAGTTTCAGAAGTTTTGACTAAGTTATATTTAAGATTTTATGTTTTACCCAACTTTTAATTACATAGCGATTTACATGCAAAATCTAGCTGTTTTGACTACTTTTTAACGCTAGATTGTAAATATCAATAACTCTTTGAAAACATTAGAAAAACAATGAAATTATTGAAAATCGATATGAAATCAATCAAAACTTATTGATTTTAACTAGTTTCAGAAGTTTTGACAAAGTTATATTTAAGATTTTATGTTTTACACAACTTTTAATTACATAGCGATTTACATGCAAAATCTTGCTTTTTTCACTACTTTTTCAACGCTAGTTTGTAAATATCAATAACTGTTTGAAAACATTAGAAAAACAATGAAATTATTGAAAATCGATATGAAATCAATCAAAACTTATTGATTTTAACTTGTTTCAGAAGTTTTGACAAAGTTATATTTAAGATTTTATGTTTTACACAACTTTTAATTACATAGCGATTTACATGCAAAATCTTGCTTTTTTCACTACTTTTTCAACGCTAGTTTGTAAATATCAATAACTGTTTGAAAACATTAGAAAACCAATGAAATTATTGAAAATCGATATGAAATCAATCAAAACTTATTGATTTTAACTAGTTTCAGAAGTTTTGACAAAGTTATATTTAAGATTTTATGTTTTACACAACTTTTAATTACATAGCGATTTACATGCAAAATCTAGCTTTTTTCACTACTTTTTCAACGCTAGTTTGTAAATATCAATAACTGTTTGAAAACATTAGAAAAACAATGAAATTATTGAAAATCGATATGAAATCAATCAAAACTTATTGATTTTAACTAGTTTCATAAGTTTTGACAAAGTTTTATTTAAGATTTTATGTTTTACACAACTTTTAATTACATAGCGATTTACATGCAAAATCTAGCTTTTTTCACTACTTTTTCAACGCTAGATTGTAAATATCAATAACACACTGAAAACATTAGAAAAACAATGAAATTATTGAAAATCGGTATGAAATCAATCAAAACTTATTGATTTTAACCAGTTTCAGAAGTTTTGACTAAGTTATATTTAAGATTTTATGTTTTACCCAACTTTTAATTACATAGCGATTTACATGCAAAATCTAGCTGTTTTGACTACTTTTTAACGCTAGATTGTAAATATCAATAACTCTTTGAAAACATTAGAAAAACAATGAAATTATTGAAAATCGATATGAAATCAATCAAAACTTATTGATTTTAACTAGTTTCAGAAGTTTTGACAAAGTTATATTTAAGATTTTTGTTTTACACAACTTTTAATTACATAGCGATTTACATGCAAAATCTTGCTTTTTTCACTACTTTTTCAACGCTAGTTTGTAAATATCAATAACTGTTTGAAAACATTAGAAAAACAATGAAATTATTGAAAATCGATATGAAATCAATCAAAACTTATTGATTTTAACTAGTTTCAGAAGTTTTGACAAAGTTATATTTAAGATTTTATGTTTTACACAACTTTTAATTACATAGCGATTTACATGCAAAATCTAGCTTTTTTCACTACTTTTTCAACGCTAGTTTGTAAATATCAATAACTTTTTGAAAACATTAGAAAAACAATGAAATTATTGAAAATCGATATGAAATCAATCAAAACTTATTGATTTTAACTAGTTTCATAAGTTTTGACAAAGTTTTATTTAAGATTTTATGTTTTACACAACTTTTAATTACATAGCGATTTACATGCAAAATCTAGCTTTTTTCACTACTTTTTCAACGCTAGATTGTAAATATCAATAACACATTGAAAACATTAGAAAAACAATGAAATTATTGAAAATCGGTATGAAATCAATCAAAACTTATTGATTTTAACCAGTTTCAGAAGTTTTGACTAAGTTATATTTAAGATTTTATGTTTTACCCAACTTTTAATTACATAGCGATTTACATGCAAAATCTAGCTGTTTTGACTACTTTTTAACGCTAGATTGTAAATATCAATAACTTTTTGAAAACATTAGAAAAACAATGAAATTATTGAAAATCGATATGAAATCAATCAAAACTTATTGATTTTAACTAGTTTCATAAGTTTTGACAAAGTTTTATTTAAGATTTTATGTTTTACACAACTTTTAATTACATAGCGATTTACATGCAAAATCTAGCTTTTTTCACTACTTTTTCAACGCTAGATTGTAAATATCAATAACACATTGAAAACATTAGAAAAACAATGAAATTATTGAAAATCGGTATGAAATCAATCAAAACTTATTGATTTTAACCAGTTTCAGAAGTTTTGACTAAGTTATATTTAAGATTTTATGTTTTACCCAACTTTTAATTACATAGCGATTTACATGCAAAATCTAGCTGTTTTGACTACTTTTTAACGCTAGATTGTAAATATCAATAACTCTTTGAAAACATTAGAAAAACAATGAAATTATTGAAAATCGATATGAAATCAATCAAAACTTATTGATTTTAACTAGTTTCAGAAGTTTTGACAAAGTTATATTTAAGATTTTATGTTTTACACAACTTTTAATTACATAGCGATTTACATGCAAAATCTTGCTTTTTTCACTACTTTTTCAACGCTAGTTTGTAAATATCAATAACTGTTTGAAAACATTAGAAAAACAATGAAATTATTGAAAATCGATATGAAATCAATCAAAACTTATTGATTTTAACTAGTTTCAGAAGTTTTGACAAAGTTATATTTAAGATTTTATGTTTTACACAACTTTTAATTACATAGCGATTTACATGCAAAATCTAGCTTTTTTCACTACTTTTTCAACGCTAGTTTGTAAATATCAATAACTTTTTGAAAACATTAGAAAAACAATGAAATTATTGAAAATCGATATGAAATCAATCAAAACTTATTGATTTTAACTAGTTTCATAAGTTTTGACAAAGTTTTATTTAAGATTTTATGTTTTACACAACTTTTAATTACATAGCGATTTACATGCAAAATCTAGCTTTTTTCACTACTTTTTCAACGCTAGATTGTAAATATCAATAACACACTGAAAACATTAGAAAAACAATGAAATTATTGAAAATCGGTATGAAATCAATCAAAACTTATTGATTTTAACCAGTTTCAGAAGTTTTGACTAAGTTATATTTAAGATTTTATGTTTTACCCAACTTTTAATTACATAGCGATTTACATGCAAAATCTAGCTGTTTTGACTACTTTTTAACGCTAGATTGTAAATATCAATAACTCTTTGAAAACATTAGAAAAACAATGAAATTATTGAAAATCGATATGAAATCAATCAAAACTTATTGATTTTAACTAGTTTCAGAAGTTTTGACAAAGTTATATTTAAGATTTTTGTTTTACACAACTTTTAATTACATAGCGATTTACATGCAAAATCTTGCTTTTTTCACTACTTTTTCAAAGCTAGTTTGTAAATATCAATAACTGTTTGAAAACATTAGAAAAACAATGAAATTATTGAAAATCGATATGAAATCAATCAAAACTTATTGATTTTAACTAGTTTCAGAAGTTTTGACAAAGTTATATTTAAGATTTTATGTTTTACACAACTTTTAATTACATAGCGATTTACATGCAAAATCTAGCTTTTTTCACTACTTTTTCAACGCTAGTTTGTAAATATCAATAACTTTTTGAAAACATTAGAAAAACAATGAAATTATTGAAAATCGATATGAAATCAATCAAAACTTATTGATTTTAACTAGTTTCATACGTTTTGACAAAGTTTTATTTAAGATTTTATGTTTTACACAACTTTTAATTACATAGCGATTTACATGCAAAATCTAGCTTTTTTCACTACTTTTTCAACGCTAGATGGTAAATATCAATAACACATTGAAAACATTAGAAAAACAATGAAATTATTGAAAATCGGTATGAAATCAATCAAAACTTATTGATTTTAACCAGTTTCAGAAGTTTTGACTAAGTTATATTTAAGATTTTATGTTTTACCCAACTTTTAATTACATAGCGATTTACATGCAAAATCTAGCTGTTTTGACTACTTTTTAACGCTAGATTGTAAATATCAATAACTCTTTGAAAACATTAGAAAAACAATGAAATTATTGAAAATCGATATGAAAGCAATCAAAACTTATTGATTTTAACTAGTTTCAGAAGTTTTGACAAAGTTATATTTAAGATTTTATGTTTTACACAACTTTTAATTACATAGCGATTTACATGCAAAATCTTGCTTTTTTCACTACTTTTTCAACGCTAGTTTGTAAATATCAATAACTGTTTGAAAACATTAGAAAAACAATGAAATTATTGAAAATCGATATGAAATCAATCAAAACTTATTGATTTTAACTAGTTTCAGAAGTTTTGACAAAGTTATATTTAAGATTTTATGTTTTACACAACTTTTAATTACATAGCGATTTACATGCAAAATCTAGCTTTTTTCACTACTTTTTCAACGCTAGATTGTAAATATCAATAACACATTGAAAACATTAGAAAAACAATGAAATTATTGAAAATCGGTATGAAATCAATCAAAACTTATTGATTTTAACCAGTTTCAGAAGTTTTGACTAAGTTATATTTAAGATTTTATGTTTTACCCAACTTTTAATTACATAGCGATTTACATGCAAAATCTAGCTGTTTTGACTACTTTTTAACGCTAGATTGTAAATATCAATAACTCTTTGAAAACATTAGAAAAACAATGAAATTATTGAAAATCGATATGAAATCAATCAAAACTTATTGATTTTAACTAGTTTCAGAAGTTTTGACAAAGTTATATTTAAGATTTTATGTTTTACACAACTTTTAATTACATAGCGATTTACATGCAAAATCTTGCTTTTTTCACTACTTTTTCAACGCTAGTTTGTAAATATCAATAACTGTTTGAAAACATTAGAAAAACAATGAAATTATTGAAAATCGATATGAAATCAATCAAAACTTATTGATTTTAACTAGTTTCAGAAGTTTTGACAAAGTTATATTTAAGATTTTATGTTTTACACAACTTTTAATTACATAGCGATTTACATGCAAAATCTAGCTTTTTTCACTACTTTTTCAACGCTAGTTTGTAAATATCAATAACTTTTTGAAAACATTAGAAAAACAATGAAATTATTGAAAATCGATATGAAATCAATCAAAACTTATTGATTTTAACTAGTTTCATAAGTTTTGACAAAGTTTTATTTAAGATTTTATGTTTTACACAACTTTTAATTACATAGCGATTTACATGCAAAATCTAGCTTTTTTCACTACTTTTTCAACGCTAGATTGTAAATATCAATAACACATTGAAAACATTAGAAAAACAATGAAATTATTGAAAATCGGTATGAAATCAATCAAAACTTATTGATTTTAACCAGTTTCAGAAGTTTTGACTAAGTTATATTTAAGATTTTATGTTTTACCCAACTTTTAATTACATAGCGATTTACATGCAAAATCTAGCTGTTTTGACTACTTTTTAACGCTAGATTGTAAATATCAATAACTCTTTGAAAACATTAGAAAAACAATGAAATTATTGAAAATCGATATGAAATCAATCAAAACTTATTGATTTTAACTAGTTTCAGAAGTTTTGACAAAGTTATATTTAAGATTTTATGTTTTACACAACTTTTAATTACATAGCGATTTACATGCAAAATCTTGCTTTTTTCACTACTTTTTCAACGCTAGTTTGTAAATATCAATAACTGTTTGAAAACATTAGAAAAACAATGAAATTATTGAAAATCGATATGAAATCAATCAAAACTTATTGATTTTAACTAGTTTCAGAAGTTTTGACAAAGTTATATTTAAGATTTTATGTTTTACACAACTTTTAATTACATAGGGATTTACATGCAAAATCTAGCTGTTTTCACTACTTTTTCAACGCTAGTTTGTAAATATCAATAACTGTTTGAAAACATTAGAAAAACAATGAAATTATTGAAAATCGATATGAAATCAATCAAAACTTATTGATTTTAACTAGTTTCAGAAGTTTTGACAATGTTATATTTAAGATTTTATGTTTTACACAACTTTTAATTACATAGCGATTTACATGCAAAATCTAGCTGTTTTGACTACTTTTTAACGCTAGTTTGTAAATATCAATAACACTTTGAAAACATTAGAAAACCAATGAAATTATTGAAAATCGATATGAAATCAATCAAAACTTATTGATTTTAACTAGTTTCAGAAGTTTTGACAAAGTTATATTTAAGATTTTATGTTTTACACAACTTTTAATTACATAGCGATTTACATCAAAATCTAGCTTTTTTCACTACTTTTTCAACGTTAGTTTGTAAATATCAATAACTTTTTGAAAACATTAGAAAAACAATGAAATTATTGAAAATCGATATGAAATCAATCAAAACTTATTGATTTTAACTAGTTTCAGAAGTTTTGACAAAGTTATATTTAAGATTTTATGTTTTACACAACTTTTAATAACATAGCGATTTACATGCAAAATCTAGCTTTTTTCACTACTTTTTCAACGCTAGTTTGTAAATATCAAAAAACTGTTTGAAAACATTAGAAAAACAATGAAATTATTGAAAATCGATATGAAATCAATCAAAACTTATTGATTTTAACTAGTTTCAGAAGTTTTGACAAAGTTATATTTAAGATTTTATGTTTTACACAACTTTTAATTACATAGCGATTTACATGCAAAATCTTGCTTTTTTCACTACTTTTTCAACGCTAGTTTGTAAATATCAATAACTGTTTGAAAACATTAGAAAAACAATGAAATTATTGAAAATCGATATGAAATCAATCAAAACTTATTGATTTTAACTAGTTTCAGAAGTTTTGACAAAGTTATATTTAAGATTTTATGTTTTACACAACTTTTAATTACATAGCGATTTACATGCAAAATCTAGCTTTTTTCACTACTTTTTCAACGCTAGTTTGTAAATATCAATAACTTTTTGAAAACATTAGAAAAACAATGAAATTATTGAAAATCGATATGAAATCAATCAAAACTTATTGATTTTAAGTAGTTTCATAAGTTTTGACAAAGTTTTATTTAAGATTTTATGTTTTACACAACTTTTAATTACATAGCGATTTACATGCAAAATCTAGCTTTTTTCACTACTTTTTCAACGCTAGATTGTAAATATCAATAACACATTGAAAACATTAGAAAAACAATGAAATTATTGAAAATCGGTATGAAATCAATCAAAACTTATTGATTTTAACCAGTTTCAGAAGTTTTGACTAAGTTATATTTAAGATTTTATGTTTTACCCAACTTTTAATTACATAGCGATTTACATGCAAAATCTAGCTGTTTTGACTACTTTTTAACGCTAGATTGTAAATATCAATAACTCTTTGAAAACATTAGAAAAACAATGAAATTATTGAAAATCGATATGAAATCAATCAAAACTTATTGATTTTAACTAGTTTCAGAAGTTTTGACAAAGTTATATTTAAGATTTTATGTTTTACACAACTTTTAATTACATAGCGATTTACATCAAAATCTAGCTTTTTTCACTACTTTTTCAACGTTAGTTTGTAAATATCAATAACTTTTTGAAAACATTAGAAAAACAATGAAATTATTGAAAATCGATATGAAATCAATCAAAACTTATTGATTTTAACTAGTTTCAGAAGTTTTGACAAAGTTATATTTAAGATTTTATGTTTTACACAACTTTTAATAACATAGCGATTTACATGCAAAATCTAGCTTTTTTCACTACTTTTTCAACGCTAGTTTGTAAATATCAAAAAACTGTTTGAAAACATTAGAAAAACAATGAAATTATTGAAAATCGATATGAAATCAATCAAAACTTATTGATTTTAACTAGTTTCAGAAGTTTTGACAAAGTTATATTTAAGATTTTATGTTTTACACAACTTTTAATTACATAGCGATTTACATGCAAAATCTAGCTTTTTTCACTACTTTTTCAACGCTAGATTGTAAATATCAATAACTCTTTGAAAACATTAGAAAAACAATGAAATTATTGAAAATCGATATGAAATCAATCAAAACTTATTGATTTTAACTAGTTTCAGAAGTTTTGACAAAGTTATATTTAAGATTTTATGTTTTACACAACTTTTAATTACATAGCGATTTACATGCAAAATCTAGCTGTTTTCACTACTTTTTAACGCTAGTTTGTAAATATAAATAACTTTTTGAAAACATTAGAAAAACAATGAAATTATTGAAAATCGATATGAAATCAATCAAAACTTATTGATTTTAAATAGTTTCAGAAGTTTTGTCAAACTTTTATTTAAGATTTTATGTTTTACACAACTTTTAATTACATAGCGATTTACATGCAAAATCTTGCTTTTTTCACTACTTTTTTAACGCTAGTTTGTAAATATCAATAACTGTTTGAAAACATTAGAAAACCAATGAAATTATTGAAAATCGATATGAAATCAATCAAAACTTATTGATTTTAACTAGTTTCAGAAGTTTTGACAAAGTTATATTTAAGATTTTATGTTTTACACAACTTTTAATTACATAGCGATTTACATGCAAAATCTAGCTTTTTTCACTACTTTTTCAACGCTAGTTTGTAAATATCAATAACTGTTTGAAAACATTAGAAAAACAATGAAATTATTGAAAATCGATATGAAATCAATCAAAACTTATTGATTTTAACTAGTTTCAGAAGTTTTGACAAAGTTATATTTAAGATTTTATGTTTTACACAACTTTTAATTACATAGCGATTTACATGCAAAATCTAGCTGTTTTGACTACTTTTTAACGCTAGTTTGTAAATATCAATAACACTTTGAAAACATTAGAAAACCAATGAAATTATTGAAAATCGATATGAAATCAATCAAAACTTATTGATTTTAACTAGTTACAGAAGTTTTGACAAAGTTATATTTAAGATTTTATGTTTTACACAACTTTTAATTACATAGCGATTTACATGCAAAATCTAGCTTTTTTCACTACTTTTTCAACGCTAGTTTGTAAATATCAATAACTTTTTGAAAACATTAGAAAAACAATGAAATTATTGAAAATCGATATGAAATCAATCAAAACTTATTGATTTTAACTAGTTTCATAAGTTTTGACAAAGTTTTATTTAAGATTTTATGTTTTACACAACTTTTAATTACATAGCGATTTACATGCAAAATCTAGCTTTTTTCACTACATTTTCAACGCTAGATTGTAAATATCAATAACACTTTGAAAACATTAGAAAAACAATGAAATTATTGAAAATCGGTATGAAATCAATCAAAACTTATTGATTTTAACCAGTTTCAGAAGTTTTGACTAAGTTATAATTAAGATTTTATGTTTTACCCAACTTTTAATTACATAGCGATTTACATGCAAAATCTAGCTGTTTTGACTACTTTTTAACGGTAGATTGTAAATATCAATAACTCTTTGAAAACATTAGAAAAACAATGAAATTATTGAAAATCGATATGAAATCAATCAAAACTTATTGATTTTAACTAGTTTCAGAAGTTTTGACAAAGTTATATTTAAGATTTTATGTTTTACACAACTTTTAATTACATAGCGATTTACATGCAAAATCTTGCTTTTTTCACTACTTTTTCAACGCTAGTTTGTAAATATCAATAACTGTTTGAAAACATTAGAAAACCAATGAAATTATTGAAAATCGATATGAAATCAATCAAAACTTATTGATTTTTACTAGTTTCAGAAGTTTTGACAAAGTTATATTTAAGATTTTATGTTTTACACAACTTTTAATTACATAGCGATTTACATGCAAAATCTAGCTTTTTTCACTACTTTTTCAACACTAGTTTGTAAATATCAATAACTGTTTGAAAACATTAGAAAAACAATGAAATTATTGAAAATCGATATGAAATCAATCAAAACTTATTGATTTTAACTAGTTTCAGAAGTTTTGACAAAGTTATATTTAAGATTTTATGTTTTACACAACTTTTAATTACATAGCGATTTACATGCAAAATCTAGCTGTTTTGACTACTTTTTAACGCTAGTTTGTAAATATCAATAACACTTTGAAAACATTAGAAAACCAATGAAATTATTGAAAATCGATATGAAATCAATCAAAACTTATTGATTTTAACTAGTTACAGAAGTTTTGACAAAGTTATATTTAAGATTTTATGTTTTACACAACTTTTAATTACATAGCGATTTACATGCAAAATCTAGCTTTTTTCACTACTTTTTCAACGCTAGTTTGTAAATATCAATAACTTTTTGAAAACATTAGAAAAACAATGAAATTATTGAAAATCGATATGAAATCAATCAAAACTTATTGATTTTAACTAGTTTCATAAGTTTTGACAAAGTTTTATTTAAGATTTTATGTTTTACACAACTTTTAATTACATAGCGATTTACATGCAAAATCTAGCTTTTTTCACTACATTTTCAACGCTAGATTGTAAATATCAATAACACTTTGAAAACATTAGAAAAACAATGAAATTATTGAAAATCGGTATGAAATCAATCAAAACTTATTGATTTTAACCAGTTTCAGAAGTTTTGACTAAGTTATAATTAAGATTTTATGTTTTACCCAACTTTTAATTACATAGCGATTTACATGCAAAATCTAGCTGTTTTGACGACTTTTTAACGCTAGATTGTAAATATCAATAACTCTTTGAAAACATTAGAAAAACAATGAAATTATTGAAAATCGATATGAAATCAATCAAAACTTATTGATTTTAACTAGTTTCAGAAGTTTTGACAAAGTTATATTTAAGATTTTATGTTTTACACAACTTTTAATTACATAGCGATTTACATGCAAAATCTTGCTTTTTTCACTACTTTTTCAACGCTAGTTTGTAAATATCAATAACTGTTTGAAAACATTAGAAAAACAATGAAATTATTGAAAATCGATATGAAATCAATCAAAACTTATTGATTTTAACTAGTTTCAGAAGTTTTGACAAACTTTTATTTAAGATTTTATGTTTTACACAACTTTTAATTACATAGCGATTTACATGCAAAATCTAGCTTTTTTCACTACTTTTTCAACGCTAGATTGTAAATATCAATAACTCTTTGAAAACATTAGAAAACCAATGAAATTATTGAAAATCGATAAGAAATCAATCAAAACTTATTGATTTTAACTAGTTTCAGAAGTTTTGATAAATTTATATTTAAGATTTTATGTTTTACACAACTTTTAATTACATAGCGATTTACATGCAAAATCTAGCTTTTTTCACTACTTTTTCAACGCTAGATTGTAAATATCAATAACACTTTGAAAACATTAGAAAAACAATGAAATTATTGAAAATCGGTATGAAATCAATCAAAACTTATTGATTTTAACCAGTTTCAGAAGTTTTGACTAAGTTATATTTAAGATTTTATGTTTTACCCAACTTTTAATTACATAGCGATTTACATGCAAAATCTAGCTGTTTTGACTACTTTTTAACGCTAGATTGTAAATATCAATAACTCTTTGAAAACATTAGAAAAACAATGAAATTATTGAAAATCGGTATGAAATCAATCAAAACTTATTGATTTTAACTAGTTTCAGAAGTTTTGACAAAGTTATATTTAAGATTTTATGTTTTACACAACTTTTAATTACATAGCGATTTACATGCAAAATCTAGCTTTTTTCACTACTTTTTCAACGCTAGTTTGTAAATATCAATAACTTTTTGAAAACATTAGAAAAACAATGAAATTATTGAAAATCGATATGAAATCAATCAAAACTTATTGATTTTAACTAGTTTCATAAGTTTTGTCAAACTTTTATTTAAGATTTTATGTTTTACACAACATTTAATTACATAGCGATTTACATGCAAAATCTAGCTTTTTTCACTACTTTTTCAACGCTAGATTGTAAATATCAATAACACTTTGAAAACATTAGAAAAACAATGAAATTATTGAAAATCGGTATGAAATCAATCAAAACTTATTGATTTTAACCAGTTTCAGAAGTTTTGACTAAGTTATATTTAAGATTTTATGTTTTACCCAACTTTTAATTACATAGCGATTTACATGCAAAATCTAGCTGTTTTGACTACTTTTCAACGCTAGATTGTAAATATCAATAACTCTTTGAAAACATTAGAAAAACAATGAAATTATTGAAAATCGATATGAAATCAATCAAAACTTATTGATTTTAACTAGTTTCAGAAGTTTTGACAAAGTTATATTTAAGATTTTATGTTTTACACAACTTTTAATTACATAGCGATTTACATGCAAAATCTTGCTTTTTTCACTACTTTTTCAACGCTAGTTTGTAAATATCAATAACTGTTTGAAAACATTAGAAAAACAATGAAATTATTGAAAATCGATATGAAATCAATCAAAACTTATTGATTTTAACTAGTTTCAGAAGTTTTGACAAACTTTTATTTAAGATTTTATGTTTTACACAACTTTTAATTACATAGCGATTTACATGCAAAATCTAGCTTTTTTCACTACTTTTTCAACGCTAGATTGTAAATATCAATAACTCTTTGAAAACATTAGAAAACCAATGAAATTATTGAAAATCGATAAGAAATCAATCAAAACTTATTGATTTTAACTAGTTTCAGAAGTTTTGATAAAGTTATATTTAAGATTTTATGTTTTACACAACTTTTAATTACATAGCGATTTACATGCAAAATCTAGCTTTTTTCACTACTTTTTCAACGCTAGATTGTAAATATCAATAACACTTTGAAAACATTAGAAAAACAATGAAATTATTGAAAATCGGTATGAAATCAATCAAAACTTATTGATTTTAACCAGTTTCAGAAGTTTTGACTAAGTTATATTTAAGATTTTATGTTTTACCCAACTTTTAATTACATAGCGATTTACATGCAAAATCTAGCTGTTTTGACTACTTTTTAACGCTAGATTGTAAATATCAATAACTCTTTGAAAACATTAGAAAAACAATGAAATTATTGAAAATCGGTATGAAATCAATCAAAACTTATTGATTTTAACTAGTTTCAGAAGTTTTGACTAAGTTATATTTAAGATTTTATGTTTTACCCAACTTTTAATTACATAGCGATTTACATGCAAAATCTAGCTGTTTTGACTACTTTTTAACGCTAGATTGTAAATATCAATAACTCTTTGAAAACATTAGAAAAACAATGAAATTATTGAAAATCGATATGAAATCAATCAAAACTTATTGATTTTAACTAGTTTCAGAAGTTTTGACAAAGTTATATTTAAGATTTTATGTTTTACACAACTTTTAATTACATATCGATTTACATGCAAAATCTTGCTTTTTTCACTACTTTTTCAACGCTAGTTTGTAAATATCAATAACTGTTTGAAAACATTAGAAAACCAATGAAATTATTGAAAATCGATATGAAATCAATCAAAACTTATTGATTTTTACTAGTTTCAGAAGTTTTGACAAAGTTATATTTAAGATTTTATGTTTTACACAACTTTTAATTACATAGCGATTTACATGCAAAATCTAGCTTTTTTCACTACTTTTTCAACGCTAGTTTGTAAATATCAATAACTCTTTGAAAACATTAGAAAAACAATGAAATTATTGAAAATCGATATGAAATCAATCAAAACTTATTGATTTTAACTAGTTTCAGAAGTTTTGACAAACTTTTATTTAAGATTTTATGTTTTACACAACATTTAATTACATAGCGATTTACATGCAAAATCTAGCTTTTTTCACTACTTTTTCAACGCTAGATTGTAAATATCAATAACACTTTGAAAACATTAGAAAAACAATGAAATTATTGAAAATCGGTATGAAATCAATCAAAACTTATTGATTTTAACCAGTTTCAGAAGTTTTGACTAAGTTATATTTAAGATTTTATGTTTTACCCAACTTTTAATTACATAGCGATTTACATGCAAAATCTAGCTGTTTTGACTACTTTTCAACGCTAGATTGTAAATATCAATAACTCTTTGAAAACATTAGAAAAACAATGAAATTATTGAAAATCGATATGAAATCAATCAAAACTTATTGATTTTAACTAGTTTCAGAAGTTTTGACAAAGTTATATTTAAGATTTTATGTTTTACACAACTTTTAATTACATAGCGATTTACATGCAAAATCTTGCTTTTTTCACTACTTTTTCAACGCTAGTTTGTAAATATCAATAACTGTTTGAAAACATTAGAAAAACAATGAAATTATTGAAAATCGATATGAAATCAATCAAAACTTATTGATTTTAACTAGTTTCAGAAGTTTTGACAAACTTTTATTTAAGATTTTATGTTTTACACAACTTTTAATTACATAGCGATTTACATGCAAAATCTAGCTTTTTTCACTACTTTTTCAACGCTAGATTGTAAATATCAATAACTCTTTGAAAACATTAGAAAACCAATGAAATTATTGAAAATCGATAAGAAATCAATCAAAACTTATTGATTTTAACTAGTTTCAGAAGTTGTTTTCACAAAGTTTTATTTAAGATTTTATGTTTTACACAACTTTTAATTACATAGCGATTTACATGCAAAATCTAGCTTTTTTCACTACTTTTTCAACGCTAGTTTGTAAATATCAATAACTCTTTGAAAACATTAGAAAAACAATGAAATTATTGAAAATCGATATGAAATCAATCAAAACTTATTGATTTTAACTAGTTTCAGAAGTTTTGACAAAGTTATATTTAAGATTTTATGTTTTACACAACTTTTAATTACATAGCGATTTACATGCAAAATCTAGCTTTTTTCACTACTTTTTAACGCTAGTTTGTAAATATCAATAACTGTTTGAAAACATTAGAAAAACAATGAAATTATTGAAAATCGATGTGAAATCAATCAAAACTTATTGATTTTAACTAGTTTCAGAAGTTTTCACAAAGTTTTATTTAAGATTTTATGTTTTACACAACTTTTAATTACATTGCGATTTACATGCAAAATCTAGCTTTTTTCACTACTTTTTAACGCTAGTTTGTAAATATCAATAACTGTTTGAAAACATTAGAAAAACAATGAAATTATTGAAAATCGATGTGAAATCAATCAAAACTTATTGATTTTAACTAGTTTCAGAAGTTTTGACAAAGTTATATTTAAGATTTTATGTTTTACACAACTTTTAATTACATAGCGATTTACATGCAAAATCTAGCTGTTTTGACTACTTTTTAACGCTAGTTTGTAAATATCAATAACTGTTTGAAAACATTAGAAAAACAATGAAATTATTGAAAATCGATATGAAATCAATCAAAACTTATTGATTTTAACTAGTTTCAGAAGTTTTCACAAAGTTTTATTTAAGATTTTATGTTTTACACAACTTTTAATTACATAGCGATTTACATGCAAAATCTAGCTTTTTTCACTACTTTTTCAACGCTAGTTTGTAAATATCAATAACTCTTTGAAAACATTAGAAAAACAATGAAATTATTGAAAATCGATATGAAATCAATCAAAACTTATTGATTTTAACTAGTTTCAGAAGTTTTGACAAAGTTATATTTAAGATTTTATGTTTTACACAACTTTTAATTACATAGCGATTTACATGCAAAATCTAGCTTTTTTCGCTACTTTTTAACGCTAGTTTGTAAATATCAATAACTGTTTGAAAACATTAGAAAAACAATGAAATTATTGAAAATCGATGTGAAATCAATCAAAACTTATTGATTTTAACTAGTTTCAGAAGTTTTCACAAAGTTTTATTTAAGATTTTATGTTTTACACAACTTTTAATTACATAGCGATTTACATGCAAAATCTAGCTGTTTTGACTACTTTTTAACGCTAGTTTGTAAATATCAATAACTGTTTGAAAACATTAGAAAAACAATGAAATTATTGAAAATCGATGTGAAATCAATCAAAACTTATTGATTTTAACTAGTTTCAGAAGTTTTGACAAAGTTATATTTAAGATTTTATGTTTTACACAGCTTTTAATTACATAGCGATTTACATGCAAAATCTAGCTTTTTTCACTACTTTTTCAACGCTAGTTTGTAAATATCAATAACTGTTTGAAAACATTAGAAAAACAATGAAATTATTTAAAATCGATATGAAATCAATCAAAACTTATTGATTTTAACTAGTTTCAGAAGTTTTGACAAAGTTATATTTAAGATTTTATGTTTTACACAACTTTTAATTACATAGCGATTTACATGCAAAATCTAGCTGTTTTGACTACTTTTTAACGCTAGTTTGTAAATATCAATAACTGTTTGAAAACATTAGAAAAACAATGAAATTATTGAAAATCGATGTGAAATCAATCAAAACTTATTGATTTTAACTAGTTTCAGAAGTTTTCACAAAGTTTTATTTAAGATTTTATGTTTTACACAACTTTTAATTACATAGCGATTTACATGCAAAATCTAGCTTTTTTCACTACTTTTTCAACTCTAGATTGTAAATATCAATAACTGTTTGAAAACATTAGAAAAACAATGAAAGTATTGAAAATCGATATGAAATCAATCAAAACTTATTGATTTTAACTAGTTTCAGAAGTTTTGACAAAGTTATATTTAAGATTTTATGTTTTACACAACTTTTAATTACATAGCGATTTACATGCAAAATCTAGCTTTTTTCACTACTTTTTCAACTCTAGATTGTAAATATCAATAACTGTTTGAAAACATTAGAAAAACAATGAAAGTATTGAAAATCGATATGAAATCAATCAAAACTTATTGATTTTAACTAGTTTCAGAAGTTTTGACAAAGTTATATTTAAGATTTTATGTTTTACACAACTTTTAATTACATAGCGATTTACATGCAAAATCTAGCTTTTTTCACTACTTTTTAACGCTAGTTTGTAAATATCAATAACTGTTTGAAAACATTAGAAAAACAATGAAATTATTGAAAATCGATATGAAATAAATCAAAACTTATTGATTTTAACTTGTTTCAGAAGTTTTGACAGAGTTTTATTTAAGATTTTATGTTTTACACAACTTTTAATTACATAGCGATTTACATGCAAAATCTAGCTTTTTTCACTACTTTTTCAACTCTAGATTGTAAATATCAATAACTGTTTGAAAACATTAGAAAAACAATGAAAGTATTGAAAATCGATATGAAATCAATCAAAACTTATTGATTTTAACTAGTTTCAGAAGTTTTGACAAAGTTATATTTAAGATTTTATGTTTTACACAACTTTTAATTACATAGCGATTTACATGCAAAATCTAGCTGTTTTGACTACTTTTTAACGCTAGTTTGTAAATATCAATAACTGTTTGAAAACATTAGAAAAACAATGAAATTATTGAAAATCGATGTGAAATCAATCAAAACTTATTGATTTTAACTAGTTTCAGAAGTTTTCACAAAGTTTTATTTAAGATTTTATGTTTTACACAACTTTTAATTACATAGCGATTTACATGCAAAATCTAGATTTTTCACTACTTTTTCAACGCTAGATTGTAAATATCAATAACTGTTTGAAAACATTAGAAAAACAATTAAATTATTGAAAATCGATATGAAATCAATCAAAACTTATTGATTTTAACTAGTTTCAGAAGTTTTGACAAAGTTATATTTAAGATTTTATGTTTTACACAACTTTTAATTACATAGCGATTTACATGCAAAATCTAGCTTTTTTCACTACTTTTTAACGCTAGTTTGTAAATATCAATAACTGTTTGAAAACATTAGAAAAACAATGAAATTATTGAAAATCGATGTGAAATCAATCAAAACTTATTGATTTTAACTAGTTTCAGAAGTTTTCACAAAGTTTTATTTAAGATTTTATGTTTTACACAACTTTTAATTACATTGCGATTTACATGCAAAATCTAGCTTTTTTCACTACTTTTTAACGCTAGTTTGTAAATATCAATAACTGTTTGAAAACATTAGAAAAACAATGAAATTATTGAAAATCGATGTGAAATCAATCAAAACTTATTGATTTTAACTAGTTTCAGAAGTTTTGACAAAGTTATATTTAAGATTTTATGTTTTACACAACTTTTAATTACATAGCGATTTACATGCAAAATCTAGCTGTTTTGACTACTTTTTAACGCTAGTTTGTAAATATCAATAACTGTTTGAAAACATTAGAAAAACAATGAAATTATTGAAAATCGATATGAAATCAATCAAAACTTATTGATTTTAACTAGTTTCAGAAGTTTTCACAAAGTTTTATTTAAGATTATATGTTTTACACAACTTTTAATTACATAGCGATTTACATGCAAAATCTAGCTTTTTTCACTACTTTTTCAACGCTAGTTTGTAAATATCAATAACTGTTGGAAAACATTAGAATAACAATGAAATTATTGAAAATCGATATGAAATCAATCAAAACTTATTGATTTTAACTAGTTTAAGAAGTTTTGACAAAGTTATATTTAAGATTTTATGTTTACACAACTTTTAATTACATAGCGATTTACATGCAAAATCTAGCTTTTTTCACTACTTTTTCAACGCTAGATTGTAAATATCAATAACTCTTTGAAAACATTAGAAAAACAATGAAATTATTGAAAATCGATATGAAATCAATCAAAACTTATTGATTTTAACTAGTTTCAGAAGTTTTCACAAAGTTTTATTTAAGATTTTATGTTTTACACAACTTTTAATTACATAGCGATTTACATGCAAAATCTAGCTTTTTTCACTACTTTTTCAACGCTAGTTTGTAAATATCAATAACTGTTTGAAAACATTAGAAAAACAATGAAATTATTGAAAATCGATATGAAATCAATCAAAACTTATTGATTTTAACTAGTTTCAGAAGTTTTGACAAAGTTATATTTAAGATTTTATGTTTTACACAACTTTTAATTACATAGCGATTTACATGCAAAATCTAGCTGTTTTGACTGCTTTTTAACGCTAGTTTGTAAATATCAATAACTGTTTGAAAACATTAGAAAAACAATGAAATTATTGAAAATCGATGTGAAATCAATCAAAACTTATTGATTTTAACTAGTTTCAGAAGGTTTCACAAAGTTTTATTTAAGATTTTATGTTTTACACAACTTTTAATTACATAGCGATTTACATGCAAAATCTAGCTTTTTTCACTACTTTTTCAACGCTAGTTTGTAAATATCAATAACTGTTTGAAAACATTAGAAAAACAATGAAATTATTGAAAATCGATATGAAATCAATCAAAACTTATTGATTTTAACTAGTTTCAGAAGTTTTGACAAAGTTATATTTAAGATTTTATGTTTTACACAACTTTTAATTACATAGCGATTTACATGAAAAATCTAGCTGTTTTGACTGCTTTTTAACGCTAGTTTGTAAATATCAATAACTGTTTGAAAACATTAGAAAAACAATGAAATTATTGAAAATCGATGTGAAATCAATCAAAACTTATTGATTTTAACTAGTTTCAGAAGTTTTCACAAAGTTATATTTAAGATTTTATGTTTTACACAGCTTTTAATTACATAGCGATTTACATGCAAAATCTAGCTTTTTTCACTACTTTTTCAACGCTAGTTTGTAAATATCAATAACTGTTTGAAAACATTAGAAAAACAATGAAATTATTGAAAATCGATATGAAATCAATCAAAACTTATTGATTTTAACTTGTTTCCGAAGTTTTGACAGAGTTTTATTTAAGATTTTATGTTTTACACAACTTTAAATTACATAGCGATTTACATGCAAAATCTAGCTTTTTTCACTACTTTTTCAACGCTAGTTTGTAAATATCAATAACTGTTTGAAAACATTAGAAAAACAATGAAATTATTTAAAATCGATATGAAATCAATCAAAACTTATTGATTTTAAGTAGTTTCAGAAGTTTTGACAAAGTTATATTTAAGATTTTATGTTTTACACAACTTTTAATTACATAGCGATTTACATGCAAAATCTAGCTGTTTTGTCTACTTTTTAACGCTAGTTTGTAAATATCAATAACTGTTTGAAAACATTAGAAAAACAATGAAATTATTGAAAATCGATGTGAAATCAATCAAAACTTATTGATTTTAACTAGTTTCAGAAGTTTTCACAAAGTTTTATTTAAGATTTTATGTTTTACACAACTTTTAATTACATAGCGATTTACATGCAAAATCTAGCTTTTTTCACTACTTTTTAACGCTAGTTTGTAAATATCAATAACTGTTTGAAAACATTAGAAAAACAATGAAATTATTGAAAATCGATATGAAATCAATCAAAACTTATTGATTTTAACTAGTTTCAGAAGTTTTGACAAAGTTATATTTAAGATTTTATGTTTTACACAACTTTTAATTACATAGCGATTTACATGCAAAATCTAGCTTTTTTCACTACTTTTTCAACGCTAGTTTGTAAATATAAATAACTGTTTGAAAACATTAGAAAAACAATGAAATTATTGAAAATCGATATGAAATCAATCAAAACTTATTGATTTTAACTAGTTTCAGAAGTTTTCACAAAGTTATATTTAAGATTTTATGTTTTACACAACTTTTAATTACATAGCGATTTACATGCAAAATCTAGCTTTTTTCACTACTTTTTCAACGCTAGTTTGTAAATATCAATAACTGTTTGAAAACATTAGAAAAACAATGAAATTATTGAAAATCGATATGAAATCAATCAAAACTTTTTGATTTTAACTTGTTTCAGAAGTTTTGACAGAGTTTTATTTAAGATTTTATGTTTTACACAACTTTTCATTACATAGCGATATACATGCAAAATCTAGCTTTTTTCACTCCTTTTTAACGCTAGTTTGTAAATATCAATAACTGTTTGAAAACATAAGAAAAACAATGAAATTATTGATAATCGATGTGAAATCAATCAAAACTTATTGATTTTAACTAGTTTCAGAAGTTTTCACAAAGTTTTATTTAAGATTTTATGTTTTACACAACTTTTAATTACATAGCGATTTACATGCAAAATCTAGCTTTTTTCACTACTTTTTAACGCTAGTTTGTAAATATCAATAACTGTTTGAAAACATTAGAAAAACAATGAAATTATTGAAAATCGATATGAAATCAATCAAAACTTATTGATTTTAACTTGTTTCAGAAGTTTTGACAAAGTTATATTTAAGATTTTATGTTTTACACAACTTTTAATTACATAGCGATTTACATGCAAAATCTAGCTTTTTTCACTACTTTTTCAACGCTAGTTTGTAAATATCAATAACTGTTTGAAAACATTAGAAAAACAATGAAATTATTGAAAATCGATATGAAATCAATCAAAACTTATTGATTTTAACTAGTTTCAGAAGTTTTCACAAAGTTTTATTTAAGATTTTATGTTTTACACAACTTTTAATTACATAGCGATTTACATGCAAAATCTAGCTTTTTTCACTACTTTTTCAACGCTAGTTTGTAAATATCAATAACTGTTTGAAAACATTAGAAAAACAATGAAATTATTGAAAATCGATATGAAATCAATCAAAACTTTTTGATTTTAACTTGTTTCAGAAGTTTTGACAGAGTTTTATTTAAGATTTTATGTTTTACACAACTTTTCATTACATAGCGATATACATGCAAAATCTAGCTTTTTTCACTCCTTTTTAACGCTAGTTTGTAAATATCAATAACTGTTTGAAAACATTAGAAAAACAATGAAATTATTGATAATCGATGTGAAATCAATCAAAACTTATTGATTTTAACTAGTTTCAGAAGTTTTCACAAAGTTTTATTTAAGATTTTATGTTTTACACAACTTTTAATTACATAGCGATTTACATGCAAAATCTAGCTGTTTTGACTACTTTTTAACGCTAGTTTGTAAATATCAATAACTGTTTGAAAACATTAGAAAAACAATGAAATTATTGAAAATCGATGTGAAATCAATCAAAACTTATTGATTTTAACTAGTTTCAGAAGTTTTCACAAAGTTTTATTTAAGATTTTATGTTTTACACAACTTTTAATTACATAGCGATTTACATGCAAAATCTAGCTTTTTTCACTACTTTTTCAACGCTAGATTGTAAATATCAATAACTGTTTGAAAACATTAGAAAAACAATTAAATTATTGAAAATCGATATGAAATCAATCAAAACTTATTGATTTTAACTAGTTTCAGAAGTTTTGACAAAGTTATATTTAAGATTTTATGTTTTACACAACTTTTAATTACATAGCGATTTACATGCAAAATCTAGCTTTTTTCACTACTTTTTAACGCTAGTTTGTAAATATCAATAACTGTTTGAAAACATTAGAAAAACAATGAAATTATTGAAAATCGATGTGAAATCAATCAAAACTTATTGATTTTAACTAGTTTCAGAAGTTTTCACAAAGTTTTATTTAAGATTTTATGTTTTACACAACTTTTAATTACATAGCGATTTACATGCAAAATCTAGCTGTTTTGACTACTTTTTAACACTAGTTTGTAAATATCAATAACTGTTGGAAAACATTAGAAAAACAATGAAATTATTGAAAATCGATATGAAATCAATCAAAACTTATTGATTTTAACTAGTTTCAGAAGTTTTCACAAAGTTTTATTTAAGATTTTATGTTTTACACAACTTTTAATTACATAGCGATTTACATGCAAAATCTAGCTTTTTTCACTACTTTTTCAACGCTAGTTTGTAAATATCAATAACTGTTGGAAAACATTAGAATAACAATGAAATTATTGAAAATCGATATGAAATCAATCAAAACTTATTGATTTTAACTAGTTTAAGAAGTTTTGACAAAGTTATATTTAAGATTTTATGTTTACACAACTTTTAATTACATAGCGATTTACATGCAAAATCTAGCTTTTTTCACTACTTTTTCAACGCTAGATTGTAAATATCAATAACTCTTTGAAAACATTAGAAAAACAATGAAATTATTGAAAATCGATATGAAATCAATCAAAACTTATTGATTTTAACTAGTTTCAGAAGTTTTCACAAAGTTTTATTTAAGATTTTATGTTTTACACAACTTTTAATTACATAGCGATTTACATGCAAAATCTAGCTTTTTTCACTACTTTTTCAACGCTAGTTTGTAAATATCAATAACTGTTTGAAAACATTAGAAAAACAATGAAATTATTGAAAATCGATATGAAATCAATCAAAACTTATTGATTTTAACTAGTTTCAGAAGTTTTGACAAAGTTATATTTAAGATTTTATGTTTTACACAACTTTTAATTACATAGCGATTTACATGCAAAATCTAGCTGTTTTGACTGCTTTTTAACGCTAGTTTGTAAATATCAATAACTGTTTGAAAACATTAGAAAAACAATTAAATTATTGAAAATCGATGTGAAATCAATCAAAACTTATTGATTTTAACTAGTTTCAGAAGGTTTCACAAAGTTTTATTTAAGATTTTATATTTTACACAACTTTTAATTACATAGCGATTTACATGCAAAATCTAGCTTTTTTCACTACTTTTTCAACGCTAGTTTGTAAATATCAATAACTGTTTGAAAACATTAGAAAAACAATGAAATTATTGAAAATCGATATGAAATCAATCAAAACTTATTGATTTTAACTAGTTTCAGAAGTTTTGACAAAGTTATATTTAAGATTTTATGTTTTACACAACTTTTAATTACATAGCGATTTACATGAAAAATCTAGCTGTTTTGACTGCTTTTTAACGCTAGTTTGTAAATATCAATAACTGTTTGAAAACATTAGAAAAACAATGAAATTATTGAAAATCGATGTGAAATCAATGAAAACTTATTGATTTTAACTAGTTTCAGAAGTTTTCACAAAGTTTTATTTAAGATTTTATGTTTTACACAACTTTTAATTACATAGCGATTTACATGCAAAATCTAGCTTTTTTCACTACTTTTTCAACGCTAGTATGTAAATATCAATAACTGTTTGAAAACATTAGAAAAACAATGAAATTATTGAAAATCGATATGAAATCAATCAAAACTTATTGATTTTAACTAGTTTCAGAAGTTTTGACAAAGTTATATTTAAGATTTTATGTTTTACACAGCTTTTAATTACATAGCGATTTACATGCAAAATCTAGCTTTTTTCACTACTTTTTCAACGCTAGTTTGTAAATATCAATAACTGTTTGAAAACATTAGAAAAACAATGAAATTATTGAAAATCGATATGAAATCAATCAAAACTTATTGATTTTAACTTGTTTCCGAAGTTTTGACAGAGTTTTATTTAAGATTTTATGTTTTACACAACTTTAAATTACATAGCGATTTACATGCAAAATCTAGCTTTTTTCACTACTTTTTCAACGCTAGTTTGTAAATATCAATAACTGTTTGAAAACATTAGAAAAACAATGAAATTATTTAAAATCGATATGAAATCAATCAAAACTTATTGATTTTAACTAGTTTCAGAAGTTTTGACAAAGTTATATTTAAGATTTTATGTTTTACACAACTTTTAATTACATAGCGATTTACATGCAAAATCTAGCTGTTTTGACTACTTTTTAACGCTAGTTTGTAAATATCAATAACTGTTTGAAAACATTAGAAAAACAATGAAATTATTGAAAATCGATGTGAAATCAATCAAAACTTATTGATTTTAACTAGTTTCAGAAGTTTTCACAAAGTTTTATTTAAGATTTTATGTTTTACACAACTTTTAATTACATAGCGATTTACATGCAAAATCTAGCTTTTTTCACTACTTTTTAACGCTAGTTTGTAAATATCAATAACTGTTTGAAAACATTAGAAAAACAATGAAATTATTGAAAATCGATATGAAATCAATCAAAACTTATTGATTTTAACTAGTTTCAGAAGTTTTGACAAAGTTATATTTAAGATTTTATGTTTTACACAACTTTTAATTACATAGCGATTTACATGCAAAATCTAGCTTTTTTCACTACTTTTTCAACGCTAGTTTGTAAATATCAATAACTGTTTGAAAACATTAGAAAAACAATGAAATTATTGAAAATCGATATGAAATCAATCAAAACTTATTGATTTTAACTAGTTTCAGAAGTTTTCACAAAGTTTTATTTAAGATTTTATGTTTTACACAACTTTTAATTACATAGCGATTTACATGCAAAATCTAGCTTTTTTCACTACTTTTTCAACGCTAGTTTGTAAATATCAATAACTGTTTGAAAACATTAGAAAAACAATGAAATTATTGAAAATCGATATGAAATCAATCAAAACTTTTTGATTTTAACTTGTTTCAGAAGTTTTGACAGAGTTTTATTTAAGATTTTATGTTTTACACAACTTTTCATTACATAGCGATATACATGCAAAATCAAGCTTTTTTCACTCCTTTTTAACGCTAGTTTGTAAATATCAATAACTGTTTGAAAACATTAGAAAAACAATGAAATTATTGATAATCGATGTGAAATCAATCAAAACTTATTGATTTTAACTAGTTTCAGAAGTTTTCAAAATTTTTATTTAAGATTTTATGTTTTACACAACTTTTAATTACATAGCGATTTACATGCAAAATCTAGCTTTTTTCACTACTTTTTAACGCTAGTTTGTAAATATCAATAACTGTTTGAAAACATTAGAAAAACAATGAAATTATTGAAAATCGATATGAAATCAATCAAAACTTATTGATTTTAACTAGTTTCAGAAGTTTTGACAAAGTTATATTTAAGATTTTATGTTTTACACAACTTTTAATTACATAGCGATTTACATGCAAAATCTAGCTTTTTTCACTACTTTTTCAACGCTAGTTTGTAAATATCAATAACTGTTTGAAAACATTAGAAAAACAATGAAATTATTGAAAATCGATATGAAATCAATCAAAACTTTTTGATTTTAACTTGTTTCAGAAGTTTTGACAGAGTTTTATTTAAGATTTTATGTTTTACACAACTTTTCATTACATAGCGATATACATGCAAAATCTAGCTTTTTTCACTCCTTTTTAACGCTAGTTTGTAAATATCAATAACTGTTTGAAAACATTAGAAAAACAATGAAATTATTGATAATCGATGTGAAATCAATCAAAACTTATTGATTTTAACTAGTTTCAGAAGTTTTCACAAAGTTTTATTTAAGATTTTATGTTTTACACAACTTTTAATTACATAGCGATTTACATGCAAAATCTAGCTGTTTTGACTACTTTTTAACGCTAGTTTGTAAATATCAATAACTGTTTGAAAACATTAGAAAAACAATGAAATTATTGAAAATCGATGTGAAATCAATCAAAACTTATTGATTTTAACTAGTTTCAGAAGTTTTCACAAAGTTTTATTTAAGATTTTATGTTTTACACAACTTTTAATTACATAGCGATTTACATGCAAAATCTAGCTTTTTTCACTACTTTTTCAACGCTAGATTGTAAATATCAATAACTGTTTGAAAACATTAGAAAAACAATTAAATTATTGAAAATCGATATGAAATCAATCAAAACTTATTGATTTTAACTAGTTTCAGAAGTTTTGACAAAGTTATATTTAAGATTTTATGTTTTACACAACTTTTAATTACATAGCGATTTACATGCAAAATCTAGCTTTTTTCACTACTTTTTAACGCTAGTTTGTAAATATCAATAACTGTTTGAAAACATTAGAAAAACAATGAAATTATTGAAAATCGATATGAAATCAATCAAAACTTATTGATTTTAACTAGTTTCAGAAGTTTTCACAAAGTTTTATTTAAGATTTTATGTTTTACACAACTTTTAATTACATAGCGATTTACATGCAAAATCTAGCTTTTTTCACTACTTTTTCAACGCTAGTTTGTAAATATCAATAACTGTTGGAAAACATTAGAATAACAATGAAATTATTGAAAATCGATATGAAATCAATCAAAACTTATTGATTTTAACTAGTTTAAGAAGTTTTGACAAAGTTATATTTAAGATTTTATGTTTACACAACTTTTAATTACATAGCGATTTACATGCAAAATCTAGCTTTTTTCACTACTTTTTCAACGCTAGATTGTAAATATCAATAACTCTTTGAAAACATTAGAAAAACAATGAAATTATTGAAAATCGATATGAAATCAATCAAAACTTATTGATTTTAACTAGTTTCAGAAGTTTTCACAAAGTTTTATTTAAGATTTTATGTTTTACACAACTTTAAATTACATAGCGATTTACATGCAAAATCTAGCTTTTTTCACTACTTTTTCAACGCTAGTTTGTAAATATCAATAACTGTTTGAAAACATTAGAAAAACAATGAAATTATTGAAAATCGATATGAAATCAATCAAAACTTATTGATTTTAACTAGTTTCAGAAGTTTTGACAAAGTTATATTTAAGATTTTATGTTTTACACAACTTTTAATTACATAGCGATTTACATGCAAAATCTAGCTGCTTTGACTGCTTTTTAACGCTAGTTTGTAAATATCAATAACTGTTTGAAAACATTAGAAAAACAATGAAATTATTGAAAATCGATGTGAAATCAATCAAAACTTATTGATTTTAACTAGTTTCAGAAGGTTTCACAAAGTTTTATTTAAGATTTTATGTTTTACACAACTTTTAATTACATAGCGATTTACATGCAAAATCTAGCTTTTTTCACTACTTTTTCAACGCTAGTTTGTAAATATCAATAACTGTTTGAAAACATTAGAAAAACAATGAAATTATTGAAAATCGATATGAAATCAATCAAAACTTATTGATTTTAACTAGTTTCAGAAGTTTTGACAAAGTTATATTTAAGATTTTATGTTTTACACAACTTTTAATTACATAGCGATTTACATGAAAAATCTAGCTGTTTTGACTGCTTTTTAACGCTAGTTTGTAAATATCAATAACTGTTTGAAAACATTAGAAAAACAATGAAATTATTGAAAATCGATGTGAAATCAATCAAAACTTATTGATTATAACTAGTTTCAGAAGTTTTCACAAAGTTTTATTTAAGATTTTATGTTTTACACAACTTTTAATTACATAGCGATTTACATGCAAAATCTAGCTTTTTTCACTACTTTTTCAACGCTAGTATGTAAATATCAATAACTGTTTGAAAACATTAGAAAAACAATGAAATTATTGAAAATCGATATGAAATCAATCAAAACTTATTGATTTTAACTAGTTTCAGAAGTTTTGACAAAGTTATATTTAAGATTTTATGTTTTACACAGCTTTTAATTACATAGCGATTTACATGCAAAATCTAGCTTTTTTCACTACTTTTTCAACGCTAGTTTGTAAATATCAATAACTGTTTGAAAACATTAGAAAAACAATGAAATTATTGAAAATCGATATGAAATCAATCAAAACTTATTGATTTTAACTTGTTTCCGAAGTTTTGACAGAGTTTTATTTAAGATTTTATGTTTTACACAACTTTAAATTACATAGCGATTTACATGCAAAATCTAGCTTTTTTCACTACTTTTTCAACGCTAGTTTGTAAATATCAATAACTGTTTGAAAACATTAGAAAAACAATGAAATTATTTAAAATCGATATGAAATCAATCAAAACTTATTGATTTTAACTAGTTTCAGAAGTTTTGACAAAGTTATATTTAAGATTTTATGTTTTACACAACTTTTAATTACATAGCGATTTACATGCAAAATCTAGCTGTTTTGACTACTTTTTAACGCTAGTTTGTAAATATCAATAACTGTTTGAAAACATTAGAAAAACAATGAAATTATTGAAAATCGATGTGAAATCAATCAAAACTTATTGATTTTAACTAGTTTCAGAAGTTTTCACAAAGTTTTATTTAAGATTTTATGTTTTACACAACTTTTAATTACATAGCGATTTACATGCAAAATCTAGCTTTTTTCACTACTTTTTAACGCTAGTTTGTAAATATCAATAACTGTTTGAAAACATTAGAAAAACAATGAAATTATTGAAAATCGATATGAAATCAATCAAAACTTATTGATTTTAACTAGTTTCAGAAGTTTTGACAAAGTTATATTTAAGATTTTATGTTTTACACAACTTTTAATTACATAGCGATTTACATGCAAAATCTAGCTTTTTTCACTACTTTTTCAACGCTAGTTTGTAAATATCAATAACTGTTTGAAAACATTAGAAAAACAATGAAATTATTGAAAATCGATATGAAATCAATCAAAACTTATTGATTTTAACTAGTTTCAGAAGTTTTCACAAAGTTTTATTTAAGATTTTATGTTTTACACAACTTTTAATTACATAGCGATTTACATGCAAAATCTAGCTTTTTTCACTACTTTTTCAACGCTAGTTTGTAAATATCAATAACTGTTTGAAAACATTAGAAAAACAATGAAATTATTGAAAATCGATATGAAATCAATCAAAACTTTTTGATTTTAACTTGTTTCAGAAGTTTTGACAGAGTTTTATTTAAGATTTTATGTTTTACACAACTTTTCATTACATAGCGATATACATGCAAAATCAAGCTTTTTTCACTCCTTTTTAACGCTAGTTTGTAAATATCAATAACTGTTTGAAAACATTAGAAAAACAATGAAATTATTGATAATCGATGTGAAATCAATCAAAACTTATTGATTTTAACTAGTTTCAGAAGTTTTCAAAATTTTTATTTAAGATTTTATGTTTTACACAACTTTTAATTACATAGCGATTTACATGCAAAATCTAGCTTTTTTCACTACTTTTTAACGCTAGTTTGTAAATATCAATAACTGTTTGAAAACATTAGAAAAACGATGAAATTATTGAAAATCGATATGAAATCAATCAAAACTTATTGATTTTAACTAGTTTCAGAAGTTTTGACAAAGTTATATTTAAGATTTTATGTTTTACACAACTTTTAATTACATAGCGATTTACATGCAAAATCTAGCTTTTTTCACTACTTTTTCAACGCTAGTTTGTAAATATCAATAACTGTTTGAAAACATTAGAAAAACAATGAAATTATTGAAAATCGATATGAAATCAATCAAAACTTATTGATTTTAACTAGTTTCAGAAGTTTTCACAAAGTTTTATTTAAGATTTTATGTTTTACACAACTTTTAATTACATAGTGATTTACATGCAAAATCTAGCTTTTTTCACTACTTTTTCAACGCTAGTTTGTAAATATCAATAACTGTTTGAAAACATTAGAAAAACAATGAAATTATTGAAAATCGATATGAAATCAATCAAAACTTTTTGATTTTAACTTGTTTCAGAAGTTTTGACAGAGTTTTATTTAAGATTTTATGTTTTACACAACTTTTCATTACATAGCGATATACATGCAAAATCTAGCTTTTTTCACTCCTTTTTAACGCTAGTTTGTAAATATCAATAACTGTTTGAAAACATTAGAAAAACAATGAAATTATTGATAATCGATGTGAAATCAATCAAAACTTATTGATTTTAACTAGTTTCAGAAGTTTTCACAAAGTTTTATTTAAGATTTTATGTTTTACACAACTTTTAATTACATAGCGATTTACAGGCAAAATCTAGCTGTTTTGACTACTTTTTAACGCTAGTTTGTAAATATCAATAACTGTTTGAAAACATTAGAAAAACAATGAAATTATTGAAAATCGATGTGAAATCAATCAAAACTTATTGATTTTAACTAGTTTCAGAAGTTTTCACAAAGTTATATTTAAGATTTTATGTTTTACACAGCTTTTAATTACATAGCGATTTACATACAAAATCTAGCTTTTTTCACTACTTTTTCAACGCTAGTTTGTAAATATCAATAACTGTTTGAAAACATTAGAAAAACAATGAAATTATTGAAAATCGATATGAAATCAATCAAAACTTATTGATTTTAACTAGTTTCAGAAGTTTTCACAAAGTTTTATTTAAGATTTTATGTTTTACACAACTTTTAATTACATAGCGATTTACATGCAAAATCTAGCTTTTTTCACTACTTTTTCAACGCTAGTTTGTAAATATCAATAACTGTTTGAAAACATTAGAAAAACAATGAAATTATTGAAAATCGATATGAAATCAATCAAAACTTTTTGATTTTAACTTGTTTCAGAAGTTTTGACAGAGTTTTATTTAAGATTTTATGTTTTACACAACTTTTCATTACATAGCGATATACATTCAAAATCTAGCTTTTTTCACTCCTTTTTAACGCTAGTTTGTAAATATCAATAACTGTTTGAAAACATTAGAAAAACAATGAAATTATTGATAATCGATGTGAAATCAATCAAAACTTATTGATTTTAACTAGTTTCAGAAGTTTTCACAAAGTTTTATTTAAGATTTTATGTTTTACACAACTTTTAATTACATAGCGATTTACAGGCAAAATCTAGCTGTTTTGACTACTTTTTAACGCTAGTTTGTAAATATCAATAACTGTTTGAAAACATTAGAAAAACAATGAAATTATTGAAAATCGATGTGAAATCAATCAAAACTTATTGATTTTAACTAGTTTCAGAAGTTTTCACAAAGTTATATTTAAGATTTTATGTTTTACACAGCTTTTAATTACATAGCGATTTACATGCAAAATCTAGCTTTTTTCACTACTTTTTCAACGCTAGTTTGTAAATATCAATAACTGTTTGAAAACATTAGAAAAACAATGAAATTATTGAAAATCGATATGAAATCAATCAAAACTTATTGATTTTAACTAGTTTCAGAAGTTTTGACAAAGTTATATTTAAGATTTTATGTTTTACACAACTTTTAATTACATAGCGATTTACATGCAAAATGTAGCTGTTTTGACTACTTTTTATCGCTAGTTTGTAAATATAAATAACTGTTTGAAAACATTAGAAAAACAATGAAATTATTGAAAATCGATGTGAAATCAGTCAAAACTTATTGATTTTAACTAGTTTCAGAAGTTTTGACAAAGTTATATTTAAGATTTTATGTTTTACACAACTTTTAATTACGTAGCGATTTACATGAAAAATCTAGCTTTTTTCACTACTTTTTAACGCTAGTGTGTAAATATAAATAACTGTTTGAAAACATTAGAAAAACAATGAAATTATTGAAAATCGATGTGAAATCAATCAAAACTTATTGATTTTAACTAGTTTCAGAAGTTTTCACAAAGTTTTATTTAAGATTTTATGTTTTACACAACTTTTAATTACATTGCGATTTACATGCAAAATCTAGCTTTTTTCACTACTTTTTCAACGCTAGTTTGTAAATATCAATAACTGTTTGAAAACATTAGAAAAACAATGAAATTATTGAAAATCGATGTGAAATCAATCAAAACTTATTGATTTTAACTAGTTTCAGAAGTTTTCACAAGGTTTTATTTAAGATTTTATGTTTTACACAACTTTTAATTACATAGCGATTTACATGCAAAATCTAGCTGTTTTGACTACTTTTTAACGCTAGTTTTTAAATATCAATAACTGTTTGAAAACATTAGAAAAACAAAGAAATTATTGAAAATCGATATGAAATCAATCAAAACTTATTGATTTTAACTTGTTTCAGAAGTTTTGACAAAGTTTTATTTAAGATTTTATGTTTTACACAACTTTTAATTACATAGCGATTTACATGCAAAATCTAGCTTTTTTCACTACTTTTTCAACGCTAGATTGTAAATATCAATAACTCTTTGAAAACATTAGAAAAACAATGAAATTATTGAAAATCGATATGAAATCACTCAAAACTTATTGATTTTAACTAGTTTCAGAAGTTTTGACAAAGTTATATTTAAGATTTTGTTTTACACAACTTTTAATTACATAGCGATTTACATGCAAAATCCAGCTTTTTTCACTACTTTTTCAACGCTAGTTTGTAAATATCAATAACTGTTTGAAAAAATTAGAAAAACAATGAAATTATTGAAAATCGATATGAAATCAATCAAAACTTATTGATTTTAACTAGTTTCAGAAGTTTTCACAAAGTTTTATTTAAGATTTTATGTTTTACACAACTTTTAATTACATAGCGATTTACATGCAAAATCTAGCTTTTTTCACTACTTTTTCAACGCTAGTTTGTAAATATCAATAACTGTTTGAAATCATTAGAAAAACAATGAAATTATTGAAAATCGATGTGAAATCAATCAAAACTTATTGATTTTAACTAGTTTCAGAAGTTTTCACAAAGTTTTATTTAAGATTTTATGTTTTACACAACTTTTAATTACATAGCGATTTACATGCAAAATCTAGCTTTTTTCACTACTTTTTAACGCTAGTTTGTAAATATCAATAACTCTTTGAAAACATTAGAAAAACAATGTAATTATTGAAAATCGATTCAAATTCAATCAAAACTTATTGATTTTAACTAGTTTCAGAAGGTTTCACAAAGTTTTATTTAAGATTTTATGTTTTACACAACTTTTAATTACACAGCGATTTACATGCAAAATCTAGCTGTTTTGACTACTTTTTAACGCTAGTTTGTAAATATCAATAACTGTTTGAAAACATTAGAAAAACAATGAAATTATTGAAAATGGATGTGAAATCAATCAAAACTTATTGATTTTAACTAGTTTCAGAAGTTTTCACAAAGTTTTATTTAAGATTTTATGTTTTACACAACTTTTAATTACATAGCGATTTACATGCAAAATCGAGCTTTTTTCACTACTTTTTCAACGCTAGTTTGTAAATATCAATAACTGTTTGAAAACATTAGAAAAACAATGAAATTATTGAAAATCGATATGAAATCAATCAAAACTTATTGATTTTAACTAGTTTCAGAAGTTTTCACAAAGTTTTATTTAAGATTTTATGTTTTACACAACTTTTAATTACATTGCGATTTACATGCAAAATCTAGCTTTTTTCACTACTTTTTAACGCTAGTTTGTAAATATCAATAACTGTTTGAAAACATTAGAAAAACAATGAAATTATTGAAAATAGATGTGAAATCAATCAAAACTTATTGATTTTAACTAGTTTCAGATGTTTTCACAAAGTTTTATTCAAGATTTTATGTTTTACACAACTTTTAATTACATGGCGATTTACATGCAAAATCTAGCTGTTTTGACTACTTTTTAACGCTAGTTTGTAAATATCAATAACTGTTTGAAAACATTAGAAAAACAATGAAATTATTGAAAATCGATGTGAAATCAATCAAAACTTATTGATTTTAACTAGTTTCAGAAGTTTTGACAAAGTTATATTTAAGATTTTATGTTTTACACAGCTTTTAATTACATAGCGATTTACATGCAAAATCTAGCTTTTTTCACTACTTTTTCAACGCTAGTTTGTAAATATCAATAACTGTTTGAAAACATTAGAAAAACAATGAAATTATTGAAAATCGATATGAAATCAATCAAAACTTTTTGATTTTAACTTGTTTCAGAAGTTTTGACAGAGTTTTATTTAAGATTTTATGTTTTACACAACTTTTCATTACATAGCGATATACATGCAAAATCTAGCTTTTTTCACTCCTTTTTAACGCTAGTTTGTAAATATCAATAACTGTTTGAAAACATTAGAAAAACAATGAAATTATTGAAAATCGATGTGAAATCAATCAAAACTTATTGATTTTAACTAGTTTCAGAAGTTTTCACAAAGTTTTATTTAAGATTTTATGTTTTACACAACTTTTAATTACATAGCGATTTACATGCAAAATCTAGCTTTTTTCACTACTTTTTCAACGGTAGTTTGTAAATATCAATAACTCTTTGAAAACATTAGAAAAACAATGAAATTATTGAAAATCGATATGAAATCAATCAAAACTTATTGATTTTAACTAGTTTCAGAAGTTTTGACAAAGTTATATTTAAGATTTTATGTTTTACACAACTTTTAATTACATAGCGATTTACATGCAAAATCTAGCTTTTTTCACTACTTTTCCAACGCTAGTTTGTAAATATCAATAACTGTTTCAAAACATTAGAAAAACAATGAAATTATTGAAAATCGATATGAAATCAATCAAAACTTATTGATTTTAACTAGTTTCAGAAGTTTTCACAAAGTTTTATTTAAGATTTTATGTTTTACACAACTTTAAATTACATAGCGATTTACATGCAAAATCTAGCTTTTTTCACTACTTTTTCAACGCTAGTTTGTAAATATCAATAACTGTTTGAAAACATTAGAAAAACAATGAAATTATTGAAAATCGATGTGAAATCAATCAAAACTTATTGATTTTAACTAGTTTCAGAAGTTTTCACAAAGTTTTATTTAAGATTTTATGTTTTACACAACTTTTAATTACATAGCGATTTACATGCAAAATCTAGCTTTTTTCACTACTTTTTCAACGCTAGTTTGTAAATATCAATAACTGTTTGAAAACATTAGAAAAACAATGAAATTATTGAAAATCGATATGAAATCAATCAAAACTTATTGATTTTAACTAGTTTCAGAAGTTTTGACAAAGTTATATTTAAGATTTTATGTTTTACACAACTTTTAATTACATAGCGATTTACATGCAAAATCTAGCTTTTTTCACTACTTTTTCAACGCTAGTTTGTAAATATCAATAACTGTTTGAAAACATTAGAAAAACAATGAAATTATTGAAAATCGATATGAAATCAATCAAAACTTATTGATTTTAACTAGTTTCAGAAGTTTTCACAAAGTTTTATTTAAGATTTTATGTTTTACACAACTTTTAATTACATAGCGATTTACATTCAAAATCTAGCTTTTTTCACTACTTTTTCAACGCTAGTTTGTAAATATCAATAACTGTTTGAAAACATTAGAAAAACAATGAAATTATTGAAAATCGATATGAAATCAATCAAAACTTATTGATTTTAACTAGTTTCAGAAGTTTTGACAAAGTTATATTTAAGATTTTATGTTTTACACAACTTTTAATTACATAGCGATTTACATGCAAAATCTAGCTTTTTTCACTACTTTTTCAACGCTAGTTTGTAAATATCAATAACTGTTTGAAAACATTAGAAAAACAATGAAATTATTGAAAATCGATATGAAATCAATCAAAACTTATTGATTTTAACTAGTTTCAGAAGTTTTCACTAAGTTTTATTTAAGATTTTATGTTTTACACAACTTTTAATTACATAGCGATTTACATGCAAAATCTAGCTTTTTTCACTACTTTTTCAACGCTAGTTTGTAAATATCAATAACTGTTTGAAAACATTAGAAAAACAATGAAATTATTGAAAATCGATATGAAATCAATCAAAACTTATTGATTTTAACTAGTTTCAGAAGTTTTGACAAAGTTATATTTAAGATTTTATGTTTTACACAACTTTTCATTACATAGCGATATACATGCAAAATCTAGCTTTTTTCACTCCTTTTTAACGCTAGTTTGTAAATATCAATAACTGTTTGAAAACATTAGAAAAACAATGAAATTATTGAAAATCGATGTGAAATCAATCAAAACTTATTGATTTTAACTAGTTTCAGAAGTTTTCACAAAGTTTTATTTAAGATTTTATGTTTTACACAACTTTTAATTACATAGCGATTTACATGCAAAATCTAGCTTTTTTCACTACTTTTTCAACGCTAGTTTGTAAATATCAATAACTGTTTGAAAACATTAGAAAAACAATGAAATTATTGAAAATCGATATGAAATCAATCAAAACTTATTGATTTTAACTAGTTTCAGAAGTTTTGACAAAGTTATATTTAAGATTTTATGTTTTACACAACTTTTAATTACATAGCGATTTACATGCAAAATCTAGCTTTTTTCACTACTTTTTCAACGCTAGTTTGTAAATATCAATAACTGTTTGTAAACATTAGAAAAACAATGAAATTATTGAAAATCGATATGAAATCAATCAAAACTTATTGATTTTAACTAGTTTCAGAAGTTTTCACAAAGTTTTATTTAAGATTTTATGTTTTACACAACTTTTAATTACATAGCGATTTACATGCAAAATCAAGCTTTTTTCACTACTTTTTCAACGCTAGTTTGTAAATATCAATAACTGTTTGAAAACATTAGAAAAACAATGAAATTATTGAAAATCGATGTGAAATCAATCAAAACTTATTGATTTTAACTAGTTTCAGAAGTTTTCACAAAGTTTTATTTAAGATTTTATGTTTTACACAACTTTTAATTACATAGCGATTTACATGCAAAATCTATCTTTTTTCACTACTTTTTCAACGCTAGTTTGTAAATATCAATAACTGTTTGAAAACATTAGAAAAACAATGAAATTATTGAAAATCGATATGAAATCAATCAAAACTTATTGATTTTAACTAGTTTCAGAAGTTTTGACAAAGTTATATTTAAGATTTTATGTTTTACACAACTTTTAATTACATAGCGATTTACATGCAAAATCTAGCTTTTTTCACTACTTTTTAACGCTAGTTTGTAAATATCAATAACTGTTTGAAAACATTAGAAAAACAATGAAATTATTGAAAATCGATATGAAATCAATCAAAACTTATTGATTTTAACTAGTTTCAGAAGTTTTGACAAAGTTATATTTAAGATTTTATGTTTTACACAACTTTTAATTACATAGCGATTTACATGCAAAATCTAGCTTTTTTCACTACTTTTTCAACGCTAGATTGTAAATATCAATAACTGTTTGAAAACATTAGAAAAACAATGAAATTATTGAAAATCGATATGAAATCAATCAAAACTTATTGATTTTAACTAGTTTCAGAAGTTTTGACAAAGTTATATTTAAGATTTTATGTTTTACACAACTTTTAATTACATAGCGATTTACATGCAAAATCTAGCTTTTTTCACTACTTTTTAACGCTAGTTTGTAAATATCAATAACTGTTTGAAAACATTAGAAAAACAATGAAATTATTGAAAATCGATATGAAATCAATCAAAACTTATTGATTTTAACTAGTTTCAGAAGTTTTGACAAAGTTATATTTAAGATTTTATGTTTTACACAACTTTTAATTACATAGCGATTTACATGCAAAATCTAGCTTTTTTCACTACTTTTTCAACGCTAGATTGTAAATATCAATAACTCTTTGAAAACATTAGAAAAACAATGAAATTATTGAAAATCGATATGAAATCAATCAAAACTTATTGATTTTAACTAGTTTCAGAAGTTTTCACAAAGTTTTATTTAAGATTTTATGTTTTACACAACTTTTAATTACATAGCGATTTACATGCAAAATCTAGCTTTTTTCACTACTTTTTCAACGCTAGATTGTAAATATCAATAACTCTTTGAAAACATTAGTAAAACAATGAAATTATTGAAAATCAATATGAAATCAATCAAAACTTATTGATTTTAACTAGTTTCAGAAGTTTTGACAAAGTTATATTTAAGATTTTATGTTTTACACAACTTTTAATTACATAGCGATTTATATGCAAAATCTAGCTTTTTTCACTACTTTTTAACGCAAGTTTGTAAATATCAATAACTGTTTGAAAACATTAGAAAAACAATGAAATTATTGAAAATCGATATGAAATCAATCAAAACTTATTGATTTTAACTAGTTTCAGAAGTTTTGACAAAGTTATATTTAAGATTTTATGTTTTACACAACTTTTAATTACATAGCGATTTACATGCAAAATCTAGCTTTTTTCACTACTTTTTCAACGCTAGATTGTAAATATCAATAACTCTTTGAAAACATTAGAAAAACAATGAAATTATTGAAAATCGATATGAAATCAATCAAAACTTATTGATTTTAACTAGTTTCAGAAGTTTTCACAAAGTTTTATTTAAGATTTTATGTTTTACACAACTTTTAATTACATAGCGATTTACATGGAAAATCTAGCTTTTTTCACTACTTTTTCAACGCTAGATTGTAAATATCAATAACTCTTTGAAAACATTAGTAAAACAATGAAATTATTGAAAATCAATATGAAATCAATCAAAACTTATTGATTTTAACTAGTTTCAGAAGTTTTGACAAAGTTATATTTAAGATTTTATGTTTTACACAGCTTTTAATTACATAGCGATTTACATGCAAAATCTAGCTTTTTTCACTACTTTTTAACGCTAGTTTGTAAATATCAATAACTGTTTGAAAACATTAGAAAAACAATGAAATTATTGAAAATCGATATGAAATCAATCAAAACTTATTGATTTTAACTAGTTTCAGAAGTTTTGACAAAGTTATATTTAAGATTTTATGTTTTACACAACTTTTAATTACATAGCGATTTACATGCAAAATCTAGCTTTTTTCACTACTTTTTCAACGCTAGATTGTAAATATCAATAACTCTTTGAAAACATTAGTAAAACAATGAAATTATTGAAAATCAATATGAAATCAATCAAAACTTATTGATTTTAACTAGTTTCAGAAGTTTTGACAAAGTTTTATTTAAGATTTTATGTTTTACACAACTTTTAATTACATAGCGATTTACATGCAAAATCTAGCTTTTTTCACTACTTTTTCAACGCTAGATTGTAAATATCAATAACTCTTTGAAAACATTAGTAAAACAATGAAATTATTGAAAATCAATATGAAATCAATCAAAACTTATTGATTTTAACTAGTTTCAGAAGTTTTGACAAAGTTATATTTAAGATTTTATGTTTTACACAGCTTTTAATTACATAGCGATTTACATGCAAAATCTAGCTTTTTTCACTACTTTTTAACGCTAGTTTGTAAATATCAATAACTGTTTGAAAACATTAGAAAAACAATGAAATTATTGAAAATCGATATGAAATCAATCAAAACTTATTGATTTTAACTAGTTTCAGAAGTTTTGACAAAGTTATATTTAAGATTTTATGTTTTACACAACTTTTAATTACATAGCGATTTACATGCAAAATCTAGCTTTTTTCACTACTTTTTCAACGCTAGAGTGTAAATATCAATAACTCTTTGAAAACATTAGAAAAACAATGAAATTATTGAAAATCGATATGAAATCAATCAAAACTTATTGATTTTAACTAGTTTCAGAAGTTTTCACAAAGTTTTATTTAAGATTTTATGTTTTACACAACTTTTAATTACATAGCGATTTACATGCAAAATCTAGCTTTTTTCACTACTTTTTCAACGCTAGATTGTAAATATCAATAACTCTTTGAAAACATTAGTAAAACAATGAAATTATTGAAAATCAATATGAAATCAATCAAAACTTATTGATTTTAACTAGTTTCAGAAGTTTTGACAAAGTTTTATTTAAGATTTTATGTTTTACACAACTTTTAATTACATAGCGATTTACATGCAAAATCTAGCTTTTTTCACTACTTTTTCAACGCTAGATTGTAAATATCAATAACTCTTTGAAAACATTAGTAAAACAATGAAATTAATGAAAATCAATATGAAATCAATCAAAACTTATTGATTTTAACTAGTTTCAGAAGTTTTGACAAAGTTATATTTAAGATTTTATGTTTTACACAACTTTTAATTACATAGCGATTTACATGCAAAATCTAGCTGTTTTGACTGCTTTTTAACGCTAGTTTGTAAATATCAATAACTGTTTGAAAACGTTAGAAAAACAATGAAATTATTGAAAATCGATATGAAATCAATCAAAACTTTTTGATTTTAACTTGTTTCAGAAGTTTTGACAGAGTTTTATTTAAGATTTTATGTTTTACACAACTTTTCATTACATAGCGATATACATGCAAAATCTAGCTTTTTTCACTCCTTTTTAACGCTAGTTTGTAAATATCAATAACTGTTTGAAAACATTAGAAAAACAATGAAATTATTGAAAATCGATGTGAAATCAATCAAAACTTATTGATTTTAACTAGTTTCAGAAGTTTTCACAAACTTTTATTTAAGATTTTATGTTTTACACAACTTTTAATTACATAGCGATTTACATGCAAAATCTAGCTTTTTTCACTACTTTTTCAACGCTAGTTTGTAAATATCAATAACTGTTTGAAAACATTAGAAAAACAATGAAATTATTAAAAATCGATATGAAATCAATCAAAACTTATTGATTTTAACTAGTTTCAGAAGTTTTCACAAAGTTTTATTTAAGATTTTATGTTTTACACAACTTTTAATTACATAGCGATTTACATGCAAAATCTAGCTTTTTTCACTACTTTTTCAACGGTAGTTTGTAAATATCAATAACTGTTTGAAAACATTAGAAAAACAATGAAATTATTGAAAATCGATATGAAATCAATCAAAACTTATTGATTTTAACTAGTTTCAGTAGTTTTGACAAAGTTATATTTAAGATTTTATGTTTTACACAACTTTTAATTACAAAGCGATTTACATGCAAAATCTAGCTTTTTTCACTACTTTTTCAACGCTAGTTTGTAAATATCAATAACTGTTTGAAAACATTAGAAAAACAATGAAATTATTGAAAATCGATATGAAATCAATCAAAACTTATTGATTTTTACTAGTTTCAGAAGTTTTCACAAAGTTTTATTTAAGATTTTATGTTTTACACAACTTTTAATTACATAGCGATTTACATGCAAAATCTAGCTTTTTTCACTACTTTTTCAACGCTAGTTTGTAAATATCAATAACTGTTTGAAAACATTAGAAAAACAATGAAATTATTGAAAATCGATATGAAATCAATCAAAACTCATTGATTTTAACTAGTTTCAGAAGTTTTGACAAAGTTATATTTAAGATTTTATGTTTTACACAACTTTTAATTACATAGCGATTTACATGCAAAATCTAGCTTTTTTCACTACTTTTTCAACGCTAGTTTGTAAATATCAATAACTGTTTGAAAACATTAGAAAAACAATGAAATTATTGAAAATCGATATGAAATCAATCAAAACTTATTGATTTTAACTAGTTTCAGAAGTTTTCACAAAGTTTTATTTAAGATTTTATGTTTTACACAACTTTTAATTACATAGCGATTTACATGCAAAATCTAGCTTTTTTCACTACTTTTTCAACGCTAGTTTGTAAATATCAATAACTGTTTGAAAACATTAGAAAAACAATGAAATTATTGAAAATCGATATGAAATCAATCAAAACTTATTGATTTTAACTAGTTTCAGAAGTTTTGACAAAGTTATATTTAAGATTTTATGTTTTACACAACTTTTAATTACATAGCGATTTACATGCAAAATCTAGCTGTTTTGACTGCTTTTTAACGCTAGTTTGTAAATATCAATAACTGTTTGAAAACATTAGAAAAACAACGAAATTATTGAAAATCGATGTGAAATCAATCAAAACTTATTGATTTTAACTAGTTTCAGAAGTTTTCACAAAGTTTTATTTAAGATTTTATGTTTTACACAACTTTTAATTACATAGCGATTTACATGCAAAATCTAGCTTTTTTCAATACTTTTTCAACGCTAGTTTGTAAATATAAATAACTGTTTGAAAACATTAGAAAAACAATGAAATTATTGAAAATCGATATTAAATCAATCAAAACTTATTGATTTTAACTAGTTTCAGAAGTTTTGACAAAGTTATATTTATGATTTTATGTTTTACACAACTTTTAATTACATAGCGATTTACATGCAAAATCTAGCTTTTTTCACTACTTTTTCAACGCTAGATTGTAAATATCAATAACTGTTTGAAAACATAAGAAAAACAATGAAATTATTGAAAATCGATATGAAATCAATCAAAACTTATTGATTTTAACTAGTTTCAGAAGTTTTGACAAAGTTATATTTAAGATTTTATGTTTTACACAACTTTTAATTACATAGCGATTTACATTCAAAATCTAGCTTTTTTCACTACTTTTTCAACGCTAGATTGTAAATATCAATAACTCTTTGAAAACATTAGAAAAACAATGAAATTATTGAAAATCGATATGAAATCAATCAAAACTTATTGATTTTAACTAGTTTCAGAAGTTTTCACAAAGTTTTATTTAAGATTTTATGTTTTACACAACTTTTAATTACATAGCGATTTACATGCAAAATCTAGCTTTTTTCACTACTTTTTCAACGCTAGTTTGGAAATATCAATAACTGTTTGAAAACATTAGAAAAACAATGAAATTATTGAAAATCGATATGAAATCAATCAAAACTTATTGATTTTAACTAGTTTCAGAAGTTTTGACAAAGTTATATTTAAGATTTTATGTTTTACACAACTTTTAATTACATAGCGATTTACATGCAAAATCTAGCTTTTTTCGCTACTTTTTAACGCTAGTTTGTAAATATCAATAACTGTTTGAAAACATTAGAAAAACAATGAAATTATTGAAAATCGATGTGAAATCAATCAAAACTTATTGATTTTAACTAGTTTCAGAAGTTTTCACAAAGTTTTATTTAAGATTTTATGTTTTACACAACTTTTAATTACATTGCGATTTACATGCAAAATCTAGCTTTTTTCACTACTTTTTCAACGCTAGTGTGTAAATATCAATAACTGTTTGAAAACATTAGAAAAACAATGAAATTATTGAAAATCGATATGAAATCAATCAAAACTTATTGATTTTAACTTGTTTCAGAAGTTTTGACAGAGTTTTATTTAAGATTTTATGTTTTACACAACACTTAATTACATAGCGATTTACATGCAAAATCTAGCTTTTTTCACTACTTTTTAAACGCTAGTTTGTAAATATCAATAACTGTTTGAAAACATTAGAAAAACAATGAAATTATTTAAAATCGATATGAAATCAATCAAAACTTATTGATTTTAACTAGTTTCAGAAGTTTTGACAAAGTTATATTTAAGATTTTATGTTTTACACAACTTTTAATTACATAGCGATTTACATGCAAAATCTAGCTGTTTTGACTACTTTTTAACGCTAGTGTGTAAATATCAATAACTGTTTGAAAACATTAGAAAAACAATGAAATTATTGAAAATCGATGTGAAATCAATCAAAACTTATTGATTTTAACTAGTTTCAGAAGTTTTCACAAAGTTTTATTTAAGATTTTATGTTTTACACAACTTTTAATTACATAGCGATTTATATGCAAAATCAAGCTTTTTTCACTACTTTTTCAACGCTAGATTGTAAATATCAATAACTGTTTGAAAACATTAGAAAAACAATGAAATTATTGAAAATCGATATGAAATCAATCAAAACTTATTGATTTTAACTAGTTTCAGAAGTTTTGACAAAGTTATATTTAAGATTTTATGTTTTACACAACTTTTAATTACATAGCGATTTACATGCAAAATCTAGCTTTTTTCACTACTTTTTAACGCTAGTTTGTAAATATCAATAACTGTTTGAAAACATTAGAAAAACAATGAAATTATTGAAAATCGATATGAAATCAATCAAAACTTATTGATTTTAACTTGTTTCAGAAGTTTTGACAGAGTTTTATTTAAGATTTTATGTTTTACACAACTTTTAATTACATAGCGATTTACATGCAAAATCTAGCTTTTTTCACTACTTTTTCAACGCTAGTTTGTAAATATCAATAACTGTTTGAAAACATTAGAAAAACAATGAAATTATTTAAAATCGATATGAAATCTATCAAAACTTATTGATTTTAACTAGTTTCAGAAGTTTTGACAAAGTTATATTTAAGATTTTATGTTTTACACAACTTTTAATTACATTGCGATTTACATGCAAAATCTAGCTGTTTTGACTACTTTTTAACACTAGTTTGTAAATATCAATAACTGTTTGAAAACATTAGAAAAACAATGAAATTATTGAAAATCGATGTGAAATCAATCAAAACTTATTGATTTTAACTAGTTTCAGAAGTTTTCACAAAGTTTTATTTAAGATTTTATGTTTTACACAACTTTTAATTACATAGCGATTTACATGCAAAATCTAGCTTTTTTCACTACTTTTTCAACGCTAGATTGTAAATATCAATAACTGTTTGAAAACATTAGAAAAACAATGAAATTATTGAAAATCGATATGAAATCAATCAAAACTTATTGATTTTAACTAGTTTCAGAAGTTTTGACAAAGTTATATTTAAGATTTTATGTTTTACACAACTTTTAATTACATAGCGATTTACATGCAAAATCTAGCTTTTTTCACTACTTTTTAACGCTAGTTTGTAAATATCAATAACTGTTTGAAAACATTAGAAAAACAATGAAATTATTGAAAATCGATGTGAAATCAATCAAAACTTATTGATTTTAACTAGTTTCAGAAGTTTTCACAAAGTTTTATTTAAGATTTTATGTTTTACACAACTTTTAATTACATTGCGATTTACATGCAAAATCTAGCTTTTTTCACTACTTTTTAACGCTAGTTTGTAAATATCAATAACTGTTTGAAAACATTAGAAAAACAATGAAATTATTGAAAATCGATGTGAAATCAATCAAAACTTATTGATTTTAACTAGTTTCAGAAGTTTTGACAAAGTTATATTTAAGATTTTATGTTTTACACAACTTTTAATTACATAGCGATTTACATGCAAAATCTAGCTGTTTTGACTACTTTTTAACGCTAGTTTGTAAATATCAATAACTGTTTGAAAACATTAGAAAAACAATGAAATTATTGAAAATCGATATGAAATCAATCAAAACTTATTGATTTTAACTAGTTTCAGAAGTTTTCACAAAGTTTTATTTAAGATTTTATGTTTTACACAACTTTTAATTACATAGCGATTTACATGCAAAATCTAGCTTTTTTCACTACTTTTTCAACGCTAGTTTGTAAATATCAATAACTCTTTGAAAACATTAGAAAAACAATGAAATTATTGAAAATCGATATGAAATCAATCAAAACTTATTGATTTTAACTAGTTTCAGAAGTTTTGACAAAGTTATATTTAAGATTTTATGTTTTACACAACTTTTAATTACATAGCGATTTACATGCAAAATCTAGCTTTTTTCACTACTTTTTAACGCTAGTTTGTAAATATCAATAACTGTTTGAAAACATTAGAAAAACAATGAAATTATTGAAAATCGATGTGAAATCAATCAAAACTTATTGATTTTAACTAGTTTCAGAAGTTTTCACAAAGTTTTATTTAAGATTTTATGTTTTACACAACTTTTAATTACATTGCGATTTACATGCAAAATCTAGCTTTTTTCACTACTTTTTAACGCTAGTTTGTAAATATCAATAACTGTTTGAAAACATTAGAAAAACAATGAAATTATTGAAAATCGATGTGAAATCAATCAAAACTTATTGATTTTAACTAGTTTCAGAAGTTTTGACAAAGTTATATTTAAGATTTTATGTTTTACACAACTTTTAATTACATAGCGATTTACATGCAAAATCTAGCTGTTTTGACTACTTTTTAACGCTAGTTTGTAAATATCAATAACTGTTTGAAAACATTAGAAAAACAATGAAATTATTGAAAATCGATATGAAATCAATCAAAACTTATTGATTTTAACTAGTTTCAGAAGTTTTCACAAAGTTTTATTTAAGATTTTATGTTTTACACAACTTTTAATTACATAGCGATTTACATGCAAAATCTAGCTTTTTTCACTACTTTTTCAACGCTAGTTTGTAAATATCAATAACTCTTTGAAAACATTAGAAAAACAATGAAATTATTGAAAATCGATATGAAATCAATCAAAACTTATTGATTTTAACTAGTTTCAGAAGTTTTGACAAAGTTATATTTAAGATTTTATGTTTTACACAACTTTTAATTACATAGCGATTTACATGCAAAATCTAGCTTTTTTCGCTACTTTTTAACGCTAGTTTGTAAATATCAATAACTGTTTGAAAACATTAGAAAAACAATGAAATTATTGAAAATCGATGTGAAATCAATCAAAACTTATTGATTTTAACTAGTTTCAGAAGTTTTCACAAAGTTTTATTTAAGATTTTATGTTTTACACAACTTTTAATTACATAGCGATTTACATGCAAAATCTAGCTGTTTTGACTACTTTTTAACGCTAGTTTGTAAATATCAATAACTGTTTGAAAACATTAGAAAAACAATGAAATTATTGAAAATCGATGTGAAATCAATCAAAACTTATTGATTTTAACTAGTTTCAGAAGTTTTGACAAAGTTATATTTAAGATTTTATGTTTTACACAGCTTTTAATTACATAGCGATTTACATGCAAAATCTAGCTTTTTTCACTACTTTTTCAACGCTAGTTTGTAAATATCAATAACTGTTTGAAAACATTAGAAAAACAATGAAATTATTTAAAATCGATATGAAATCAATCAAAACTTATTGATTTTAACTAGTTTCAGAAGTTTTGACAAAGTTATATTTAAGATTTTAAGTTTTACACAACTTTTAATTACATAGCGATTTACATGCAAAATCTAGCTGTTTTGACTACTTTTTAACGCTAGTTTGTAAATATCAATAACTGTTTGAAAACATTAGAAAAACAATGAAATTATTGAAAATCGATGTGAAATCAATCAAAACTTATTGATTTTAACTAGTTTCAGAAGTTTTCACAAAGTTTTATTTAAGATTTTATGTTTTACACAACTTTTAATTACATAGCGATTTACATGCAAAATCTAGCTTTTTTCACTACTTTTTCAACTCTAGATTGTAAATATCAATAACTGTTTGAAAACATTAGAAAAACAATGAAAGTATTGAAAATCGATATGAAATCAATCAAAACTTATTGATTTTAACTAGTTTCAGAAGTTTTGACAAAGTTATATTTAAGATTTTATGTTTTACACAACTTTTAATTACATAGCGATTTACATGCAAAATCTAGCTTTTTTCACTACTTTTTCAACTCTAGATTGTAAATATCAATAACTGTTTGAAAACATTAGAAAAACAATGAAAGTATTGAAAATCGATATGAAATCAATCAAAACTTATTGATTTTAACTAGTTTCAGAAGTTTTGACAAAGTTATATTTAAGATTTTATGTTTTACACAACTTTTAATTACATAGCGATTTACATGCAAAATCTAGCTTTTTTCACTACTTTTTAACGCTAGTTTGTAAATATCAATAACTGTTTGAAAACATTAGAAAAACAATGAAATTATTGAAAATCGATATGAAATAAATCAAAACTTATTGATTTTAACTTGTTTCAGAAGTTTTGACAGAGTTTTATTTAAGATTTTATGTTTTACACAACTTTTAATTACATAGCGATTTACATGCAAAATCTAGCTTTTTTCACTACTTTTTCAACTCTAGATTGTAAATATCAATAACTGTTTGAAAACATTAGAAAAACAATGAAAGTATTGAAAATCGATATGAAATCAATCAAAACTTATTGATTTTAACTAGTTTCAGAAGTTTTGACAAAGTTATATTTAAGATTTTATGTTTTACACAACTTTTAATTACATAGCGATTTACATGCAAAATCTAGCTGTTTTGACTACTTTTTAACGCTAGTTTGTAAATATCAATAACTGTTTGAAAACATTAGAAAAACAATGAAATTATTGAAAATCGATGTGAAATCAATCAAAACTTATTGATTTTAACTAGTTTCAGAAGTTTTCACAAAGTTTTATTTAAGATTTTATGTTTTACACAACTTTTAATTACATAGCGATTTACATGCAAAATCTAGATTTTTCACTACTTTTTCAACGCTAGATTGTAAATATCAATAACTGTTTGAAAACATTAGAAAAACAATTAAATTATTGAAAATCGATATGAAATCAATCAAAACTTATTGATTTTAACTAGTTTCAGAAGTTTTGACAAAGTTATATTTAAGATTTTATGTTTTACACAACTTTTAATTACATAGCGATTTACATGCAAAATCTAGCTTTTTTCACTACTTTTTAACGCTAGTTTGTAAATATCAATAACTGTTTGAAAACATTAGAAAAACAATGAAATTATTGAAAATCGATGTGAAATCAATCAAAACTTATTGATTTTAACTAGTTTCAGAAGTTTTCACAAAGTTTTATTTAAGATTTTATGTTTTACACAACTTTTAATTACATTGCGATTTACATGCAAAATCTAGCTTTTTTCACTACTTTTTAACGCTAGTTTGTAAATATCAATAACTGTTTGAAAACATTAGAAAAACAATGAAATTATTGAAAATCGATGTGAAATCAATCAAAACTTATTGATTTTAACTAGTTTCAGAAGTTTTGACAAAGTTATATTTAAGATTTTATGTTTTACACAACTTTTAATTACATAGCGATTTACATGCAAAATCTAGCTGTTTTGACTACTTTTTAACGCTAGTTTGTAAATATCAATAACTGTTTGAAAACATTAGAAAAACAATGAAATTATTGAAAATCGATATGAAATCAATCAAAACTTATTGATTTTAACTAGTTTCAGAAGTTTTCACAAAGTTTTATTTAAGATTATATGTTTTACACAACTTTTAATTACATAGCGATTTACATGCAAAATCTAGCTTTTTTCACTACTTTTTCAACGCTAGTTTGTAAATATCAATAACTGTTGGAAAACATTAGAATAACAATGAAATTATTGAAAATCGATATGAAATCAATCAAAACTTATTGATTTTAACTAGTTTAAGAAGTTTTGACAAAGTTATATTTAAGATTTTATGTTTACACAACTTTTAATTACATAGCGATTTACATGCAAAATCTAGCTTTTTTCACTACTTTTTCAACGCTAGATTGTAAATATCAATAACTCTTTGAAAACATTAGAAAAACAATGAAATTATTGAAAATCGATATGAAATCAATCAAAACTTATTGATTTTAACTAGTTTCAGAAGTTTTCACAAAGTTTTATTTAAGATTTTATGTTTTACACAACTTTTAATTACATAGCGATTTACATGCAAAATCTAGCTTTTTTCACTACTTTTTCAACGCTAGTTTGTAAATATCAATAACTGTTTGAAAACATTAGAAAAACAATGAAATTATTGAAAATCGATATGAAATCAATCAAAACTTATTGATTTTAACTAGTTTCAGAAGTTTTGACAAAGTTATATTTAAGATTTTATGTTTTACACAACTTTTAATTACATAGCGATTTACATGCAAAATCTAGCTGTTTTGACTGCTTTTTAACGCTAGTTTGTAAATATCAATAACTGTTTGAAAACATTAGAAAAACAATGAAATTATTGGAAATCGATGTGAAATCAATCAAAACTTATTGATTTTAACTAGTTTCAGAAGGTTTCACAAAGTTTTATTTAAGATTTTATGTTTTACACAACTTTTAATTACATAGCGATTTACATGCAAAATCTAGCTTTTTTCACTACTTTTTCAACGCTAGTTTGTAAATATCAATAACTGTTTGAAAACATTAGAAAAACAATGAAATTATTGAAAATCGATATGAAATCAATCAAAACTTATTGATTTTAACTAGTTTCAGAAGTTTTGACAAAGTTATATTTAAGATTTTATGTTTTACACAACTTTTAATTACATAGCGATTTACATGAAAAATCTAGCTGTTTTGACTGCTTTTTAACGCTAGTTTGTAAATATCAATAACTGTTTGAAAACATTAGAAAAACAATGAAATTATTGAAAATCGATGTGAAATCAATCAAAACTTATTGATTTTAACTAGTTTCAGAAGTTTTCACAAAGTTATATTTAAGATTTTATGTTTTACACAGCTTTTAATTACATAGCGATTTACATGCAAAATCTAGCTTTTTTCACTACTTTTTCAACGCTAGTTTGTAAATATCAATAACTGTTTGAAAACATTAGAAAAACAATGAAATTATTGAAAATCGATATGAAATCAATCAAAACTTATTGATTTTAACTTGTTTCCGAAGTTTTGACAGAGTTTTATTTAAGATTTTATGTTTTACACAACTTTAAATTACATAGCGATTTACATGCAAAATCTAGCTTTTTTCACTACTTTTTCAACGCTAGTTTGTAAATATCAATAACTGTTTGAAAACATTAGAAAAACAATGAAATTATTTAAAATCGATATGAAATCAATCAAAACTTATTGATTTTAAGTAGTTTCAGAAGTTTTGACAAAGTTATATTTAAGATTTTATGTTTTACACAACTTTTAATTACATAGCGATTTACATGCAAAATCTAGCTGTTTTGTCTACTTTTTAACGCTAGTTTGTAAATATCAATAACTGTTTGAAAACATTAGAAAAACAATGAAATTATTGAAAATCGATGTGAAATCAATCAAAACTTATTGATTTTAACTAGTTTCAGAAGTTTTCACAAAGTTTTATTTAAGATTTTATGTTTTACACAACTTTTAATTACATAGCGATTTACATGCAAAATCTAGCTTTTTTCACTACTTTTTAACGCTAGTTTGTAAATATCAATAACTGTTTGAAAACATTAGAAAAACAATGAAATTATTGAAAATCGATATGAAATCAATCAAAACTTATTGATTTTAACTAGTTTCAGAAGTTTTGACAAAGTTATATTTAAGATTTTATGTTTTACACAACTTTTAATTACATAGCGATTTACATGCAAAATCTAGCTTTTTTCACTACTTTTTCAACGCTAGTTTGTAAATATAAATAACTGTTTGAAAACATTAGAAAAACAATGAAATTATTGAAAATCGATATGAAATCAATCAAAACTTATTGATTTTAACTAGTTTCAGAAGTTTTCACAAAGTTATATTTAAGATTTTATGTTTTACACAACTTTTAATTACATAGCGATTTACATGCAAAATCTAGCTTTTTTCACTACTTTTTCAACGCTAGTTTGTAAATATCAATAACTGTTTGAAAACATTAGAAAAACAATGAAATTATTGAAAATCGATATGAAATCAATCAAAACTTATTGATTTTAACTAGTTTCAGAAGTTTTCACAAAGTTTTATTTAAGATTTTATGTTTTACACAACTTTTAATTACATAGCGATTTACATGCAAAATCTAGCTTTTTTCACTACTTTTTCAACGCTAGTTTGTAAATATCAATAACTGTTTGAAAACATTAGAAAAACAATGAAATTATTGAAAATCGATATGAAATCAATCAAAACTTATTGATTTTAACTAGTTTCAGAAGTTTTGACAAAGTTATATTTAAGATTTTATGTTTTACACAGCTTTTAATTACATAGCGATTTACATGCAAAATCTAGCTTTTTTCACTACTTTTTCAACGCTAGTTTGTAAATATCAATAACTGTTTGAAAACATTAGAAAAACAATGAAATTATTTAAAATCGATATGAAATCAATCAAAACTTATTGATTTTAACTAGTTTCAGAAGTTTTGACAAAGTTATATTTAAGATTTTAAGTTTTACACAACTTTTAATTACATAGCGATTTACATGCAAAATCTAGCTGTTTTGACTACTTTTTAACGCTAGTTTGTAAATATCAATAACTGTTTGAAAACATTAGAAAAACAATGAAATTATTGAAAATCGATGTGAAATCAATCAAAACTTATTGATTTTAACTAGTTTCAGAAGTTTTCACAAAGTTTTATTTAAGATTTTATGTTTTACACAACTTTTAATTACATAGCGATTTACATGCAAAATCTAGCTTTTTTCACTACTTTTTCAACTCTAGATTGTAAATATCAATAACTGTTTGAAAACATTAGAAAAACAATGAAAGTATTGAAAATCGATATGAAATCAATCAAAACTTATTGATTTTAACTAGTTTCAGAAGTTTTGACAAAGTTATATTTAAGATTTTATGTTTTACACAACTTTTAATTACATAGCGATTTACATGCAAAATCTAGCTTTTTTCACTACTTTTTCAACTCTAGATTGTAAATATCAATAACTGTTTGAAAACATTAGAAAAACAATGAAAGTATTGAAAATCGATATGAAATCAATCAAAACTTATTGATTTTAACTAGTTTCAGAAGTTTTGACAAAGTTATATTTAAGATTTTATGTTTTACACAACTTTTAATTACATAGCGATTTACATGCAAAATCTAGCTTTTTTCACTACTTTTTAACGCTAGTTTGTAAATATCAATAACTGTTTGAAAACATTAGAAAAACAATGAAATTATTGAAAATCGATATGAAATAAATCAAAACTTATTGATTTTAACTTGTTTCAGAAGTTTTGACAGAGTTTTATTTAAGATTTTATGTTTTACACAACTTTTAATTACATAGCGATTTACATGCAAAATCTAGCTTTTTTCACTACTTTTTCAACTCTAGATTGTAAATATCAATAACTGTTTGAAAACATTAGAAAAACAATGAAAGTATTGAAAATCGATATGAAATCAATCAAAACTTATTGATTTTAACTAGTTTCAGAAGTTTTGACAAAGTTATATTTAAGATTTTATGTTTTACACAACTTTTAATTACATAGCGATTTACATGCAAAATCTAGCTGTTTTGACTACTTTTTAACGCTAGTTTGTAAATATCAATAACTGTTTGAAAACATTAGAAAAACAATGAAATTATTGAAAATCGATGTGAAATCAATCAAAACTTATTGATTTTAACTAGTTTCAGAAGTTTTCACAAAGTTTTATTTAAGATTTTATGTTTTACACAACTTTTAATTACATAGCGATTTACATGCAAAATCTAGATTTTTCACTACTTTTTCAACGCTAGATTGTAAATATCAATAACTGTTTGAAAACATTAGAAAAACAATTAAATTATTGAAAATCGATATGAAATCAATCAAAACTTATTGATTTTAACTAGTTTCAGAAGTTTTGACAAAGTTATATTTAAGATTTTATGTTTTACACAACTTTTAATTACATAGCGATTTACATGCAAAATCTAGCTTTTTTCACTACTTTTTAACGCTAGTTTGTAAATATCAATAACTGTTTGAAAACATTAGAAAAACAATGAAATTATTGAAAATCGATGTGAAATCAATCAAAACTTATTGATTTTAACTAGTTTCAGAAGTTTTCACAAAGTTTTATTTAAGATTTTATGTTTTACACAACTTTTAATTACATTGCGATTTACATGCAAAATCTAGCTTTTTTCACTACTTTTTAACGCTAGTTTGTAAATATCAATAACTGTTTGAAAACATTAGAAAAACAATGAAATTATTGAAAATCGATGTGAAATCAATCAAAACTTATTGATTTTAACTAGTTTCAGAAGTTTTGACAAAGTTATATTTAAGATTTTATGTTTTACACAACTTTTAATTACATAGCGATTTACATGCAAAATCTAGCTGTTTTGACTACTTTTTAACGCTAGTTTGTAAATATCAATAACTGTTTGAAAACATTAGAAAAACAATGAAATTATTGAAAATCGATATGAAATCAATCAAAACTTATTGATTTTAACTAGTTTCAGAAGTTTTCACAAAGTTTTATTTAAGATTATATGTTTTACACAACTTTTAATTACATAGCGATTTACATGCAAAATCTAGCTTTTTTCACTACTTTTTCAACGCTAGTTTGTAAATATCAATAACTGTTGGAAAACATTAGAATAACAATGAAATTATTGAAAATCGATATGAAATCAATCAAAACTTATTGATTTTAACTAGTTTAAGAAGTTTTGACAAAGTTATATTTAAGATTTTATGTTTACACAACTTTTAATTACATAGCGATTTACATGCAAAATCTAGCTTTTTTCACTACTTTTTCAACGCTAGATTGTAAATATCAATAACTCTTTGAAAACATTAGAAAAACAATGAAATTATTGAAAATCGATATGAAATCAATCAAAACTTATTGATTTTAACTAGTTTCAGAAGTTTTCACAAAGTTTTATTTAAGATTTTATGTTTTACACAACTTTTAATTACATAGCGATTTACATGCAAAATCTAGCTTTTTTCACTACTTTTTCAACGCTAGTTTGTAAATATCAATAACTGTTTGAAAACATTAGAAAAACAATGAAATTATTGAAAATCGATATGAAATCAATCAAAACTTATTGATTTTAACTAGTTTCAGAAGTTTTGACAAAGTTATATTTAAGATTTTATGTTTTACACAACTTTTAATTACATAGCGATTTACATGCAAAATCTAGCTGTTTTGACTGCTTTTTAACGCTAGTTTGTAAATATCAATAACTGTTTGAAAACATTAGAAAAACAATGAAATTATTGGAAATCGATGTGAAATCAATCAAAACTTATTGATTTTAACTAGTTTCAGAAGGTTTCACAAAGTTTTATTTAAGATTTTATGTTTTACACAACTTTTAATTACATAGCGATTTACATGCAAAATCTAGCTTTTTTCACTACTTTTTCAACGCTAGTTTGTAAATATCAATAACTGTTTGAAAACATTAGAAAAACAATGAAATTATTGAAAATCGATATGAAATCAATCAAAACTTATTGATTTTAACTAGTTTCAGAAGTTTTGACAAAGTTATATTTAAGATTTTATGTTTTACACAACTTTTAATTACATAGCGATTTACATGAAAAATCTAGCTGTTTTGACTGCTTTTTAACGCTAGTTTGTAAATATCAATAACTGTTTGAAAACATTAGAAAAACAATGAAATTATTGAAAATCGATGTGAAATCAATCAAAACTTATTGATTTTAACTAGTTTCAGAAGTTTTCACAAAGTTATATTTAAGATTTTATGTTTTACACAGCTTTTAATTACATAGCGATTTACATGCAAAATCTAGCTTTTTTCACTACTTTTTCAACGCTAGTTTGTAAATATCAATAACTGTTTGAAAACATTAGAAAAACAATGAAATTATTGAAAATCGATATGAAATCAATCAAAACTTATTGATTTTAACTTGTTTCCGAAGTTTTGACAGAGTTTTATTTAAGATTTTATGTTTTACACAACTTTAAATTACATAGCGATTTACATGCAAAATCTAGCTTTTTTCACTACTTTTTCAACGCTAGTTTGTAAATATCAATAACTGTTTGAAAACATTAGAAAAACAATGAAATTATTTAAAATCGATATGAAATCAATCAAAACTTATTGATTTTAAGTAGTTTCAGAAGTTTTGACAAAGTTATATTTAAGATTTTATGTTTTACACAACTTTTAATTACATAGCGATTTACATGCAAAATCTAGCTGTTTTGTCTACTTTTTAACGCTAGTTTGTAAATATCAATAACTGTTTGAAAACATTAGAAAAACAATGAAATTATTGAAAATCGATGTGAAATCAATCAAAACTTATTGATTTTAACTAGTTTCAGAAGTTTTCACAAAGTTTTATTTAAGATTTTATGTTTTACACAACTTTTAATTACATAGCGATTTACATGCAAAATCTAGCTTTTTTCACTACTTTTTAACGCTAGTTTGTAAATATCAATAACTGTTTGAAAACATTAGAAAAACAATGAAATTATTGAAAATCGATATGAAATCAATCAAAACTTATTGATTTTAACTAGTTTCAGAAGTTTTGACAAAGTTATATTTAAGATTTTATGTTTTACACAACTTTTAATTACATAGCGATTTACATGCAAAATCTAGCTTTTTTCACTACTTTTTCAACGCTAGTTTGTAAATATAAATAACTGTTTGAAAACATTAGAAAAACAATGAAATTATTGAAAATCGATATGAAATCAATCAAAACTTATTGATTTTAACTAGTTTCAGAAGTTTTCACAAAGTTATATTTAAGATTTTATGTTTTACACAACTTTTAATTACATAGCGATTTACATGCAAAATCTAGCTTTTTTCACTACTTTTTCAACGCTAGTTTGTAAATATCAATAACTGTTTGAAAACATTAGAAAAACAATGAAATTATTGAAAATCGATATGAAATCAATCAAAACTTATTGATTTTAACTAGTTTCAGAAGTTTTCACAAAGTTTTATTTAAGATTTTATGTTTTACACAACTTTTAATTACATAGCGATTTACATGCAAAATCTAGCTTTTTTCACTACTTTTTCAACGCTAGTTTGTAAATATCAATAACTGTTTGAAAACATTAGAAAAACAATGAAATTATTGAAAATCGATATGAAATCAATCAAAACTTTTTGATTTTAACTTGTTTCAGAAGTTTTGACAGAGTTTTATTTAAGATTTTATGTTTTACACAACTTTTCATTACATAGCGATATACATGCAAAATCTAGCTTTTTTCACTCCTTTTTAACGCTAGTTTGTAAATATCAATAACTGTTTGAAAACATTAGAAAAACAATGAAATTATTGATAATCGATGTGAAATCAATCAAAACTTATTGATTTTAACTAGTTTCAGAAGTTTTCACAAAGTTTTATTTAAGATTTTATGTTTTACACAACTTTTAATTACATAGCGATTTACATGCAAAATCTAGCTGTTTTGACTACTTTTTAACGCTAGTTTGTAAATATCAATAACTGTTTGAAAACATTAGAAAAACAATGAAATTATTGAAAATCGATGTGAAATCAATCAAAACTTATTGATTTTAACTAGTTTCAGAAGTTTTCACAAAGTTTTATTTAAGATTTTATGTTTTACACAACTTTTAATTACATAGCGATTTACATGCAAAATCTAGCTTTTTTCACTACTTTTTCAACGCTAGATTGTAAATATCAATAACTGTTTGAAAACATTAGAAAAACAATTAAATTATTGAAAATCGATATGAAATCAATCAAAACTTATTGATTTTAACTAGTTTCAGAAGTTTTGACAAAGTTATATTTAAGATTTTATGTTTTACACAACTTTTAATTACATAGCGATTTACATGCAAAATCTAGCTTTTTTCACTACTTTTTAACGCTAGTTTGTAAATATCAATAACTGTTTGAAAACATTAGAAAAACAATGAAATTATTGAAAATCGATGTGAAATCAATCAAAACTTATTGATTTTAACTAGTTTCAGAAGTTTTCACAAAGTTTTATTTAAGATTTTATGTTTTACACAACTTTTAATTACATAGCGATTTACATGCAAAATCTAGCTGTTTTGACTACTTTTTAACACTAGTTTGTAAATATCAATAACTGTTGGAAAACATTAGAAAAACAATGAAATTATTGAAAATCGATATGAAATCAATCAAAACTTATTGATTTTAACTAGTTTCAGAAGTTTTCACAAAGTTTTATTTAAGATTTTATGTTTTACACAACTTTTAATTACATAGCGATTTACATGCAAAATCTAGCTTTTTTCACTACTTTTTCAACGCTAGTTTGTAAATATCAATAACTGTTGGAAAACATTAGAATAACAATGAAATTATTGAAAATCGATATGAAATCAATCAAAACTTATTGATTTTAACTAGTTTAAGAAGTTTTGACAAAGTTATATTTAAGATTTTATGTTTACACAACTTTTAATTACATAGCGATTTACATGCAAAATCTAGCTTTTTTCACTACTTTTTCAACGCTAGATTGTAAATATCAATAACTCTTTGAAAACATTAGAAAAACAATGAAATTATTGAAAATCGATATGAAATCAATCAAAACTTATTGATTTTAACTAGTTTCAGAAGTTTTCACAAAGTTTTATTTAAGATTTTATGTTTTACACAACTTTTAATTACATAGCGATTTACATGCAAAATCTAGCTTTTTTCACTACTTTTTCAACGCTAGTTTGTAAATATCAATAACTGTTTGAAAACATTAGAAAAACAATGAAATTATTGAAAATCGATATGAAATCAATCAAAACTTATTGATTTTAACTAGTTTCAGAAGTTTTGACAAAGTTATATTTAAGATTTTATGTTTTACACAACTTTTAATTACATAGCGATTTACATGCAAAATCTAGCTGTTTTGACTGCTTTTTAACGCTAGTTTGTAAATATCAATAACTGTTTGAAAACATTAGAAAAACAATGAAATTATTGAAAATCGATGTGAAATCAATCAAAACTTATTGATTTTAACTAGTTTCAGAAGGTTTCACAAAGTTTTATTTAAGATTTTATATTTTACACAACTTTTAATTACATAGCGATTTACATGCAAAATCTAGCTTTTTTCACTACTTTTTCAACGCTAGTTTGTAAATATCAATAACTGTTTGAAAACATTAGAAAAACAATGAAATTATTGAAAATCGATATGAAATCAATCAAAACTTATTGATTTTAACTAGTTTCAGAAGTTTTGACAAAGTTATATTTAAGATTTTATGTTTTACACAACTTTTAATTACATAGCGATTTACATGAAAAATCTAGCTGTTTTGACTGCTTTTTAACGCTAGTTTGTAAATATCAATAACTGTTTGAAAACATTAGAAAAACAATGAAATTATTGAAAATCTATGTGAAATCAATGAAAACTTATTGATTTTAACTAGTTTCAGAAGTTTTCACAAAGTTTTATTTAAGATTTTATGTTTTACACAACTTTTAATTACATAGCGATTTACATGCAAAATCTAGCTTTTTTCACTACTTTTTCAACGCTAGTATGTAAATATCAATAACTGTTTGAAAACATTAGAAAAACAATGAAATTATTGAAAATCGATATGAAATCAATCAAAACTTATTGATTTTAACTAGTTTCAGAAGTTTTGACAAAGTTATATTTAAGATTTTATGTTTTACACAGCTTTTAATTACATAGCGATTTACATGCAAAATCTAGCTTTTTTCACTACTTTTTCAACGCTAGTTTGTAAATATCAATAACTGTTTGAAAACATTAGAAAAACAATGAAATTATTGAAAATCGATATGAAATCAATCAAAACTTATTGATTTTAACTTGTTTCCGAAGTTTTGACAGAGTTTTATTTAAGATTTTATGTTTTACACAACTTTAAATTACATAGCGATTTACATGCAAAATCTAGCTTTTTTCACTACTTTTTCAACGCTAGTTTGTAAATATCAATAACTGTTTGAAAACATTAGAAAAACAATGAAATTATTTAAAATCGATATGAAATCAATCAAAACTTATTGATTTTAACTAGTTTCAGAAGTTTTGACAAAGTTATATTTAAGATTTTATGTTTTACACAACTTTTAATTACATAGCGATTTACATGCAAAATCTAGCTGTTTTGACTACTTTTTAACGCTAGTTTGTAAATATCAATAACTGTTTGAAAACATTAGAAAAACAATGAAATTATTGAAAATCGATGTGAAATCAATCAAAACTTATTGATTTTAACTAGTTTCAGAAGTTTTCACAAAGTTTTATTTAAGATTTTATGTTTTACACAACTTTTAATTACATAGCGATTTACATGCAAAATCTAGCTTTTTTCACTACTTTTTAACGCTAGTTTGTAAATATCAATAACTGTTTGAAAACATTAGAAAAACAATGAAATTATTGAAAATCGATATGAAATCAATCAAAACTTATTGATTTTAACTAGTTTCAGAAGTTTTGACAAAGTTATATTTAAGATTTTATGTTTTACACAACTTTTAATTACATAGCGATTTACATGCAAAATCTAGCTTTTTTCACTACTTTTTCAACGCTAGTTTGTAAATATCAATAACTGTTTGAAAACATTAGAAAAACAATGAAATTATTGAAAATCGATATGAAATCAATCAAAACTTATTGATTTTAACTAGTTTCAGAAGTTTTCACAAAGTTTTATTTAAGATTTTATGTTTTACACAACTTTTAATTACATAGCGATTTACATGCAAAATCTAGCTTTTTTCACTACTTTTTCAACGCTAGTTTGTAAATATCAATAACTGTTTGAAAACATTAGAAAAACAATGAAATTATTGAAAATCGATATGAAATCAATCAAAACTTTTTGATTTTAACTTGTTTCAGAAGTTTTGACAGAGTTTTATTTAAGATTTTATGTTTTACACAACTTTTCATTACATAGCGATATACATGCAAAATCAAGCTTTTTTCACTCCTTTTTAACGCTAGTTTGTAAATATCAATAACTGTTTGAAAACATTAGAAAAACAATGAAATTATTGATAATCGATGTGAAATCAATCAAAACTTATTGATTTTAACTAGTTTCAGAAGTTTTCAAAATTTTTATTTAAGATTTTATGTTTTACACAACTTTTAATTACATAGCGATTTACATGCAAAATCTAGCTTTTTTCACTACTTTTTAACGCTAGTTTGTAAATATCAATAACTGTTTGAAAACATTAGAAAAACAATGAAATTATTGAAAATCGATATGAAATCAATCAAAACTTATTGATTTTAACTAGTTTCAGAAGTTTTGACAAAGTTATATTTAAGATTTTATGTTTTACACAACTTTTAATTACATAGCGATTTACATGCAAAATCTAGCTTTTTTCACTCCTTTTTAACGCTAGTTTGTAAATATCAATAACTGTTTGAAAACATTAGAAAAACAATGAAATTATTGATAATCGATGTGAAATCAATCAAAACTTATTGATTTTAACTAGTTTCAGAAGTTTTCACAAAGTTTTATTTAAGATTTTATGTTTTACACAACTTTTAATTACATAGCGATTTACATGCAAAATCTAGCTGTTTTGACTACTTTTTAACGCTAGTTTGTAAATATCAATAACTGTTTGAAAACATTAGAAAAACAATGAAATTATTGAAAATCGATGTGAAATCAATCAAAACTTATTGATTTTAACTAGTTTCAGAAGTTTTCACAAAGTTTTATTTAAGATTTTATGTTTTACACAACTTTTAATTACATAGCGATTTACATGCAAAATCTAGCTTTTTTCACTACTTTTTCAACGCTAGATTGTAAATATCAATAACTGTTTGAAAACATTAGAAAAACAATTAAATTATTGAAAATCGATATGAAATCAATCAAAACTTATTGATTTTAACTAGTTTCAGAAGTTTTGACAAAGTTATATTTAAGATTTTATGTTTTACACAACTTTTAATTACATAGCGATTTACATGCAAAATCTAGCTTTTTTCACTACTTTTTAACGCTAGTTTGTAAATATCAATAACTGTTTGAAAACATTAGAAAAACAATGAAATTATTGAAAATCGATATGAAATCAATCAAAACTTATTGATTTTAACTAGTTTCAGAAGTTTTCACAAAGTTTTATTTAAGATTTTATGTTTTACACAACTTTTAATTACATAGCGATTTACATGCAAAATCTAGCTTTTTTCACTACTTTTTCAACGCTAGTTTGTAAATATCAATAACTGTTGGAAAACATTAGAATAACAATGAAATTATTGAAAATCGATATGAAATCAATCAAAACTTATTGATTTTAACTAGTTTAAGAAGTTTTGACAAAGTTATATTTAAGATTTTATGTTTACACAACTTTTAATTACATAGCGATTTACATGCAAAATCTAGCTTTTTTCACTACTTTTTCAACGCTAGATTGTAAATATCAATAACTCTTTGAAAACATTAGAAAAACAATGAAATTATTGAAAATCGATATGAAATCAATCAAAACTTATTGATTTTAACTAGTTTCAGAAGTTTTCACAAAGTTTTATTTAAGATTTTATGTTTTACACAACTTTAAATTACATAGCGATTTACATGCAAAATCTAGCTTTTTTCACTACTTTTTCAACGCTAGTTTGTAAATATCAATAACTGTTTGAAAACATTAGAAAAACAATGAAATTATTGAAAATCGATATGAAATCAATCAAAACTTATTGATTTTAACTAGTTTCAGAAGTTTTGACAAAGTTATATTTAAGATTTTATGTTTTACACAACTTTTAATTACATAGCGATTTACATGCAAAATCTAGCTGCTTTGACTGCTTTTTAACGCTAGTTTGTAAATATCAATAACTGTTTGAAAACATTAGAAAAACAATGAAATTATTGAAAATCGATGTGAAATCAATCAAAACTTATTGATTTTAACTAGTTTCAGAAGGTTTCACAAAGTTTTATTTAAGATTTTATGTTTTACACAACTTTTAATTACATAGCGATTTACATGCAAAATCTAGCTTTTTTCACTACTTTTTCAACGCTAGTATGTAAATATCAATAACTGTTTGAAAACATTAGAAAAACAATGAAATTATTGAAAATCGATATGAAATCAATCAAAACTTATTGATTTTAACTAGTTTCAGAAGTTTTGACAAAGTTATATTTAAGATTTTATGTTTTACACAGCTTTTAATTACATAGCGATTTACATGCAAAATCTAGCTTTTTTCACTACTTTTTCAACGCTAGTTTGTAAATATCAATAACTGTTTGAAAACATTAGAAAAACAATGAAATTATTGAAAATCGATATGAAATCAATCAAAACTTATTGATTTTAACTTGTTTCCGAAGTTTTGACAGAGTTTTATTTAAGATTTTATGTTTTACACAACTTTAAATTACATAGCGATTTACATGCAAAATCTAGCTTTTTTCACTACTTTTTCAACGCTAGTTTGTAAATATCAATAACTGTTTGAAAACATTAGAAAAACAATGAAATTATTTAAAATCGATATGAAATCAATCAAAACTTATTGATTTTAACTAGTTTCAGAAGTTTTGACAAAGTTATATTTAAGATTTTATGTTTTACACAACTTTTAATTACATAGCGATTTACATGCAAAATCTAGCTGTTTTGACTACTTTTTAACGCTAGTTTGTAAATATCAATAACTGTTTGAAAACATTAGAAAAACAATGAAATTATTGAAAATCGATGTGAAATCAATCAAAACTTATTGATTTTAACTAGTTTCAGAAGTTTTCACAAAGTTTTATTTAAGATTTTATGTTTTACACAACTTTTAATTACATAGCGATTTACATGCAAAATCTAGCTTTTTTCACTACTTTTTAACGCTAGTTTGTAAATATCAATAACTGTTTGAAAACATTAGAAAAACAATGAAATTATTGAAAATCGATATGAAATCAATCAAAACTTATTGATTTTAACTAGTTTCAGAAGTTTTGACAAAGTTATATTTAAGATTTTATGTTTTACACAACTTTTAATTACATAGCGATTTACATGCAAAATCTAGCTTTTTTCACTACTTTTTCAACGCTAGTTTGTAAATATCAATAACTGTTTGAAAACATTAGAAAAACAATGAAATTATTGAAAATCGATATGAAATCAATCAAAACTTATTGATTTTAACTAGTTTCAGAAGTTTTCACAAAGTTTTATTTAAGATTTTATGTTTTACACAACTTTTAATTACATAGCGATTTACATGCAAAATCTAGCTTTTTTCACTACTTTTTCAACGCTAGTTTGTAAATATCAATAACTGTTTGAAAACATTAGAAAAACAATGAAATTATTGAAAATCGATATGAAATCAATCAAAACTTTTTGATTTTAACTTGTTTCAGAAGTTTTGACAGAGTTTTATTTAAGATTTTATGTTTTACACAACTTTTCATTACATAGCGATATACATGCAAAATCAAGCTTTTTTCACTCCTTTTTAACGCTAGTTTGTAAATATCAATAACTGTTTGAAAACATTAGAAAAACAATGAAATTATTGATAATCGATGTGAAATCAATCAAAACTTATTGATTTTAACTAGTTTCAGAAGTTTTCAAAATTTTTATTTAAGATTTTATGTTTTACACAACTTTTAATTACATAGCGATTTACATGCAAAATCTAGCTTTTTTCACTACTTTTTAACGCTAGTTTGTAAATATCAATAACTGTTTGAAAACATTAGAAAAACGATGAAATTATTGAAAATCGATATGAAATCAATCAAAACTTATTGATTTTAACTAGTTTCAGAAGTTTTGACAAAGTTATATTTAAGATTTTATGTTTTACACAACTTTTAATTACATAGCGATTTACATGCAAAATCTAGCTTTTTTCACTACTTTTTCAACGCTAGTTTGTAAATATCAATAACTGTTTGAAAACATTAGAAAAACAATGAAATTATTGAAAATCGATATGAAATCAATCAAAACTTATTGATTTTAACTAGTTTCAGAAGTTTTCACAAAGTTTTATTTAAGATTTTATGTTTTACACAACTTTTAATTACATAGTGATTTACATGCAAAATCTAGCTTTTTTCACTACTTTTTCAACGCTAGTTTGTAAATATCAATAACTGTTTGAAAACATTAGAAAAACAATGAAATTATTGAAAATCGATATGAAATCAATCGAAACTTTTTGATTTTAACTTGTTTCAGAAGTTTTGACAGAGTTTTATTTAAGATTTTATGTTTTACACAACTTTTCATTACATAGCGATATACATGCAAAATCTAGCTTTTTTCACTCCTTTTTAACGCTAGTTTGTAAATATCAATAACTGTTTGAAAACATTAGAAAAACAATGAAATTATTGATAATCGATGTGAAATCAATCAAAACTTATTGATTTTAACTAGTTTCAGAAGTTTTCACAAAGTTTTATTTAAGATTTTATGTTTTACACAACTTTTAATTACATAGCGATTTACAGGCAAAATCTAGCTGTTTTGACTACTTTTTAACGCTAGTTTGTAAATATCAATAACTGTTTGAAAACATTAGAAAAACAATGAAATTATTGAAAATCGATGTGAAATCAATCAAAACTTATTGATTTTAACTAGTTTCAGAAGTTTTCACAAAGTTATATTTAAGATTTTATGTTTTACACAGCTTTTAATTACATAGCGATTTACATGCAAAATCTAGCTTTTTTCACTACTTTTTCAACGCTAGTTTGTAAATATCAATAACTGTTTGAAAACATTAGAAAAACAATGAAATTATTGAAAATCGATATGAAATCAATCAAAACTTATTGATTTTAACTAGTTTCAGAAGTTTTCACAAAGTTTTATTTAAGATTTTATGTTTTACACAACTTTTAATTACATATCGATTTACATGCAAAATCTAGCTTTTTTCACTACTTTTTCAACGCTAGTTTGTAAATATCAATAACTGTTTGAAAACATTAGAAAAACAATGAAATTATTGAAAATCGATATGAAATCAATCAAAACTTTTTGATTTTAACTTGTTTCAGAAGTTTTGACAGAGTTTTATTTAAGATTTTATGTTTTACACAACTTTTCATTACATAGCGATATACATTCAAAATCTAGCTTTTTTCACTCCTTTTTAACGCTAGTTTGTAAATATCAATAACTGTTTGAAAACATTAGAAAAACAATGAAATTATTGATAATCGATGTGAAATCAATCAAAACTTATTGATTTTAACTAGTTTCAGAAGTTTTCACAAAGTTTTATTTAAGATTTTATGTTTTACACAACTTTTAATTACATAGCGATTTACAGGCAAAATCTAGCTGTTTTGACTACTTTTTAACGCTAGTTTGTAAATATCAATAACTGTTTGAAAACATTAGAAAAACAATGAAATTATTGAAAATCGATGTGAAATCAATCAAAACTTATTGATTTTAACTAGTTTCAGAAGTTTTCACAAAGTTATATTTAAGATTTTATGTTTTACACAGCTTTTAATTACATAGCGATTTACATGCAAAATCTAGCTTTTTTCACTACTTTTTCAACGCTAGTTTGTAAATATCAATAACTGTTTGAAAACATTAGAAAAACAATGAAATTATTGAAAATCGATATGAAATCAATCAAAACTTATTGATTTTAACTAGTTTCAGAAGTTTTGACAAAGTTATATTTAAGATTTTATGTTTTACACAACTTTTAATTACATAGCGATTTACATGCAAAATGTAGCTGTTTTGACTACTTTTTATCGCTAGTTTGTAAATATAAATAACTGTTTGAAAACATTAGAAAAACAATGAAATTATTGAAAATCGATGTGAAATCAGTCAAAACTTATTGATTTTAACTAGTTTCAGAAGTTTTGACAAAGTTATATTTAAGATTTTATGTTTTACACAACTTTTAATTACGTAGCGATTTACATGAAAAATCTAGCTTTTTTCACTACTTTTTAACGCTAGTGTGTAAATATAAATAACTGTTTGAAAACATTAGAAAAACAATGAAATTATTGAAAATCGATGTGAAATCAATCAAAACTTATTGATTTTAACTAGTTTCAGAAGTTTTCACAAAGTTTTATTTAAGATTTTATGTTTTACACAACTTTTAATTACATTGCGATTTACATGCAAAATCTAGCTTTTTTCACTACTTTTTCAACGCTAGTTTGTAAATATCAATAACTGTTTGAAAACATTAGAAAAACAATGAAATTATTGAAAATCGATGTGAAATCAATCAAAACTTATTGATTTTAACTAGTTTCAGAAGTTTTCACAAGGTTTTATTTAAGATTTTATGTTTTACACAACTTTTAATTACATAGCGATTTACATGCAAAATCTAGCTGTTTTGACTACTTTTTAACGCTAGTTTTTAAATATCAATAACTGTTTGAAAACATTAGAAAAACAAAGAAATTATTGAAAATCGATATGAAATCAATCAAAACTTATTGATTTTAACTTGTTTCAGAAGTTTTGACAAAGTTTTATTTAAGATTTTATGTTTTACACAACTTTTAATTACATAGCGATTTACATGCAAAATCTAGCTTTTTTCACTACTTTTTCAACGCTAGATTGTAAATATCAATAACTCTTTGAAAACATTAGAAAAACAATGAAATTATTGAAAATCGATATGAAATCACTCAAAACTTATTGATTTTAACTAGTTTCAGAAGTTTTGACAAAGTTATATTTAAGATTTTGTTTTACACAACTTTTAATTACATAGCGATTTACATGCAAAATCCAGCTTTTTTCACTACTTTTTCAACGCTAGTTTGTAAATATCAATAACTGTTTGAAAAAATTAGAAAAACAATGAAATTATTGAAAATCGATATGAAATCAATCAAAACTTATTGATTTTAACTAGTTTCAGAAGTTTTCACAAAGTTTTATTTAAGATTTTATGTTTTACACAACTTTTAATTACATAGCGATTTACATGCAAAATCTAGCTTTTTTCACTACTTTTTCAACGCTAGTTTGTAAATATCAATAACTGTTTGAAATCATTAGAAAAACAATGAAATTATTGAAAATCGATGTGAAATCAATCAAAACTTATTGATTTTAACTAGTTTCAGAAGTTTTCACAAAGTTTTATTTAAGATTTTATGTTTTACACAACTTTTAATTACATAGCGATTTACATGCAAAATCTAGCTTTTTTCACTACTTTTTAACGCTAGTTTGTAAATATCAATAACTCTTTGAAAACATTAGAAAAACAATGTAATTATTGAAAATCGATTCAAATTCAATCAAAACTTATTGATTTTAACTAGTTTCAGAAGGTTTCACAAAGTTTTATTTAAGATTTTATGTTTTACACAACTTTTAATTACACAGCGATTTACATGCAAAATCTAGCTGTTTTGACTACTTTTTAACGCTAGTTTGTAAATATCAATAACTGTTTGAAAACATTAGAAAAACAATGAAATTATTGAAAATGGATGTGAAATCAATCAAAACTTATTGATTTTAACTAGTTTCAGAAGTTTTCACAAAGTTTTATTTAAGATTTTATGTTTTACACAACTTTTAATTACATAGCGATTTACATGCAAAATCGAGCTTTTTTCACTACTTTTTCAACGCTAGTTTGTAAATATCAATAACTGTTTGAAAACATTAGAAAAACAATGAAATTATTGAAAATCGATATGAAATCAATCAAAACTTATTGATTTTAACTAGTTTCAGAAGTTTTCACAAAGTTTTATTTAAGATTTTATGTTTTACACAACTTTTAATTACATTGCGATTTACATGCAAAATCTAGCTTTTTTCACTACTTTTTAACGCTAGTTTGTAAATATCAATAACTGTTTGAAAACATTAGAAAAACAATGAAATTATTGAAAATAGATGTGAAATCAATCAAAACTTATTGATTTTAACTAGTTTCAGATGTTTTCACAAAGTTTTATTCAAGATTTTATGTTTTACACAACTTTTAATTACATGGCGATTTACATGCAAAATCTAGCTGTTTTGACTACTTTTTAACGCTAGTTTGTAAATATCAATAACTGTTTGAAAACATTAGAAAAACAATGAAATTATTGAAAATCGATGTGAAATCAATCAAAACTTATTGATTTTAACTAGTTTCAGAAGTTTTGACAAAGTTATATTTAAGATTTTATGTTTTACACAGCTTTTAATTACATAGCGATTTACATGCAAAATCTAGCTTTTTTCACTACTTTTTCAACGCTAGTTTGTAAATATCAATAACTGTTTGAAAACATTAGAAAAACAATGAAATTATTGAAAATCGATATGAAATCAATCAAAACTTTTTGATTTTAACTTGTTTCAGAAGTTTTGACAGAGTTTTATTTAAGATTTTATGTCAATAAGTTTTGACAGGAGTTTTATTAAGATTTTATGTTTTACACAACTTTTCATTACATAGCGATATACATGCAAAATCTAGCTTTTTTCAAACTGTTGAAAACATTAGAAAAACAATGAAATTATTGAAATCGATGTGAAATCACAAAACTTATTGATTTTAACTAGTTTCAGAAGTTTTCACAAAGTTTTATTTAAGATTTTATGTTTTACACAACTTTTAATTACATAGCGATTTACATGCAAAATCTAGCTTTTTTCACTACTTTTTCAACGGTAGTTTGTAAATATCAATAACTCTTTGAACATTAGAAAAACAATGAAATTATTGAAAATCGATATGAAATCAATCAAAACTTATTGATTTTAACTAGTTTCAGAAGTTTTGACAAAGTTATATTTAAGATTTTATGTTTTACACAACTTTTAATTACATAGCGATTTACATGCAAAATCTAGCTTTTTTCACTACTTTTCCAACGCTAGTTTGTAAATATCAATAACTGTTTCAAAACATTAGAAAAACAATGAAATTATTGAAAATCGATATGAAATCAATCAAAACTTATTGATTTTAACTAGTTTCAGAAGTTTTCACAAAGTTTTATTTAAGATTTTATGTTTTACACAACTTTAATTACATAGCGATTTACATGCAAAATCTAGCTTTTTTCACTACTTTTTCAACGCTAGTTTGTAAATATCAATAACTGTTTGAAAACATTAGAAAAACAATGAAATTATTGAAAATCGATGTGAAATCAATCAAAACTTATTGATTTTAACTAGTTTCAGAAGTTTTCACAAAGTTTTATTTAAGATTTTATGTTTTACACAACTTTTAATTACATAGCGATTTACATGCAAAATCTAGCTTTTTTCACTACTTTTTCAACGCTAGTTTGTAAATATCAATAACTGTTTGAAAACATTAGAAAAACAATGAAATTATTGAAAATCGATATGAAATCAATCAAAACTTATTGATTTTAACTAGTTTCAGAAGTTTTGACAAAGTTATATTTAAGATTTTATGTTTTACACAAATTTTAATTACATAGCGATTTACATGCAAAATCTAGCTTTTTTCACTACTTTTTCAACGCTAGTTTGTAAATATCAATAACTGTTTGAAAACATTAGAAAAACAATGAAATTATTGAAAATCGATATGAAATCAATTAAAACTTATTGATTTTAACTAGTTTCAGAAGTTTTCACAAAGTTTTATTTAAGATTTTATGTTTTACACAACTTTTAATTACATAGCGATTTACATTCAAAATCTAGCTTTTTTTCACTACTTTTTCAACGCTAGTTTGTAAATATCAATAACTGTTTGAAAACATTAGAAAAACAATGAAATTATTGAAAATCGATATGAAATCAATCAAAACTTATTGATTTTAACTAGTTTCAGAAGTTTTGACAAAGTTATATTTAAGATTTTATGTTTTACACAACTTTTAATTACATAGCGATTTACATGCAAAATCTAGCTTTTTTCACTACTTTTTCAACGCTAGTTTGTAAATATCAATAACTGTTTGAAAACATTAGAAAAACAATGAAATTATTGAAAATCGATATGAAATCAATCAAAACTTATTGATTTTAACTAGTTTCAGAAGTTTTCACTAAGTTTTATTTAAGATTTTATGTTTTACACAACTTTTAATTACATAGCGATTTACATGCAAAATCTAGCTTTTTTCACTACTTTTTCAACGCTAGTTTGTAAATATCAATAACTGTTTGAAAACATTAGAAAAACAATGAAATTATTGAAAATCGATATGAAATCAATCAAAACTTATTGATTTTAACTAGTTTCAGAAGTTTTGACAAAGTTATATTTAAGATTTTATGTTTTACACAACTTTTCATTACATAGCGATATACATGCAAAATCTAGCTTTTTTCACTCCTTTTTAACGCTAGTTTGTAAATATCAATAACTGTTTGAAAACATTAGAAAAACAATGAAATTATTGAAAATCGATGTGAAATCAATCAAAACTTATTGATTTTAACTAGTTTCAGAAGTTTTCACAAAGTTTTATTTAAGATTTTATGTTTTACACAACTTTTAATTACATAGCGATTTACATGCAAAATCTAGCTTTTTTCACTACTTTTTCAACGCTAGTTTGTAAATATCAATAACTGTTTGAAAACATTAGAAAAACAATGAAATTATTGAAAATCGATATGAAATCAATCAAAACTTATTGATTTTAACTAGTTTCAGAAGTTTTGACAAAGTTATATTTAAGATTTTATGTTTTACACAACTTTTAATTACATAGCGATTTACATGCAAAATCTAGCTTTTTTCACTACTTTTTCAACGCTAGTTTGTAAATATCAATAACTGTTTGTAAACATTAGAAAAACAATGAAATTATTGAAAATCGATATGAAATCAATCAAAACTTATTGATTTTAACTAGTTTCATAAGTTTTCACAAAGTTTTATTTAAGATTTTATGTTTTACACAACTTTTAATTACATAGCGATTTACATGCAAAATCTAGCTTTTTTCACTACTTTTTCAACGCTAGTTTGTAAATATCAATAACTGTTTGAAAACATTAGAAAAACAATGAAATTATTGAAAATCGATGTGAAATCAATCAAAACTTATTGATTTTAACTAGTTTCAGAAGTTTTCACAAAGTTTTATTTAAGATTTTATGTTTTACACAACTTTTAATTACATAGCGATTTACATGCAAAATCTATCTTTTTTCACTACTTTTTCAACGCTAGTTTGTAAATATCAATAACTGTTTGAAAACATTAGAAAAACAATGAAATTATTGAAAATCGATATGAAATCAATCAAAACTTATTGATTTTAACTAGTTTCAGAAGTTTTGACAAAGTTATATTTAAGATTTTATGTTTTACACAACTTTTAATTACATAGCGATTTACATGCAAAATCTAGCTTTTTTCACTACTTTTTAACGCTAGTTTGTAAATATCAATAACTGTTTGAAAACATTAGAAAAACAATGAAATTATTGAAAATCGATATGAAATCAATCAAAACTTATTGATTTTAACTAGTTTCAGAAGTTTTGACAAAGTTATATTTAAGATTTTATGTTTTACACAACTTTTAATTACATAGCGATTTACATGCAAAATCTAGCTTTTTTCACTACTTTTTCAACGCTAGATTGTAAATATCAATAACTGTTTGAAAACATTAGAAAAACAATGAAATTATTGAAAATCGATATGAAATCAATCAAAACTTATTGATTTTAACTAGTTTCAGAAGTTTTGACAAAGTTATATTTAAGATTTTATGTTTTACACAACTTTTAATTACATAGCGATTTACATGCAAAATCTAGCTTTTTTCACTACTTTTTAACGCTAGTTTGTAAATATCAATAACTGTTTGAAAACATTAGAAAAACAATGAAATTATTGAAAATCGATATGAAATCAATCAAAACTTATTGATTTTAACTAGTTTCAGAAGTTTTGACAAAGTTATATTTAAGATTTTATGTTTTACACAACTTTTAATTACATAGCGATTTACATGCAAAATCTAGCTTTTTTCACTACTTTTTCAACGCTAGATTGTAAATATCAATAACTCTTTGAAAACATTAGAAAAACAATGAAATTATTGAAAATCGATATGAAATCAATCAAAACTTATTGATTTTAACTAGTTTCAGAAGTTTTCACAAAGTTTTATTTAAGATTTTATGTTTTACACAACTTTTAATTACATAGCGATTTACATGCAAAATCTAGCTTTTTTCACTACTTTTTCAACGCTAGATTGTAAATATCAATAACTCTTTGAAAACATTAGTAAAACAATGAAATTATTGAAAATCAATATGAAATCAATCAAAACTTATTGATTTTAACTAGTTTCAGAAGTTTTGACAAAGTTATATTTAAGATTTTATGTTTTACACAACTTTTAATTACATAGCGATTTATATGCAAAATCTAGCTTTTTTCACTACTTTTTAACGCAAGTTTGTAAATATCAATAACTGTTTGAAAACATTAGAAAAACAATGAAATTATTGAAAATCGATATGAAATCAATCAAAACTTATTGATTTTAACTAGTTTCAGAAGTTTTGACAAAGTTATATTTAAGATTTTATGTTTTACACAACTTTTAATTACATAGCGATTTACATGCAAAATCTAGCTTTTTTCACTACTTTTTCAACGCTAGTTTGTAAATATCAATAACTGTTTGAAAACATTAGAAAAACAATGAAATTATTGAAAATCGATGTGAAATCAATCAAAACTTATTGATTTTAACTAGTTTCAGAAGTTTTCACAAAGTTTTATTTAAGATTTTATGTTTTACACAACTTTTAATTACATAGCGATTTACATGCAAAATCTATCTTTTTTCACTACTTTTTCAACGCTAGTTTGTAAATATCAATAACTGTTTGAAAACATTAGAAAAACAATGAAATTATTGAAAATCGATATGAAATCAATCAAAACTTATTGATTTTAACTAGTTTCAGAAGTTTTGACAAAGTTATATTTAAGATTTTATGTTTTACACAACTTTTAATTACATAGCGATTTACATGCAAAATCTAGCTTTTTTCACTACTTTTTAACGCTAGTTTGTAAATATCAATAACTGTTTGAAAACATTAGAAAAACAATGAAATTATTGAAAATCGATATGAAATCAATCAAAACTTATTGATTTTAACTAGTTTCAGAAGTTTTGACAAAGTTATATTTAAGATTTTATGTTTTACACAACTTTTAATTACATAGCGATTTACATGCAAAATCTAGCTTTTTTCACTACTTTTTCAACGCTAGATTGTAAATATCAATAACTGTTTGAAAACATTAGAAAAACAATGAAATTATTGAAAATCGATATGAAATCAATCAAAACTTATTGATTTTAACTAGTTTCAGAAGTTTTGACAAAGTTATATTTAAGATTTTATGTTTTACACAACTTTTAATTACATAGCGATTTACATGCAAAATCTAGCTTTTTTCACTACTTTTTAACGCTAGTTTGTAAATATCAATAACTGTTTGAAAACATTAGAAAAACAATGAAATTATTGAAAATCGATATGAAATCAATCAAAACTTATTGATTTTAACTAGTTTCAGAAGTTTTGACAAAGTTATATTTAAGATTTTATGTTTTACACAACTTTTAATTACATAGCGATTTACATGCAAAATCTAGCTTTTTTCACTACTTTTTCAACGCTAGATTGTAAATATCAATAACTCTTTGAAAACATTAGAAAAACAATGAAATTATTGAAAATCGATATGAAATCAATCAAAACTTATTGATTTTAACTAGTTTCAGAAGTTTTCACAAAGTTTTATTTAAGATTTTATGTTTTACACAACTTTTAATTACATAGCGATTTACATGCAAAATCTAGCTTTTTTCACTACTTTTTCAACGCTAGATTGTAAATATCAATAACTCTTTGAAAACATTAGTAAAACAATGAAATTATTGAAAATCAATATGAAATCAATCAAAACTTATTGATTTTAACTAGTTTCAGAAGTTTTGACAAAGTTATATTTAAGATTTTATGTTTTACACAACTTTTAATTACATAGCGATTTATATGCAAAATCTAGCTTTTTTCACTACTTTTTAACGCAAGTTTGTAAATATCAATAACTGTTTGAAAACATTAGAAAAACAATGAAATTATTGAAAATCGATATGAAATCAATCAAAACTTATTGATTTTAACTAGTTTCAGAAGTTTTGACAAAGTTATATTTAAGATTTTATGTTTTACACAACTTTTAATTACATAGCGATTTACATGCAAAATCTAGCTTTTTTCACTACTTTTTCAACGCTAGATTGTAAATATCAATAACTCTTTGAAAACATTAGAAAAACAATGAAATTATTGAAAATCGATATGAAATCAATCAAAACTTATTGATTTTAACTAGTTTCAGAAGTTTTCACAAAGTTTTATTTAAGATTTTATGTTTTACACAACTTTTAATTACATAGCGATTTACATGGAAAATCTAGCTTTTTTCACTACTTTTTCAACGCTAGATTGTAAATATCAATAACTCTTTGAAAACATTAGTAAAACAATGAAATTATTGAAAATCAATATGAAATCAATCAAAACTTATTGATTTTAACTAGTTTCAGAAGTTTTGACAAAGTTATATTTAAGATTTTATGTTTTACACAGCTTTTAATTACATAGCGATTTACATGCAAAATCTAGCTTTTTTCACTACTTTTTAACGCTAGTTTGTAAATATCAATAACTGTTTGAAAACATTAGAAAAACAATGAAATTATTGAAAATCGATATGAAATCAATCAAAACTTATTGATTTTAACTAGTTTCAGAAGTTTTGACAAAGTTATATTTAAGATTTTATGTTTTACACAACTTTTAATTACATAGCGATTTACATGCAAAATCTAGCTTTTTTCACTACTTTTTCAACGCTAGAGTGTAAATATCAATAACTCTTTGAAAACATTAGAAAAACAATGAAATTATTGAAAATCGATATGAAATCAATCAAAACTTATTGATTTTAACTAGTTTCAGAAGTTTTCACAAAGTTTTATTTAAGATTTTATGTTTTACACAACTTTTAATTACATAGCGATTTACATGCAAAATCTAGCTGTTTTGACTGCTTTTTAACGCTAGTTTGTAAATATCAATAACTGTTTGAAAACGTTAGAAAAACAATGAAATTATTGAAAATCGATATGAAATCAATCAAAACTTTTTGATTTTAACTTGTTTCAGAAGTTTTGACAGAGTTTTATTTAAGATTTTATGTTTTACACAACTTTTCATTACATAGCGATATACATGCAAAATCTAGCTTTTTTCACTCCTTTTTAACGCTAGTTTGTAAATATCAATAACTGTTTGAAAACATTAGAAAAACAATGAAATTATTGAAAATCGATGTGAAATCAATCAAAACTTATTGATTTTAACTAGTTTCAGAAGTTTTCACAAACTTTTATTTAAGATTTTATGTTTTACACAACTTTTAATTACATAGCGATTTACATGCAAAATCTAGCTTTTTTCACTACTTTTTCAACGCTAGTTTGTAAATATCAATAACTGTTTGAAAACATTAGAAAAACAATGAAATTATTAAAAATCGATATGAAATCAATCAAGACTTATTGATTTTAACTAGTTTCAGAAGTTTTCACAAAGTTTTATTTAAGATTTTATGTTTTACACAACTTTTAATTACATAGCGATTTACATGAAAAATCTAGCTTTTTTCACTACTTTTTCAACGCTAGTTTGTAAATATCAATAACTGTTTGAAAACATTAGAAAAACAATGAAATTATTGAAAATCGATATGAAATCAATCAAAACTTATTGATTTTAACTAGTTTCAGAAGTTTTGACAAAGTTATATTTAAGATTTTATGTTTTACACAACTTTTAATTACATAGCGATTTACATGCAAAATCTAGCTTTTTTCACTACTTTTTCAACGCTAGTTTGTAAATATCAATAACTGTTTGAAAACATTAGAAAAACAATGAAATTATTGAAAATCGATATGAAATCAATCAAAACTTATTGATTTTTACTAGTTTCAGAAGTTTTCACAAAGTTTTATTTAAGATTTTATGTTTTACACAACTTTTAATTACATAGCGATTTACATGCAAAATCTAGCTTTTTTCACTACTTTTTCAACGCTAGTTTGTAAATATCAATAACTGTTTGAAAACATTAGAAAAACAATGAAATTATTGAAAATCGATATGAAATCAATCAAAACTCATTGATTTTAACTAGTTTCAGAAGTTTTGACAAAGTTATATTTAAGATTTTATGTTTTACACAACTTTTAATTACATAGCGATTTACATGCAAAATCTAGCTTTTTTCACTACTTTTTCAACGCTAGTTTGTAAATATCAATAACTGTTTGAAAACATTAGAAAAACAATGAAATTATTGAAAATCGATATGAAATCAATCAAAACTTATTGATTTTAACTAGTTTCAGAAGTTTTCACAAAGTTTTATTTAAGATTTTATGTTTTACACAACTTTTAATTACATAGCGATTTACATGCAAAATCTAGCTTTTTTCACTACTTTTTCAACGCTAGTTTGTAAATATCAATAACTGTTTGAAAACATTAGAAAAACAATGAAATTATTGAAAATCGATATGAAATCAATCAAAACTTATTGATTTTAACTAGTTTCAGAAGTTTTGACAAAGTTATATTTAAGATTTTATGTTTTACACAACTTTTAATTACATAGCGATTTACATGCAAAATCTAGCTGTTTTGACTGCTTTTTAACGCTAGTTTGTAAATATCAATAACTGTTTGAAAACATTAGAAAAACAACGAAATTATTGAAAATCGATGTGAAATCAATCAAAACTTATTGATTTTAACTAGTTTCAGAAGTTTTCACAAAGTTTTATTTAAGATTTTATGTTTTACACAACTTTTAATTACATAGCGATTTACATGCAAAATCTAGCTTTTTTCACTACTTTTTCAACGCTAGTTTGTAAATATAAATAACTGTTTGAAAACATTAGAAAAACAATGAAATTATTGAAAATCGATATTAAATCAATCAAAACTTATTGATTTTAACTAGTTTCAGAAGTTTTGACAAAGTTATATTTATGATTTTATGTTTTACACAACTTTTAATTACATAGCGATTTACATGCAAAATCTAGCTTTTTTCACTACTTTTTCAACGCTAGATTGTAAATATCAATAACTGTTTGAAAACATAAGAAAAACAATGAAATTATTGAAAATCGATATGAAATCAATCAAAACTTATTGATTTTAACTAGTTTCAGAAGTTTTGACAAAGTTATATTTAAGATTTTATGTTTTACACAACTTTTAATTACATAGCGATTTACATTCAAAATCTAGCTTTTTTCACTACTTTTTCAACGCTAGATTGTAAATATCAATAACTCTTTGAAAACATTAGAAAAACAATGAAATTATTGAAAATCGATATGAAATCAATCAAAACTTATTGATTTTAACTAGTTTCAGAAGTTTTCACAAAGTTTTATTTAAGATTTTATGTTTTACACAACTTTTAATTACATAGCGATTTACATGCAAAATCTAGCTTTTTTCACTACTTTTTCAACGCTAGTTTGGAAATATCAATAACTGTTTGAAAACATTAGAAAAACAATGAAATTATTGAAAATCGATATGAAATCAATCAAAACTTATTGATTTTAACTAGTTTCAGAAGTTTTGACAAAGTTATATTTAAGATTTTATGTTTTACACAACTTTTAATTACATAGCGATTTACATGCAAAATCTAGCTTTTTTCGCTACTTTTTAACGCTAGTTTGTAAATATCAATAACTGTTTGAAAACATTAGAAAAACAATGAAATTATTGAAAATCGATGTGAAATCAATCAAAACTTATTGATTTTAACTAGTTTCAGAAGTTTTCACAAAGTTTTATTTAAGATTTTATGTTTTACACAACTTTTAATTACATTGCGATTTACATGCAAAATCTAGCTTTTTTCACTACTTTTTCAACGCTAGTGTGTAAATATCAATAACTGTTTGAAAACATTAGAAAAACAATGAAATTATTGAAAATCGATATGAAATCAATCAAAACTTATTGATTTTAACTTGTTTCAGAAGTTTTGACAGAGTTTTATTTAAGATTTTATGTTTTACACAACACTTAATTACATAGCGATTTACATGCAAAATCTAGCTTTTTTCACTACTTTTTAAACGCTAGTTTGTAAATATCAATAACTGTTTGAAAACATTAGAAAAACAATGAAATTATTTAAAATCGATATGAAATCAACCAAAACTTATTGATTTTAACTAGTTTCAGAAGTTTTGACAAAGTTATATTTAAGATTTTATGTTTTACACAACTTTTAATTACATAGCGATTTACATGCAAAATCTAGCTGTTTTGACTACTTTAACGCTAGTGTGTTAAATAGCAATAACTGTTTGAAAAACATTAAGAAAACAATGAAATTATTGAAAATCGATGTGAAATCAATCAAAACTTATTGATTTTAACTAGTTTCAGAAGTTTTCACAAAGTTTTATTTAAGATTTTATGTTTTACACAACTTTTAATTACATAGCGATTTATATGCAAAATCAAGCTTTTTTCACTACTTTTTCAACGCTAGATTGTAAATATCAATAACTGTTTGAAAACATTAGAAAAACAATGAAATTATTGAAAATCGATATGAAATCAATCAAAACTTATTGATTTTAACTAGTTTCAGAAGTTTTGACAAAGTTATATTTAAGATTTTATGTTTTACACAACTTTTAATTTCATAGCGATTTACATGCAAATTCTAGCTTTTTTCACTACTTTTTAACGCTAGTTTGTAAATATCAATAACTGTTTGAAAACATTAGAAAAACAATGAAATTATTGAAAATCGATATGAAATCAATCAAAACTTATTGATTTTAACTTGTTTCAGAAGTTTTGACAGAGTTTTATTTAAGATTTTATGTTTTACACAACTTTTAATTACATAGCGATTTACATGCAAAATCTAGCTTTTTTCACTACTTTTTCAACGCTAGTTTGTAAATATCAATAACTGTTTGAAAACATTAGAAAAACAATGAAATTATTTAAAATCGATATGAAATCAATCAAAACTTATTGATTTTAACTAGTTTCAGAAGTTTTGACAAAGTTATATTTAAGATTTTATGTTTTACACAACTTTTAATTACATAGCGATTTACATGCAAAATCTAGCTGTTTTGACTACTTTTTAACACTAGTTTGTAAATATCAATAACTGTTTGAAAACATTAGAAAAACAATGAAATTATTGAAAATCGATGTGAAATCAATCAAAACTTATTGATTTTAACTAGTTTCAGAAGTTTTCACAAAGTTTTATTTAAGATTTTATGTTTTACACAACTTTTAATTACATAGCGATTTACATGCAAAATCTAGCTTTTTTCACTACTTTTTCAACGCTAGATTGTAAATATCAATAACTGTTTGAAAACATTAGAAAAACAATGAAATTATTGAAAATCGATATGAAATCAATCAAAACTTATTGATTTTAACTAGTTTCAGAAGTTTTGACAAAGTTATATTTAAGATTTTATGTTTTACACAACTTTTAATTACATAGCGATTTACATGCAAAATCTAGCTTTTTTCACTACTTTTTAACGCTAGTTTGTAAATATCAATAACTGTTTGAAAACATTAGAAAAACAATGAAATTATTGAAAATCGATGTGAAATCAATCAAAACTTATTGATTTTAACTAGTTTCAGAAGTTTTCACAAAGTTTTATTTAAGATTTTATGTTTTACACAACTTTTAATTACATTGCGATTTACATGCAAAATCTAGCTTTTTTCACTACTTTTTAACGCTAGTTTGTAAATATCAATAACTGTTTGAAAACATTAGAAAAACAATGAAATTATTGAAAATCGATGTGAAATCAATCAAAACTTATTGATTTTAACTAGTTTCAGAAGTTTTGACAAAGTTATATTTAAGATTTTATGTTTTACACAACTTTTAATTACATAGCGATTTACATGCAAAATCTAGCTGTTTTGACTACTTTTTAACGCTAGTTTGTAAATATCAATAACTGTTTGAAAACATTAGAAAAACAATGAAATTATTGAAAATCGATATGAAATCAATCAAAACTTATTGATTTTAACTAGTTTCAGAAGTTTTCACAAAGTTTTATTTAAGATTTTATGTTTTACACAACTTTTAATTACATAGCGATTTACATGCAAAATCTAGCTTTTTTCACTACTTTTTCAACGCTAGTTTGTAAATATCAATAACTCTTTGAAAACATTAGAAAAACAATGAAATTATTGAAAATCGATATGAAATCAATCAAAACTTATTGATTTTAACTAGTTTCAGAAGTTTTGACAAAGTTATATTTAAGATTTTATGTTTTACACAACTTTTAATTACATAGCGATTTACATGCAAAATCTAGCTTTTTTCGCTACTTTTTAACGCTAGTTTGTAAATATCAATAACTGTTTGAAAACATTAGAAAAACAATGAAATTATTGAAAATCGATGTGAAATCAATCAAAACTTATTGATTTTAACTAGTTTCAGAAGTTTTCACAAAGTTTTATTTAAGATTTTATGTTTTACACAACTTTTAATTACATAGCGATTTACATGCAAAATCTAGCTGTTTTGACTACTTTTTAACGCTAGTTTGTAAATATCAATAACTGTTTGAAAACATTAGAAAAACAATGAAATTATTGAAAATCGATGTGAAATCAATCAAAACTTATTGATTTTAACTAGTTTCAGAAGTTTTGACAAAGTTATATTTAAGATTTTATGTTTTACACAGCTTTTAATTACATAGCGATTTACATGCAAAATCCAGCTTTTTTCACTACTTTTTCAACGCTAGTTTGTAAATATCAATAACTGTTTGAAAACATTAGAAAAACAATGAAATTATTTAAAATCGATATGAAATCAATCAAAACTTATTGATTTTAACTAGTTTCAGAAGTTTTGACAAAGTTATATTTAAGATTTTATGTTTTACACAACTTTTAATTACATAGCGATTTACATGCAAAATCTAGCTGTTTTGACTACTTTTTAACGCTAGTTTGTAAATATCAATAACTGTTTGAAAACATTAGAAAAACAATGAAATTATTGAAAATCGATGTGAAATCAATCAAAACTTATTGATTTTAACTAGTTTCAGAAGTTTTCACAAAGTTTTATTTAAGATTTTATGTTTTACACAACTTTTAATTACATAGCGATTTACATGCAAAATCTAGCTTTTTTCACTACTTTTTCAACTCTAGATTGTAAATATCAATAACTGTTTGAAAACATTAGAAAAACAATGAAAGTATTGAAAATCGATATGAAATCAATCAAAACTTATTGATTTTAACGAGTTTCAGAAGTTTTGACAAAGTTATATTTAAGATTTTATGTTTTACACAACTTTTAATTACATAGCGATTTATATGCAAAATCAAGCTTTTTTCACTACTTTTTCAACGCTAGATTGTAAATATCAATAACTGTTTGAAAACATTAGAAAAACAATGAAATTATTGAAAATCGATATGAAATCAATCAAAACTTATTGATTTTAACTAGTTTCAGAAGTTTTGACAAAGTTATATTTAAGATTTTATGTTTTACACAACTTTTAATTTCATAGCGATTTACATGCAAAATCTAGCTTTTTTCACTACTTTTTAACGCTAGTTTGTAAATATCAATAACTGTTTGAAAACATTAGAAAAACAATGAAATTATTGAAAATCGATATGAAATCAATCAAAACTTATTGATTTTAACTTGTTTCAGAAGTTTTGACAGAGTTTTATTTAAGATTTTATGTTTTACACAACTTTTAATTACATAGCGATTTACATGCAAAATCTAGCTTTTTTCACTACTTTTTCAACGCTAGTTTGTAAATATCAATAACTGTTTGAAAACATTAGAAAAACAATGAAATTATTTAAAATCGATATGAAATCAATCAAAACTTATTGATTTTAACTAGTTTCAGAAGTTTTGACAAAGTTATATTTAAGATTTTATGTTTTACACAACTTTTAATTACATAGCGATTTACATGCAAAATCTAGCTGTTTTGACTACTTTTTAACACTAGTTTGTAAATATCAATAACTGTTTGAAAACATTAGAAAAACAATGAAATTATTGAAAATCGATGTGAAATCAATCAAAACTTATTGATTTTAACTAGTTTCAGAAGTTTTCACAAAGTTTTATTTAAGATTTTATGTTTTACACAACTTTTAATTACATAGCGATTTACATGCAAAATCTAGCTTTTTTCACTACTTTTTCAACGCTAGATTGTAAATATCAATAACTGTTTGAAAACATTAGAAAAACAATGAAATTATTGAAAATCGATATGAAATCAATCAAAACTTATTGATTTTAACTAGTTTCAGAAGTTTTGACAAAGTTATATTTAAGATTTTATGTTTTACACAACTTTTAATTACATAGCGATTTACATGCAAAATCTAGCTTTTTTCACTACTTTTTAACGCTAGTTTGTAAATATCAATAACTGTTTGAAAACATTAGAAAAACAATGAAATTATTGAAAATCGATGTGAAATCAATCAAAACTTATTGATTTTAACTAGTTTCAGAAGTTTTCACAAAGTTTTATTTAAGATTTTATGTTTTACACAACTTTTAATTACATTGCGATTTACATGCAAAATCTAGCTTTTTTCACTACTTTTTAACGCTAGTTTGTAAATATCAATAACTGTTTGAAAACATTAGAAAAACAATGAAATTATTGAAAATCGATGTGAAATCAATCAAAACTTATTGATTTTAACTAGTTTCAGAAGTTTTGACAAAGTTATATTTAAGATTTTATGTTTTACACAACTTTTAATTACATAGCGATTTACATGCAAAATCTAGCTGTTTTGACTACTTTTTAACGCTAGTTTGTAAATATCAATAACTGTTTGAAAACATTAGAAAAACAATGAAATTATTGAAAATCGATATGAAATCAATCAAAACTTATTGATTTTAACTAGTTTCAGAAGTTTTCACAAAGTTTTATTTAAGATTTTATGTTTTACACAACTTTTAATTACATAGCGATTTACATGCAAAATCTAGCTTTTTTCACTACTTTTTCAACGCTAGTTTGTAAATATCAATAACTCTTTGAAAACATTAGAAAAACAATGAAATTATTGAAAATCGATATGAAATCAATCAAAACTTATTGATTTTAACTAGTTTCAGAAGTTTTGACAAAGTTATATTTAAGATTTTATGTTTTACACAACTTTTAATTACATAGCGATTTACATGCAAAATCTAGCTTTTTTCGCTACTTTTTAACGCTAGTTTGTAAATATCAATAACTGTTTGAAAACATTAGAAAAACAATGAAATTATTGAAAATCGATGTGAAATCAATCAAAACTTATTGATTTTAACTAGTTTCAGAAGTTTTCACAAAGTTTTATTTAAGATTTTATGTTTTACACAACTTTTAATTACATAGCGATTTACATGCAAAATCTAGCTGTTTTGACTACTTTTTAACGCTAGTTTGTAAATATCAATAACTGTTTGAAAACATTAGAAAAACAATGAAATTATTGAAAATCGATGTGAAATCAATCAAAACTTATTGATTTTAACTAGTTTCAGAAGTTTTGACAAAGTTATATTTAAGATTTTATGTTTTACACAGCTTTTAATTACATAGCGATTTACATGCAAAATCCAGCTTTTTTCACTACTTTTTCAACGCTAGTTTGTAAATATCAATAACTGTTTGAAAACATTAGAAAAACAATGAAATTATTTAAAATCGATATGAAATCAATCAAAACTTATTGATTTTAACTAGTTTCAGAAGTTTTGACAAAGTTATATTTAAGATTTTATGTTTTACACAACTTTTAATTACATAGCGATTTAAATGCAAAATCTAGCTGTTTTGACTACTTTTTAACGCTAGTTTGTAAATATCAATAACTGTTTGAAAACATTAGAAAAACAATGAAATTATTGAAAATCGATGTGAAATCAATCAAAACTTATTGATTTTAACTAGTTTCAGAAGTTTTCACAAAGTTTTATTTAAGATTTTATGTTTTACACAACTTTTAATTACATAGCGATTTACATGCAAAATCTAGCTTTTTTCACTACTTTTTCAACTCTAGATTGTAAATATCAATAACTGTTTGAAAACATTAGAAAAACAATGAAAGTATTGAAAATCGATATGAAATCAATCAAAACTTATTGATTTTAACGAGTTTCAGAAGTTTTGACAAAGTTATATTTAAGATTTTATGTTTTACACAACTTTTAATTACATAGCGATTTACATGCAAAATCTAGCTTTTTTCACTACTTTTTCAACTCTAGATTGTAAATATCAATAACTGTTTGAAAACATTAGAAAAACAATGAAAGTATTGAAAATCGATATGAAATCAATCAAAACTTATTGATTTTAACTAGTTTCAGAAGTTTTGACAAAGTTATATTTAAGATTTTATGTTTTACACAACTTTTAATTACATAGCGATTTACATGCAAAATCTAGCTGTTTTGACTACTTTTTAACGCTAGTTTGTAAATATCAATAACTGTTTGAAAACATTAGAAAAACAATGAAATTATTGAAAATCGATGTGAAATCAATCAAAACTTATTGATTTTAACTAGTTTCAGAAGTTTTCACAAAGTTTTATTTAAGATTTTATGTTTTACACAACTTTTAATTACATAGCGATTTACATGCAAAATCTAGCTTTTTTCACTACTTTTTCAACGCTAGATTGTAAATATCAATAACTGTTTGAAAACATTAGAAAAACAATTAAATTATTGAAAATCGATATGAAATCAATCAAAACTTATTGATTTTAACTAGTTTCAGAAGTTTTGACAAAGTTATATTTAAGATTTTATGTTTTACACAACTTTTAATTACATAGCGATTTACATGCAAAATCTAGCTTTTTTCACTACTTTTTAACGCTAGTTTGTAAATATCAATAACTGTTTGAAAACATTAGAAAAACAATGAAATTATTGAAAATCGATGTGAAATCAATCAAAACTTATTGATTTTAACTAGTTTCAGAAGTTTTCACAAAGTTTTATTTAAGATTTTATGTTTTACACAACTTTTAATTACATTGCGATTTACATGCAAAATCTAGCTTTTTTCACTACTTTTTAACGCTAGTTTGTAAATATCAATAACTGTTTGAAAACATTAGAAAAACAATGAAATTATTGAAAATCGATGTGAAATCAATCAAAACTTATTGATTTTAACTAGTTTCAGAAGTTTTGACAAAGTTATATTTAAGATTTTATGTTTTACACAACTTTTAATTACATAGCGATTTACATGCAAAATCTAGCTGTTTTGACTACTTTTTAACGCTAGTTTGTAAATATCAATAACTGTTTGAAAACATTAGAAAAACAATGAAATTATTGAAAATCGATATGAAATCAATCAAAACTTATTGATTTTAACTAGTTTCAGAAGTTTTCACAAAGTTTTATTTAAGATTTTATGTTTTACACAACTTTTAATTACATAGCGATTTACATGCAAAATCTAGCTTTTTTCACTACTTTTTCAACGCTAGTTTGTAAATATCAATAACTGTTGGAAAACATTAGAATAACAATGAAATTATTGAAAATCGATATGAAATCAATCAAAACTTATTGATTTTAACTAGTTTAAGAAGTTTTGACAAAGTTATATTTAAGATTTTATGTTTACACAACTTTTAATTACATAGCGATTTACATGCAAAATCTAGCTTTTTTCACTACTTTTTCAACGCTAGATTGTAAATATCAATAACTCTTTGAAAACATTAGAAAAACAATGAAATTATTGAAAATCGATATGAAATCAATCAAAACTTATTGATTTTAACTAGTTTCAGAAGTTTTCACAAAGTTTTATTTAAGATTTTATGTTTTACACAACTTTTAATTACATAGCGATTTACATGCAAAATCTAGCTTTTTTCACTACTTTTTCAACGCTAGTTTGTAAATATCAATAACTGTTTGAAAACATTAGAAAAACAATGAAATTATTGAAAATCGATATGAAATCAATCAAAACTTATTGATTTTAACTAGTTTCAGAAGTTTTGACAAAGTTATATTTAAGATTTTATGTTTTACACAACTTTTAATTACATAGCGATTTACATGCAAAATCTAGCTGTTTTGACTGCTTTTTAACGCTAGTTTGTAAATATCAATAACTGTTTGAAAAAATTAGAAAAACAATGAAATTATTGAAAATCGATGTGAAATCAATCAAAACTTATTGATTTTAACTAGTTTCAGAAGGTTTCACAAAGTTTTATTTAAGATTTTATGTTTTACACAACTTTTAATTACATAGCGATTTACATGCAAAATCTAGCTTTTTTCACTACTTTTTCAACGCTAGTTTGTAAATATCAATAACTGTTTGAAAACATTAGAAAAACAATGAAATTATTGAAAATCGATATGAAATCAATCAAAACTTATTGATTTTAACTAGTTTCAGAAGTTTTGACAAAGTTATATTTAAGATTTTATGTTTTACACAACTTTTAATTACATAGCGATTTACATGAAAAATCTAGCTGTTTTGACTGCTTTTTAACGCTAGTTTGTAAATATCAATAACTGTTTGAAAACATTAGAAAAACAATGAAATTATTGAAAATCGATGTGAAATCAATCAAAACTTATTGATTTTAACTAGTTTCAGAAGTTTTCACAAAGTTATATTTAAGATTTTATGTTTTACACAGCTTTTAATTACATAGCGATTTACATGCAAAATCTAGCTTTTTTCACTACTTTTTCAACGCTAGTTTGTAAATATCAATAACTGTTTGAAAACATTAGAAAAACAATGAAATTATTGAAAATCGATATGAAATCAATCAAAACTTATTGATTTTAACTTGTTTCCGAAGTTTTGACAGAGTTTTATTTAAGATTTTATGTTTTACACAACTTTAAATTACATAGCGATTTACATGCAAAATCTAGCTTTTTTCACTACTTTTTCAACGCTAGTTTGTAAATATCAATAACTGTTTGAAAACATTAGAAAAACAATGAAATTATTTAAAATCGATATGAAATCAATCAAAACTTATTGATTTTAACTAGTTTCAGAAGTTTTGACAAAGTTATATTTAAGATTTTATGTTTTACACAACTTTTAATTACATAGCGATTTACATGCAAAATCTAGCTGTTTTGTCTACTTTTTAACGCTAGTTTGTAAATATCAATAACTGTTTGAAAACATTAGAAAAACAATGAAATTATTGAAAATCGATGTGAAATCAATCAAAACTTATTGATTTTAACTAGTTTCAGAAGTTTTCACAAAGTTTTATTTAAGATTTTATGTTTTACACAACTTTTAATTACATAGCGATTTACATGCAAAATCTAGCTTTTTTCACTACTTTTTAACGCTAGTTTGTAAATATCAATAACTGTTTGAAAACATTAGAAAAACAATGAAATTATTGAAAATCGATATGAAATCAATCAAAACTTATTGATTTTAACTAGTTTCAGAAGTTTTGACAAAGTTATATTTAAGATTTTATGTTTTACACAACTTTTAATTACATAGCGATTTACATGCAAAATCTAGCTTTTTTCACTACTTTTTCAACGCTAGTTTGTAAATATAAATAACTGTTTGAAAACATTAGAAAAACAATGAAATTATTGAAAATCGATATGAAATCAATCAAAACTTATTGATTTTAACTAGTTTCAGAAGTTTTCACAAAGTTATATTTAAGATTTTATGTTTTACACAACTTTTAATTACATAGCGATTTACATGCAAAATCTAGCTTTTTTCACTACTTTTTCAACGCTAGTTTGTAAATATCAATAACTGTTTGAAAACATTAGAAAAACAATGAAATTATTGAAAATCGATATGAAATCAATCAAAACTTTTTGATTTTAACTTGTTTCAGAAGTTTTGACAGAGTTTTATTTAAGATTTTATGTTTTACACAACTTTTCATTACATAGCGATATACATGCAAAATCTAGCTTTTTTCACTCCTTTTTAACGCTAGTTTGTAAATATCAATAACTGTTTGAAAACATTAGAAAAACAATGAAATTATTGATAATCGATGTGAAATCAATCAAAACTTATTGATTTTAACTAGTTTCAGAAGTTTTCACAAAGTTTTATTTAAGATTTTATGTTTTACACAACTTTTAATTACATAGCGATTTACATGCAAAATCTAGCTGTTTTGACTACTTTTTAACGCTAGTTTGTAAATATCAATAACTGTTTGAAAACATTAGAAAAACAATGAAATTATTGAAAATCGATGTGAAATCAATCAAAACTTATTGATTTTAACTAGTTTCAGAAGTTTTCACAAAGTTTTATTTAAGATTTTATGTTTTACACAACTTTTAATTACATAGCGATTTACATGCAAAATCTAGCTTTTTTCACTACTTTTTCAACGCTAGATTGTAAATATCAATAACTGTTTGAAAACATTAGAAAAACAATTAAATTATTGAAAATCGATATGAAATCAATCAAAACTTATTGATTTTAACTAGTTTCAGAAGTTTTGACAAAGTTATATTTAAGATTTTATGTTTTACACAACTTTTAATTACATAGCGATTTACATGCAAAATCTAGCTTTTTTCACTACTTTTTCAACGCTAGTTTGTAAATATCAATAACTGTTGGAAAACATTAGAATAACAATGAAATTATTGAAAATCGATATGAAATCAATCAAAACTTATTGATTTTAACTAGTTTAAGAAGTTTTGACAAAGTTATATTTAAGATTTTATGTTTACACAACTTTTAATTACATAGCGATTTACATGCAAAATCTAGCTTTTTTCACTACTTTTTCAACGCTAGATTGTAAATATCAATAACTCTTTGAAAACATTAGAAAAACAATAAAATTATTGAAAATCGATATGAAATCAATCAAAACTTATTGATTTTAACTAGTTTCAGAAGTTTTCACAAAGTTTTATTTAAGATTTTATGTTTTACACAACTTTTAATTACATAGCGATTTACATGCAAAATCTAGCTTTTTTCACTACTTTTTCAACGCTAGTTTGTAAATATCAATAACTGTTTGAAAACATTAGAAAAACAATGAAATTATTGAAAATCGATATGAAATCAATCAAAACTTATTGATTTTAACTAGTTTCAGAAGTTTTGACAAAGTTATATTTAAGATTTTATGTTTTACACAACTTTTAATTACATAGCGATTTACATGCAAAATCTAGCTGTTTTGACTGCTTTTTAACGCTAGTTTGTAAATATCAATAACTGTTTGAAAACATTAGAAAAACAATGAAATTATTGAAAATCGATGTGAAATCAATCAAAACTTATTGATTTTAACTAGTTTCAGAAGGTTTCACAAAGTTTTATTTAAGATTTTATATTTTACACAACTTTTAATTACATAGCGATTTACATGCAAAATCTAGCTTTTTTCACTACTTTTTCAACGCTAGTTTGTAAATATCAATAACTGTTTGAAAACATTAGAAAAACAATGAAATTATTGAAAATCGATATGAAATCAATCAAAACTTATTGATTTTAACTAGTTTCAGAAGTTTTGACAAAGTTATATTTAAGATTTTATGTTTTACACAACTTTTAATTACATAGCGATTTACATGAAAAATCTAGCTGTTTTGACTGCTTTTTAACGCTAGTTTGTAAATATCAATAACTGTTTGAAAACATTAGAAAAACAATGAAATTATTGAAAATCGATGTGAAATCAATCAAAACTTATTGATTTTAACTAGTTTCAGAAGTTTTCACAAAGTTTTATTTAAGATTTTATGTTTTACACAACTTTAAATTACATAGCGATTTACATGCAAAATCTAGCTTTTTTCACTACTTTTTCAACGCTAGTATGTAAATATCAATAACTGTTTGAAAACATTAGAAAAACAATGAAATTATTGAAAATCGATATGAAATCAATCAAAACTTATTGATTTTAACTAGTTTCAGAAGTTTTGACAAAGTTATATTTAAGATTTTATGTTTTACACAGCTTTTAATTACATAGCGATTTACATGCAAAATCTAGCTTTTTTCACTACTTTTTCAACGCTAGTTTGTAAATATCAATAACTGTTTGAAAACATTAGAAAAACAATGAAATTATTGAAAATCGATATGAAATCAATCAAAACTTATTGATTTTAACTTGTTTCCGAAGTTTTGACAGAGTTTTATTTAAGATTTTATGTTTTACACAACTTTAAATTACATAGCGATTTACATGCAAAATCTAGCTTTTTTCACTACTTTTTCAACGCTAGTTTGTAAATATCAATAACTGTTTGAAAACATTAGAAAAACAATGAAATTATTTAAAATCGATATGAAATCAATCAAAACTTATTGATTTTAACTAGTTTCAGAAGTTTTGACAAAGTTATATTTAAGATTTTATGTTTTACACAACTTTTAATTACATAGCGATTTACATGCAAAATCTAGCTGTTTTGACTGCTTTTTAACGCTAGTTTGTAAATATCAATAACTGTTTGAAAACATTAGAAAAACAATGAAATTATTGAAAATCGATGTGAAATCAATCAAAACTTATTGATTTTAACTAGTTTCAGAAGGTTTCACAAAGTTTTATTTAAGATTTTATATTTTACACAACTTTTAATTACATAGCGATTTACATGCAAAATCTAGCTTTTTTCACTACTTTTTCAACGCTAGTTTGTAAATATCAATAACTGTTTGAAAACATTAGAAAAACAATGAAATTATTGAAAATCGATATGAAATCAATCAAAACTTATTGATTTTAACTAGTTTCAGAAGTTTTGACAAAGTTATATTTAAGATTTTATGTTTTACACAACTTTTAATTACATAGCGATTTACATGAAAAATCTAGCTGTTTTGACTGCTTTTTAACGCTAGTTTGTAAATATCAATAACTGTTTGAAAACATTAGAAAAACAATGAAATTATTGAAAATCGATGTGAAATCAATCAAAACTTATTGATTTTAACTAGTTTCAGAAGTTTTCACAAAGTTTTATTTAAGATTTTATGTTTTACACAACTTTTAATTACATAGCGATTTACATGCAAAATCTAGCTTTTTTCACTACTTTTTCAACGCTAGTATGTAAATATCAATAACTGTTTGAAAACATTAGAAAAACAATGAAATTATTGAAAATCGATATGAAATCAATCAAAACTTATTGATTTTAACTAGTTTCAGAAGTTTTGACAAAGTTATATTTAAGATTTTATGTTTTACACAGCTTTTAATTACATAGCGATTTACATGCAAAATCTAGCTTTTTTCACTACTTTTTCAACGCTAGTTTGTAAATATCAATAACTGTTTGAAAACATTAGAAAAACAATGAAATTATTGAAAATCGATATGAAATCAATCAAAACTTATTGATTTTAACTTGTTTCCGAAGTTTTGACAGAGTTTTATTTAAGATTTTATGTTTTACACAACTTTAAATTACATAGCGATTTACATGCAAAATCTAGCTTTTTTCACTACTTTTTCAACGCTAGTTTGTAAATATCAATAACTGTTTGAAAACATTAGAAAAACAATGAAATTATTTAAAATCGATATGAAATCAATCAAAACTTATTGATTTTAACTAGTTTCAGAAGTTTTGACAAAGTTATATTTAAGATTTTATGTTTTACACAACTTTTAATTACATAGCGATTTACATGCAAAATCTAGCTGTTTTGACTACTTTTTAACGCTAGTTTGTAAATATCAATAACTGTTTGAAAACATTAGAAAAACAATGAAATTATTGAAAATCGATGTGAAATCAATCAAAACTTATTGATTTTAACTAGTTTCAGAAGTTTTCACAAAGTTTTATTTAAGATTTTATGTTTTACACAACTTTTAATTACATAGCGATTTACATGCAAAATCTAGCTTTTTTCACTACTTTTTAACGCTAGTTTGTAAATATCAATAACTGTTTGAAAACATTAGAAAAACAATGAAATTATTGAAAATCGATATGAAATCAATCAAAACTTATTGATTTTAACTAGTTTCAGAAGTTTTGACAAAGTTATATTTAAGATTTTCTGTTTTACACAACTTTTAATTACATAGCGATTTACATGCAAAATCTAGCTTTTTTCACTACTTTTTCAACGCTAGTTTGTAAATATCAATAACTGTTTGAAAACATTAGAAAAACAATGAAATTATTGAAAATCGATATGAAATCAATCAAAACTTATTGATTTTAACTAGTTTCAGAAGTTTTCACAAAGTTTTATTTAAGATTTTATGTTTTACACAACTTTTAATTACATAGCGATTTACATGCAAAATCTAGCTTTTTTCACTACTTTTTCAACGCTAGTTTGTAAATATCAATAACTGTTTGAAAACATTAGAAAAACAATGAAATTATTGAAAATCGATATGAAATCAATCAAAACTTTTTGATTTTAACTTGTTTCAGAAGTTTTGACAGAGTTTTATTTAAGATTTTATGTTTTACACAACTTTTCATTACATAGCGATATACATGCAAAATCAAGCTTTTTTCACTCCTTTTTAACGCTAGTTTGTAAATATCAATAACTGTTTGAAAACATTAGAAAAACAATGAAACTATTGATAATCGATGTGAAATCAATCAAAACTTATTGATTTTAACTAGTTTCAGAAGTTTTCAAAATTTTTATTTAAGATTTTATGTTTTACACAACTTTTAATTACATAGCGATTTACATGCAAAATCTAGCTTTTTTCACTACTTTTTAACGCTAGTTTGTAAATATCAATAACTGTTTGAAAACATTAGAAAAACAATGAAATTATTGAAAATCGATATGAAATCAATCAAAACTTATTGATTTTAACTAGTTTCAGAAGTTTTGACAAAGTTATATTTAAGATTTTATGTTTTACACAACTTTTAATTACATAGCGATTTACATGCAAAATCTAGCTTTTTTCACTACTTTTTCAACGCTAGTTTGTAAATATCAATAACTGTTTGAAAACATTAGAAAAACAATGAAATTATTGAAAATCGATATGAAATCAATCAAAACTTTTTGATTTTAACTTGTTTCAGAAGTTTTGACAGAGTTTTATTTAAGATTTTATGTTTTACACAACTTTTCATTACATAGCGATATACATGCAAAATCTAGCTTTTTTCACTCCTTTTTAACGCTAGTTTGTAAATATCAATAACTGTTTGAAAACATTAGAAAAACAATGAAATTATTGATAATCGATGTGAAATCAATCAAAACTTATTGATTTTAACTAGTTTCAGAAGTTTTCACAAAGTTTTATTTAAGATTTTATGTTTTACACAACTTTTAATTACATAGCGATTTACATGCAAAATCTAGCTGTTTTGACTACTTTTTAACGCTAGTTTGTAAATATCAATAACTGTTTGAAAACTTTAGAAAAACAATGAAATTATTGAAAATCGATGTGAAATCAATCAAAACTTATTGATTTTAACTAGTTTCAGAAGTTTTCACAAAGTTTTATTTAAGATTTTATGTTTTACACAACTTTTAATTACATAGCGATTTACATGCAAAATCTAGCTTTTTTCACTACTTTTTCAACGCTAGATTGTAAATATCAATAACTGTTTGAAAACATTAGAAAAACAATTAAATTATTGAAAATCGATATGAAATCAATCAAAACTTATTGATTTTAACTAGTTTCAGAAGTTTTGACAAAGTTATATTTAAGATTTTATGTTTTACACAACTTTTAATTACATAGCGATTTACATGCAAAATCTAGCTTTTTTCACTACTTTTTAACGCTAGTTTGTAAATATCAATAACTGTTTGAAAACATTAGAAAAACAATGAAATTATTGAAAATTGATATGAAATCAATCAAAACTTATTGATTTTAACTAGTTTCAGAAGTTTTCACAAAGTTTTATTTAAGATTTTATGTTTTACACAACTTTTAATTACATAGCGATTTACATGCAAAATCTAGCTTTTTTCACTACTTTTTCAACGCTAGTTTGTAAATATCAATAACTGTTGGAAAACATTAGAATAACAATGAAATTATTGAAAATCGATATGAAATCAATCAAAACTTATTGATTTTAACTAGTTTAAGAAGTTTTGACAAAGTTATATTTAAGATTTTATGTTTACACAACTTTTAATTACATAGCGATTTACATGCAAAATCTAGCTTTTTTCACTACTTTTTCAACGCTAGATTGTAAATATCAATAACTCTTTGAAAACATTAGAAAAACAATGAAATTATTGAAAATCGATATGAAATCAATCAAAACTTATTGATTTTAACTAGTTTCAGAAGTTTTCACAAAGTTTTATTTAAGATTTTATGTTTTACACAACTTTTAATTACATAGCGATTTACATGCAAAATCTAGCTTTTTTCACTACTTTTTCAACGCTAGTTTGTAAATATCAATAACTGTTTGAAAACATTAGAAAAACAATGAAATTATTGAAAATCGATATGAAATCAATCAAAACTTATTGATTTTAACTAGTTTCAGAAGTTTTGACAAAGTTATATTTAAGATTTTATGTTTTACACAACTTTTAATTACATAGCGATTTACATGCAAAATCTAGCTGTTTTGACTGCTTTTTAACGCTAGTTTGTAAATATCAATAACTGTTTGAAAACATTAGAAAAACAATGAAATTATTGAAAATCGATGTGAAATCAATCAAAACTTATTGATTTTAACTAGTTTCAGAAGGTTTCACAAAGTTTTATTTAAGATTTTATGTTTTACACAACTTTTAATTACATAGCGATTTACATGCAAAATCTAGCTTTTTTCACTACTTTTTCAACGCTAGTTTGTAAATATCAATAACTGTTTGAAAACATTAGAAAAACAATGAAATTATTGAAAATCGATATGAAATCAATCAAAACTTATTGATTTTAACTAGTTTCAGAAGTTTTGACAAAGTTATATTTAAGATTTTATGTTTTACACAACTTTTAATTACATAGCGATTTACATGAAAAATCTAGCTGTTTTGACTGCTTTTTAACGCTAGTTTGTAAATATCAATAACTGTTTGAAAACATTAGAAAAACAATGAAATTATTGAAAATCGATGTGAAATCAATCAAAACTTATTGATTTTAACTAGTTTCAGAAGTTTTCACAAAGTTTTATTTAAGATTTTATGTTTTACACAACTTTTAATTACATAGCGATTTACATGCAAAATCTAGCTTTTTTCACTACTTTTTCAACGCTAGTATGTAAATATCAATAACTGTTTGAAAACATTAGAAAAACAATGAAATTATTGAAAATCGATATGAAATCAATCAAAACTTATTGATTTTAACTAGTTTCAGAAGTTTTGACAAAGTTATATTTAAGATTTTATGTTTTACACAGCTTTTAATTACATAGCGATTTACATGCAAAATCTAGCTTTTTTCACTACTTTTTCAACGCTAGTTTGTAAATATCAATAACTGTTTGAAAACATTAGAAAAACAATGAAATTATTGAAAATCGATATGAAATCAATCAAAACTTATTGATTTTAACTTGTTTCCGAAGTTTTGACAGAGTTTTATTTAAGATTTTATGTTTTACACAACTTTAAATTACATAGCGATTTACATGCAAAATCTAGCTTTTTTCACTACTTTTTCAACGCTAGTTTGTAAATATCAATAACTGTTTGAAAACATTAGAAAAACAATGAAATTATTTAAAATCGATATGAAATCAATCAAAACTTATTGATTTTAACTAGTTTCAGAAGTTTTGACAAAGTTATATTTAAGATTTTATGTTTTACACAACTTTTAATTACATAGCGATTTACATGCAAAATCTAGCTGTTTTGACTGCTTTTTAACGCTAGTTTGTAAATATCAATAACTGTTTGAAAACATTAGAAAAACAATGAAATTATTGAAAATCGATGTGAAATCAATCAAAACTTATTGATTTTAACTAGTTTCAGAAGTTTTCACAAAGTTTTATTTAAGATTTTATGTTTTACACAACTTTTAATTACATAGCGATTTACATGCAAAATCTAGCTTTTTTCACTACTTTTTAACGCTAGTTTGTAAATATCAATAACTGTTTGAAAACATTAGAAAAACAATGAAATTATTGAAAATCGATATGAAATCAATCAAAACTTATTGATTTTAACTAGTTTCAGAAGTTTTGACAAAGTTATATTTAAGATTTTATGTTTTACACAACTTTTAATTACATAGCGATTTACATGCAAAATCTAGCTTTTTTCACTACTTTTTCAACGCTAGTTTGTAAATATCAATAACTGTTTGAAAACATTAGAAAAACAATGAAATTATTGAAAATCGATATGAAATCAATCAAAACTTATTGATTTTAACTAGTTTCAGAAGTTTTCACAAAGTTTTATTTAAGATTTTATGTTTTACACAACTTTTAATTACATAGCGATTTACATGCAAAATCTAGCTTTTTTCACTACTTTTTCAACGCTAGTTTGTAAATATCAATAACTGTTTGAAAACATTAGAAAAACAATGAAATTATTGAAAATCGATATGAAATCAATCAAAACTTTTTGATTTTAACTTGTTTCAGAAGTTTTGACAGAGTTTTATTTAAGATTTTATGTTTTACACAACTTTTCATTACATAGCGATATACATGCAAAATCAAGCTTTTTTCACTCCTTTTTAACGCTAGTTTGTAAATATCAATAACTGTTTGAAAACATTAGAAAAACAATGAAATTATTGATAATCGATGTGAAATCAATCAAAACTTATTGATTTTAACTAGTTTCAGAAGTTTTCAAAATTTTTATTTAAGATTTTATGTTTTACACAACTTTTAATTACATAGCGATTTACATGCAAAATCTAGCTTTTTTCACTACTTTTTAACGCTAGTTTGTAAATATCAATAACTGTTTGAAAACATTAGAAAAACGATGAAATTATTGAAAATCGATATGAAATCAATCAAAACTTATTGATTTTAACTAGTTTCAGAAGTTTTGACAAAGTTATATTTAAGATTTTATGTTTTACACAACTTTTAATTACATAGCGATTTACATGCAAAATCTAGCTTTTTTCACTACTTTTTCAACGCTAGTTTGTAAATATCAATAACTGTTTGAAAACATTAGAAAAACAATGAAATTATTGAAAATCGATATGAAATCAATCAAAACTTATTGATTTTAACTAGTTTCAGAAGTTTTCACAAAGTTTTATTTAAGATTTTATGTTTTACACAACTTTTAATTACATAGCGATTTACATGCAAAATCTAGCTTTTTTCACTACTTTTTCAACGCTAGTTTGTAAATATCAATAACTGTTTGAAAACATTAGAAAAACAATGAAATTATTGAAAATCGATATGAAATCAATCAAAACTTTTTGATTTTAACTTGTTTCAGAAGTTTTGACAGAGTTTTATTTAAGATTTTATGTTTTACACAACTTTTCATTACATAGCGATATACATGCAAAATCTAGCTTTTTTCACTCCTTTTTAACGCTAGTTTGTAAATATCAATAACTGTTTGAAAACATTAGAAAAACAATGAAATTATTGATAATCGATGTGAAATCAATCAAAACTTATTGATTTTAACTAGTTTCAGAAGTTTTCACAAAGTTTTATTTAAGATTTTATGTTTTACACAACTTTTAATTACATAGCGATTTACATGCAAAATCTAGCTGTTTTGACTACTTTTTAACGCTAGTTTGTAAATATCAATAACTGTTTGAAAACTTTAGAAAAACAATGAAATTATTGAAAATCGATGTGAAATCAATCAAAACTTATTGATTTTAACTAGTTTCAGAAGTTTTCACAAAGTTTTATTTAAGATTTTATGTTTTACACAACTTTTAATTACATAGCGATTTACATGCAAAATCTAGCTTTTTTCACTACTTTTTCAACGCTAGATTGTAAATATCAATAACTGTTTGAAAACATTAGAAAAACAATTAAATTATTGAAAATCGATATGAAATCAATCAAAACTTATTGATTTTAACTAGTTTCAGAAGTTTTGACAAAGTTATATTTAAGATTTTATGTTTTACACAACTTTTAATTACATAGCGATTTACATGCAAAATCTAGCTTTTTTCACTACTTTTTAACGCTAGTTTGTAAATATCAATAACTGTTTGAAAACATTAGAAAAACAATGAAATTATTGAAAATCGATATGAAATCAATCAAAACTTATTGATTTTAACTAGTTTCAGAAGTTTTCACAAAGTTTTATTTAAGATTTTATGTTTTACACAACTTTTAATTACATAGCGATTTACATGCAAAATCTAGCTTTTTTCACTACTTTTTCAACGCTAGTTTGTAAATATCAATAACTGTTGGAAAACATTAGAATAACAATGAAATTATTGAAAATCGATATGAAATCAATCAAAACTTATTGATTTTAACTAGTTTAAGAAGTTTTGACAAAGTTATATTTAAGATTTTATGTTTACACAACTTTTAATTACATAGCGATTTACATGCAAAATCTAGCTTTTTTCACTACTTTTTCAACGCTAGATTGTAAATATCAATAACTCTTTGAAAACATTAGAAAAACAATGAAATTATTGAAAATCGATATGAAATCAATCAAAACTTATTGATTTTAACTAGTTTCAGAAGTTTTCACAAAGTTTTATTTAAGATTTTATGTTTTACACAACTTTTAATTACATAGCGATTTACATGCAAAATCTAGCTTTTTTCACTACTTTTTCAACGCTAGTTTGTAAATATCAATAACTGTTTGAAAACATTAGAAAAACAATGAAATTATTGAAAATCGATATGAAATCAATCAAAACTTATTGATTTTAACTAGTTTCAGAAGTTTTGACAAAGTTATATTTAAGATTTTATGTTTTACACAACTTTTAATTACATAGCGATTTACATGCAAAATCTAGCTGTTTTGACTGCTTTTTAACGCTAGTTTGTAAATATCAATAACTGTTTGAAAACATTAGAAAAACAATGAAATTATTGAAAATCGATGTGAAATCAATCAAAACTTATTGATTTTAACTAGTTTCAGAAGGTTTCACAAAGTTTTATTTAAGATTTTATGTTTTACACAACTTTTAATTACATAGCGATTTACATGCAAAATCTAGCTTTTTTCACTACTTTTTCAACGCTAGTTTGTAAATATCAATAACTGTTTGAAAACATTAGAAAAACAATGAAATTATTGAAAATCGATATGAAATCAATCAAAACTTATTGATTTTAACTAGTTTCAGAAGTTTTGACAAAGTTATATTTAAGATTTTATGTTTTACACAACTTTTAATTACATAGCGATTTACATGAAAAATCTAGCTGTTTTGACTGCTTTTTAACGCTAGTTTGTAAATATCAATAACTGTTTGAAAACATTAGAAAAACAATGAAATTATTGAAAATCGATGTGAAATCAATCAAAACTTATTGATTTTAACTAGTTTCAGAAGTTTTCACAAAGTTTTATTTAAGATTTTATGTTTTACACAACTTTTAATTACATAGCGATTTACATGCAAAATCTAGCTTTTTTCACTACTTTTTCAACGCTAGTATGTAAATATCAATAACTGTTTGAAAACATTAGAAAAACAATGAAATTATTGAAAATCGATATGAAATCAATCAAAACTTATTGATTTTAACTAGTTTCAGAAGTTTTGACAAAGTTATATTTAAGATTTTATGTTTTACACAGCTTTTAATTACATAGCGATTTACATGCAAAATCTAGCTTTTTTCACTACTTTTTCAACGCTAGTTTGTAAATATCAATAACTGTTTGAAAACATTAGAAAAACAATGAAATTATTGAAAATCGATATGAAATCAATCAAAACTTATTGATTTTAACTTGTTTCCGAAGTTTTGACAGAGTTTTATTTAAGATTTTATGTTTTACACAACTTTAAATTACATAGCGATTTACATGCAAAATCTAGCTTTTTTCACTACTTTTTCAACGCTAGTTTGTAAATATCAATAACTGTTTGAAAACATTAGAAAAACAATGAAATTATTTAAAATCGATATGAAATCAATCAAAACTTATTGATTTTAACTAGTTTCAGAAGTTTTGACAAAGTTATATTTAAGATTTTATGTTTTACACAACTTTTAATTACATAGCGATTTACATGCAAAATCTAGCTGTTTTGACTGCTTTTTAACGCTAGTTTGTAAATATCAATAACTGTTTGAAAACATTAGAAAAACAATGAAATTATTGAAAATCGATGTGAAATCAATCAAAACTTATTGATTTTAACTAGTTTCAGAAGTTTTCACAAAGTTTTATTTAAGATTTTATGTTTTACACAACTTTTAATTACATAGCGATTTACATGCAAAATCTAGCTTTTTTCACTACTTTTTAACGCTAGTTTGTAAATATCAATAACTGTTTGAAAACATTAGAAAAACAATGAAATTATTGAAAATCGATATGAAATCAATCAAAACTTATTGATTTTAACTAGTTTCAGAAGTTTTGACAAAGTTATATTTAAGATTTTATGTTTTACACAACTTTTAATTACATAGCGATTTACATGCAAAATCTAGCTTTTTTCACTACTTTTTCAACGCTAGTTTGTAAATATCAATAACTGTTTGAAAACATTAGAAAAACAATGAAATTATTGAAAATCGATATGAAATCAATCAAAACTTATTGATTTTAACTAGTTTCAGAAGTTTTCACAAAGTTTTATTTAAGATTTTATGTTTTACACAACTTTTAATTACATAGCGATTTACATGCAAAATCTAGCTTTTTTCACTACTTTTTCAACGCTAGTTTGTAAATATCAATAACTGTTTGAAAACATTAGAAAAACAATGAAATTATTGAAAATCGATATGAAATCAATCAAAACTTTTTGATTTTAACTTGTTTCAGAAGTTTTGACAGAGTTTTATTTAAGATTTTATGTTTTACACAACTTTTCATTACATAGCGATATACATGCAAAATCAAGCTTTTTTCACTCCTTTTTAACGCTAGTTTGTAAATATCAATAACTGTTTGAAAACATTAGAAAAACAATGAAATTATTGATAATCGATGTGAAATCAATCAAAACTTATTGATTTTAACTAGTTTCAGAAGTTTTCAAAATTTTTATTTAAGATTTTATGTTTTACACAACTTTTAATTACATAGCGATTTACATGCAAAATCTAGCTTTTTTCACTACTTTTTAACGCTAGTTTGTAAATATCAATAACTGTTTGAAAACATTAGAAAAACGATGAAATTATTGAAAATCGATATGAAATCAATCAAAACTTATTGATTTTAACTAGTTTCAGAAGTTTTGACAAAGTTATATTTAAGATTTTATGTTTTACACAACTTTTAATTACATAGCGATTTACATGCAAAATCTAGCTTTTTTCACTACTTTTTCAACGCTAGTTTGTAAATATCAATAACTGTTTGAAAACATTAGAAAAACAATGAAATTATTGAAAATCGATATGAAATCAATCAAAACTTATTGATTTTAACTAGTTTCAGAAGTTTTCACAAAGTTTTATTTAAGATTTTATGTTTTACACAACTTTTAATTACATAGCGATTTACATGCAAAATCTAGCTTTTTTCACTACTTTTTCAACGCTAGTTTGTAAATATCAATAACTGTTTGAAAACATTAGAAAAACAATGAAATTATTGAAAATCGATATGAAATCAATCAAAACTTTTTGATTTTAACTTGTTTCAGAAGTTTTGACAGAGTTTTATTTAAGATTTTATGTTTTACACAACTTTTCATTACATAGCGATATACATGCAAAATCTAGCTTTTTTCACTCCTTTTTAACGCTAGTTTGTAAATATCAATAACTGTTTGAAAACATTAGAAAAACAATGAAATTATTGAAAATCGATGTGAAATCAATCAAAACTTATTGATTTTAACTAGTTTCAGAAGTTTTCACAAAGTTATATTTAAGATTTTATGTTTTACACAGCTTTTAATTACATAGCGATTTACATGCAAAATCTAGCTTTTTTCACTACTTTTTCAACGCTAGTTTGTAAATATCAATAACTGTTTGAAAACATTAGAAAAACAATGAAATTATTGAAAATCGATATGAAATCAATCAAAACTTATTGATTTTAACTAGTTTCAGAAGTTTTCACAAAGTTTTATTTAAGATTTTATGTTTTACACAACTTTTGATTACATAGCGATTTACATGCAAAATCTAGCTTTTTTCACTACTTTTTCAACGCTAGTTTGTAAATATCAATAACTGTTTGAAAACATTAGAAAAACAATGAAATTATTGAAAATCGATATGAAATCAATCAAAACTTTTTGATTTTAACTTGTTTCAGAAGTTTTGACAGAGTTTTATTTAAGATTTTATGTTTTACACAACTTTTCATTACATAGCGATATACATTCAAAATCTAGCTTTTTTCACTCCTTTTTAACGCTAGTTTGTAAATATCAATAACTGTTTGAAAACATTAGAAAAACAATGAAATTATTGATAATCGATGTGAAATCAATCAAAACTTATTGATTTTAACTAGTTTCAGAAGTTTTCACAAAGTTTTATTTAAGATTTTATGTTTTACACAACTTTTAATTACATAGCGATTTACAGGCAAAATCTAGCTGTTTTGACTACTTTTTAACGCTAGTTTGTAAATATCAATAACTGTTTGAAAACATTAGAAAAACAATGAAATTATTGAAAATCGATGTGAAATCAATCAAAACTTATTGATTTAAACTAGTTTCAGAAGTTTTCACAAAGTTATATTTAAGATTTTATGTTTTACACAGCTTTTAATTACATAGCGATTTACATGCAAAATCTAGCTTTTTTCACTACTTTTTCAACGCTAGTTTGTAAATATCAATAACTGTTTGAAAACATTAGAAAAACAATGAAATTATTGAAAATCGATATGAAATCAATCAAAACTTATTGATTTTAACTAGTTTCAGAAGTTTTGACAAAGTTATATTTAAGATTTTATGTTTTACACAACTTTTAATTACATAGCGATTTACATGCAAAATGTAGCTGTTTTGACTACTTTTTATCGCTAGTTTGTAAATATAAATAACTGTTTGAAAACATTAGAAAAACAATGAAATTATTGAAAATCGATGTGAAATCAGTCAAAACTTATTGATTTTAACTAGTTTCAGAAGTTTTGACAAAGTTATATTTAAGATTTTATGTTTTACACAACTTTTAATTACATAGCGATTTACATGCAAAATCTAGCTTTTTTCACTACTTTTTAACGCTAGTGTGTAAATATAAATAACTGTTTGAAAACATTAGAAAAACAATGAAATTATTGAAAATCGATGTGAAATCAATCAAAACTTATTGATTTTAACTAGTTTCAGAAGTTTTCACAAAGTTTTATTTAAGATTTTATGTTTTACACAACTTTTAATTACATTGCGATTTACATGCAAAATCTAGCTTTTTTCACTACTTTTTCAACGCTAGTTTGTAAATATCAATAACTGTTTGAAAACATTAGAAAAACAATGAAATTATTGAAAATCGATGTGAAATCAATCAAAACTTATTGATTTTAACTAGTTTCAGAAGTTTTCACAAAGTTTTATTTAAGATTTTATGTTTTACACAACTTTTAATTACATAGCGATTTACATGCAAAATCTAGCTGTTTTGACTACTTTTTAACGCTAGTTTTTAAATATCAATAACTGTTTGAAAACATTAGAAAAACAAAGAAATTATTGAAAATCGATATGAAATCAATCAAAACTTATTGATTTTAACTTGTTTCAGAAGTTTTGACAAAGTTTTATTTAAGATTTTATGTTTTACACAACTTTTAATTACATAGCGATTTACATGCAAAATCTAGCTTTTTTCACTACTTTTTCAACGCTAGTTTGTAAATATCAATAACTGTTTGAAAACATTAGAAAAACAATGAAATTATTGAAAATCGATATGAAATCAATCAAAACTTATTGATTTTAACTAGTTTCAGAAGTTTTGACAAAGTTTTATTTAAGATTTTATGTTTTACACAACTTTTAATTACATAGCGATTTACAAGCAAATCTACCTGTTTTGACTACTTTTTAACGCTAGTTTGTAATTATAAATAACTGTTTGAAAACATTAGAAAAACAATGAAATTATTGAAAATCGATATGAAATCAATCAAAACTTATTGATTTTAGCTAGTTTCAGAAGTTTTGACAAAGTTTTATTTAAGATTTTATGTTTTACACAACTTTTAATTACATAGCGATTTACATGCAAAATCTAGCTGTTTTGACTACTTTTTAACGCTAGTTTGCCATTTGATTTCCACATATTCAATAGAAAAATAAAAAAATCCGCTATAATTCTATTTGATTTCAACATTTTCAGCTGTAAAATAACAATATCTTCTACAATTCTATTTGATTTCAACAAAAAAATAACAAAATCTTCTATAATTCTCTTTGATTTCAACTTTTTCAGCTGAAAAATAAAATCTGCAATAATTCTATTTGATTTCAAAATTTTCAATAGAAAAATAAAAAAATCTGCTATAATTCGTTTTGATTTCAACATTTTCAATAGAAAAATAATGAAATCGGCGATAATTCTATTTCATTTAACATTTTCAATAGAAAAATAACAAAATCTGCTATAATTCTATTTGATTTCAACATTTTCAATAGAAAATTAACAAAATCTACTATAATTCTATTTGGTTTCAAAATTTCAATACAAAAATAACAAAATCTGCGATTATTCTATTTTATTACAAGATTTTCAATAGAAAAATAACAAAATCTGATATAATTCTATTTGATTTCAAAATTTTCAAAAGAAAAATAACAAAATCTGCTATAATTCTAATTGATTTCATCATTATCGGCTGAAAAATAGCAAAATCTGCTATAATTCCATTTGATTTCAACATTTGCAATAGAAAATTAACAAAATACTCTATAATTCTATTTGATTTCAACATTTTCAGCTGAAAATTAACAAATTCTGCTATAATTATATTTGATTTCAAGATTTTCAATGGAAAAATACCAAAATTTGCTATAATTCTATTTGATTTCAACATTTTCAGCTGAAAAATAACAAAATCTGCTATAATTCTATTCGATTTAAACATTTTAAATTGAAATATAACAAAATCTACAATAATTCTCTTTGATTTCACAATTTTCGACAGAATAATAACAAAATCTCCTATAATTCTATTTGATTTCAACATTTTCAGCTGTAAAATAACAAAATCTCATATAATTCTATTTGATTTCAACATTTTCAATAAAAAAATGACAAAAACTTCTATAATTCTCTTTGTTTCAACTTTTTCAGCTGAAAAATAACAAAATCTGCAATAATTCTATTTGATTTCAAAATTTTCAATTGAAAAATACGAAATTCTGCAATAATTGCATTTGATTTCAAAATTTTCAATTGAAAAACTAAATCTTCTAGAATTCCATATGTTTTGAAAATTTTAAATGAAAAATAAAAAAATCTGCTATAATTCCATTTGATTTCAACATTTTCAATAGAGAAACAACAAAATATCGTATAATTCTATTTGATTTCAGCATTTTCTATAGAAAAATAACAAAATCTCCAATTATTCTATCTGATTTAAACATTTTCAATAGAAATAAAACAAAATATGCTATAATTCTATTTGATTTCAACATTTTCCATAGAAAAATAATAAAATTTGCTATAATTATATTCTATTTCAACATTTTCAATAGAAAAATAACAAAATATTCCATAATTCTATTTGATTTCATCATTTTAAGTGAAAAATTACAAAATCTGCTATAATACTCTTTGATTTCAACATTTTCAATAGAAAAATAACAAAATCTGCTATAATTCTATTTGATTTCCACATTTTCAATCGAAAAATAACAAACACTGCTATAATTCTATTTCAATTCAACATTTTCAATTGAAATATAACAAAATCTGCTATAATTCTATTTGATTTCAACATTTTCAATAGAAAAATAACAAAATCTCCTATAATTATATTTGATTTGAACATTTTATATAGAAAAATACAAAATGTGCTATAATTCTATTTGATTTCAACATTTTCAATAGAAAAATAACAAAATCTGCTGTAATTCTATTTGATTTCAACATTTTCAATAGAAAAATAACAAAATCTGCAATAATTCTACTTAATTTCAACATTTTCAATTGAAAAATACGAAATTCTGGAATAATTGCATTTGATTTCAAAATTTTCAATTAAAAAACTAAATCTTCTAGAATTCCATGTTTTGAACATTTCAATTGAAAAATAACAAGATCTGCTATAATTCTATTCGATTTCAACATTTTCAACAGAAAAATAACAAAATCTGCTATAATTCTATATGATTTCAACATTTTCTATAGAAAAATAACAAAATCTTCTATAATTCTATTTGATTTCAACATTTTCAATAAAGAAATAATAAAATCTGTTTAATTATACTTAATTTCAACATTTTTAATTGAAAAATAGGAAAGTCTGCAATAACTGCATTTGATTTTAAAATTTTAAATTGAAAAACAAAATCTGTTTGGATTCCATATGTTTTGAACATTTCAAATTGAAAAATAATATCTGATATATTTCTAATTGATATCAACATTTTCTATTCAAAATTGAAAGTCTGGTATAATTCCGTTTCATTTCATCATTTTCTTATGAAAAATAACAAAATCTGCTATAATTCTATTTGATTTCAACATTTTCATAAGAATAATAGCAAAATGTGCTATAATTCTCTTTGATTTCACAATTTTCGACAGAATAATAACAAAATCTCATATAATTCTATTTGATTTCAACATTTTAAGCTGTAAAATAACAAAATCTTCTATAATTCTATTTGATTTCAACATTTTCAATAAAAAAATAACAAAATCTTCTATAATTCTCTTTGGTTTCAAAATTTTCAATTGAAAAATACGAAATTCTGCAATAATTGCATTTGATTTCAAAATTTTCAATTGAAAAACTAAATCTTCTAGAATTCCATATGTTTTGAAAATTTTAAATGAAAAATAAAAAAATCTGCTATAATTCCATTCAATTTCAACATTTTCAATAGAAAAACAACAAAATCTGCTATAATTCTATTTGATTTCAAATTTTTTAATCGAAAAATAAGAAAATCTCGTATAATTCTATTTGATTTCAGTATTTTCTATAGAAAAATAACAAAATCTCCAATTATTCTGTCTGATTTAAACATTTTCAATAGAAATAAAACAAAATATGCTATAATTCTATATGATTTCAACATTTTCCATAGAAAAATAACAAACACTGCTATAATTCTATTTCAATTCAACATTTTGAATTGAAATATAAGAAAATCTGTTATAATTCTATTTGATTTCAACATTTTCAATAGAAAATAACAAAATCTCCTATAATTATATTTGATTTGAACATTTTATATAGAAAATACAAAATGTGCTATAATTCTATTTGATTTCAACATTTTCAATAGAAAAATAATAAAATCTGCTGTAATTCTATTTGATTTCATCATTTTCAATAGAAAAATAACAAAATCTACACTAATTCTACTTAATTTCAAAATTTTCAATTGAAAAATACGAAATTCTGCAATAATTGCATTTGATTTCAAAATTTTCAATTAAAAAACTAAATCTTCTAGAATTCCATGTTTTGAACATTTTTAATTGAAAAATAACAAAATCTGCTATAATTCTATTCGATTTCAACATTTTCAACAGAAAAATAACAAAATCTGCTATAATTCTATTTGATTTCAACATTTTCAATAAAGAAATAACAAAATCTGCTATAATTCTAATTGTTTTCAACATTTTCAGCAGAAAAATGACAAAATCTGCTATAATTCTATTTGATTTCAACATTTTCAATAGAAAAATAACAAAATATGCTATAATTCTATTTGATTTCAACATTTTCAATAGAAAAATAACATAATCTACTATAATTCCATTTGATTCCAACATTTTCAATACAAAAATAACAAAAGCTGCTATACTTCTATTTGATTTCAACATATTCAAAAGAAAAATGACGAAATCTGCTATAATTCCATTTGATTTAAACATTTTCCATAGAAAAATAATAAAATTTGCTATAATTATATTCTATTTCAACATTTTCAATAGAAAAATAACAAAATATTCCATAATTCTATTTGATTTCATCATTTTAAGTGAAAAATTACAAAATCTGCTATAATACTCTTTGATTTCAACATTTTCAATAGAAAAATAACAAAATCTGCTATAATTCTATTTGATTTCCACATTTTCAATCGAAAAATAACAAACACTGCTATAATTCTATTTCAATTCAACAGTTTCAATTGAAATATAACAAAATCTTCTATAATTCTATTTGATTTCAACATTTTCAATAGAAAAATAACAATATCTCCTATAATTATATTTGATTTGAACATTTTATATAGAAAAATACAAAATGTGCTATAATTCTATTTGATTTCAACATTTTCATAGGAATAATAGCAAAATGTGCTATAATATTATTTGATTTCAACATTTTCAATAGAAAAATACCAAAATCTGCTATAATTCTATTTGATTTCAACATGTTAAATAGAAAAATAACAAAATCTGCTATAATTCTATTTGATTTCAACATTTTATATAGAAAAATAACAAAATCTGCTATAATTCTATTTGATTTCAATATTTTCAGCTGAAATATAATAAAATCAGCAATAATTCTATTTGAGTTCAAAATTTTCATAAGAATAATAGTAAAAATCTGCTATAATACTATTTGATTTCAAAATTTACAATAGAAAAATAACAAAATCTCCAAGAATTCTATTTGATTTCAACATTTTCAGCTGAAAAATAACAAAATCTGCTTTTATTCTATTTGATTTCAAGATTTTCTATAGAAAAATAACAAAATCTGCTATAATTCTCTATGATTTCAACATTGTCAATAGGAATATAAAAAAATCTGCAATAATTCAACTTAATTTCAACATATTCAATTGAAAAATAATGACATCTGCTATAATTCCATTTATTTCAAGATTTTCAATAGAAAAATAACAAAATCTACTATAATTCTATTTGATATCAATCTTTTCAATAGAAAGATAGCAAAATCTGCTATAATTCTATTTGATTTAATCATTTTAAACTGAAAAATAACTAAATCTGCTATAATTCCATTTAATTTCAACATTTTCAATAGAAAATAATAAAATCTACTTTAATTCTTTTTGATTTCAACATTTTCAATAAAAAAATAACAAAATCTGCTATAATTCTAATTGTTTTCAACATTTTCAGCAGAAAAATGACAAAATCTGCTATAATTCTATTTGATTCCAACATTTTCAATACAAAAATAACAAAAGCTGCTATACTTCTATTTGATTTCAACATTTTCAAAAGAAAATGATGAAATCTGCTATAATTTTATTTGATTTGCGTACCAAATTTTAAATTAAAGAACAAAATCTGCTAGAATTCCATATGTTTTGAACCTTTTAAATTGAAAAATAACGGAATCTGATATATTTCTAATATATATCAACATTTTCTATTCAAAATTGAAAATCTTGTATAATTCCGTTTGATTTAATCATTTTCAGCTGAAAAATAACAAAATCTGCTATAATTCTATTTGATTTCAACATTTTCAATACAAAAATATCAAAATCTGTAATGATTCTATTTGATTTTGACATTTTCATAAGAAAAATAACAAAATCTGATATAATTCTATTTGATTTCAACATTTTCGATAGATAAATAAAAAAATCTGATATAATTCCAATTGATTTCAACTTTTTCAGCTGAAAAATAACAAAATCTGCTATAATTCTATTTGATTTCAACATTTTCAATAGAAAAATTTAAAAATCTGCTATAATTCCATTTGATTTCAACATTTTCAATAGAAAAATAACAAAATCTGCGATAATTCTACTTAATTTCAACATTTTCAATTGAAACATAGGAAAGTCTGCAAGAACTGCATTTGATTACAAAATTATAAATTAAAAAACAAAATCTTTTAGTATTCCATATCTTTTGAACATTTCAAACTGAAAAATAATGTAATCTGATATATTTCTAATTTATATCAACATTTTCTATTCAAAATTGAAAGTCTGGTATAATTCCGTTTGATTTCATCATTTTTAGCAAAAAAATAACAAAATCTGCTATAATTCTATTTGATTTCAACATATTCTACAGAAAAATACCAACATCTGCTACAATTCTATTTGATTTCAACATTTTCTATAGAAAAATAACAAAATGTGCAATAATTCTATTTGTTTTCAATATTTTCAGCAGATAAATAACAAAATCTGCTGTAATTCTGTTCGATTTCAACATTTTCAATAGAAAAATAATAAAATGTGCTAAAACTCTCTTTGATTTTAACATTTTCAATAGAAAAATAACAAAATCTGTCATAAGCCCATTTGATTTCCTCCTTTTCAATAGAAAAATAAAAAAACTGCTATAATTCTATTTGATTTCAACATTTTCATTAAAAAAATAACAAAATCTGCTATAATTCTACTTAATTTCAACATTTTCAATAGAACGAAAGGAAAGTCTGCAATAACTGCATTTGATTTCCAAGTTTTAAATTAAAAAAACAAAATCTGGTAGAATTCCATATGTTTTGATCATTTTAAATAGAAAAATAACGGAATGTGATATATTTTAACATATATCAACATTTTCTATGCAAAATTGAAAATCTGGTATAATTCCGTTTGATTTAATCATTTTTAGCTGAAAAATAACAAAACCTGCTACAATTCTATTTGATTTCAACATTTTCAATAGAAAAATAACAAAATGTGCTAAAATTTTCTTTGATTTCAACATTTTCAATAGAAAAATGACAAAATCTGCTATAATTCTATTTGATTTCAACATTTGCAATAGAAAAATAACAAACTCTGCTATTATTCTTATTGATTTCATAATTATCAGCTGAAAAATAGCAAAATCTGCTATAATTCTATTCGAATTCAACATTTATGCTGAAAATTAACAAAATCTGCTATAATTCTATTTGTTTTCAACATTTTCAAATGAAAAATAACAAAATCTGCTATAATTCTATTTGATTTCAACATTATCAATAGAAATATAATAAAATCAGCTATTATTCTATTTGATTACAGATTTTCAGTAGAAATATAACAAAAACTGCTATAATTCTATTTTATTTCAACATTTTCAATAGAAAAATAACAAAATCTGCTATAATTCTCTTTGATTTCGACATTTTCAATACAAGTATAACAAAATCGGTTATAATTCTTTTTGATTTCAATATTTTCAATAGAGAAAAAACAACATCAGTTATAATTCTATTTAATTTCAACATTTTCAATTGAAAAATAACAAAATCTGCTGCAATTCTATTTGATTTCAACATTTTCAATAGAAAAATAAAATCTCCTATAATTTTATTTGATTTCGACATTTTCAGCTGAAAAATAACAAAATCAGCTATAATTCTATTTGATTTCAATATTTTCAATAGAAAAAAAACAAATCTGCTATAATTCTATTTGATTTTAACATTTTCAATAGAAAAATAACAAAATCTGCTATAATTCTATTTGATTTCAATATTTTCAATGGAAAAATAACAAAATCTGCTATAAGTCTAATTGATTTCATCATTATCGGCTGAAAAATAGCAAAATCTGCTATAATTCTAATTGATTTCAACATTTGCAATAGAAAATTAACAAAATACTCTATAATTCTATTTGATTTCAACATTTTCAGCTGAAAATTAACAAAATCTGCAATAATTATATTTGATTTCAAGATTTTCAATGGAAAAATACCAAAATTTGCTATAATTCTATTTGATTTCAACATTTTCAATAGAAATATAAGAAAATCGGCTATAAATATATTTGATTTCACCATTTTCAGTAGAAACATAACAAAAACTGCTATAATTCTATTTCATTTCAACTTTTTATATAGAAAAATAACAAAATCAGGTAAAATTCTATTTGATATGAACATTTTCAATAGAAAAATAACAAAACCTGTAATAATTCTACTTGATTTCAACATTTTCTATAGAAGAATAACAAAATCTGGTATAATTCTATTTCATTTCAACCTTTTCCATAGAAAAATAACAAAATCGGCTATAATTCTATTTCATTTCAACATTTTCAATAGAAAAATAACAAAATCTGCTATAATTCTATTTGATTTCAACTATTTCAGGTGAAAAATAACAAAATCTACTATAATTCTATTTGATTTAACATTTTCAATAGAAAAATAAAAAAATCTGCTATAATTCTATTTGATTTCAACATTTTCAATAGAAAAATAACAAAATCTACTATAATTCTATTTGATATCAACATTTTCAATAGAAAAAAAAAAAATCTGGTATAATTCTATTTCATTTCAACATTTTCAATAAAAAAATAAGCAATTCTGCTATAATTCTACTTAATTTCAACATTTTCAATAGAAAGATTTGAAAGTCTGCAAAAACTAAATTTGATTACAAAATTATAAATTAAAATACAAAATCTGTAAGAATTCGATATGTTTTGAAAATTTCAAACTGAAAAATAATGTAATCTGTTATATTTCTAATGTATATCAACATTTTCTATTCAAAATTGAAAGTCTGGTATAATTCCGTTTGATTTCATCATTTTAGCAAAAAAATAACAAAATCTGCAATAATTCTATTTGATTTCAATATATTCTACAGAAAACTAACAAAATCTGCTATAATTCTATTTTGTTTCAACATTTTCAATAGATAAATAACAAAATCAGTTATAATTCTATTTGATTTCAACATTTTCAATAAAAAAATAACAAAATCATTTATAATTCTACTTAATTTCAACATTTTCAATAGAAAGAAAGGAAAGTCTGCAATAACCACATTTGATTTACAAATTTTATATTAAAAAACAAAATCTGTTAGAATTCCATATGTTTTGAACATTTTAAATAGAAAAAAAATGGAATGTGATATATTTTAATATATATCAACATTTTCTATGCAAAATTGAAAATCTGGTATAATTCCGTTTGATTTAATGATTTTAGCTGAAAAATAACAAAACCTGCTATAATTCTATTTGATTTCAACATTTTCAATAGAAAAATAACAAAATGTGCTAAAATTCTCCTTGATTTCAAAATTTTCAATAGAAAAATGACAAAATCTGCAATAATCCATTTGATTTCAAGATTTTCAATAGAAAAATAACAAAATCTGCTATAATTCTAATTGATTTCATCATTATCAGCTGAAAAATAGCAAAACCTGCTATAATTCTATTAGATTTCAACATTTATACTGAAAATTAACAAAATCTGCTATAATTCTATTTGATTTTAACATTTTCAATAGAAAAATAACAAAATATGGTATAATTCTATTTGATTTCAACATTTTCAATAGAAAGATAACAAAATCTGCAATAATTCTATTAGATTTCAAAATTTCTAAAGAAAAATAACAAAATCTGCTATAATTCTATTTGATTTCAACATTTTCAATAGAAAAAAATCAACATCATTCATAATTCTATTTGATTTCAACATTTTCAATAGAAAAAAAACAAAATCTGGAACAATTCCATTAGATTTCAACATTTTCAATAGAAAAATATCAAAATCTGCTATAATTTTATTTCATTTCAACATTTTCAATAGAAAAATAAAAAAATCTGCTATAATTCTAATTGATTTCATCATTATCAGATGAAAAATAGCAAAATCTGCTATAATTCCATTTCATTTCAACATTTGCAAAAGAAAATTAACAAAATCCTCTATAATTCTATTTGATTTCAAGATTTTCAATGGAAAAATACCAAAAAAGCGGATATAATTCTATTTGATTTCACCATTTTCAGTAGAAATATATCAAAAACTCCTATAATTCGATTTGATTTCAACCTTTTCAATAGAAAAATAACAAAATGTGCTAAAATTCTCATTGATTTCAACATTTTCAATTGAAAAATAACGAAATCTGCTATAATTCTATTTGATTTCAAGATTTTCAGCTAAAAATTAACAAAATTTGCTATAATTCTATATGATTGCAACATTTTTAATAGAAATATAAGAAAATCAGCTATAATTCTATTTGATTTCACCATTTGAAGTGGAAATATAATAAAAACTGCTATAATTCTATATGATTTCAACATTTTCAATAGAAAATAACAAAATCTGCTATAATTCTATTTGATTTGAACATTTTTAACTGAAAAATAACAAAATCTGCTATAATTCTATTTGATTTCAACATTTTAAATAGAAAATAACAAAATCAGCTATAATTCTATTTGTTTCAACATTTTCTATAGAAAAATAACAAAATCTGTTAAAATTCTATTTGATTTCAACATTTTCAATAGAAAAATAACAAAAGCTGCTATAATTCTATTAGATTTCAACATTTTCAATAGAAAAATAAGAAAACCTGTAATAATTCTATTTGATTTCAACATTTTCTATAGAACAATAACAAAATCTTGTATAATTCTATTTCATTTCAACCTTTTCAAAAGAAAAATAACATAATCGGCCATTATTCTATTTGATTTCAACATTTTCAATAGAAAAATAACAACATCTGCTATAATTCTATTTGATTTCAACATTTTCAGCTGAAAATTAACAAAATCTGCTATAATTCTATTTGATTTCAAGATTTTCCATAGAAAAATAACAAAATCTGCTATAATTCTATTTGATTTCAACATTTTCAATAGAAATATGAGCAAATCGGCTATAAATCTATTTGATTTCACCATTTTCAGTAGAAACATAACACAAACTGCTATAATTCTAATTGATTTCAACATTTTCAATAGAAAAATAACAAAATCTGCTATAATTCTCTTTGATTTCAACTTTTTGAATAGAAAAATAACAAAATCTACTATAATTCTATTTGATTTCAATATTTTCAGCTGAAAATTAAAAAAATCTGCTATATTTCTATTTGATTTCAACATTTTCAAAAGAAAAATAACAAGATCTGCTATAATTCTATTTTATTTCAACATTTTTCTATAGAAAAATAACAAAATCTGTTATAATTCTATTTGATTTCAACATTTTCAATAAAAAAATAACAAAATCACCTATAATTCTACTTAATTTCAACATTTTCAATAGAAAAAGGAAAGTCTGCAATAACTGCATTTGATTTCCAAATTATAAATTAAAAAACCAAATCTGCTAAAATTCCATATGTTTGGAATGTTTTAAATAGAAAAATAACGGAATGTGATATATTTCTAATATATATCAACATTTTCTATTCAAAATTTAAAATCTGGTATAATTCCGTTTGAATTAATCATTTTTAGCTCAAAAATAACAAAATCTGCTATAATTCTATTTGATTGCAACATTTTCAGCTGAAAATTATGAAAATCTGCTATAATTCCATTTGATTTCAACATTTTCAATAGAAAAATAACAAAATCTGCTATAATTCTATTTGATTTCAACATTTTCAATAGAAAAATCCCAAAATCTGCAATAATTGTATTTGATTTCAACATTTTCAGCAGAAAATTAAAAAATCTGCTATAATTCTATTTGATTTCAACATTTTCAATAGAAAAATAACAAAATCTGATATAATTCTATTTGATTTCAACATTTTCAATAGAAAAATAACAAAATGATATAATTCTATTTGATTTCAACATTTTCAATAGAAATATAACAAAATCTGCTATAATTCTATTTGATTTCAACATTTTCAATAGAAAAATAACAAAATCTGCTGTAATTCTATTTGATTTCCACATTTTCAATAGAAAAATAACAAAATCTGCTATAATTCTTTTTGATTTCAACATTTTCAGCTGCAAATTAAAAAAATCTGCTATATTTCTATTTGATTTCAACATTTTCAATAGAAAAATAACAAAATCTGCTATAATTCTATTTGATTTCAAAATTTTCTGTAGAAAAATAACAAAATCTGCTATAATTCTATTTGATTTCAACATTTTCAGCTGAAAATTAAAAAAATCTGCTATAATTCTATTTGATTTCAACATTTTCAGCTGAAAATTAACAAAATCTGCTATAATTCAATTTGCTTTCAACATTTTCAATAGAAATATAACAAAATCTGCTCTAATTATATTTGATTTCAGCATTTTTAAATAATAAAATGTGCTAAAATTCTCTTTGATTTTAATATTTTCAATAGAAGAATAACAAAATCTGCTATAATTCTATTTTATTTGAACAATTTCTATAGAAAAATAACAAAATCTGCTATAATTCTATTTGATTTCAACATTTTCAATAAAAAAAAAACTAAATCTGCTATAATTCTACTTAATTTCAACATTTTCAATAGAAAAAACGGAAAGTCTGCAATAACTGCATTTGATTTCCAAATTTTAAATTAAAAAACAAATCTGCTAGAATTCCATATGTTTTGAACATTTTAAATAGAAAAATAACGGAATGTGATATATTTCTAATAAATATCAACATTTTATATTCAAAATTTAAAATCTGGTATAATTCCATTTGATTTCATCATTTTTAACAGAAAAATAATAAAATCTGCTATGATTCCATTTGATTTCAACATTTTCAATACAAAAATAACAAAATCTGCTATTATTCTATTTGATGTCAACATTTTCAATAGAAAAATAACAAAATCGGCTATAATACTATTTGATTTCAACATTTTCAATAGAAATATTAGAAAAATCGGCTATAATTCTATTTGATTTCAATATTTACTGTAGAAATATAACAAATACTGCAATAATTCTATTTGATTTCGGCATTTCCAATAGAAAAATAACAAAATCGGCTATAATTCTATTTGATTTCTATAATTTAAACTGAAAAATAACAACATCTGCTATAATTCTATTTGATTTCAACATTTTCAATAGAAAAATAACAAAATGTGCAAAAATTCTCTTTGATTTCAACATTTTCAATAGAAAAATAACAAAGTCTGCTATAATTCTAATTGATTTCAATATTATCAGCTGAAAAATAGCGAAATCTGCTTTAATTCCATTTGATTTCAACATTTGCAATAGAAAATAAACAAAATCTGCTATAATTCTATTTGATTTCAACATTTTCAGCAGAAAATTAAAAAAATCTCCTATAATTCTATTTGATTTCAACATTTTCAATAGAAAAATAACAAAATCTTCTATAATTCTAACTTATTTCAACATTTTCAATAGAAAAATTACGAAATATACTATAATTCTATTTCATTTCAACATTTTCAAAAGAAAAATAACAAAACCTGTAATAATTCTATTTGATTTAAACATTTCCTATAGAACAATACCAAAATCTGGTATAATCCTATTTGATTTCAACATTTTCAATAGAAAAATAACAAAATCTGCTGTAATTCAATTTGATTTCCACATTTTCAATAGAAAAATAACAAAATCTGCTATAATTCTTTTTGATTTCAACATTTTCTGCTGCAAATTAAAAAAATCTGCTATATTTCTATTTGATTTCAACATTTTCAATAGAAAAATAACAAAATCTGCTATAATTCTATTTGATTTCAACATTTTCTGTAGAAAAATAACAAAATCTGCTATAATTCTATTTGATTTCAACATTTTCAGCTGAAAATTAAAAAAATCTGCTATAATTCTATTTGATTTCAACATTTTCAGCTGAAAATTAACAAAATCTGCTATAATTCCATTTGCTTTCAACATTTTCAATAGAAATATAACAAAATCTGCTCTAATTATATTTGATTTCAGCATTTTTAATAGAAAAATAACATGTGCTATAATTCTATTTGATTTCAACATTTTCCAAAGAAAAATCGCAAAATCTGCTATATTTCTATTTGATTTTAACATTTTCAATAGAAAAAATAAATGTGCTATAATTGTATTTGATTTCAACATATTTAGCAGAAAAATAACAAAATCTGCTATAATTCCATTCGATTTCAACATTTTCAATAGAAAAATAATAAAATGTGCTAAAATTCTCTTTGATTTTATTATTTTCAATAGAAGAATAACAAAATCTGCTATAATTCTATTTTATTTGAACATTTTCTATAGAAAAATAACAAAATCTGTTATCATTCTATTTGATTTCAACATTTTCAATAGAAAAAACGGAAAGTCTGCAATAACTGCATTTGATTTCCAAATTTTAAATTAAAATACAAATCTGCTAGAATTCCATATGTTTTGAACATTTTAAATAGAAAAATAACGGAATGTGATATATTTCTAATAAATATCAACATTTTCTATTCAAAATTTAAAATCTGGTATAATTCCATTTGATTTCATCATTTTTAACAGAAAAATAATAAAATCTGCTATGATTCCATTTGATTTCAACATTTTCAATACAAAAATAACAAAATCTGCTATTATTCTATTTGATGTCAACATTTTCAATAGAAAAATACAAAATCTGCTACAATTCTATTTTATTTCAACATTTTCAATAGAAAAATAACAAAAGCAGATATGATTCTTTTTGATTTCAACATTTGCAATAGAAAATAACAAAAGTGCTATAATTCTCTTTGATTTCAACATTTTCAATAGAAAAATAACAAAATCTGCTATAATTCTAATTGATTTCAATATTATCAGCTGAAAAATAGCAAAATCTGCTATAATTCCATTCGATTTCAATATCTGCAATAGAAAAATAACAAAATCTGCTATAATTCTAATTGTTTTTATCATTTTAAGCTGAAAAATAGCAAAATCTGCTATAATACTATTATATTTCAATATTTTCAATAGAAAATTAACAAAATTGCCTATCATTCTATTTGATTTCAACATTTTCAGCTGAAAATTAACAAAATCTGCTATAATTCTGTTTGATTTCAAGATTTTCAATAGAAAAATAACAAAATCTGCTATAATTCTATTTGATTTGAACATTTTCAATAGAAAAATGAGAAAATTTACAATAATTCAATTTCATTTCGATATTTTCAGCTGAAAAATAACAAAATCTACTATAATTCTATTATTTCGACATTTTCTGTAGAAAAATAACAAAATCTGCTATAATTCCATTAGATTTCAAGATTTTCAATAGAAAAATAACATAATCTGATATAATTCTATTTGATTTAAACATTTTCAATAGAAAATTGACAAAATCTGCTATAATTCCATTTGATTTCAACATTTTCAGCTGAAAAATAACAAAATCTACTATAATTCTATTTTATTTCAACCTTTTCAATAAAAAAAATAACAAAATCTACAATAATTCTATTACATTTCAACATTTTCAGCTGAAAAATCACAAAATCTGCTATAATTCTATTTGATTTCGACATTTACAGCAGAAAAAGAACAAAATCTGCTATAATTCTATTTGATTTCAATATTTTCAACTGAAAATGAACAAAATCTGCTATAATTCCATTTGATTTCAAGATTTTCAATAGAAAAATAACAAAATCTGTTATAATTCAATTTGATTTCAACATTTTCAATAAAAAAATAACAAAATCACCTATAATTCTACTTTATTTCAACATTTTCAATAGAAAAAGGAAAGTCTGCAATAACTGCATTTGATTTCCAAATTATAAATTAAAAAACCAAATCTGCTAAAATTCCATATGTTTGGAACGTTTTAAATAGAAAAATAACGGAATGTGATATATTTCTAATATATATCAACATTTTCTATTCAAAATTTAAAATCTGGTATAATTCCATTTGAATTAATCATTTTTAGCTCAAAAATAACAAAATCTGCTATAATTCTATTTGATTGCAACATTTTCAGCTGAAAATTATAAAAATCTGCTATAATTCCATTTGATTTCAACATTTTCAATAGAAAAATAACAAAATCTGCTATAATTCTATTTGATTTCAACATTTTCAATAGAAAAATCCCAAAATCTGCAATAATTGTATTTGATTTCAACATTTTCAGCAGAAAATTAAAAAATCTGCTATAATTCTATTTGATTTCAACATTTTTAATAGAAAAATAACAAAATCTGATATAATTCTATTTGATTTCAACATTTTCAATAGAAAAATAACAAAATGATATAATTCTATTTGATTTCAACATTTTCAATAGAAATATAACAAAATCTACTATAATTCTATTTGATTTCAACATTTTCAATAGAAAAATAACAAAATCTGCTGTAATTCTATTTGATTTCCACATTTTCAATAGAAAAATAACAAAATCTGCTATAATTCTTTTTGATTTCAACATTTTCAGCTGCAAATTAAAAAAATCTGCTATATTTCTATTTGATTTCAACATTTTCAATAGAAAAATAACAAAATCTGCTATAATTCTATTTGATTTCAACATTTTCTCTAGAAAAATAACAAAGTCTGCTATAATTCTATTTGATTTCAACATTTTCAGCTGAAAATTAAAAAAATCTGCTATAATTGTATTTGATTTCAACATTTTCAGCTGAAAATTAACAAAATCTGCTATAATTCCATTTGATTTCAACATTTTCAATAGAAAAATAACAAAATCTGCTATAATTCTATTTGATTTCAACATTTTAAAATAGAAAAATCCCAAAATCTGCAATAATTGTATTTGATTTCAACATTTTCAGCAGAAAATTAAAAAATCTGCTATAATTCTATTTGATTTCAACATTTTCAATAGAAAAATAACAAAATCTGATATAATTCTATTTGATTTCAACATTTTCAATAGAAAAAACGGAAAGTCTGCAATAACTGCATTTGATTTCCAAATTTTAAATTAAAAAACAAATCTGCTAGAATTCCATATGTTTTGAACATTTTAAATAGAAAAATAACGGAATGTGATATATTTCTAATAAATATCAACATTTTCTATTCAAAATTTAAAATCTGGTATAATTCCATTTGATTTCATCATTTTTAACAGAAAAATAATAAAATCTGCTATAATTCTATTAGATTTCAACATTTTCAATAGAAAAATAACAAAATCTGCTGTAATTCTATTTGATTTCCACATTTTCAATAGAAAAATAACAAAATCTGCTATAATTCTATTTGATTTCAAAATTTTCTGTAGAAAAATAACAAAATCTGCTATAATTCTATTTGATTTCAACATTTTCAGCTGAAAATTTAAAAAATCTGCTATAATTCTATTTGATTTCAACATTTTCAGCTGAAAATTAAAAAAATCTGCTATAATTCTATTTGATTTCAACATTTTCAGCTGAAAATTAACAAAATCTGCTATAATTCCATTTGCTTTCAACATTTTCAATAGAAATATAACAAAATCTGCTCTAATTATATTTGATTTCAGCATTTTTAATAGAAAAATAACGTGCTATAATTCTATTTGATTTCAACATTTTCCAAAGAAAAATCGCAAAATCTCCTATATTTCTATTTGATTTTAACATTTTCAATAGAAAAAAAAAATGTGCTATAATTGTATTTGATTTCAACATTTTTAGCAGAAAAATAACAAAATCTGCTATAATTCCCTTCGATTTCAACATTTTCAATAGAAAAATAATAAAATGTGCTAAAATTCTCATTGATTTTAATATTTTCAATAGAAGAATAACAAAATCTGCTATAATTCTATTTTATTTGAACATTTTCTATAGAAAAATAACAAAATCTGTTATAATTCTATTTGATTTCAACATTTTCAATAGAAAAAACGGAAAGTCTGCAATAACTGCATTTGATTTCCAAATTTTAAATTAAAATACAAATCTGCTAGAATTCCATATGTTTTGAACATTTTAAATAGAAAAATAACGGAATGTGATATATTTCTAATAAATATCAACATTTTCTATTCAAAATTTAAAATCTGGTATAATTCCATTTGATTTCATCATTTTTAACAGAAAAATAATAAAATCTGCTATGATTCCATTTGATTTCAACATTTTCAATACAAAAATAACAAAATCTGCTATTATTCTATTTGATGTCAACATTTTCAATAGAAAAATAACAAAATCGGCTATAATACTATTTGATTTCAACATTTGCAATAGAAAAATACAAAATCTGCTACAATTCTATTTTATTTCAACATTTTCAATAGAAAAATAACAAAAGCAGATATGATTCTTTTTGATTTCAACATTTGCAATAGAAAATAACAAAAGTGCTATAATTCTCTTTGATTTCAACATTTTCAATAGAAAATAACAAAATCTGCTATAATTCTAATTGATTTCAATATTATCAGCTGAAAAATAGCAAAATCTGCTATAATTCCATTCGATTTCAATATCTGCAATAGAAAAATAACAAAATCTGCTATAATTCTAATTGTTTTCATCATTTTAAGCTGAAAAATAGCAAAGTCTGCTATAATACTATTATATTTCAATATTTTCAATAGAAAATTAACAAAATTGCCTATCATTCTATTTGATTTCAACATTTTCAGCTGAAAATTAACAAAATCTGCTATAATTCTGTTTGATTTCAAGATTTTCAATAGAAAAATAACAAAATCTGCTATAATTCTATTTGATTTCAACATTTTCAATACAAAAATAACAAGATCTGCTACAATTCTATTTGATTTGAACATTTTCAATAGAAAAATGAGAAAATTTACAATAATTTAATTTCATTTCGATATTTTCAGCTGAAAAATAACAAAATCTACGATAATTCTATTATTTCGACATTTTCTGTAGAAAAATAACAAAATCTGCTATAATTCCATTAGATTTCAAGATTTTCAATAGAAAAATAACATAATCTGATATAATTCTATTTGATTTCAACATTTTCAATGGAAAAATGACAAAATCTGCTATAATTCCATTTGATTTCAACATTTTCAGCTGAAAAATAACAAAATCTACTGTAATTCTATTTTATTTCAACATTTTCAATAAAAAAAATAACAAAATCTACAATAATTCTATTACATTTCTACATTTTCAGCTGAAAAATAACAAAATCTGCTATAATTCTATTTGATTTCGACATTTACAGCAGAAAAAGAACAAAATCTGCTATAATTCTATTTGATTTCAATATTTTCAACTGAAAATGAACAAAATCTGCTATGATTCCATTTGATTTCAAGATTTTCAATAGAAAAATAACAAAATCTGCTATAATTCTATATGATTTCAACATTTTCAATAGAAAAATAACAAAATCTGCTATAATTCTATTTGATTTCAACATTTTCATCATTTTCAATAGAAAAATAACAAAGTCTTCTATAACTATTTGATTTCAACATTTTCAATAGAAAAATAACAAAATCTACTATAATTCTATTTTATTTCAACATTTTTAATAAAAAAAATAACAAAATCTGCTATAATTCTACTTAATTTCAACATTTTCAATAGAAAAATAAGAAAGTCTGCAATAACTTCATTTGGTTTCAAAATATTAAATTAAAAAACAAAATCTGCTATAATTCTATTTGTTTTGAACATTTTAATTTGAAAAATAACGGAATCTAATATATTTCTAATGTATATCAACATTGTCTATTCAAAAGTGAAAATCTGGTATAATTCTATTCTGCTATAATACTATTTCATTTCCACATTTTCAATAGAAAAATGACAAAATCTGCTATAATTCCATTTGATTTCAACATTTTCAACTGAAAAATAACAAAATCTGTCATAATTCCATTTGATTTCAACATTTTCTATAGAACAATTACAAAATCTGAAATAATTCTATTTGGTTTCAACATTCTCAATAGAAAAATAACAACATCTGCTATAATTCTATTTGATTTCAATATTTTCAATAGAAAAATAACAAAATTTGCTATAATTCTATTTCATTTCGATATTTTCAGCTGAAAAATAACAATATCTGCTATAATTCTATTTGATTTCAAAATTTTCAGCTGAAAAATAACAAAATCTACTATAATTCTATTTGATTTCGACATTTTCAGCAGAAAAATAACAAAATCTGCTATAATTCTATTTGATTTCAATATTTTCAATAGAAAATAACAAAATCTGCTATAATTCTATTTGATTTCAACATTTTCAATAGAAAAATATCAAAAGCTGCTATAATTCTATTTGATTTCAACATTTTCAATAGAAAAATAACAGGATCTGCTATAATTCTATTTGATTTCATCATTTTCAATATAACTATAACAAAATCGGCTATAATTGTTATTGATTTCAATATTTTCAATAGAAAAAAAAAATCTGCTATAATTCTATTTGATATTAACATTTTCAATAGAAAAATAACAAACTCTGCTATAATTTTGTTAGATTTTAACATTTTCTACAGAAAAATAACAAAATCTGCTATAATTCTAACTGATTTCATCATTATGAGCTGAAAAATAGCAAAATCTGCTATAATTCCATTTGATTTCAACATTTGCAATAGAAAATTACAAAATTTTCTATAATTCTATTTGATTTCAACATTTTCAATAGAAATATAAGAACATCGGATATAATTCCATTTAATTTCAGCATTTTCAAAAGAAAATAACAAAATCTTCTATAATTCTATTTGATTTCAACTTTTTCAGTTGAAAAATTACAATATCTACTTTAATTCTATTTGATTTAAACATTTCAAACTGAAAAATAACAAAACCTGCTATAATTCCATTTGATTTCAATATTTTCAATAGAAAAATAACAAAATGTGCTATAATTCTATTTGATTTCAGCTTTTGCGGCTGAAAAATAACTAAATCTGTTAAAAATTCTATTTCATTTCAACATTTTATATAGAAAAATGACAAAATCTGCTATAATTCTATGTGATTTCAACATTTTCAGTTGAAAAATACCAAAATCTGCTATAATTCAATATGATTTAAACATTTTAAATTAAAAATAACAAAATCTGCAATAATTCTCATTGATTTCAAAATTTTCAAAAGAAAATAACAAAATCTGCTATAATTCTTTTGATTTCAATATTTTCAATAGAAAAATAACAAAATCTGCTATAATTCTATTTGATTTCAACATTTTCAACTGAAAATAACAAAATCTGCTATAATTCTAATTTATTTCATCATTTTCAATAGAAAAATAACAATATCGGCTATAATTCTATTTGATTTAACATTTTCAATAGAAAAATAACAAAAGCAGATATGATTCTTTTTGATTTCAACATTTGCAATAGAAAATAACAAAAGTGCTATAATTCTCTTTGATTTCAACATTTTCAATAGAAAATAACAAAATCTGCTATAATTCTAATTGATTTCAATATTATCAGCTGAAAAATAGCAAAATCTGCTATAATTCCATTCGATTTCAATATCTGCAATAGAAAAATAACAAAATCTGCTATAATTCTAATTGTTTTCATCATTTTAAGCTGAAAAATAGCAAAATCTGCTATAATACTATTATATTTCAATATTTTCAATAGAAAATTAACAAAATTGCCTATCATTCTATTTGATTTCAACATTTTCAGCTGAAAATTAACAAAATCTGCTATAATTCTTTTTGATTTCTAGATTTTCAATAGAAAAATAACAAAATCTGCTATAATTCTATTTGATTTGAACATTTTCAATAGAAAAATGAGAAAATTTACAATAATTCAATTTCATTTCGATATTTTCAGCTGAAAAATAACAAAATCTACTATAATTCTATTTAATTTCGACATTTTCAGCAGAAAAATAACAAAATCTGCTATAATTCCATTAGATTTCAAGATTTTCAATAGAAAAGTAACATAATCTGATATAATTCTATTTGATTTCAACATTTTCAATAGAAAAATAACAAAATCTACTATAATTCTATTTTATTTCAACATTTTCAATAAAAAAAATAACAAAATCTACAAGAATTCTATTACATTTCAACATTTTCAGCTGAAAAATAACAAAATCTGCTATAATTCTATTTGATTTCGACATTTACAGCAGAAAAAGAACAAAATCTGCTATAATTCCATTTGATTTCAATATTTTCAACTGAAAATGAACAAAATCTGCTATAATTCCATCTGATTTCAAGATTTTCAATAGAAAAATAACAAAATCTGCTATAATTCTATGTTTTCAACATTTTCAATAGAAAAATAACAAAATATGCTATAATTTTATTTGATTTCAACATTTTCATCATTTTCAATAGAAAAATAACAAAATCTTCTATAACTATTTGATTTCAACATTATCAATAGAAAAATAACAAAATCTGCTATAATTCTATTTGATTTCAACATTTTCATCATTTTCAATAGAAAAATAACAAAATCTTCTATAACTCTATATGATTTCAACATTTTCAATAGAAAAATAACAAAATCTGCTATAATTCTACTTAATTTCAACATTTTCAATAGAAAAATAAGAAAGTCTGCAATAACTTCATTTGGTTTCAAAATATTAAATTAAAAAACAAAATCTGCTATAATTCCATTTGTTTTGAACATTTTAATTTGAAAAATAACGGAATCTAATATATTTCTAATATATATCAACATTGTCTATTCAAAAGTGAAAATCAGGTATAATTCTATTCTGCTATAATACTATTTCATTTCCACATTTTCAATAGAAAAATGACAAAATCTGCTATAATTCCATTTGATTTCAACATTTTCAACTAAAAAATAACAAAATCTGTCATAATTCCATTTGATTTCATCATTTTCTATAGAACAATTACAAAATCTGAAATAATTCTTTTTGGTTTCAACATTCTCAATAGAAAAATAACAACCTCTGCTATAATTCTATTTGATTTCAATATTTTCAAAAGAAAAATCACAAAATTTGCTATAATTCTATTTCATTTCGATATTTTCAGCTGAAAAATAACGAAATCTGCTATAATTCTATTTGATTTCAAAATTTTCAGCTGAAAATTAACAAAATCTACTATAATTCTATTTGATTTCAACATTTTCAATGGAAAAATAGCAAAATCTGCTATAATTCTATTTTATTTCATCATTTTCAATAAAAAAAATAACGAAATCTGCAATAATTCTATTTTATTTGAAAATTTTCTATAGAAAAATAACAAAATCTGTCATAATTCTATTTGATTTCAACATTTTCAATAAAAAAATAACAAAATCTGCTATAATTCTACTTAATTTCAACATTTTCAATAGAAAAAACGGAAAGTCTGCAATAACTGCATTTGATTTCCAAATTTTAAATTAAAAAACAAAATCTGCTAGAATTCCATATGTTTTGAACATTTTAAATGGAAAAATAATGGAATGTGATATATTTCTAATAAAAATCAACATTTTCTATTCAAAATTTAAAATCTGGTATAATTCCATTTGATTTCATCATTTTTAACAGAAAAATAATAAAATCTGCTATGATTCCATTTGATTTCAACATTTTCAATACAAAAATAACAAAATCTGCTATTATTCTATTTGATTTCAACATTTTCAATAGAAAAATAACAAAATCGGGTATAATACTATTTGATTTCAACATTTTCAATAGAAAAATACAAAATCTGCTACAATTCTATTTTATTTCAATATTTTCAATAGAAAAATAACAAAAGCAGCTATGATTCTTTTTGATTTCTACATTTGCAATAGAAAAATAACAAAAGTGCTATAATTCTCTTTGATTTCAACATTTTCAATAGAAAAATAACAAAATCTGCTATAATTCTAATTGATTTCAATATTATCAGCTGAAAAATAGCAAAATCTGCTATAATTCCATTCGATTTCAATATCTGCAATAGAAAAATAACAAAATCTGCTATAATTCTAATTGTTTTCATCATTTTAAGCTGAAAAATAGCAAAATCTGCTATAATACTATTATATTTCAATATTTTCAATAGAAAATTAACAAAATTGCCTATCATTCTATTTGATTTCAACATTTTCAGCTGAAAATTAACAAAATCTGCTATAATTCTGTTTGATTTCAAGATTTTCAATAGAAAAATAACAAAATCTGCTATAATTCTATTTGATTTCAACATTTTCAATAGAAAAATAACAAGATCTGCTACAATTCTATTTGATTTGAACATTTTCAATAGAAAAATGAGAAAATTTACAATAATTCAATTTCATTTTGATATTTTCAGCTGAAAAATAACAAAATCTACTATAATTCTATTATTTCGACATTTTCTGTAGAAAAATAACAAAATCTGCTATAATTCCATTAGATTTCAAGATTTTCAATAGAAAAATAACATAATCTGATATAATTCTATTTGATTTCAACATTTTCAATAGAAAAATGACAAAATCTGCTATAATTCCATTTGATTTCAACATTTTCAGCTGAAAAATAACAAAATCTACTATAATTCTATTTTCTTTCAACATTTTCAATAAAAAAAATAACAAAATCTACAATAATTCTATTACATTTCAACATTTTCAGCTGAAAAATAACAAAATCTGCTATAATTCTATTTGATTTCGACATTTACAGCAGAAAAAGAACAAAATCTGCTATAATTCTATTTGATTTCAATATTTTCAACTGAAAATGAACAAAATCTGCTATGATTCCATTTGATTTGAAGATTTTCAATAGAAAAATAACAAAATCTGCTATAATTCTATTTCATTTCAACATTTTCAGCTGAAAAATAACAAAATCTGCTTCAATTCTATTTCATTTCAACATTTTCAATACAACTACTACAAAATCAGCTATAATTGTATTTGATTTCAATATTTTCAATAGAAAAATAACAAATCTGCTATAATTCTATTTCATAATATCATTTTCAATAGAAAAATAACAAAATCTGCTATAATTCTATTTTATTTCAACATTTTAAATAGAAAAATAATAACATCAGTAATAATTCTATTTCATTTCATCATTTTCATTAGAAAAGTAACAAAATCGGCTATAATTCTATTTGATTTCAAGATTGAAACCTGAAAATTAACAAAATCTGCTATAATTCTATTTGATTTCAACATTTTCAATAGAAAAATGACAAAATCTGCTATAATTCTATTTCATTTCAAAATTTTCAGCTGAAAAATAACAAAATCTGCCCTAATTCTATTTGATTTCGACATTTTCAGCTGAAAAATACCAAAATCTGCTATAATTCTATTTGATTTCAAAATTTTCAATAGAAAAATAACAAAATCTGCTATAATTCTATTTTATTTCAACATTTTAAATAGAAAAATAATGACATCAGTAATAATTCTATTTCATTTCATCATTTTCATTAGAAAAGTAACAAAATCGGCTATAATTCTATTTGATTTCAAGATTGAAACCTGAAAATTAACAAAATCTGCTATAATTCTATTTGATTTCAACATTTTCAATAGAAAAATGACAAAATCTGCTATAATTCTATTTCATTTCAAAATTTTCAGCTGAAAAATAACAAAATCTGCCATAATTCTATTTGATTTCGACATTTTCAGCTGAAAAATAACAAAATCTGCTATAATTCTATTTGATTTCAAAATTTTCAATAGAAAAATAACAAAATCTGCTATAATTCTATTTTATTTCAACATTATGAATAGAAAAATAACAAAATCTGCTATAATTCTATTCGATTTGAACATTTTTAATAGAAAAATAAGAAAATGTGCTATAATTCTGATTTATTGCAACATTTTCAATAGAAAAATAACAAAATCTGCTATAATACTTTTTTATTTCAACTTTTTCTGCTGAAAACAAAATCTACAATAATCCTATTTTCTTTCACCATATTCAATATAAAAATAACAAAATCTGCTATAATTCTATTTCATTTCAACATTTTTAATAGCAAAATAACAAAATCGGCTATCATTCTATTGGATTTCAAGATTTAAAGCTGAAAATTAAAAAAAATCTGCTATAATTCTGTTTGATATCAATATTTTCAATAGAAAAATAACAAAATCTGCTATAATTCTATTTCATTTAAACATTGTCAACCGAAAAATTACTAAATCTGCTATAATTCTATATTTCAATATTTTTAATAGAAAAATAACAAAATCTTCTATAATTATATTTGATTTCAATATTTTCAATAGAAAAAAACAAAATCTGCTATAATTCTATTTTATTTCAAAATTTCAATAAAAAAATAAAAAAATTTGCTATAATTCTATTTGATTTCAACATTTTCAATAGAAAAATAACAAAACCTGCTATAATTGCATTTGATTTCCTCATTTTCAATAGAAAAATAACAAAATCTGCTATAATTCTATTTGATTTCAACATTTTCAATAGAAAAATATCAAAAGCTGCTATAATTCTATTTGATTTCAACATTTTCAATAGAAAAATAACAGGATCTGCTATAATTCTATTTGATTTCATCATTTTCATACATCTATAACAAAATCAGCTATAATTGCTATTGATTTCAATATTTTCAATAGAAAAAAAAATCTGCTATAATTCTATTTGATATTAACATTTTCAATAGAAAAATAACAAAATCTGCTATAATTCTGTTTGATTTTAACACTTTCAACAGAAAAATAACAACATCAGTAATAATTCTATTTGATTTCAACATTTTCAATAGAAAAATAACAAAATGTGCTATTTTTCTATTTGATTTCAACAATTTCAGCAGAAAAATAACAAAATCTCCTATAATTCTATTTTTTTCATCATTTTCAATAGAAAAATACAAAATCTGCTAAAAATCTCTTTGATTTCAACATTTTCAATAGAAAAATGACAAAATCTGCGATAATTTTGTTAGATTTTAACATTTTCTACAGAAAAATAACAAAATCTGCTATAATTCTAACTGATTTCATAATTATGAGCTGAAAAATAGCAAAATCTGCTATAATTCCATTTGATTTCAGCATTTGCAATAGAAAATTACAAAATCTGATATAATTCTATTTGGTTTCAACATTCTCAATAGAAAAATAACAACATCTGCTATAATTCTATTTGATTTCAATATTTTCAATAGAAAAATAACAAAATTTGCTATAATTCTGTTACATTTCGACATTTTCAGCTGAAAAATAACAAAATCTACTATAATTCTATTTGATTTCAACATTTTCAGCAGAAAAATAACAAAATCTGCTATAATTCTATTTGATTTCAATATTTTCAATAGAAAATAACAAAATCTGCTATAATTCTATTTGATTTCAACATTTTCAATAGAAAAATAACAAAAGCTGCTATAATTCTATTTGATTTCAACATTTTCAATAGAAAAATAACAGGATCTCCTATAATTCTATTTGATTTCATCATTTTCAATACAACTATAACAAAATCGGCTATAATTGTTTTTGATTTCAATATTTTCAATAGAAAAAAAAATCTGCTATAATTCTATTTGATATTAACATTTTCAATAGAAAAATAAAAAAATCTGCTATAATTCTGTTTGATTTCAACACTTTCAATAGAAAAATAACAACATCAGTAATAATTCTATTTGATTTCAACATTTTCAATAGAAAAATAACAAAATGTGCTATTTTTCTATTTGATTTCAACAATTTCAGCAGAAAAATAACAAAATCTCCTATAATTCTGTTTTTTTCATCATTTTCAATAGAAAAATACAAAATCTGCTAAAAATCTCTTTGATTTCAACATTTTCAATAGAAAAATGACAAAATCTGCTATAATTTTGTTAGATTTTAACATTTTCTACAGAAAAATAACAAAATCTGCTATAATTCTAACTGATTTCATAATTATGAGCTGAAAAATAGCAAAATCTGCTATAATTCCATTTGATTTCAACATTTGCAATAGAAAATTACAAAATCTGATATAATTCTATTTGGTTTCAACATTCTCAATAGAAAAATAACAACATCTGCTATAATTCTATTTGATTTCAATATTTTCAATTGAAAAATAACAAAATTTGCTATAATTCTGTTACATTTCGACATTTTCAGCTGAAAAATAACAAAATCTACTATAATTCTATTTGATTTCAACATTTTCAGCAGAAAAATAACAAAATCTACTATAATTCTATTTGATTTCAATATTTTCAATAGAAAATAACAAAATCTGCTATAATTCTATTTGATTTCAACATTTTCAATAGAAAAATAACAAAAGCTGCTATAATTCTATTTGATTTCAACATTTTCAATAGAAAAATAACAGGATCTCCTATAATTCTATTTGATTTCATCATTTTCAATACAACTATAACAAAATCGGCTATAATTGTTTTAGATTTCAATATTTTCAATAGAAAAAAAAATCTGCTATAATTCTATTTGATATTAACATTTTCAATAGAAAAATAAAAAAATCTGCTATAATTCTGTTTGATTTCAACACTTTCAATAGAAAAATAACAACATCAGTAATAATTCTATTTGATTTCAACATTTTCAATAGAAAAATAACAAAATGTGCTATTTTTCTATTTGATTTCAACAATTTCAGCAGAAAAATAACAAAATCTTCTATAATTCTATATTTTTCATCATTTTCAATAGAAAAATACAAAATGTGCTAAAAATCTCTTTGATTTCAACATTTTCAATAGAAAAATGACAAAATCTGCTATAATTTTGTTAGATTTTAACATTTTCTATAGAAAAATAACAAAATCTGCTATAATTCTAAATGATTTCATCATTATGAGCTGAAAAATAGCAAAATCTGCTGTAATTCCATTTGATTTCAACATTTGCAATAGAAAATTACAAAATTTTCTATAATTCTATTTGATTTCAACATTTTCAATAAAAATATAAGAACATCGGATATAATTCCATTTAATTTCAGCATTTTCAATAGAAAATAACAAAATCTTCTATAATTCTATTTGATTTCAACTTTTTCAGCTGCAAAATTACAATATCTACTTTAATTCTATTTGATTTAAACATTTCAAACTGAAAAATAACAAAATCTGCTATAATTCCATTTGATTTCAACATTTTCAATAGAAAAATAACAAAATGTGCTATAATTCTATTTGATTTCAGCTTTTGAGGCTGAAAAATAACTAAATCTGTTACAATTCTATTTGATTTCAACATTTTATATAGAAAAATGACAAAATCTGCTATAATTCTATGTGATTTCAACATTTTCAGTTGAAAAATACCAAAATCTGCTATAATTCAATATGATTTAAACATTTTAAATTAAAAATAACAAAATCTGCAATAATTCTCATTGATTTCAAAATTTTCAAAAGAAAATAACAAAATCTGCTATAATTCTTTTGATTTCAATATTTTCAATAGAAAAATAACAAAATCTGCTATAATTCTATTTGATTTCAACATTTTCAACTGAAAATAACAAAATCTGCTATAATTCTAATTTATTTCATCATTTTCAATAGAAAAATAACAATATCGGCTATAATTCTATTTGATTTAACATTTTCAATAGAAAAATAACAAAATCTGCTATAATTCTATTTCATTTCAACATTTTCAGCTGAAAAATAACAAAATCTGCTTCAATTCTATTTCATTTCAACATTTTCAATACAACTACTACAAAATCAGCTATAATTGTATTTGTTTCAATATTTTCAATAGACAAAAAACAAATCTACTATAATTCTATTTCATAATATCATTTTCAATAGAAAAATAACAAAATCTGCTATAATTCTATTTTATTTCAACATTTTAAATAGAAAAATAATAACATCAGTAATAATTCTATTTCATTTCATCATTTTCATTAGAAAAGTAACAAAATCGGCTATAATTCTATTTGATTTCAAGATTGAAACCTGAAAATTAACAAAATCTGCTATAATTCTATTTGATTTCAACATTTTCAATAGAAAAATGACAAAATCTGCTATAATTCTATTTCATTTCAAAATTTTCAGCTGAAAAATAACAAAATCTGCCCTAATTCTATTTGATTTCGACATTTTCAGCTGAAAAATACCAAAATCTGCTATAATTCTATTTGATTTCAAAATTTTCAATAGAAAAATAACAAAATCTGCTATAATTCAATTTTATTTCAACATTTTGAATAGAAAAATAACAAAATCTGCTATAATTCTATTCGATTTGAACATTTTTAATAGAAAAATAAGAAAATCTGCTATAATTCTGATTTATTGCAACATTTTCAATAGAAAAATAACAAAATCTGCTATAATTCTGTTTTATTTCAACTTTTTCTGCTGAAAACAAAATCTACAATAATCCTATTTTCTTTCACCATATTCAATATAAAAATAACAAAATCTGCTATAATTCTATTTCATTTCAATATTTTCAATAGCAAAATAACAAAATCGGCTATCATTCTATTTGATTTCAAGATTTAAAGCTGAAAATTAAAAAAAATCTGCTATAATTCTGTTTGATATCAATATTTTCAATAGAAAAATAACAAAATCTGCTATAATTCTATTTCATTTAAACATTGTCAACCGAAAAATTACTAAATCTGCTATAATTCTATATTTCAATATTTTTAATAGAAAAATAACAAAATCTGCTATAATTATATTTGATTTCAATATTTTCAATAGAAAAAAACAAAATCTGCTATAATTCTATTTGGTTTCAAAATTTTCAATAGAAAAATAACAAAATCTGCTATAATTCTATTTTATTAAAAAATTTCAATAAAAAAATAACAATATTTGCTATAATTCTATTTGATTTCAACATTTTCAATAGAAAAATAACAAAAATCTGTTATAATTGCATTTGATTTCCTCATTTTCAATAGGAAAATAACAAAATCTGCTATAATTCTATTTGATTTCAACATTTTCAATAGAAAAATATCAAAAGCTGCTATAATTCTATTTGATTTCAACATTTTCAATAGAAAAATAACAGGATCTGCTATAATTCTATTTGATTTCATCATTTTCAATACATCTATAACAAAATCGGCTATAATTGTTATTGATTTCAATATTTTCAATAGAAAAAAAAATCTGCTATAATCCTATTTGATATTAACATTTTCAATAGAAAAATAACAAAATCTGCTATAATTCTGTTTGATTTTAACACTTTCAATAGAAAAATAACAACATCAGTAATAATTCTATTTGATTTCAACATTTTCAATAGAAAAATAACAAAATGTGCTATTTTTCTATTTGATTTCAACAATTTCAGCAGAAAAATAACAAAATCTCCTATAATTCTATTTTTTTCATCATTTTCAATAGAAAAATACAAAATGTGCTAAAAATCTCTTTGATTTCAACATTTTCAATAGAAAAATGACAAAATCTGCTATAATTTTGTTAGATTTTAACATTTTCTACAGAAAAATAACAAAATCTGCTATAATTCTAACTGATTTCATAATTATGAGCTGAAAAGTAGCAAAATCTGCTATAATTCCATTTGATTTCAACATTTGCAATAGAAAATTACAAAATCTGATATAATTCTATTTGGTTTCAACATTCTCAATAGAAAAATAACAACATCTGCTATAATTCTATTTGATTTCAATATTTTCAATAGAAAAATAACAAAATTTGCTATAATTATGTTACATTTCGACATTTTCAGCTGAAAAATAACAAAATCTACTATAATTCTATTTGATTTCAACATTTTCAGCAGAAAAATAACAAAATCTGCTATAATTCTATTTGATTTCAATATTTTCAATAGAAAATAACAAAATCTGCTATAATTCTATTTGATTTCAACATTTTCAATAGAAAAATAACAAAAGCTGCTATAATTCTTTTTGATTTCAACATTTTCAATAGAAAAATAACAGGATCTCCTATAATTCTATTTGATTTCATCATTTTCAATACAACTATAATAAAATCCGCTATAATTGTTTTTGATTTCAATATTTTCAATAGAAAAAAAATCTGCTATAATTCTATTTGATATTAACATTTTCAATAGAAAAATAACAAAATCTGCTATAATTCTGTTTGATTTCAACACTTTCAATAGAAAAATAACAACATCAGTAATAATTCTATTTGATTTCAACATTTTCAATAGAAAAATAACAAAATGTGCTATTTTTCTATTTGATTTCAACAATTTCAGCAGAAAAATAACAAAAACTTCTATAATTCTATATTTTTCATCATTTTCAATAGAAAAATACAAAATGTGCTAAAAATCTCTTTGATTTCAACATTTTCAATAAAAAAATGACAAAATCTGCTATAATTTTGTTAGATTTTAACATTTTCTATAGAAAAATAACAAAATCTGCTATAATTCTAACTGATTTCATCATTATGAGCTGAAAAATAGCAAAATCTGCTATAATTCCATTTGATTTCAACATTTGCAATAGAAAATTACAAAATTTCCTATAATTCTATTTGATTTCAACATTTTCAATAGAAAATAACAAAATCTTCTATAATTCTATTTGATTTCAACTTTGTAAGCTGAAAAATTACAATATCTACTTTAATTCTATTTGATTTAAACATTTCAATCTGAAAAATAACAAAATCTGCTATAATTCCATTTGATTTCAACATTTTCAATAGAAAATAACAAAATGTGCTATAATTCTATTTGATTTCAGCTTTTGCGGCTGAAAAATAACTAAATCTGTTAAAAATTATATTTGATTTCAACATTTTATATAGAAAAATGACAAAATCTGCTATAATTCTATGTGATTTCAACATTTTCAGTTGAGAAATACCAAAATCTGCTATAATTCAATATGATTTAAACATTTTAAATTAAAAATAATAAAATCTGCAATAATTCTCATTGATTTCAAAATTTTCAAAAGAAAATAACAAAATCTGCTATAATTCTTTTGATTTCAATATTTTCAATAGAAAAATAACAAAATCTGCTATAATTCTATTTGATTTCAACATTTTCAACTGAAAATAAAAAAAATCTGCTATAATTCTAATTTATTTCATCATTTTCAATAGAAAAATAACAATATCGGCTATAATTCTATTTGATTTAACATTTTCAATAGAAAAATAACAAAATCTGCTATAATTCGATTTGAATTCTAAATTTTCGATAGAAAAATAACAAAATCGGCTATAATGCTATTTCATTTCAACATTTTCAATAGAAAAATAACAAAATCTGCTATAATTCTATTTCATTTCAACATTTTCAGCTGAAAAATAACAAAATCTGCTACAATTCTATTTCATTTCAACATTTTCATTACAACTACTACAAAATCAGCTATAATTGTATTTGATTTCAATATTTTCAATAGAAAAAATACAAATCTGCTATAATTCTATTTCATAATATCATTTTCAATAGAAAAATAACAAAATCTGCTATAATTCTATTTGATTTTGACATTTTCAGCAGAAAAATAACAAAATCTCCTATAATTTTATTTGATTTCAACATTTTCAATAGAAAAATAACAAAATCTGCTATAATTCTATTTGATTTCAACATATTCAGCTGAAAAATACCAAAATTCACTATAATTCTATATGATTTCAATATTTTAAATAGAAAAAAGACATAATCTGTTATAATTCTATTTGATTTCAACATTGTCAATAGAAAAATAACAATATCTGCTATAATTCTAATTTATTGCAACATTTTCAATAGAAAAATAACAAAATCTGCTATAATTCTATTCGATTTAAACATTTTCAATACAAAAATAACAAAATCTGCTATAATTCTATTTGATTTCAACATTTTCAATAGAAATATAAGAAAATCGGCTATAATTCTATTTGATTTCACCTTTTTCAGTAGAAAAATAAAAAAATCTCTTATAATTCTATTTGATTTCATCATTTTTAATAGAAAAATAAAAGAATCTGCTGTAATTCTATTTGATTTCAACATTTTCAATAGAAAAATAACAAAATCTGTTATATTTCCATTTGATTTCAAAATTTTCAATACAAAAATAACAAAATCTGCTATAATTCTATTTGATTTTGACATTTTCAGCAGAAAAATAACAAAATCTCCTATAATTTTATTTGATTTCAACATTTTCAATAGAAAAATAACAAAATCTGCTATAATTCTATTTGATTTCAACATATTCAGCTGAAAAATACCAAAATTCACTATAATTCTATATGATTTCAATATTTTAAATAGAAAAAAGACATAATCTGTTATAATTCTATTTGATTTCAACATTGTCAATAGAAAAATAACAATATCTGCTATAATTCTAATTTATTGCAACATTTTCAATAGAAAAATAACAAAATCTGCTATAATTCTATTTGATTTCAACATTTTCAATACAAAAATAACAAAATCTGCTATAATTCTATTTCATTTCAAAATTTTCCGCTGAAAATTAACAAAATCTGCTATAATTCTATTTCATATCAACATGTTCCATAGAAATATAAGAAAATCAGCTATAATTCTATTTGATTTCACCATTTTCAGTAGAAATATAACAAAATCTGCTATAATTCTATTTGATTTCAACTTTTTCAGCTGAAAAATAACAAAATCTGCTATAATTCTATTTGATTTCAAAATTTTCAAAAGAAAAATAACAAAATCTGCTATAATTCTATTTGATTTCAACATATTCAGCTGAAAAATAACCAAATATAGAATTATAGCAGATTATGTTATATTTCGGTTGACAATGTTGAAATCAAATAGAATTATAGCAGATTTTGTTATTTTTCTTTTGAAAATTTTGAAATCATTAAAAAATGATTAAATCAAATTGAATTCAATTTTGAATAGAAAATGTTGATATTTATTAGAAATATATTAGATTCCGTTATTTTTCAATTTAAAATGTTCAAAACAAATGGAATTCTAGCAGATTTTGTTTTTAATTTAATATTTTGAAACCAAATGCAGTTATTGCAGACTTTCCTTTTATGAAAATAACAAAATCTGCAATAATTCTCTTTGATTTCAAAATTTTCAACAGAAAAATAACAAAATCTGGTATAATTCTATTTGATTTCAACATTTTCAATAGAAAAATAATAAAATCGGCTATAATTCTATTTGATTTCAATATTTTCAATAGAAAAAAATCAAATATGCTATAATTCGATTTGATTTCAATAGTTTCAATAGAAAAATAAGAAAATCTGCTATAATTCTATTTGATTTCAACATTGTCAATAGAAAAATAACAACATCTGCTATAATTCTAATTTATTGCAACATTTTCAATAGAAAAATAACAAAATCTGCTATAATTCTATTTGATTTCAACATTTTCAATAGAAACATAGCAAAATCTGCTATAATTCTATTTGATTTCAACATTTTCAATATAAAAATAACAAAATCTGCTATAATTCTATTTGATTTCAAAATTTTCCGCTGAAAATTAACAAAATCTGCTATAATTCTATTTGATATCAACATGTTCCATAGAAATATAAGAAAATCAGCTATAATTCTATTTGATTTCACCATTTTCAATAGAAATATAACAAAAAGTGCTATAATTTTATTTGATTTCAACATTTTCAACAGAAAAATAATAAAATCTGCTATAATTCTATTTGATTTCAAATTTTTCAGCTGAAAAATAACAAAATCTCCTATAATTCTATTTGATTTCAACATTTTCAAAAGAAAAATAACAAAAACTGCTATAATTCTATTTGATTACAAATTTTCAATAGAAAAATAAAATCTCCTATAATTTTATTTGATTTCGACATTTTCAGCTGAAAAATAAAAAATCTGCTATAATTCTATTTGATTTCAACATTTTCAAAGAAAAATGACAAAATCTGCCATAATTCTATTTGATTTCAACATTTTCAATAGAAAAATAACAAAATCTGCTATAATTCCATTTGATTTCATCATTTTTAATAGAAAAATAACAAAATCTGCTATTTTCTATTTGATTTTGACATTTTCAGCTTAAAAATAACAAAATCTATTATAATTCTATTTGATTTCAACATTTTCAATACAAATATAACAAAATCAGCTATAATTCTATTTGATTTCAATATTTTCAATAGAAAAAAAACAAATCTGCTATAATTCTATTTGATTTTAACATTTTCAATAGAAAAGTAACAAAATCTGCCATAATTCTATGTTATTTAAACATTTTCCATAGAAAAATAACAACATCTGTTATAATTCTATTTGATTTCAACATTTTCAAAAGAAAAATAACAAAATCTGCTATAATTCTATTTGATTTCAACATTTTCAATAGAAACATGGCAAAATCTGCTATAATTCTATTTGATTTCAACATTTTCAATACAAAAGTAACAAAATCTGCTATAATTCTATTTGATTTCAACATTTTCAATAGAAAAATAACAAAATCTGCTATAATTCCATTTGATTTCAACATTTTCAGCTGAAAAATAAACAAAATCCGCTATAATTCTATTTGATTTCAATATTTTCAATATAAAAATAGCAAAATCTGCTATAATTCTATTTGATTTCAACATTGTCAATAGAAAAATAACAAAATCTGATATAATTCTAATTTATTGCAACATTTTCAATAGTAAAATAACAAAATCTGCTATAATTCTATTTCATTTCAACTTTTTCAGCTGAAAAATAACAAAATCTACAATAATTCTATTTCCTGTCAACATTTTCAATATAAAAATAGGAAAATCTGCTATAATTCTATTTGATTTCAACATTGTCAATAGAAAAATAACAAAATCTGATATAATTCTAATTTATTGAAACATTTTCAATAGAAAAATAACAAAATCTGCTATAATTCTATTTCATTTCAACTTTTTCAGCTGAAAAATGACAAAATCTACAATAATTCTATTTCCTTTCAACATTTTCAATATAAAAATAGCAAAATCTGCTATAATTCTATTTCATTTCAACATTTTCAATAGAAAAATAAGAAAATCTGCTATAATTCCATTTGATTTCAATACTTTCAGCTGAAAATTAAAAAAATCTGCTAAAATTATGTTTGATTTCAAGATTTTCAATAGAAAAATAACAAAATCTGCAATAATTCTATTTGTGGCACCCTGCATTTTTAGAAAGACTAAAAAGAGATATTCATAGAAATATGATTTAATTTTTATTCGGTTTATTAACCAGTTGTTAGTTATTTAGAAATGAAGAATAATTGAGTTTTGAGAATAATTCTCTAACTGTATTTAGGCGATCCAAAGAGAAGAAGAAAAAAAAAAATAATAAAATGAAAGAGAAAGAGGAATAGATAATACAAAACCCGGTCATAAGTAAAACTAAGACAAGACAGGTGTCAAAATATATCAGGTCAAATTACCTGACCGAAATCCAGGGAAATAGAAATTGTTATATTTGGTTGAAGAAATAGAGTTTGGAGATAATAAAATAAAACAAAAAGAAGAGGAAAGACAGAAACATAATACGAAACCAGGTCGTAAGCGAAAACACACACGTGCGACCAGCACCTAACAAGTGTCAAAATTATCAGGTCAAGCACTTGAACTAATTCCGTGTCCGCGTAGGATGGAAGTTTGTTAAGGTTGGCTGAAACAATAAAGATTTTTTTGAACAATGGAAACGAAATTTTAATCGGAGGAAAGGTGTCTTTTGTGTTGAGGGGGTGACCGGTGGAACTGTATACAGATTCTGACCTGTTAAAAAATTGGAACCCCACGATGATGAAGTGGAGACATTTTCAATTCAGATAATTAAGATTTTTGACTATCAGGTCTGACCAAAAACAAAGAAGGAAAGAAAACGATTGTCTCGGCTCACAGATAGCGCCAATATTCCTTCCTGAAGTCACATCTAATTAGCGGCAGGCTGTTTTGACAGAACCCAGGTGAGAAAAAATTTTTCGTACGTGTGAAAAAGGCCAAATTAGATTTTGTTTTTTTTAGAACAAGAACGATGTAAGCCACGCCCGATTGGAGACGGGAGGCGTCCCACCACAGTCTCATTAGCCAAAAGCGGTCACGTGATATGCGGAAAGAGGAGGGAGAATGCTCGATCAAGAACAATTGGTCGAAAACGGTCACCTGACATACGAGAGACCGGGAGAGATGGGTATGCGTCTTCCCCCCAGAGGCACTGTGAGGAAGTAGGGGTAAAAATAATAGCGATAATGGGAAATCAGAACTAATGCGACTTTTGGGATTATCGAGAGAGCCCTGACGCCGACAGACCCACCCCGGTTTGCTGCGGCGTCAATAAAAGCAGGACCCCAATCGACAAAATAATGAGTTCAGCCCCGGACGGCAGCGAGAAGAGATCACCTCGGACGACAGAGAGTTGTGGCTGAGTTGCGGCAAGAAATCCTTCCAGCCCAAGTCGAAAACAAGAAATCCTTCCGGCCCAAGTCAAAGACAAGAGAAGTTCTATCTAAGTCGACGAAGAAGAAGATTACTCGAAAGCCGCGGAGAAGTTGCAGCCAAGTCGAAGACAAGGCCAAAGAGTTACTGGACGGAAGAAGAAGAAGAAGATTACTCGAAAGCCGCGGAGAAGTTGCAGCCAAGTCGAAGACAAGGCCAAAGAGTTACTGGACGGAAGAAGAAGAAGAAGTTAAAATCAAGCCCAGCCGAGAACAGAATTCGACCCAACCAGATCGAAGTGAAGAAATACAACTCAAGTCGAAGAGAAGAATCAACTGCGAATGATTGATAGAAATTAGCCCCAGTGTCGAACTAAACTACACTCCGACATACACAATTCTGGAGAGTAGACAATTCGAAATCGTTAAGTTGTATGATAGAAGCTTGGTGCCATAGTCCACAGAGCGGGTCGGGAATGAGAACAATTTTTCTTTATGTAACGGACATTAGATATAAAAGGTTGTCACCCTTTTTTTTTATCAGTAATTTTTTTTGTCTCGTGAGTTTTTTTTTCTTTTACTAGTGTTTTGCCACCCCCGTCGGACTCAACTTGCATACGGCCCAATCCCTGCTGGTCCCGTCTGTCTAAGATCTAAACACAGCGTGGGTAGACAGACCGGAGATCAGTACAGTTGCTTTAGCAACCAGGTATTGGAAGCGGGTTGGGAAAGGCGAGGCTGGTGATCATCTAACCAAGAGGTTGGAGCGGCACGCTTGGGACCAGGAGGAGCGACCAGGAGGAGCGACGTCACAGTTGGTGCCGTAACCAAAGGATTCGACCCTGGGCCAGGTGTGTACCCGTCACATATTTGATTTCAATATTTTCAATAGAAAAATGACAAAATTTGCTATAATTCTATTTCATTTCGATATTTTAAGCTGAAAAATAACACAATCTGCTATAATTCTATTTGATTTCGATATTTTCAGCAGAAAATAATAAAATCTGCTATAATTCCATTTGATTTCAAGATTTTCAATAGAAAAATAACATAATCTGCTATAATTCTATTTGATTTCAACATTTACAATAGGAAAATAACAAAATGTGCTAAAATTCTATTTGATTTCAACATTTCCAATAGAAAAATGACAGAATCTGCTATAATTGTATTTGAGTTCAAGATTTTCAATAGAAAAATAACAAAATCTGCTATAATTCTATTTTATTTCAACATTTTCAATAAAAAAAGTAACAAAATCAGCTATAATTCTACTTAATTTCAACATTTTCAATAGAAAAATAGGAAAGTTTGCAATAACTGCATTTGTTTTCAAAATATTAAATTAAAAAACAAAATCTGACAAAATCTGCTATAATTCTATTACATTTCAACATTTTCAGCTGAAAAATAACAAAATCTGCTATAATTCTATTTGATTTCGACATTTTCAGCAAAAAGATAACGAAATCTGCTATAATTCTAATTGATTTCAACATTTTCATCTGAAAATTAACAAAATCTGCTATAATTCCATTTGATTTCAAGATTTTCAATAGAAAAATAAAAAAATCTGCTATAATTATATTTTATTTCAACATTTTCAATAAAAAAAATAACAAAATCTGCTATAATTATACTTAATTCCAACATTTTCAATAGAAAAATAGGAAAGTTTGCAATAACTGCATTTGGTTTCAAAATATTAAATTAAAAAACAAAATCCGGTAAAATTCCATTTCTTTTGATCATTTTAAATTGAAAAATTAAGGATTCTAAGATACTTCTGATATATTTCAACATTTTCTATTGAAAATTGAAAATCTGGTATAATTCCATTTGATTTATTCATTTTAAGCTGAAAAATAACAAAATCTGCTATAATTCTATTTGATTTCAACATTTTCAACAGAAAAATAACAAAATCTGCTATAATTCTATTTGATTTCAACATTTTCAGCTACAAATTAACAAAATCTGCTAAAATTCTCTTAGATTTCAAGATTTTCAATAGAAAAATAAGATAATCTGCAATAATTCTATTTAATTTCAACATTTTCAATAGAAATATTAGAAAATCGGCATTAATTCTATTTGATTTCAATATTTTCTGTAGAAATATAACAAATACTGCAATGATTCTATTTGATTTCAACATTTTCAATAGAAAAATAACAAAATCTGCTATAATTCTATTTGATTTCAACATTTTCAATAGAAAAATAACAAAATCTTCTATAATTCTATTTGATTTCAACATTTTCAATAGAAAAATAATATAATCTGCTATAATTCTATTTGATTTCAACATTTCTATAGAAAAATGACAAAATCTGCTATAATTCTAATCATTTCGACTTTTTCCACTGAAAAATAACAAAATCTCCTATAATTCTATTTGATTCAACATTTCAAGCTAAAAATTAAAATAATCTGCTATAATTCTATAAGATTTAAAGTTTTTCAATAAAATAATAACATAATCTGCTATAATTCTATTTAATTTCAATATTTTCAACAGAAAAATAACAAAATCTGCAATAATTCTCTTTGATCTCAAAATTGTCAACAGAAAAATAACAAAATCTGCTATAATTCAATTTTATTTCAACATTTTCCATAGAAAAACAAGAAAATCTGCTATAATTCTATTTGATTTTAACATTTTCAATAGAAAAATAACAAAATCTGCTATAATTCTATTCGATTTCAACATTTTCACACGAAAATTAAAATAATCTGCTATAATTCTAGTAGATTTCAAAATTTGCAATAAAAAAATAATATAATCTGCTATAATTCTATTTAATTTCAACATTTTCAATAGAAATATTAGAAAAATCGGCTTTAATTCTATTTGATTTCAATATTTACTGTAGAAATATAACAAATACTGCAATAATTCTATTTGATTTCGGCATTTCCAATAGAAAAATAACAAAATCGGCTATAATTCTATTTGATTTCTATAATTTAAACTGAAAAATAACAACATCTGCTATAATTCTATTTGATTTCAACATTTTCAATAGAAAAATAACAAAATGTGCAAAAATTCTCTTTGATTTCAACATTTTCAATAGAAAAATAACAAAGTCTGCTATAATTCTAATTGATTTCAATATTATCAGCTGAAAAATAGCGAAATCTGCTTTAATTCCATTTGATTTCAACATTTGCAATAGAAAATAAACAAAATCTGCTATAATTCTATTTGATTTCAACATTTTCAGCAGAAAATTAAAAAAATCTCCTATAAGTCTATTTGATTTCAACATTTTCAATAGAAAAATAACAAAATCTTCTATAATTCTAACTTATATCAACATTTTCAATAGAAAAATTACGAAATATACTATAATTCTATTTGATTTCAACATTTTCAAAAGAAAAATAACAAAACCTGTAATAATTCTATTTGATTTAAACATTTCCTATAGAACAATAGCAAAATCTGGTATAATCCTATTTGATTTCAACATTTTCAATAGAAAAATAACAAAATCTGCTTTAATTCTATTTGATTTCCACATTTTAAAGTGAAAAATAACAAAATCTGCAATAATTCTATTTGATTTCAACATTTTCAAAAAAAATAAGAAAATCTGCTATAATTCTATTTGATTTACGCATTTTTAAAAGAAAAATAACAAAATCTGGTATAATTCTATTTGATTTCAACATTTTCAATAGAAAAAAAAGAAAATATCCTATAATTCTATTTGATTTCAGCATTTTCTATAGAAAAATAACAAAATCTCCAATAATTCTATTTGATTTCAACATTTTCAATAGAAATATAAATCTGCTATAATTCTATTTGATTTCAACATTTTCAATAGAAAAATGACAAAATCTGCTATATTTCTATTTGATTTCAACATTTTCCGCTGAAAAATAACAAAATCTGCTATAATTCGGTTTTATTTCAACATTTTCTATTGAAAAATAACAAAATCTGCTATAATTCTATGTGATTTCAACATTTTCAATAGAAAAATAACAAAACCTGTAATAATTCTATTTGATTTCAACATTTTCTATAGAGCAATAAAAAAATCTCCTAGAATTCTATTTGATTTCAACATTTTCAATAGAAAATAACAAAATCTCCAATAATTCTATTTGATTTCAACATTTTCAATAGAAATATAACAAAATCTGCTATAATTCTATTTGATTTCAACATTTTCAATAGAAAAATAACAAAATCGGCTATAAGTCTATTTGATTTCAACATTTTCAATACAAAAATAACAAAATCTGCTATAAATCTATTTGATTTCAACATTTTCAATAGAAAAATAAAAAAATCTGTTATAATTCTATATGATTTCGACATTTACAGCAGAAAAATAGTAAAATCAGCCATAATTCTATTTGATTTCAACATTTTCAGCTGAAAAATAACAAAATCTGCTTTAATACTTTTTGATTTCAACATTTTAAAGTGAAAAATAACAAAATCTGCAATAATTCTATTTGATTTCAACATTTACCATAGAAATATCATAAAATCGGCTATAATTCTTTTTGATTTCAACATTTTCAATAGAAAAATAACATAATCTGCTATAATTCTATTTAATTTCAACATTTTCAATAGAAATATTAGAAAATCGCCTATAATTCTATTTGATTTCAACAATTTCAGTAGAAATATAAGAAATACTGCAAATTTTCTATTTGATTTCAACATTTTCAATAGAAAAACAACAAAACCTGTAATAATTCTACTTGATTTCATCATTTTCTATAGAAAAATAACAAAACTGGTATAATTCTATTTTATTTCAACATTTTCAATAGAAAAATAAAAAAATCTGCTGTAAAACTAATTGATTTCAACCTTTTCAATAGAAAAATAACATAATCGGCTATAATTCTATTTCATTTCAAAATTTCAATACAAATATAACAAAATCGGCTATAATACTATTTGATTTAAACATTTTCAATAGAAAAATAACAAAATCTGCTACAATTCTATTTTATTTCAACATTTTCAATAGAAAAATAACAAAATCAGCCATGATTCTATTAGATTTCAAAATTTGCAATAGAAATTACAAAATGTGCTATAATTATATTTGATTTCAAAATTTTCTGCAGAAAAATGACAACATCTGCTATAATTCTATTTGATTTCAACATTTTCAATAGAAAAATAACAAAATGTGCAAAAATTATCTTTGATTTCAACATTTTCAATAGAAAAATATTAAAATCTGCTATAATTCTAATTGATTTCAATATTATCAGCTGAAAAATAGCAAAATCAGCTATAATTCCATGTGATTTCAACATTTTCAATAGAAAATTAACAAAATCTGCTATAATTCTATTTGATTTCAACATTTTCAGCTGAAAAATAAAAAAAATCTCCTATAGTTCCATTTGATTTCAAAATTTTCAATAGAAAAATAACAAAATCTGCTATAATTCTATTTGATTTCAACATTTTCAATACAAATATAACAAAATCTACTATAATACTATTTGATTTCAACATTTTCAATAGAAAAATAACAAAATCTGCTACAATTCTATTTTATTTCCACATTTTCAATAGAAAAATAACAAAATCTGCTATAATTCTATTTGATTTCAACATTTTCAATAGAAAAATAACAAAATGTGCAAAAATTCTCTTTGATTTCAACATTTTCAATAGAAAAATATTAAAATCTGCTATAATTCTAATTGATTTCAATATTATCAGCTGAAAAATAGCGAAATCTGCTTTAATTCCATTTGATTTCAACATTTGCAACAGAAAATAAACAAAATCTGCTATAATTCTATTTGATTTCAACATTTTCAGCAGAAAATTAAAAAAATCTCCTATAATTCTATTTGATTTCAACATTTTCAATAGAAAAATAACAAAATCTTCTATAATTCTACTTGATTTCAACATTTTCAATAGAAAAATTACGAAATCTACTATAATTCTATTTGATTTTAACATTTTCAAAAGAAAAATAACAAAACCTGTAATAATTCTATTTGATTTCAACATTTCCTATAGAACAATACCAAAATCTGGTATAATTCTATTTGATTTCAACATTTTCAATAGAAAAATAACAAAATCTGCTTTAATTCTATTTGATTTCCATATTTTAAAGTGAAAAATAACAAAATCTGCAATAATTCTATTTGATTTCAACATTTTCAAAAAAAATAAGAAAATCTGCTATAATTCTATTTGATTTACGCATTTTTAAAAGAAAAATAACAAAATCTGCTATAATTCTATTTGAGTTCATCATTTTCAATAGAAAAATAACAAAATCTGGTATAATTCTATTTGATTTCATCATTTTCAATAAAAAATAACAAAATCTGCTATAATTTCATTTGATTTCAACATTTTCAATAGAAATATAAGAAAATCTGCTATAATTCTATTTGATTTCAACATTTTCAATAGAAAAAAAAGAAAATATCCTATAATTCTATTTGATTTCAGCATTTTCTATAGAAAAATAACAAAATCTCCAATAATTCTATTTGATTTCAACATTTTCAATAGAAATATAACAAAATCTGCTATAATTCTATTTGATTTCAACATTTTCAATAGAAAAATGACAAAATCTGCTATATTTCTATTTGATTTCAACATTTTCTGCTGAAAAATAACAAACTCTGCAATAATTCAATTTAATTTCAACATTTTCAATAGAAAAATAACAAAATCTGCTATAATTCTATTTGATTTTAAAATTTTCAATAGAGAAATAAAAAAATCTGCTATAATTCTATTTGATTTCAACATTTTCAATAGAAAATAACAAAATCTTCCACAATTCTATTTGATTTCAACATTTTCAATAGAAAATAACATAATCTGCTATAATTCTAATTGATTTGAACATTATCAGCTGAAAAATAGCAAAATCTGCTATAATTCCATTTGATTTCAACATCTGCAATAGTAAATTAAAAAAATCCTGTATAATTCTATTTGATTTCAAGATTTTCAATAGAAAAATAACAAAATTTGCTATAATTCTATTTGATTTCAAAATTTTCAATAGAAATATAAGAAAATCGGCTATAATTCTATTTGATTTCACCATTTTAAGTAGAAATATAACAGAAACTCCTATAATTCTATTTGATTTCAAAATTTTCAGCTGAAAATTAACAAAATCTGCCATAATTTCATTTGATTTCAACATTTGCAATAGAAATTAACAAAATCCTCTATAATTCTATTTGATTTCAACATTTTCACCTGAAAATTAACAAAATCTCTTATAATTCTATTTGATTTTAACATTTTCAATAGAAATATAAGAAAACCGGCTATAATTCTATTTGATTTCACCATTTTCAGTAGAAATATAACAAAAACTGTTGTAATTCTATTTGATATCAACATTTTCAATATAAAAATAACAATATGTGCAAAAATTCTCTTTGATTTCAACATTTTCAATAGAAAAATAACAAAGTCTGCTATAATTCTATTTAATTTCAACATTTTCAATAGTAAAATAACAAAATCTGCTATAATTCTACTTAATTTCAACATTTTCAATTGAAAAATATGAAATTCTGCAATAATTGCATTTGATTTCAAAATTTTCAATTAAAAAACTAAATCTTCTAGAATTCCATATGATTTGAACATTTTAAATTGAAAAATAACGAAATCTGATATACTTCTAATATATATCAACATTTTCTATTCAAAATTTAAAATCTGGTATTCCGTTTGATTTGATAATATTTAGCTGAAAAATGACAAAATATGCTATAATTCTAATTGATTTCAACATTTTCAGCTGAAAAATAACAAAATCTGCAATAATTCTATTTGATTTCAACATTTTCAATAGAAAAATAACAAAATCTGCTATAATTCTATTTGATTTCATCATTTTCAATAGAAAAATAACAAAATCTGCTATAATTCCATTTGATTTTTCAGCTTTTAAACAGAAAATAACATGATCTGCTATAATTCTTTTTAATTTCAACTCATTCAATAGAAAAACAACAAAATTTGCTATAATTCGATTTGATTTTGTCTTTTTCAGCTTAAAAATAACAAAATCTGATTTCAACATTTTCAATAGAAAATAAAAAAGTCTGCTATAATTCTATTTGATTTCAACATTTTCAATAAAAAAATAACAAAATCTGCTATAATTGTATTTGATTTCAGAATTTTCAATAGAAATATAAGGAAATCTGCTATAATTCTATTTGGTTTCAACATTTTCAATAGAAAGATAAAAAAATCTGCTATAATTCTATTTGTTTTAAATATTTTCAGCTGAAAAATAACAAATCTGCTATAATTCTATTTGTTTTCAAACTTTTCAGCTGAAAAGTAAAAAAATCTGCTATAATTCTATTTGATTACAAAATTTTCAATAGGAAAATAACAAAATCTGCTATAATTCTATTTGATTTCAACACTTTCAATAGAAAAAAATCAAAATCTGCTATAATTCTACTTAATTTCAACATTTTCAATTGAAAAATAGGAAAGTATGCAATAATTGCATTCGATTTAAATCATGTTTAGCTGAAAAATAACAAAATCTGCTATAATTCAATTTGGTTTCAACATTTTCAATAGAAAAATCACAAAATCTGCTATAATTCTAATTGTTTTCAAAATTTTCAGCAGAAAAATTACAAAATCTGCTATAATTCTATTTGATTTCAACATTTTCAATAGAAAAATAACAAAATCTGCTATAATTCTATTTGATTTCACCATTTTCAATAGAAAAATAACAAAATCTGCTATAATTCCATTTGATTTTTCATATTTTAAATAGAAAATAACATGATCTGCTATAATTCTATTTGATTTCAACATATTCAATAGAAAAATAGCAAGATCTATAATTCTATTTGATTTCGTCTCTTTCAGCTTAAAAATAACAAAATCTGATTTCAACATTTTCAATAGTAACAAAATCTGCTATAATTCTATTTGATTTCAACATTTTCAATAGAAAAATAACAAAATCTACTATAATTCTATTTGATTTCAACATTTTCTATAGAAAAATAACAAAATCTGCTATAATTCTATTTGATTTCAAAATTTTCAATAGAAAAATAAGAAAATCTCGTATAATTCTATTTGATTTCAGCATTTTCTATAGAAAAATAAGAAAATCTCCAATAATTCTATTTGATTTCAACATTTTCAATAGAAATATAACAAAATCTGCTATAATTCTATTTGATTTCAACATTTTCAATAGAAAAATAACAAAATCTACTATAATTCTATTTGATTTCAACATTTTCTATAGAAAAATAACAAAATCTGCTATAATTCTATTTGATTTCAACATTTTCAATAGAAAAATAAGAAAATCTCGTATAATTCTATTTGATTTCAGCATTTTCTATAGAAAAATAACAAAATCTCCAATAATTCTATTTGATTTCAACATTTTCAATAGTAAAATACGAAATTCTGCAATAATTGCATTTGATTTCAAAATTTTCAATTAAAAAACTAAATCTTCTAGAATTCCATATGATTTGAACATTTTAAATTAAAAAATAACGAAATCTGATATACTTCTAATATATATCAACATTTTCTATTCAAAATTTAAAATCTGGTATTCCGTTTGATTTGATAATATTTAGCTGAAAAATGACAAAATATGCTATAATTCTAATTGATTTCAACATTTTCAGCTGAAAAATAACAAAATCTGCAATAATTCTATTTGATTTCAACATTTTCAATAGAAAAATAACAAAATCTGAAAATATCATGATCTGCTATAATTCTATTTGATTTCAACATATTCCATAGAAAATAACAAAATCTGCTATAATTCTATTTGATTTAAAAATTTTCAATAGAAAAATATCAAAATCTCCTATAATTCTACATAATTTCAACATTTTCAATTGAAAAATACGAAATTCTGCAATAATTGCATTTGATTTTAAAATTGTCAATTAAAAAAGTAAATCTTCTAAAATTCCATATGATTGAACATTTTAAATAGAAAATTAACAAAATCTGACATATTTCTAATATAAATCATTTTCTATTCAAAATTTAAAAATCTGGTATAATTCCGTTTCATTTCATCATTTTTACCTGACAAATAACAAAATCTACTATAATTCTATATGATTTCAACATTTTCAATAGAAAAATACCAAATCTGCTATAATTCCATTTGAATTTTCACATTTTAAATAGAAAAATAACATGATCTGCTATAATTCTATTTGATTTCAACATTTTCAACTGAAGAATAACTAAATCTGCAATAATTCTATTGGATTTTGTCATTTTCAATAGAAAAATAAAAAAATCTGCTATAATTCTATTTGATTTCAACATTTTCAACTGAAGAATAACTAAATCTGCAATAATTCTATTGGATTTTGTCATTTTCAATAGAAAAATAAAAAAATCTGCTATAATTCTATTAGATTTCAACATTTTCAATAAAAAAATAACACAATCTGCTATAATTCAATTTGATTTCAACATATTAATTAGAAAAATAAAAAAATCTGCTACAATTCTATGTGATTTTGACTTTTACAGCTTAAAAATAACAAAATCTGACTTCAACATTTTCAATAGAAAAATAAAAAAAACTGCTATAATTCTATTTGATTTCAACATTTTCAATAAAAAAATAACAAAATCTGCTATAATTTTATTTCATTTCAACATTTTCAATAGAAAGATAACAAAATCTGCTATTATTCTATTTGATTTCACTATTTTCAATAGAAAATAACAAATCTGCAATAATTATATTTGATTTCAACATTTTCAATAGAAAAGTAACAAAATCTGCTATAATTCTATTGATTTCAACATATTCAATAGAAAAATAACAAATCTGCTATAATTCTTTTAGAATTTCAGATTTTCCGCTGAAAAATAACAAAATCTGCTATAATTCTATTTGATTTCAACATATTCAAGAGAAAAATAACAAAATCTGCTATAATTCTATTTGATTTCGAATTTTTCACCTTAAAAATAACAAAGTCTGATTTCAACATTTTCAATAGAAAAATAAAAAAATCTGCTATAATTCTATTTGATTTGAACATTTTCAATAGAAAAATAACAAAATCTTCTATAATACTATTTGATTTCAACATTTTCTATAGAAAAATAACAAAATCTCCTATAATTCTAATTGATTTCAACATTTTCAATAGAAAAATAACAAAATCTACAATTATTCTATTTGATTTAAACATGTTCAGCTGAAAAATAACAAAATCTGCTACCATTCTATTTGATTTCAATATTTTCAGTAGAAAAATAACAAAATCTACAATTATTCTATTTGATTTCAACATTTTCTATAGAAGTATAACAAAATCTACTGTAATTATATTTGATTTCAACATTTTCAATAGAAACATACAAAATCTGCTATAATTCAATTTGATTTCAACATTTTCAATAGAAAATAACAAAATCTGCTACAATTCTATTTGATTTCAACATTTTCAAAAGAAAAATAGCAAAATCTCGTATAATTCTATTTGATTTCAACATTTTCAATAGAAAAATAACAAAATCTGCTATAATTCTATTTAATTTCAACATTTTCAATAGAAAAATAACAAAATCTGCTATTATTCTATTTGATTTCAACATTTTTAGCTGAAAAATAACAAAATCTGCTATAATTGTTATTGATTTCGATATTTTCAATAGAAAAAGACCAAAATCTGCTATAATTCTTTTTGATTTCAAACTTTTCAATAGAAAAATAACAAAATCTGCTATAATTCCATTTGATTTCAACATTTTCAACAGAATAATAACAAAATCAAAAATTTTAGACAGAAAAATAGCAAAATCTGCTATAATTGTATTTGATTTCAATATATTCAGCTGAAAAATAACAAAATCTGCTATAATTCTTTTGATTTCAACATTTTCAATAGAAAAATAACAAAATATGCTATAATTCTATTTGATTTCAACATTTTCAGTAGAAAAATAACATAATCTACTATAATTCCATTTGATTCCAACATTTTCAATACAAAAATAACAAAAGCTGCTATACTTCTATTTGATTTCAACATATTCAAAAGAAAAATGTCGGTCTGACTAGAAATTTCTAGTAGCCCTTGGTATTTTTTTGTGAATCTGTTTTTGCCTCTACGTTTTCTTTGTTCCTTGTTCGTTCGTTTTGTTTGTTAAATATTCTGTGTTGTATCGTATTAATTTTTGTTTGTTAATTTATACTTTTTCGTTCTTTTATTCTGTTCTCTATTTTGGTTGTCGGACTGACTAGAAATTTCTAGTAGCCGTCGTTTTGTTTTGTGAATCTGTTTTTGCCTCTTTTCTTTTCTGTTTTTTTATTTTGTAATATTGATTTGCTTTCTTTATTTTCTGCTTGAATTTGTCCTTTTGTCTTTCTTTGTCTGTAATTTGTAGCCGTTAAATTTTATCGTTAAATTTCGTTGTTCTGTTTGCATGTTTTCCCTTTTCACCCCGTTTCCTTTTTGCTTGTTTTTTGTTCTTTCTATTTTCTTTTCCTTATTTTTTTTAGTATAAATTTTTTTTATATACAATTTTGCTATTGTGGAAGGAAAAAAAAATATCTTGTTTAAAAAATTATGGGGAAAAATGCAAGAAAGAACTTATTTGGATCCAAAAAAAAGAAAAACGATCCACCTGACAAAACGTCAGGAAATAATGATGCAGAAGACTCTCAAAATTTAATTTCAAATTCTGATCCAAATGAAAATGGAAAGGAAATAAATAATAACCCAGAAAATATTATGTCCGGAAATGCTGGAAATGTTTCAACAGAAAACGTTTCACCAGAAAAATGTATGGTGGCCGCTAATGGCCAAAATAGCGACAAAGAAACCTGTTTTCAGGAAAAAAGTATGGAAGACGAAGTTGGCCAAAATGGCGAAACCGAGAAATCTGCTCAAGAAGAAAGTATGGTTGCTCAAAATGGCCAAATCACCGAAGAAAAGAAACCAGATAAGAAACCAGAAGAAAATATGGAGTCCGATGTTAACCGAAACTCGGAAAAGCATTCTTCCCAGACTAATGAAGCGGCCGGAGCGACGCCCTCTTGCTGGATGTCCCCGCCTCAATGCAAGATCAACATCACGGAGTTCCTGGAGAAAGCCAAGAGCTACGCACATCTGGTGACGGCAGATGGGCTCTTGTCCAATCCCGTGGAACTAAAGAGAGTTGAGAAACGAATTGTGTCAGTCTTTGTGCAAAATTTGTCGCTCCACAAAAGACACTGTGATAAAAGCCTTGACTTCGCTGGGCATAAAACCTCAGCGAGTCATAAAAGGGAAAGGCTACTTCATGTGGGACGTACTGTTGCCCACGCCTGCCGATTGTGAGGCGGCCGCAAAGCGTGACCTGATAACGAAAGACCTAATTCTCCGAACCGAATATGAAGGCAGGGGTAGGACCAAGGTTGCAGTATATGAGGTTCCTCCTCAGGTGGTCGGGGAGCATCTGGCCGCTTATCTGTGCCAGTTTGGACAGATCCTCAGTGCTACCTCAGACGACCTGACCGGGGGGTGGAGTTTTGAATTGATGGTTAGTCAAAAAGCCTTCCTCTCCATCCCCAACTGTCTGGATTTAGATGGCCAGAAGATGCCGATAATAGTGACGGGTCGGAAACCGGCATGCTGGAAGTGTGGAAAGATTGGTCACCTTTCCTCTTCCTGCACAGAGCAGAAGGCCTCTGGAGTTCTGGCCACCGCCCAACCAAATCCCCCTTTGGTCGAGTCTGTGAAAGCCGTCTCGCCTGTAGTGGGCATACCTGCGACCAGGACCGGTGTGGAGAATCCCCCGGTCGGGTCTAAATCGCAGCCCCCATTCCCCGAAAAGCCTTTGCCCGCCGCTAGTGCGGTTAGGGAGAAGAAAGAGGGGGAATGGCAGGTCGTAGGTAAGGCGAAAGGGAAGACCCAGGCAGCGGGACCTCGTCCTACACCCAATACAGGAAAAGACACAGACAGCCCCACTCCCTCAACCAGTGCTAAGGGCGTCTCTCCGGTCAGCTATTCAGCAAAACTGAGAGAGGATCTGATCAAATATGAACCTTCGTTCGAAAAAAAAGAAAAATTACTGCAATTACAGGAATCCTTAAAACAAAGTAAAAAAGAAAAAAAATCCCTTTCGGCACCGTCTTCCCCTGTCCCAAAACAGCACCCTAATGTACCACCTCCATTTCTCAAATCCCCAGGGAAGGTCGATTCACATATGACTACTTTAAAGAAAACAGCTAAATCATCATCTCCCATCCCTTCCCCAAAGATTTCACCGAAGAAAACCCCCATTAATTCCCCCCATAAAACTGAGAAAAGACAACGCAGTCCTTCATCTGATTCACCTGAAGATTTCAAGGAAAAAAAGAAAAAAACAAAACCCATCTACAATACAGGGGAAGACGTGTGCCGAATTTCGAAAGAGGTGGAAAAAAAGGCAGCAATTTATGGGAAAAAAGTTGAGAATATGAAAACCCTTATCAACTTCCGTAAAATTAATGATTTGGACATAGAGGACCCTCGTAATTTTCCAAAGGCAAAGAGGGTCCTAACAGTTGTCCGATCTGGCGTTCCTGGGAAACAGATTCGATCAATGATGGCAGAGTGTAATGAGAATTTTGGATGTGTGCCTCCAATGGCTTGCTTCGAGGACGACATGGTGGAGGAATTGAAGAAATTTTGTTCAGGGAGGTTCCCAGTTTTTGTTCACCCCTCCCTGTATAGAGCTTTGAAGTTAACTTTCCCCTCGGATATTGGCGGCCTGTCTCCTGATGGTTCCATCAAGAGTGAGATGGGTACTGGTTCATTGGGAGAGGCCGTCGGTATCCTCACCCCGGCCATGTTCGATGCAGGAGAGCAACCCTAATCGGTTTTCATCATGTCTCTCTGGTTAGCAAGTCTGAATGCCCGAGGCCTGAGGTCGGAGTCTCGCAGGGCGAGGCTCTCTCGTGACCTTCAGCGTCTTGGGGTGAATATTTGTTGTATACAAGAGACCCGTTTTTCTACTCATGACTATGAGAACATACTGTCTAGGGGGTTCTCTCTCTTTTCAGCTTGTTTTGATGGCCGCTCGAGAGGTGTCTCTTGGCTGGTAAGCAAGTCTTTGAAGGCTGCGTGTGTTCTTGTCTTCGCGGATCCGGCGGGCAGGCTTTGCGTGTTGGATGTTACCATAAAGGATAAGGCTCTTCGTCTCATTGGGGTTTATGCGCCCAATGTCCATTCTGAGCGGCCTGCTTTGTTTCGGCAGATCGAGCCGTTTTTGACGACATCACGGCGGGTAGTTTTAGTGGGTGATTGGAATGCCGTCCTTGATCCCGATATAGATCGTATAGGGCCAAATTCGGGTACTAACAACCAAGGCGTTAAACAGTTTCGGGACTTTATCGACGGGTTTGATCTTGTCGATAAGTACCGAAACGAACACCCTCGGAAATTAGTGTGGACTTGGACAAATAGTGGCGGCTTGGCTAGTTATCTAGACCGAGTCTTAGTTAAGAGAGTCGAGGTAGGGCTCTTAGGGTGTCCAAGTTTCCATGAGATAGTTTATTCGGATCATAGGCTTGTCCGGGTCCGTGTAAACTTAGATAAACCTAGGGTTAGGATGGCTGGCTACTGGAAATTAAACTCATCATTATTTGGTGAGCAAGATTTCCGGGACCAGCTGCTACTAATGATACAGAGGGAACTGACGGGAGCGGTTATAGGAAATGCCTGGTGGGATAATTTAAAATGCAAAATTAGAACGTTTGCTGCTGATTATAGTCGTCGGCTCAATCTAGATAGATTAGCGGCGCAAACGGCTTTAGAAGAGAAGGTCGATCGGGCGGTTAAATCCCGTGTTAGTGGGGACATAGCCTTAGCTAAGGCGGAGTTGGCCTCCTTGCTTATCAAGAAGGATCAAGCTCTGGTAGTTAGGGCTAGGTTAAAAAGAATGTCCTCTGAGGCAACGAATATGGCCGCTGAATTGCGCGCAGAGGAAGCTCGGAATGCATCATGTCGACATATCGCATGCGTCACATTGCCGGATAAGCGATCCGTGACTACAAACGAGGGCATATGCGAGGCTTTTCGTGACTACTTTCAGGAGCTTTTTACCAGGGAGCCCGGTCTGAGCCCTGCTCAGTTCGACGCCTATTTAGCTGACTTTCCCTGCCTCGAGGCAGCTGAAGCAGCTAGGTGTGAGGGTCCCATTGCAGAGTCGGAAATCTGGGAAGCGTTGAAACAGGTTGGCTTGGACAAGTCTCCGGGATTAGATGGTCTTCCGTACGAAGTGTACTTGAGGCAGTCGCCCGTTTTTGTTCCGCTGCTGGCACTGATTTTCGGCAACTGGATGAAGCAGGGGTCTATACCCCAACGCTTCACCAGGGGCGTGATCAAGTTGTTACGCAAGGACAAAAACGGTGGGGATGGTTTAGGTAACTTTCGCCCTTTAACTATGTTAAACACAGAGTTAAAGATTTTGGCTAAGATCTTGGCTAACCGTTTGCAGGTTGTCCTGTCTCGTCTGATTGGCTCTGAACAGACTTGTGCTGTGAAGGGTAGGTCGATTCAGGATAATCTTCATATGGTACGCCTGATCATCGAGCAAGTCGACAGTGAAGCCGCGCTGATCAATTTAGATCAGTCCAAGGCCTTCGATAGGGTTGACCATCGTTTTCTGGAGGCTGTTCTTTCGGCGGCCGGTTTCGGGCCGTACTTTCGCACCTGGATCCGACTTCTGTATGCGACTCCCGGTGCGCTGGTGGAAGTGAATGGGGTACGATCGGAGCCTTTCGTATTGTCTCGCTCCATTCGTCAAGGATGCCCGCTGTCGCCTTTGCTTTACGTTCTTGCGTTGGAGCCTTTCCTTCGCAAGTTAAAGGCGAATCCGGTCCTACGCGGAATTGCCCTGCCCGGTGGTAGCACATCGGCCAAGTATTCTGCCTATGCTGACGACGTTTCGGCTCTTGTGTCGAGCAGAGCCGAGATTGACGAAGTCAGCAAAGAAATCAGTTGTTATGAGATGGTGACAGGGGCCAAGATCAACTGCGATAAGTCTGTTGGCTTGCGGTTGGGTGCGTGGAAGGGAGTTTCTCTTCCCGGACCTTTCCACTGGACGGATGGGCCGATCAAGATTCTCGGCGTCTGGTTCGGTCCTGATCTCCAGTTGGAGATGAATTGGTCGGAGGTGCGAGGGAAGGCCGAGATCGCAATTAATTTGTGGTCTCGGAGGAATCTTTCCTTAAAGGGGAAGGCGGAAGGCGGAAGTTTGTGTTTCACACATCTACCCAATTCTCCTTTACCGACTCTCGGTGCTTCCACTTCCGTGTGGCACTTTGCTGGCGTTAGTGAGGCTCTTGTTCTCCTTCTTGTGGGGAGGCAAGGCCGCCAGAGTCACTCGGGGGATCTGTTGCCTTCATCCTTCTGAAGGCGGTCTAGGCATGCCAAGCATTGAGATTCGTCTCCATATGCTTCGCATTAGATTTCTAGACCGAATGTGTCGCGACTCGGATGAGGACGGCGCCTTCTGGAAGGAAGACGCCCGTAAGAACTTCCCATCCCTAAGAAGTGTGCACTCGTGCGAGGAAGAGGCCCGCCGTTTACCCCGTGACGAGTGCTCCTTCTATCGCGAATGTCGACTTGCTCTGAAGCGACTCTTAAGGGCGTCAGATGGCCTCTCCAACGTCCAATCGTTATCTCTTAGGGCATTACATCAAGTATTAGTCAGGGGGTCCGTTCATGATAATCTGATTGACAGTCTCGGTCTTACGAGGCAGGAGGCTCGCTCAATATGGCCTTGGGCGCCCGGGTTGAAATGTCTCAATAACGATGAGGCATCACTCACCTGGCTGGTGATTCGTAGGGCCCTCTGGGTCGCCAAGAGACTCTGCTCAGCTGGCTTGGAGAATTCTCCAAACTGCCGACGTTGTAGTGGGGAGGTCGAGACCTTGGGTCACGCCTTCTTTCATTGCAGCCAGGTAGTGCCGTTGTGCAAGTTTGTTGAAGGCCTCATGGTCCGCATGCTGCCTGGAAAGTCCTTTGTCCTTCAGTCCGTTTCCGTTTGTAGCAATGTAGCACCGCGGATGACAAGGGCTGAACAATATGTGTTCCACTGCTTGCTAGGAGTTATGAGAGTCGTGATTTGGACGACGCGACAGAAGGGATTCTATGGAGGCGAGAAGTTCACCTCTTCCCAACTGATCTTGTACTTTAAGCATCTGCTTAAAGTCAAGATTAGGACGGAAAGGCAGAAGCTCTCTTCATCAGAATTCAGCAAAAGATGGGTGCATCTTGCGCGCATGTGCCGTGTGAAAGGGGCTGACTTTGAGTGGCATTTTGATGCCGGTTAGGCATTAGGATATTGCTTTACCTGGGTTGAACTAGAGCAACCCATCCAAAATTAGGCTAGTTTAGGTTCATTTGTTGATGTTTAGTTTCCTTTTATTTTATTTTAGTTAACTTAGCTAGGGTATGTATGCTCATTGGTCCCTTTTATTTCTGTCCCCCCTTTATTTTCTTTAAGTTAATTTACCCATCCCCCCCCCTTTTTTCGGTGGTCTGTGATTCTAGTTCTCCGGTGGATGCGGGACGCCTTTCGTTTCGCGTGAATGTTTTCGTATTTGTTGTTGTGTTTGAATGTGTGCGTGTTAGTTTGTGTGGGGGATGAATGATTATTTCTTACTATTTTAGTCCCGCATTGATTTCGTCCGGGGAAGTGGTATTTCTGCCATATTAGGTGATTGTGGGGGGTTTTATTACTAACAATATTTTCTTTAGTTTATTGTAAATAGATTATTATTCATATTGTAAATACACATTGGGGTTCATTTTATTATTGTTATTCCCCCCCCCACAGACTTTGAAATGTATATACGGGGATTAGTTAGTACTTTCATAGAGACGATGAGGTATTATGGTGTTTGTAGTTTGGAAGGTACGTATGAAAGAGTTCTTTTGGTGTAAGGAAAATTGTACGTACGATTGGGTCAGTGTCTGCGACTAGCTAAGTTAATTTAAGACAGAAGAAGACCGTCCTCTCCCCATCCCCCCTTTTTTGGCCTTGTGCCACATTTCTGTTTAAACAGAATAAATACACATAGCGATTTACATGCAAAATCTAGCTTTTTTCACTACTTTTTAACGCTAGTTTGTAAATATCAATAACTGTTTGAAAACATTAGAAAAACAAAGAAATTATTGAAAATCGATATGAAATCAATCAAAACTTATTGATTTTAACTAGTTTCAGAAGTTTTGACAAAGTTATATTTAAGATTTTATGTTTTACACAACTTTTAATTACATAGCGATTTACATGCAAAATTTAGCTTTTTTCACTACTTTTTCAACGCTAGATTGTAAATATAAATAACTCTTTGAAAACATTAGAAAAACAATGAAATTATTGAAAATCGATATGAAATCAATCAAAACTTATTGATTTTAACTAGTTTCAGAAGTTTTCACAAAGTTTTATTTAAGATTTTATGTTTTACACAACTTTTAATTACATAGCGATTTACATGCAAAATCTAGCTTTTTTCACTACTTTTTCAACGCTAGTTTGTAAATATCAATAACTGTTTGAAAACATTAGAAAAACAATGAAATTATTGAAAATCGATATGAAATCAATCAAAACTTATTGATTTTAACTAGTTTCAGAAGTTTTGACAAAGTTATATTTAAGATTTTATGTTTTACACAACTTTTAATTACATAGCGATTTACATGCAAAATCTAGCTGTTTTGACTGCTTTTTAACGCTAGTTTGTAAATATCAATAACTGTTTGAAAACATTAGAAAAACAATGAAATTATTGAAAATCGATGTGAAATCAATCAAAACTTATTGATTTTAACTAGTTTCAGAAGTTTTCACAAAGTTTTATTTAAGATTTTATGTTTTACACAACTTTTAATTACATAGCGATTTACATGCAAAATCTAGCTTTTTTCACTACTTTTTCAACGCTAGTATGTAAATATCAACAACTGTTTGAAAACATTAGAAAAACAATGAAATTATTGAAAATCGATATGAAATCAATCAAAACTTATTGATTTTAACTAGTTTCAGAAGTTTTGACAAAGTTATATTTATGATTTTATGTTTTACACAACTTTTAATTACATAGCGATTTACATGCAAAATCTAGCTTTTTTCACTACTTTTTCAACGCTAGATTGTAAATATCAATAACTCTTTGAAAACATTAGAAAAACAATGAAATTATTGAAAATCGATATGAAATCAATCAAAACTTATTGATTTTAACTAGTTTCAGAAGTTTTCACAAAGTTTTATTTAAGATTTTGTTTTACACAACTTTTAATTACATAGCGATTTACATGCAAAATCTAGCTTTTTTCACTACTTTTTCAACGCTAGATTGTAAATATCAATAACTCTTTGAAAACATTAGTAAAACAATGAAATTATTGAAAATCAATATGAAATCAATCAAAACTTATTGATTTTAACTAGTTTCAGAAGTTTTGACAAAGTTATATTTAAGATTTTATGTTTTACACAACTTTTAATTACATAGCGATTTACATGCAAAATCTAGCTTTATTCACTACTTTTTAACGCTAGTTTGTAAATATCAATAACTGTTTGAAAACATTAGAAAAACAATGAAATTATTGAAAATCGATATGAAATCAATCAAAACGTATTGATTTTAACTAGTTTCAGAAGTTTTGACAAAGTTATATTTAAGATTTTATGTTTTACACAACTTTTAATTACATAGCGATTTACATGCAAAATCTAGCTTTTTTCACTACTTTTTCAACGCTAGATTGTAAATATCAATAACTCTTTGAAAACATTAGAAAAACAATGAAATTATTGAAAATCGATATGAAATCAATCAAAACTTATTGATTTTAACTAGTTTCAGAAGTTTTCACAAAGTTTTATTTAAGATTTTATGTTTTACACAACTTTTAATTACATAGCGATTTACATGCAAAATCTAGCTTTTTTCACTACTTTTTCAACGCTAGTTTGTAAATATCAATAACTGTTTGAAAACATTAGAAAAACAATGAAATTATTGAAAATCGATATGAAATCAATCAAAACTTATTGATTTTAACTAGTTTCAGAAGTTTTGACAAAGTTATATTTAAGATTTTATGTTTTACACAACTTTTAATTACATAGCGATTTACATGCAAAATCTAGCTGTTTTGACTGCTTTTTAACGCTAGTTTGTAAATATCAATAACTGTTTGAAAACATTAGAAAAACAATGAAATTATTGAAAATCGATGTGAAATCAATCAAAACTTATTGATTTTAACTAGTTTCAGAAGTTTTCACAAAGTTTTATTTAAGATTTTATGTTTTACACAACTTTTAATTACATAGCGATTTACATGCAAAATCTAGCTTTTTTCACTACTTTTTCAACGCTAGTTTGTAAATATAAATAACTGTTTGAAAACATTAGAAAAACAATGAAATTATTGAAAATCGATATGAAATCAATCAAAACTTATTGATTTTAACTAGTTTCAGAAGTTTTGACAAAGTTATATTTATGATTTTATGTTTTACACAACTTTTAATTACATAGCGATTTACATGCAAAATCTAGCTTTTTTCACTACTTTTTCAACGCTAGTTTGTAAATATCAATAACTGTTTGAAAACATTAGAAAAACAATGAAATTATTGAAAATCGATATGAAATCAATCAAAACATATTGATTTTAACTAGTTTCAGAAGTTTTGACAAAGTTATATTTAAGATTTTATGTTTTACACAACTTTTAATTACATAGCGATTTACATGCAAAATCTAGCTTTTTTCACTACTTTTTCAACGCTAGATTGTAAATATCAATAACTCTTTGAAAACATTAGTAAAACAATGAAATTATTGAAAATCAATATGAAATCAATCAAAACTTATTGATTTTAACTAGTTTCAGAAGTTTTGACAAAGTTATATTTAAGATTTTATGTTTTACACAACTTTTAATTACATAGCGATTTACATGCAAAATCTAGCTTTTTTCACTACTTTTTCAACGCTAGATTGTAAATATCAATAACTCTTTGAAAACATTAGTAAAACAATGAAATTATTGAAAATCAATATGAAATCAATCAAAACTTATTGATTTTAACTAGTTTCAGAAGTTTTGACAAAGTTATATTTAAGATTTTATGTTTTATAAAAGTTTTAATTACATAGCGATTTACATGCAAAATCAAGTTGTTTTGACTACTTTTTCAACGCTAGTTTGAAAATATAAATAACATTTTGAAAACATTAGAAAATCTATTAAATAATTTAAAATCGATATGAAATCAATCAAAATGTATTGATTTCAACTAGTTTCATGAGTTTTGACAAAGTTTTATTACAAATTTTATGTTATGCGAAAATTTTATTACATAGCGATTTACATGCAAAATCATGTTGTTTTGATTACTTTTTCAACGCTAGTTTGAAAATATAAATAATATTTTGAAAACCTGTTAAATTATTGAAAATCGATATGAAATCAATCAAAATGTATTGATTTCAACTAGTTTCATGAGTTTTGACAAAATTTTATTACTAATTTTGTTTTACATGCAAAAACTAGCTGTTTTCACTACTTTTTCAACGCTAGTTTGAAAATATAAATAACAGTGTGAAAACATAAAACCAATTAAATTATTGAAAATCGATATGAAATCAATCAAAAAGTATTGATTTCAACTAGTTCCATGTGTTTTGACAAAGTTTTATTACAAATTTTAAGTTTTACAAAAGTTTTAATTACAGAGCGATTTACATGCAAATTCAAGCTGTTTCGTCTACTTTTTCAACGCTAGTTTGAAAATATAAAAAACAGTGTGAAAACATTAGAAAACCAATTAAATTATTGAAAATCGATATGAAATCAATCAAAAAGTATTTATTTCAACTAGTTCCATTGATTTTGACAAAGTTTTATTACACATTTTATAATTTACAAAAATTTTAATTACATAGCGATTTACATGCAAAATGAAGCTCTTTTGACTACTTTTTCAACGCTAGTTTGAAAATATAAATAACTGTTTGAAAACATTAGAAAATCTATTAAATAATTGAAAATCGATATGAAATCAATCAAAACGTATTCATTTCAACTAATTTCATAAGTTTTGACAAAGTTTTATTACAAATTTTGTTTTACAAAACTTTTAATTACATAGCGATTTACATGCAAAATCTAGCTGTTTTCACCACTTTTTCAACGCTAGTTTGAAAATATAAATACCTTTTTGAAAACATTAGAAAACCAATTAAATTATTGAAAATCTATATGAAATCAATCAAAACGTATTGATTTCAACTAGTTTCATATGTTTTGACAAAGTTTTATTAGAAATGTTATGTTGTACAAAAGTTTTAATTACATAGCGATTTTCATGAAAAATCTAGCTGTTTTCACTACTTTTTCAACGCTAGTTTGAAAATATAAATAACTGTTTGAAAACATTAGAAAACCAATTAAATTATTGAACATCGATATGAAATCAATCAAAACGTATTGATTTCAACTAGTTTCATAAGTTTTGACAAATTTTTATTACAAATTTTATGTTTTACAAAAGTTCTAATTACATAGCTATTTACATGCAAAATCAAGCTGTTTTGACAACATTTTCAACGCTAGTTTGAAAATATAAATAACATTTTGAAAACATTAGAAAACCAATTAAATTATTGAAAATCGATATGAAATCAATCAAAACGTATTCATTTCAACTAGTTTCGTAAGTTTTGACAAAGTTTTATTACAAATTTTATGTTTTACAAAAGTTTTAATTACATAGCTATTTCCATGCAAAATCAAGCTGTTTTGACTACTTTTTCAACGCTAGTTTGAAAATATAAATAAATGTTTAAAAACATTAGAAAACCAATTAAATTATTGAAAATCGATATGAAATCAATCAAAACGTATTGATTTCAACTAGTTTCATAAGTTTTGACAAAGTTGTATTACAAATTTTATGTTTTACAAAAGTTTTAATTACATAGCGATTTACATGCAAAATCTAGCTGTTTTCTCTACTTTTTCAACGCTAGTTTGAAAATATAAATAAATGTTTGAAAACATTAGAAAACCAATTAAATTAATGAAAATCGTTATGAAATCAATCAAAACGTATTTATTTCAACAAGTTTCATAAGTTTTGACAGTTTTATTACCAATTTTATGTTTTACAAAAGTTTTAATTACATAGCGGTTTACATGCAAAATCTAGCTGTTTTCCCTACTTTTTCAACGCTAGTTTGAAAATATAAATAAATGTTTGAAAACATTAGAAAACCAATTAAATTATTGAAAATCGATATGACATCAATCAAAATGTATTTATTTCAACTAGTTTCATAAGTTTTGTCAGATTTATTACAAATTTTATGTTTTACAAAAGTTTTAATTACATAGCGATTTACATGCCAAATATTACTGTTTTCACTACTTTTTAAACGCTAGTTTTAAAATATCATTAACTCTTTGAAAACATTATAAAAACAACTAAATTATTGAAAATCGATATGAAATCAATCAAATCTATTGATTTCAACTAGTTTCATATGTTTTGACAAAGTTTTATCACAAATTAAAAACTTTGTTTTGCAAAAGTTTTAATTACATAGCTATTTACATGCAAAATCTAGCTGTTTTGATTACTTTTTATACGCGAGTTTGAAAATATAAATAACTGTTTGAAAACATTAGAAAACCAATTCAATTATTGAAAATGGATGTGAAATCAATCAAAGCCTATTGATTTCAACTAGTTTCATCAAGTTTTGACTAAGTTTTATTACAAATTTTATGTTTTACAAAAGTTTTAATTACATAGCTATTTACATACAAAATCTAACTGTTTTGATTACTTTTTCAACGCTAGTTTGAAAATATAAATAACGGTTTGAAAACATTAGAAAATCAATTAAATTATTGCAAATCGATATGAGATCAATCATAACTTAATGATTTCAACTAATTTCACATGTTTTGACAAAGTTTTTTTACAAATTTTATGTTTTCCAAAAGTTTTAATTACATAGCGATTTACATGCAAAATCTAGCTGTTTCCACTACTTTTCACACGCTAGTTTGAAAATATAAATAACGTTTTGAAAACATTAGAAAACCAATTAAATTATTGAAAATCGATATGAAATCAATCAAAACGTATTCATTTCAACTAATTTCACATGTTTTGACAAACTTTTATTACAAATTTTATGTTTTACAAAAGTTTTAATTACACAGCGATTTACATGCAAAATCAAGCTGTTTTCACTACTTTTTCAACGCTAGTTTTAAAATATAAATAACTTTTTAAAACTTTAGAGAACCAAATAAATTATTGAAATTCGATATGAAATCAATCAAAACGTATTGATTTCAACTAGTTTCATAAGTTTTGACAAAGTTTTATTACAAATTTTATGTTTTACAAAAGTTTTAATTACAAAGCGATTTACATGCAAAATCTAGCTGTTTACCCTACTTTTTCAACGTTAGTTTGAAAATATAAATAAATGTTTGAAAACATTAGAAAACCAATTAAATTAATGAAAATCGATATGAAATCAATCAAAACGTATTTATTTCAACACGTTTCATAAGTTTTGACAGTTTTATTACAAATTTTATGTTTTACAAAAGTTTTAATTACATTCCGATTTACATGCAAAATCTATCTGTTTTCACTACTTTTTAAACGCTAGTTTGAAAATATCAATAACTGTTTTAAAACATTTGAAAACCAATTAAATTATTCAAAATTGATATGAAATCAATCAAAACGTATTCATTTCAACTAATTTCACATGTTTTGACAAAGTTTTATTACAAATTTTATGTTTTACAAAAGTTTTAATTACATAGCTATTTACATGCAAAATCTAGCTGTTTTGATTACTTTTTCAACGCTAGTTTGAAAATATAAATAAATGTTTAAAAACATTAGAAAACCAATTAAATTATTGAAAATCGATATGAAATCAATCAAAACGTATTGATTTCAACTAGTTTCATAAGTTTTGACAAAGTTTTATTACAAATTTTATGTTTTACCAAAGTTTTAATTAAATAACGATTTACATGCAAAATATTGCTGTTTTCACTACTTTTTCAACGCTAGTTTAAAAATATAAATAACGGTTTGAAAACATCAGAAAACCAATTAAATTATTGAAAATCGATATGAGATCAATCATAACTTATTGATTTCAACTAATTTCACATATTTTGACAAAGTTTTATAACAAATTTTATGTTTTACAAAGTTTTAATTACATAGCGATGCAGCAAAACCTAGCTGATTTCACTACTTTTTCAACGCTAGTTTGAAAATATAAATAAATGTTTGAAAACTTTACAAAACCAATTGAATTATTGAAAATCGATATGAAATCAATCAAAATGTATTGCTTTCAACTAGTTTCATTAACTTTTGACAAAGTTATATTACAAATTTTATGTTTTACAAGTTTTAATTACATAGCAATTTACATGCAAAATCTTGGTGTTTTGACTACTTTTTTATACGCTAGTTTGAAAATATAAATAACTTTTTGAAAACATTAGAAAACAAATTAAATTATTGAAAATCGATATGAAATCAATCAAAACGTATTTATTTCAACTAGTTTCATAAGTTTTGAGTGTTTTATTACAAATATTATGTTTTACACAAGTTTTAATTACATAACGATTTACATGGAAAATCTAGCTGTTTCCACTACTTTTCACACGCTAGTTTGAAAATATAAATAACGTTTTGAAAACATTAGAAAACCAATTAAATTATTGAAAATCGATATGAAATCAATCAAACCGTATTCATTTCAATTAATTTCACATGTTTTGACAAAGTTTTATTATAAATTTTATGTTTTACAAAAGTTTTAATTACATAGCGATTTACAAGCAAAATCAAGCTGTTTTGATTACTTTTTAAACGCTAGTTTGAAAATATAAATAACTGTTTGAAAACATTAGAAAACCAATTCAATTATTGAAAATCGATATGAAATCAATCAAAAGTTATTTATTTAAACTAGTTGCATAAATTTTGACAAAATTTTATTACTAATTTTTTTGTTTTACAAAAGTTTTAATTACATAGCTATTTACATGCAAAATCTAGCTGTTTTCCCTACTTTTTCAACGCTAGTTTGAAAATGTAAATAAATGTTTGAAAACATTAGAAAACCAATTAAATTAATGAAAATCGTTATGAAATCAATCAAAACGTATTTATTTCAACACGTTTCATAAGTTTTGACAGTTTTATTACAAATTTTATGTTTTACAAAAGTTTTAATTACATAGCGATTTACATGCAAAATATAGCTGTTTTCACTACTTTTTAAACGCTAGTTTGAAAATATCAATAACTGTTTTAAAACTTTTGAAAACCAATTAAATTATTCAAAATTGATATGAAATCAATCAAAACGTATTCATTTCAACTAATTTCACATGTTTTGACAAAGTTTTATTACTAATTTTATGTTTTACAAAAGTTTTAATTACATTGCTATTTACATGCAAAATCTAGCTGTTTTGATTACTTTTTCAACGCTAGTTTGAAAATATAAATAAATGTTTAAAAACATTAGAAAACCAATTAAATTATTGAAAATCGATATGAAATCAATCAAAACGTATTGATTTCAACTAGTTTCATAAGTTTTAACAAAGTTATATTAGAAATTTTGTTTTAGAAAGGTTTTTTTAATTAAATAGCGATTTACATGCAAAATCTAGCTCTTTTGACTACTTTTTCAACGCTAGTTTGAAAATGTAAATAACTGTTTGCTTTTGACAACATTAGAAAACAATTAAATTATTTAAAATCGATATGAAATTAATCAAAACTTATTGATTTCAACTAGTTTCATAAGTTTTGACAAAGTTACATTGCATATTTTATGTTTTACAAAGTTTGTAATTAGATAATCATTTACATGCAAAATCTAGCTGTTTTGAATACTTTTTCAACGCTAGTTTGAAAATATAAATAACTGTTTAAAAACATTAGAAAAACAATTCAATTATTGAAAATAGATATGAAATCATTCAAAACGTCTTGATTTCAACTAGTTTCATAAGTTTTGACAAAGTTATATTACAAATTTTATGTTTTACAAAGGTTTTATAGCCAGTTACATGAAAAATCTAGCTGTTTTCACTACTTTTTGAACGCTAGTGTAGTGGTATTGACGGAATAAATCAACCCACACATTTGTTACTTCACGAATGTGCAAGAAAACAAAAAAGCAAACAAGAGAAAGAATACCAGAAAATAACTTTTCTTAACAAGTACAATATTTTATATCTATAAATGACAACAGTTTACAATAACAATAATAATGTGAGTTACTTCCCTTTGACTCGGGTAACGTTTTTACTTACAAAACATTTTTTATCGGAGCTCACAAAAGCTGAATTATCCGTTCGTTCAAAATGTTCACTGAAAGAAAATCTTATAAAGCTGAAAATATTCTGATAAATTTTCATTTTTCAGCTTTAAAGAAGTTGGAGAAGTGAATGTTATGTTTGTTTTTGTTGCTCGTAGTTGAATGTATTGTTCGTAATTTTTTGTACTTAAGTTTAAGACTCAATAACGTAATGGAATAAGTTCTTTTGTAGAAATTGGTGAGTGAGATGTTTCATTGAAATTGTAGCTTGAATTTCATTGATGTTATTTCATGTTAAAGAACTTGAGGTTCTAACTTTGTACTTCACTGCAGTAATGATTCAAACGTCGTGAAGTCGTCTAGCAAATTCTAGTCGTCGTAAATTCTCACTGACTGGGTTCGCTCGTACCTTCAATTTATATCTTTTTTAGTCATGTGACAGGCTCCGACGGCATTGTTTTTTCGTCAGGTCAAAAACTAGGTTGACGTTGTTCGGACGTAGTGGTGAGCAGGTAAATTGTTTTTTTAACATCTGTTAACCACTCAGAAAGCGCCTTACGAAACTCAGTCTGGAGCCTGATATGTTTTGTGTTGCTTATTGAGAACAATGCACGTAAAGATATACGAGATAATTCTAATATTTATTGTCCAATGAGAAGTTAAGGTTTTCAGAAACATTTATGAAGATGTGATCCGCTTTCTGCACGAAAATCGACATTTGTGAAAAAGTGGTAGCGGACAGCTAAAATACTCCACCCCCAAATTGAAAGTTTGAAAAAAAAAAAAAATTTCAAAATGTATGATACTTCGCAAATTTTGTAGGCCAATGCACATGTCTGCCTTCTCTAGTTGTAGTTTTTGTCGGATAAATTTCAGGTAGAATATCCTTCTGCTGGGCGGAAGAATTTTGATCAAACGAGGTCGAAGAATGCTTATCGGCATCAATGAAAGCAGGTTTCAACCTGTCAATGCTGACAGTGTTTGTCTTATTATTGATTAAGATGGTAAAATATTTCGGTGCACGGGAAATAACTTGGAAAGGACCGGAGTATGTCGGTGTGAGGGTTTTTTTAACTGCATCTCTGCGTAGAAATACAAACTCACAGTTTTCCAAAGTTTTCGCTCTATTTGATGTGTGCGTTGCAGTATACACGAGGTTGGACATGCGTTCTTTCAAGTCCTGAATGAAGTATGTAGATGGTCTTGTCGAAACATCTTTTTCCATCATTTGACCGGGAAGTGTAAGTGGGCTCCCAAAAACAAGCTCAGCTCTGGTGCATTTTAAATCTTCCTTGACAACACTACGCAGTGCTAGCATTACTAGTGGTAACTTCTCAATCCACGATCGTGTGTCTTCGCTAGCTGTAAGTGCTGCCTTTAGTTGCCTGTGAAACCTTTCTACCAAACCGTTTGCGCACGGATGGTAAGCTGTAGTTGTTATATGTTTAGTACCCAACAGGTTAGTAAATTCAGCGAAGAGGGTAGACTGGAATTGGGGTCCACGATCTGTAGTAATGACAGAGGGGCATCCAAATGTGGCTATCCACTCACGTAAGATCGTTTGTGCGATAACACTGGCGGTGGTTGATCGAAGGGGTACCACCACTGGCCAACGTGTGAAACGGTCCACTATTGTCAACAAGTATTCGTATCCGTCTACTTCCATTAAGGGACCGACGAGGTCGACGTGTATATGTTTAAATCGACCATCCGGTGCAGAAAAGTGACCAGGAGGAGATCTGGTGTGTTGTTGAACTTTCGATTTCTGGCATTTAATATATGTCTGCGTCCAGTATTTTATGTCTGCAGACATGTTTGGCCAGACAAATCGTTCAGAAATAAGTTTCGTTGACGCTTTACGGCCGAGATGAGACATAGAATGAAAATGGTCGAAAATTTGTCTGCGCACGTAGGGGGCACGTAGGGGGCACGTAGGGGGCACGTAGGGGGCACGTAGGGGGCACGTAGGGTCTAGGATGTTTAGTGCTAACGTCACAAAACAAGTATGCCGCACTGAAAGGAATTGGTCGTTGCTCAATGAGCAGTGACGTGTCGCTTTTCACTTTTTCTAGGGTGGCATACCTCTGCTGTTCTCTGGCTAAACATTCAAAATCTAATGGCTGTAACTTGACGGAATTCACAGTAGCTCTAGAAAGGGTGTCAGCAACGATGTTGTCGTTCCCGTTAATGTGACGAATATCCGACGTAAACTGTGCGATGTAGTCCAGCTGTCTTATGTCACGAGGGTTATATTTATCTGTTTTAGAGTGTAAGGCATACACTAAAGGTTTGTGGTCAGTGAAAATTATAAAATTCCTGCCCTCCAAGAGATGTCGGAAATGACGAACGGATAGATATAAATATTGTACTTGTTAAGAAAAGTTATTTTCTTGTATTCTTTCTCTTGTTTGCTTTTTTGTTTTCTTGAACATTCGTAAAGTAAAAAATGTGTGGGTTGATTTATTCCGTCAATACCACTACATAAATGGTGACCTCGAATACGAGTGTGCATGGAAAATTATTGAGCGATATTTTATAGGAGACGTACTCAAATTTCACATTGGCAACTTTGATTTTTGTACCGTCGTTTAAAAAATTTGAATCACCACATCACCAACTGGTATCCTAATTCCGCGTCGAAGAGATATTAACATTATGGCTGAGCACACACAGAAGCCGCAATAACTATTAATTTGCCAGCTTACAACAATGTCAATGTTCAAGTTTGGTTCGTACAGTTAACTGCTATATTCAACGCCAAGAGGATAACTTCCCAAACTTCCCGATATGCCTACGTTGTAGAGAAGCTACCGGCGGAGGTAGCGATTGAGGTTTCGGATCTCCTGGATGAGATGCCATCTAATAAACCTTATGATACCCTAAAAGAAGCTATACTCCATAGAACTGGTCAATCTGAGGAACAAAAGGTGCGTGACCTCCTTAATAACTTGAGCTTGGGACAAAGTAAAGCGTCACAACTACTGCGTAAAATGCGGGTACTATTAGGAAGCAACACAATGTCTGACACAGTGTTAAGACAGCTTTGGCTCGACAAACTTGACGTGAACACCATCCAAATTTTGGCTTCCCTCCCAGACGAAATTGAACTACAAAAACTAGCTGAAATAGCTGATAAAATAGCTGATAACCAGCCAGCTAGTCCTGTGTATGCTGCGACCCAGAGACAGCCAGTAGCATCAGTGGTTGACGCAGACGACATGCGTAAACTTAGTGACAGGTTAGCACAACTGTCAATTCAGGTACAGGATATTCAGAAGTCTATGCAACAACAAAGATGCAACTTCACTAATCGAACTCCTCCTGAATCACGACGACGTAGACACAGATCGTTGTCACGAAATAGGGAAAACTATCAGGACAACGTATGTTGGTATCATGCTAACTTTGGCCACCAGGCACATAAATGCCGTAAACCTTGCAGGTTTAGCGCGAATTTATTTGGCAGAAGATCGACACAGCAAGCGGGAAACGACGTTCCCGGCAGCAAGTGAAGACGGCGTTCGCTACCGGGGAAAAAAATATAAACCGTCTTTTTTACGTTAAGGACGCCAATTCTGGTTACCTATTCTTGGTTGACACGGGCGCACAAGTTAGTGTGATTCCGCCTACAACAAACATGGCGACCAAAGCTACGTCATACAACCTCCAAGCTGCCAACGGTTCTCGAATAGAAACCTATGGTGAAAAATCACTTACATTAAACCTGGGATTACGTAGATCGTTTACTTGGGTATTTACCATCGCGCAAGTAAAGTCACCAATTCTAGGAGCTGATTTCCTAGCCCATTTTAAACTCAACGTGAACATGTCTTCCCGATCCTTAGAAGATACATATACCGATATTTCAATTAAGGGAATTACTTCAAAATTGACAACGGCAGGTATCAGTACAGCCCTACCTACTGCCAACGGTCTTCAACATTTATTACGGAAATATCCAGAAATTCTGACACCGTTCAACTATATGGAACCAATCTTACACAATGCGGAACACAGGATACAGACGACTGGACTTCCCGTGCATTCATCTCCGCGGCGTTTACATCCCGATAAATATAAAAATGCGAAGATTGAGTTTCAGCATCTGTTGGACTTAGGGATAATCCGTCCATACGCTTCTCCTTTGCATATGGTGTCGAAATCGGAAGCTGGAGCTTGGAGACCATGCGGTGATTTTCGGCGACTTAATGCTCAAACAGTCCCGGACAAATATCCGATCCCGCATCTACAAGATTTTGCAATAACGTTACAAGGAGCGTCAATTTTTACGAAGTTGGACTTGAGAAAGGCTTTTCATCAAATCCCTGTGGCAAAAGACGACATCCACAAAACTGCTGTGACTACACCGTTTGGTTTAATGGAGTTTACTAGAATGCCTTTCGGTCTAAGAAATGCAGCGCAGTCCTTCCAGCGACTTATAGACAAAGTACTGCGTGGCTTGCATTTCACATTCGCCTATAATGACGATGTTCTGACTGCGAGTAGGAACATCGAAGAACACACCGATAACGTGGAACAGGTATTCCAGCGATTGAAACAGTTCGGACTTAAAATTAATCCTTCTAAGTGTGAATTTGCTGTACCGAAGCTGATCTTTCTTGGTCATGAAATAGATGGGAAAGGCATTACACCCGTCTCTCAAAAGGTCGAAGCAATTCAAAACTTCCCACAACCAACTACACTTCGACAGCTACGTAGATTTCTCGGTTTAGTAAACTATTACAGGAAATTCATACCTCATTGTTCGCAAGTGCTGATTCCGTTCAAAAACCTGTTACAAAATCAAAGAAAGAAGAACAGCAAGATTAGTCTAACTGACGATGCGCTTTCACTAGTTTGAAAATATAAAAAACTGTTTGAAAACATTAGAAAAACAATTAAATTATTGAAAATCGATATGAAATCAATCAAAACGTATTGATTTAAACTAGTTTCATAAGTTCTGACAAAGTGTTATTATAAATTTTATATTTTACAAAGGTTTTAATTACATAGCGATTTACATGTAAAAACTAGCTGTTTTGACTACTTTTTCAACGGTAGTTTGAAAATATAAATAACTGTTTAAAAACATTAGAAAAACAATTAAATTATTGAAAATCGATATGAAATCAAGCAAAACGTATTGATTTCAAGTAGTTTCATGAGTTTTGACAAAGATATATTACAAATTTATGTTTTACAAAGGTTTTAATTGCATAGCGATTTGCATGCAAAATCTAGATGTTTTGAATACTTTTTCAACGCTAGTGTGAAAATGTAAAAAACTGTATGAAAACTTTAGAAAAACAATTAAATTATTTAAAATCGATATTAAATCAATCAAAACGTATTGATTTCCACTAGTTTCATAACTTTTGACAATGTTATATGACAATTTTTTTTGTTTTACAAAGGTTTTAATTACATAGCGATTTCCATGCAAAATCTAGGTGTTTTGACTACTTTTTCAACGCTAGTTTGAAAATATAGATTAAATTAAATTATTGAAAATCGATATGAAATCAATCAAAACGTATTGATTTCAACTACTTTCATGAGTTTTGACAAAGTTATATTACATATTTTATGGTTTACAAAGTTTTTAATTACATAGCGATTTACATGCAAAATTTAGCTGTTTTGACTACTTTATCAACGGTAGTTTGAAAATATAAATAACTATTTGAAAACATTAGAAAAACAATTCAATTATTGAAAATCGATATGAAATCAATCAAAACGTATTGATTTCAACTAGTTTCATCAGTTTTGACAAGGTTATGTTACAGATTTTAGGTTTTACAAAGGTATTAATTACATAGCTATTTACATGCAAAATTTAGCTGTTTTGTCTACTTTTTCAACGCTAGGTTGAAAATATAAATAACTGCATGAAAACATTAAAAAAAAAATTAAATTATTGAAAATCGATATGAAATCAATCAAAACGTATTGATTTGAACTAGTTTCATCAGTTTTGACAATGTTATCTTACAAATTTTATGTTTTACAAAGGTTTTAATTACACAGCGACTTACATGCAAAATCTAGCTGTTTTGACTATTTTTTCAACGCTAGTTTGAAAATATAAATAACTGTTTGAGAACATTAGAAAAACAATTCAATTATTGAAAATCGATATGAAATCAAACAAAACGTATTGATTTCAACGAGATTCATAAGTTTTCACAAAGTTATATTACAAATTTTATATTTTACAAAGGTTTTAATTACACAGTGATTTACATGCAAAATCTATCTGTCTTGACTGCTTTTTCAACGCTAGTTTGAAAATATAAATAACTGTTTGAAAACATTAGAAAAACAATTCAATTATTGAAAATCGATATGAAATCAATCAAAACGTATTGATTTGAATTAGTTTCATAAGTTTTGACAAAGTTATCTTACAAATTTTATGTTTTACAAAGGTTTTAATTACATAGCGATTTACATGCAAAATGTATTTGTTTTGACTGCTTTTTCAACGCTACTTTGAAAATATAAATAACTGTTTGAAAACATTAGAAAAAAAATTAAATTATTGAAAATCGATATTAAATCAATCAAAACGTATTGATTTCAAATAGTTTCATCAGTTTTGACAAGGTTATGTTACAGATTTTCTGTTTTACAAAGTTTTAATTACATAGCGAATTACACGCAAAATCAAGCTGTTTTGACTCCTTTTTCAACGCTAGTTTGAAAATATAAATAACTGTTTGAAAACATTAGAAAAACCATGAAATTATTGAAAATCGATATGAAATCAATCAAAACGTATTGATTTCAACCAGATTCATAAGTTTTGACAAAATTATATTACAAATATTATGTTTTACAAAGGTTTTAATTACGTAGCGATTTACATGCAAAATCTGGCTATTTTGACTACTTTTTCAACGGTAGTTTGAAAATATAAATAACTGTTTGAAAACATTAGAAAAACAATTCAATTATTGAAAATCGATAGGAAATCAAACAAAACGTATTGATTACAAAGAGATTCATAAGTTTTGACAAAATTATATTACAAATTTTATGTTTTACAAAGTTTTTAATTACATAGCGATTTACATGCAAAATCTAGCTGTTTTGACTACTTTTTCAAGGCCAGTTTCAAAATATAAATAACTGTTTGAAAACATTATAAAAACAATTCAATTACTGAAAATCGATATGAAATATATCAAAACGTATTGATTTCAACTTGTTTCATAAGTTTTGACAAAGTTATATTACATATTTTATGTTTTACAAAGTTTATGATTACATACCGATTTACATGCAAAATCTAGCTGTTTTGACAACTTTTTCAACTCTAGTTTGAAAAAATAAATAACTGTTTGAAAACATTAGAAAAACAATTAGATTATTGAAAATCGATAGGAAATCAATCAAAACGTATTGATTTCAACTAGTTTCATAATTTTTGACAAAGTTATATTACAAATTTTATGTGTTACAAAGGTTTATTTGCATAACGATTTGCATGCAAAATCTTGCTGTTTTGACTACTTTTTCAACGCTAGTTTGAAAATATAAATCAGTTTTTGAAAACATTAAGAAAACAATTAAATTGTTGAAAATCGATATGAAATCAATCAAAAAATGTTGATTTCAACTAGTTTCATAAGTTTTGCCAAAGTTATATTACAAATTTTATGTTTTACAAAGGTTTTAATTACATAGAGATTTACATGCCAAATCTTGCTCTTTTGACTACTTTTTCAACGCTAGTTTGAAAATACAAATAACTGTTTAAAAACATTAGAAAAACAATTAAATTATTGAAAATCGATATGAAATCAATCAAAACGTAGTGAATTCAAGTAGTTTCATGATTTTTGTCAAAGTTATATTACTAATTTTATGTTTTACAAAAGTTTAAATTGCGTAGCGATTTGCATGCAAAATCAGGCTGTTTTGACTACTTTTTCCACGCTAGTTTGTAAATATAAATAACTGTTTGAAATCATTAGAAAAACAATTGAATTTTTGAAAATCGATATGAAATCAATCAAAACTTATTGATTTCAACTAGTTTCATGAGTTTTGGCAAAGTTATATTACAAATTTTATGTTTTTCAAAGGTTTTAATTACATAGCGATTTACATGCAAAATCTGGCTGTTTTGACTACTTTTTCAACGCTAGTTTGAAAATATTAATAACATTAGAAAACAATGAAATTATTGAAAATCGATATGCAATCTATCAAAATGTTTTATTTTACCTTGTTTCATAACTTTTGACAAATTATATTACACATTTTAAGTTTTACAAATGTTTGATTTACATAATGATTTACTTGCAAAATCTAGCTGTTTTAACTACTTTTTCAACGTTCAACACGCTAGTTCGAAAATATAAATAACTGTTTGAAAACTTTAGAAAATCAATGAAATTATGGAATATCGATATGCAATCAATCAAAATGTATTTATTTTAACTAGTTTCCTAACTTTTATCAAAGTTATATTAAAATTATATATTTTACAAATGTTTGATTTACATAGTGATTTACATGCGAAATCTAGCTATTTTGACTACTTTCTCAACGTTAAACACGCTACCTTGAAATTATAAATAACTCTTTGAAAACATTAGAAAATCAATGAAATTATGGAAAATCGATATGCAATCAATCAAAATCTATTAATTTTAACTAGTTTCATAAGTTTTGACAAAGTTATATTAAAAATTTTATGTTTTAAAAAGTTTTTTATTACGTATTGATTTAAATGCAAAATCAAGCTGTTTTTTCGACTTCAAAATATAAAAAAACACTTCGGAAACGTTACAAAGTCAATGAAATTATCGATAATCTTTATGCAATCGATCAAATTTTTTTCATTTTAACTAGTGTCATAGGTTTTGAAAATGTTATATTACAGATTTTCTGTTTTACAAAAGTTTGTTATACATAGTGATTTACATGCAAAATCAAGCTGTTATGACTACTTTTTCAACGTTAAACACGCTAGCTTCAAAATATAAATAACTCTTTGGAAACTTTAGAAAGTCAATGATATTATTGGCAATCGATATGCAATCGATCAAAATGTATTGTTTTTAACTTGTTTCATGAGTTTTGACAAAATTATATTACAAATGTTATGTTTTACAAAGGTTTGTAATACGTAGTGTTTTACATGGAAAATCAAGCTGTTTTGACTACTTTTTGAACGTTAAGAACGCTAGCTTCAAAATATGAATAACGCTTTGGAAACATTCAAAAGTGAATGAAATTATTGAAAAATCGAGATGCAATCGATGAAAATGTATTGATTTTAACTGGTTTCATATATTTTGAAAAAGTTATATTACTTATTTTATGTTTTACAAAGGTTTGATTTACATAGTGATTTACATGCAAAAGCAAGCTTTTTTGAATACTTTTTCAACGTTAAACTCGCTAGCTTCACAATATAAATATCCCTTTGGTAACATTAGAAAGTGAATGGCATTATTGAAAATCGATATGCCATCCATAAAATGTATTGTTTTCAACTAGTTTCATAAGTTTTGACAAAGTTATATTACAATTCTCTGTTTTACAATGTTTTGTAATACATAGTGATTTACATGCAAAAGCAAGCTGTTTTGACTACTTTTTCCTAGTTCAACCCGCTAGCTTCAAAATATAAATATCTCTTTGGATGCATTGGAAAGTCAATGAAATTATTGAAATCGATATGCAATCGATCAAAATGTGTTGATTTTAACTAGTTTCATAAGTTTTGTCAAAACTTATGAAACTATTTAAAATTAATATATTTTCTTCGATAACATATCGATATTCAATAATTTTATTGGGTTTTTTAATATTTCCAAGTAGTTATTTTAATTTTGACGTAAGCGTGTTTAACGTTGAAAATGTAGCCAAAACAGCTTGCTTTTGCACGGAAATCTCTATGTATTTCAAACCTTTGTGAAACATAAAATTTGTAATATAACTTTGTCAAATCTAATCAAACTAGTTAAAATCAATATATTTTCATCGATATCATAAATATTTTCAATAATTTCATTGGCTTTTCAATGTTCCCAAATAGTTATTTTAATTTTGACGTAAACGTTTTTAACGTTTAAAAAGTAGCCAAAACAACTTGCTTTTGCATGTAAAATGCTATGTATTTCCAACTTTGATAAAACATAAAATTTCGATATACCTTTGCCTAAACTGATGACACTTGTTACAATCAACAGTTTTTGATCGATAACATATCGATTTTTAATTATTTTATTGGCTTTGTAATTTTTCCAACTAGCTATTTGATGCGAGTGTCAAAGTTGTGCCCACAGAAGTAAAACACGGAACACGGATTAGATGTAAGAAATATATATTAACAAAAGGTTACAGAGATAGTGTAAGCAGAGCTTACTATAAGTTAGTCTCCAACACTGGTAGTCATACGAGACTCTCTATGTCACTCACTATCACTCTCTGTAGAGTGCTATGTCGCCTACTTAATATAGGCCTGGAAGAGTCTGTTGTGTAGGTAGTTTCCGTTCTCACAATACCCCCTTTCCAAAGAATTTTCTTTTTTGAAAAGGAGGAAAAAAAATTAAATTTCTTAATACTTTTTCCTCTTGGGATTTATTGTTTCTCAGCTGGAAGTAGAGATTTTGATGCGTGAGCCACAGCTTTTCGCGAACCATGGCAGTTTATGTAATATGCAAGCGTCTATGCCGTACGAGCTTGCCTCACTTGCGACTATGATGTCGAGACTAGGGTCGAAATGTGTGAGGGTATGTGAAGTAAGAGTTTTCTTGATCTTCTCGAATGTGTCTTGGCATTCCGAGGTCCATGACCATGGTTTGTCCTTTTTTTAAAGTTGGTTGAGAGGCCCTCTCAAATTTTGCATGTTCTTAATGAACGTTATGTGGGGCCGTCATGTTTCTGATCGCGTTGGCTCTTTCTGGATCCAGCCGACGACCATCTTTATTTATAATGTGACTTAAGTATTTAATCTCTCGTAAGAAAAAGTCACACTTTTCCTCCTTAACCTTAAATCCTTATTCTTGTATCTTTTCGAATACGTTTATTATATGGTTCCGGTGCTCTGTCGTAGTTTTACTAGTAACTAGTATATCATCCAAATAGGCTGTTGAGTAGTCAAGATCGCCCATCATGGCGTCCATGACCTGCTGGAAAATTGCAGGCGCAACCTTTACTCCAAAAGCCAGCCTGTTGTATTTGTACAACCCTCTATGGGTGTTTATGCAGAGCAATTTGGAACTTTCTTTTTCCACTTCTATCTGAAGGTATGCGTCCGAGAGGTCGATTTTAGAAAAAAAATTTCCACAATTTTTTGTAAAACATAAAATTTGTAATATAACTTTGTCAAATCTTATGAAACTAGTCAATATCAATAGATTTTGATCGATAACATATCGATTTTCAATTATTTTGTTGGATTACTACTGTTTCCAAATAGTTATTTATATTTTGACGTAAGCGTGTTTAACGTTGAAAAATTAGCCAAAACAGTAACCTTTTTTCCATTTAAAAATCTATGTATTTCAAATCTTTGTAAAACATAAAATTTGTAATATAACTTTGTCAAAACATTTGAAACTAGTTAAAATCAATACATTTTGATCGATGACATATAGATTTTCAATAATTTTTTGGGCTTTCTAATGTTTCTAAATAGTTATTTAAATTTTGAAATAAGCGTGTTTAACGTTGAAAAAGTAGCCAAAACAGCTTTCTTGTATTTCAAAGCTTTGTAAGACATAAAATATGTAATATAATTTTGTCAAAATTACCAAACTAGTTAAAAGCCATATATTTTGATCGATAACATAACGATTTTCAGTAATTTTATTGGCATTCTCATGTTTCCAAATAGTTATTTAAATTTTTAAATAAGCGTCTTTAATGTTGAAAAACTACCCAAAACAGCTTGCTTTTGCATGTAAATCACTACGTATTTCAAACCTTTGTAAAACATAAAATTTGTAATATAACTTTGTCAAAACTTATGAAACTAGTTAAAATCAATATATTTTAATCGATAACATAACAATTTTCAATAATTTCATTGGCTTTTTAATATTTCCAAATAGGTACTTAAATTTTGAAATTGGCGTGTTTAACGTTGAAAAAGTAGGCAAGACATCTTGCTTTTGCATGTAAATCTCTATGTATTTCAAACCTTTGTAAAACATAAAATTTGTAATATAACTTTGTCAAAACTTATGAAACTAGTTAAAATTAATATATTTTGATCGATAACATAACGATTTTCAATAATTTCAGTAGCTGTCTAGTGTTTTCAATTAGTTATTTAAATTTTGAATAAGCGTGTATAACGTTGATAAAGTAGCCAATACAGCTTGCTTTTGCATGTAAAACACCATGTACTTCAAACATTTGTAAAATATAAAATTTGTAATATAACTTTGTCTAAAATTTGAAACTAGTTAAAATCAATACATTTTGAGAGATGACATATAGATTTTCAATAATTTTTTGGCTTTCTAATGTTTCCAATATTTATTTAAATTTTGAATTAAACGTGTTTAACGTTGAAAAAGTAGCCAAAACATCTTGCTTTGCCTGTAAAACTATGTTTTTCAAAGTTTTGTAAAACATAAAAGTTTTTTATATAACTGTGTAAAAAATTGTGAAACTAGTTAAAATCAATATATTTTGATCGATAAAATAAAGATTTTAATAATTTCATTGGCTTTCTAATGTTTCCGAATAGTTATTTAACTTTAGATGTAAGCGTGTTTAACGTTGGAAAAGTAGCGAAAACAGCTTGCTTTTGCATGTACAACTCTCAGTATTTCAAACCTTTGTAAAACATAAAATTTATAATATAACTCTGTCCAAATTTTTGAAATTAGTTAAAATCAATATATTTTGATCGATAACATATTGATTTTCAATAATTTCATGGACTTTCTAATGTTACCAAATAGTTATTTAATTTTTTATGTAAGCGTGTTTAACGTTGAAAAAGTAGCCAAAACAGCTTGCTTTTGGCATGTAAAACTCTATGTATTTCAAACGTTTGAAAAACATAAAATTTGTTATATAATTTTGTCTAAACTTTTGATACTATTTAAAATCAATATATTTTGATCGATAACATAACGATTTTCAATAATTTTATTGATTTTCTTACGTTTAGTTTGATCAATTTATTATTTCATGCAGTCGTGTTTAACGTTTTAAAAAATATCCAAAATAGCTTGCTTTTGCATATGATTGAAACATATTAAAACATAAAATTTGTAATATATCTTTGTGAAAACATTTGAACCTTGTTAAATCAATATATTTTGATCGATATCACATAGATTTTCAGTGAATTTTCCGATGTTTATAAAAAGCAATTCTAATTCGTTTAAAACGTAACCAAAACATGTTGCTTTTGCATGTAAAGCGGAATATATCTCAATCCTGTGTAAAACATAAAATTTGTAATATGACTTTGTGACAAACATTGAAACTTGTGAAAATCATTATATTTCGATTGAACCATATTGATTTTCAATAATTTTATTGGTATTCTATTGTTTCGAAATAGCAATTTAAATGTTTATGCAAGCGTTCTAAAAGTAGCCAAAACAGCTTGCTTTTGCATGTAAAACTCAATATTTTTCAAGCCTTTGTATAACATGAAATTTGAAATATAACTTTGTGAAAACTGTTGAAACTTGTGAACATCATTATATTTTGATTGAAACCATTTCGATTTTCAATAATATTTTGTTTTTCTAATGTTTAAATTGCAATTTTAATTTTTATGTTTACCGTTCAAAAAGAAGCCAAAACCGCTTGCTTTTGCATGTAAAACTCTATATTTTTCAAACCTTTGTAAAACATAAAATATAACTTTGTGAAAACTGTTGAAACTTGTGAACATCATTATATTTTGATTGAAACCATTTCGATTTTCAATAATATTTTGTTTTTCTAATGTTTAAATTGCAATTTTAATTTTTATGTTTACCGTTCAAAAAGAAGCCAAAACCGCTTGCTTTTGCATGTAAAACTCTATATTTTTCAAACCTTTGTAAAACATAAAATTTGAATTATAACCTTGTGAAAACTGTTGAAACTTGTTAAGTCAATACATCCTGATTGATATTACATCGATTTTCAATAATTTTATTGGTTTTGTAATGTTTTGAACAGAGTGGGCTTAGCGGTGTGGTCGTTCTGGTAAGGTACCACACTGATGGCCGCACCTGTGTCTACTAGGAATTTCAGTTTGTTCCGGCGATCCCAAACATAGAATAGACGGCACTGTGTGTTGTCACCGGATGAGTTAGTCGTCGCCATTCTCCGGTTTACTCGTTTCCACAGGCCGACGGGTGTGCACAGGGAGTTCTGCAGTTCCAAATGTGAGATGAAACCAACAAATGCCCTGTTCGCTTCGCCATTCTCAGCTGGCGGTTCGTCTCCTTTGTTGTCGAGATGGGGTCAGTTTCTTTGTCCGTGGACGCAGAGAGATCTGGATTTCTCCTATTTGTCTTTGATCCCATATATTATAAAGTACACCTGAGGGAAGGTAAGCTGGATCGGAGATGGATTCCTTTTATAGGATAGTGGAACAGATAGAACCTGCTTCTTGAATCAAATAGCAATAAAAGTAAAGTGGGTATATGCTAATAATGTAAAATTAGCTTAGAAAGAGCTAAGGAGTGAAGTAAGGAAAGAAGAAGGATGTGGCCAACCATGGTTGAACCCGAAGAATTAGAGATTGATAGTGAAGAGGGAGAAAAGGGTTTGGAGAGAATAAAGGGCATCAATAATTGTGAAAATAGATTCCCTTTAGGAAAGTGAGGCACTGATGATAAGTAGTGAAGAGTCGATTAGTTGGGAAGAAGAGGATAAGATTCTGTTAGATCAGTTAAAAGAACGATTAAAAACTAAAAAAAGCATCTAAAGAAGTAAAAGAATCACCTATAAAATTACGACTGTGATGGCAAGTGCGGACTAAGACCGCAGAATAGATAATATGGGAAGATTGATAAAATAAATGCAGGAGAGTCTGAGGGGTTGGTGGACTCTCAGACGTGTTAACGTGCGCTGGCTGATGACTGGATTACTTTCTCAGGTAATTACGCAAATCGATAACTATAAGAAAAATGACAGAAAGTAATGTAGGAGTAAAAATAGCCTCTTATCTCCATCTCATTGTAGATATGGACGGGGGATCACTGGTAGTGCTGGTACTGATTTTGGCAGTAAGTGCCTGCGATCATAGTGCAAATACTAGATTAAAAAAGACCAGTGAGGTGATCATAACTAGATCAAAATGGTTGATAACTATAGTGATAGATTTACAACCATATGAAGAGTCATTAACTCGTTTAGAAAAGGAAATAGCAAAGCTAGACAGGGCTAGAACACTGATAGCTGGAGATTATCTACAAGAGTACCACCGTATAATGTATCCTTTGGCCCAAGAGTCCCTGACACTTGATAGACAATGTAAAGATACCTGAAGTGGGTAGAGTTATTGCAGACTAGAAAAAAAAAGGACCATACTACCTATTGTAGGAAAAGCATTGAGTGTGTTATTTGGAGCAGTGTCAGAAAATGATGTAAGATGATTATGAGAAAATTGAAAAATGTGGAAAAGAACCAACAGGTATTAACTCCAATATCTAGAGAGAGTTTATCCATTCATAATGTTACGAGGCCAACATCGTAATATTATGAATGGATAGATTAGCTAAGAACAGAGGCAGCATAAATTGGTTAATTTCCAATTTGCAAAGTTTTAGAGAGAAAGTGTTCTATGTAACAGGATTCCTAGCGTCGAAACTTAGAGGATTAGAGGGGTTTTGACAACAATATTTCCAGTTGTCGCCGATAACAAGTACAGTCCGTCAGACCAGCCCGTCATTAACCTTATTACTAGAGCATGTGAGAGCTCAGTTGGATATGTTGTCTATGGGACACCTGTCACCAAGTATAATAACTCCATCCCGGCTAAAAGAAGTGTTGTTGGGAATTACCGAATTACCTTAGCTTACCTGTAGATCCCACCGAGCAATTATAGAAATATTATAGTACCCTAGAGTGACACATTCTTGGAAGATAAAAACTTATTAGTACTGGTATCAGTTCCTCTGTTAGATAGGGATAATACCTTCGAAATATATCAAGTAATAAATCTTCCTATTCCATATCCTAATACAAATCAAATATTAGAAACCATGGCTCGGTATAAGATAGAAGCGGAATTTTTAGCATTGAATTTGGCCAGAACAATATTTATGTTGTCAACGGGTGACGAAGCAAATAGATGTAAAGTCGATACTTTACGCATCTGTGTATCTGCAAGTCCAATTTATGTGACTGTTAGTCATGATCTGTGTGTACTTGAGTTATTTAAGAAAAATAAAAGGATTATTAAGAAGAATTGTCAAATAGAAGTATTAGCAAGTGTTATATTACCTTCAGCAATTAGGATATCAAATGGAATTTGGGCGGTAGCCACCCAGAGAAAACTAGAATTATCGAAATTCTGTGAAGAAAAGCCCACTAAAACTATAAAAGTGGAGCCACCGTTATTTATTGTAGAATTGCCAATGTGATGAATCTTCGTTGTTACTCCTCCTTATTACCAGGCAGGAGAAAAAAAATCGAAGAAAAAGAATCTTACTTGAATTTAATTACAACGCGAGTAAATGGACAGAATTATGGGAACATAAGAAACATCAGGGAATACCTATACTATAGTAAAGGTATTCCCTGATGTTTCTTTAAAGAAAATGACTGACTTATTTCCCCTTGGAAAATTAACTTAGAAGTTGAAATCTAAATTAAGCCAAGTGGGAAAAACTAGTCCGAGTTGGAAAGAGAATATGGGTGCTATGATAGTTTGGCCGACCTTTTGGGGATTCCTATTGATTATTTTAGTAGTAGCAGTAACCTGGTGGTGGTTGAAGAAGCAAACTGGTTGGTAAGCACCCGAGCGAAAGAGGGATTCCATTAAGTGGGCTTTATAAAGCAGATCCAATTTGAATGTGATTGAACCTACTGTGGAGTTACAGGTAGAAGAGAGGCCCGGATCGGCTACAGAGATCATCAAGCCCCCTGTTAAATCAAGGCAGGGCAGAAAAGATAAGAAGTGAATAACGACAATGAATGCTTAATTAGTAAGAAGTGTTGAGAGTTCCAGGAATGATTAAAATGTGATTATTTTTTTTTCTTATTGGACTTTGCATGATGAACTGTGGACATTATAAATTTAATCTTTGAATCGATTTATCAGACTTTACATTTTTTTAAATTTTCTTTTAGTTAAGGTGATGCGTGTATAATATATATATATATATATATATATATATATATATATATATATTACAAAAGAATAACTGAATATCAAAAGAAATTGAATATCAAAAACTGTGCTATGGTGAAAAGAAAATGAAATGTTGTGATAATAGAATACCTGCATGCGAAAGGTATAATGGAAGATGAGCGAAGATGATGTTTTATTAATATATACTCATCAGTATATGTTTTAATTACAAAATGACAAATGGGTAAGGGACAGATGGAGCGGTGAGTAACGGTAACCCTTGAAATAATAATTATAGTAATATAGAATTTTGTTTATAGATAGGAAAAATAATCTGTGTGAAGTTTTTGCCCAGAGGATGGAATACAAATTGGGAAGAAGAGACTGTCCTTTTAATCATAAGGGAGAAGAGGTCAGTAATCAGGTTGTAATCTAAATTTTTGTCGTTACCACCACGTTTATTTAAGTGCGTGTTTGTGCGAAAACCGACCGTCGAGAGAGTGAGTTGACAAGCAGTCGGAGAGAGAGAGAGAGAGAGAGAGAGATAGGCAGCGAGAGTGAAAGTGTCCACTTGCTGCTGTAATAAGGGGTGGGAGGAAGTGAACTCAAGTTATCCGAGATATTGCCGCAATACTGCCAATGAACCCCTTATATCCTGATAGTGAAACTAAGGCAACTAAGAACAAAAAGGGTGAACCCGAAAACGATTTTCAGAATTAGTTGCAATATTTTTTTTTTCTGAACTTTATTTCATGTATGCTACTTTCTTGGAAAAGAAGCACCATTCTTTTAGTACCAATTTCTTATATATATATAAATAAATTTTTCTTATGACTCGAATCGACTTGTTCATATTTGATTTTCCTGCTCGGCCCGACTTTTGCCCAAATGAACTTGCAGGTAGACCAGCTGAATCTTTCGGGATCTACGTTTTGTTAATTGCTCTCCAGGATCAAAAAATCACAATGTGGCTGGAAAGTGGAATCGAACCGGAAACTTTGATTGAACCTGTAATATTGGACCAGGACAGGACCAACGGCCAGTCTTGTAGAGTACATCGATCCATTGGGGTCAGGATATGTGTTACATTACAAAGTTTTGAAAATCCTTGAATATAGAGCTGAAAAATTAGCTGTTAGGGACAATTTCGAGTAGTTTTTATACCTCACACATAGTTGTATCGAAATATAATTAAGTATTTGAAAACATTAGAAAACCAATTAAATCCAATTAAATTGAAATGTTTTAAAAATTGTAATAGATTAAAAATTATTGATTTCAACATGTTTCAACAGATTACAAAGTTTTATTAAAAACTTACTTTTACAACGATTTGAAAACCATTGAATAACCAGGTCTTGGGTCGATTTCGATTAATTTTGTACCTTATGCATGGTTGTTTCAAAATATAATTTGTAGTTGAAAACATTATAAAACGAATAAAATTATTGAAAATCGATTTGTTATCGACCGACAAATATTAATTTAAACAAGATTCATTTATTGAAAATAGATTTCATATACATCGAAAAGTAACATTTTAACATGTTTGAACATTCGACACAATTCGACAAAAATTTTATTGAAAATTCTTGAAAATAGAGCTGAAAAACTCGCTGTTTGGGACAATTTCGTGTAGCTTTTATACTTTTAAAATCAAAAATTGAAAATATTTGAAAAAATTTTATACGTCGAAAAATATTGATCTCCACATGTTTCAATAGATTACACAGTTTTATTGAAAATTGTTACTTTTACAATGTTTTAAAAAACCAGCTGTTTTCGATTAGTTTTGTACCTTATGCACGGTTGTTTCAAAATATTTGTATTTGAAAACATCAGAAAGCTAACACAATTAAGGAAAATCGTTATATTAACGATCAAAAAATATTGTTTAAACAAGTTTCAACTGTTTATACAATGTTTGATTAAAAACTGTTATTTGAATATAACGTTGAAATATTTGCTGCTAGGAGAATATTCAGGTTTCAACAATGTTTTATTAAAAACTGTTTTACAATATTTTAAAAAATAGTGAATATATATTAGACAACTTCTAAACACATTTGTTGTAAAATACAATTTTTATGTGAATAGTTGGAAAACCAATAAAATTATTGAAAATCGATTTCATATACATCGAAACATGTTTGAACATTCGACACAATTTTCTATTAGAAATCTTTAGTTTTACAAAGTTTTGAAAATCCTTGAATATGGAGCTGAAAAACGAGCTGTTTAGGCCAATTTCGAGTAGTTTTTATTCCTTACACACAATTGCATTTGGTATTTGGAAACATTAGAAAACGAATAATATTGAAAATCGATTTGTAACAAATATTGATTTAAATAAGTCTCAACAATGTTTTATTAAAAACTGTTAGTTTTACAATATTTTATGATTATTTTGCTGTGTAGTGATCACTTACATGTGCCACACCTCCGCTTTCTTTAATATCATTGGTTCATAAATATATGATACTTACTATATGACAATTTTGCCATCGCACATTATTTGAATTTTTCTCTAAAATCACGGATTAGTCCATTTCCTGACCAATCGCGTATTTTAGTATCTTTCTATATTTTTTTAGCGCCAAGCTCACTTGAGCCTATGCATTCCTATATAAACTCTCTCGCTGTTAGCCAACGGCAGTTTCAGTTGAATTCTCTGAGAATACGGCACGGCGATATATTACTTATAACATTTTAATTCTTAGCTATTACTCATTCGAGTAATCTTACTAATTTCTATTGATATTGTAGTGCCACGCCTACATTTTCTCCAATTCTAATTGGTCAATAAATACATACTTAAAAATAGCAGGACAATTTATCTATCGCATTCCACCATAGTAAATTTGTTCCTACACTTTGTCCAAAACAAGCTTTGCTACAAAATCTCTGATTGGTCCATTTTCCGTCCAATAGGATATTTTTCATGTATATTCAAAAATGTATTAAAAGCGTCTCTTTTTGGAGCCACTCCAGATAGTATAAATATTGGAGCATTAAAAAAAAAACAGTAGTAGTAATTTCAGAACCACAGTCGAGGTACCCAGAGACAATAGTTCTCATTTACTCGCTCGTGTATTTCATCCTACTCACTCCGCACGTACATACACACTACAGAACTTTATGTGACACACCACCAGTTCTCAGTAGACACACCAAGTTAAATCAACTTTGTAAGTTGCAACTACTGAACAATTTTCTGAAAGAAATATTCTATTTTCAACATTGAACTCTGAACATTTACTCAGACAAATCTTCTTTAAGACATTTCCTTACAGTCAAGGGGAAGCTACTTTTTCTCCCTTTTTCACTCATATTGCAACTACTATGTATTATTGTTGAATTTAATATACATATTTATTCGTTAAGCAAAATTGGTTCTCATTGTTCTTTTTCCTTGATGTTTTAAGTATTATGTATGAATGTTGATTACCTTCTCAACATGCAGCCGCATTATCTATTTAACCCATTCAACATTGGTGACCACAACACTCGAGAAGCAATACATTCTATAATTGATCAACACTCTACAATTGGTAACCCCGACGTAGGAATTACAATATCACTCATGAACATTACATCTTTCCACACTCACAAACAGACTGTGGAATTATTCTTAATTTAGCTAAGACCTCAATTGAACTTTGTAGTTAAATAACATTTAATATTGTACTCGACATTAATTAGCTAAACTTACCCTTTTTATTAGGGAAAAAGGGAAGCAATTTTCTTTATACTTATTGTTGATATTTGTATATCATTGTTAATACAATATTTTATTAATGTTCACTGAGCTCGTGTATGTTGTGCATAATTCATGTGGGGTGTTGTTTACAAGAACACAGCTTTCCTTCTTGATTATATTCACGGTGACCCTAGTCAACAATACTTACAGCACCGCTACAACTGCTTAGGACAATTTCGAAACACGTTTGTTGCAAAATATTTTTTTATGGGAAAAAATTGGAAAACCAATAAAATTGTGTGAAATTGATTTCATATACATCGAAAAGTAGCATTTTAACATGTCTGAACATTCGACAATGCTTTATTAAAAATTCTTAGTTTTACATTGTTTACATTTACAATGTATTGAAAATCCTTGAATATCGAGCTGAAAAACGAGCTGTTTGGGCCAATTTCGAGTAGTTTTTATACCTATACACAACTGTATTTAATATTTGAAAAAATTAGAAAACCAATAAAATTAATGAAACTTTTTTAGAAATTGTTATAGATCGAAAAATATTGATTTCAACATGTTTCAACAGATTACACAATGTTTATTAAAAATTGTTTCTTTTACAATGTTTTGAAAAGCATTGAAAAAACAGTAGTTTAGGCCGATTTCGATTAATTTTGTACTTTATGCACGGTTGTTTCAGAATATAATTTATATTTGAAAACATTATAAAGCCAACACAGTTGATGAAAATCGTTATGTTATCGATCGAAAAATATTGATTTAAACAAGTTTCAACTGTTTATACAATTGATTAAAAAACCGTTAGTTTTACAATGTTTTGAATAACATTATAGCGTGGAAATATTTTCTGCTAGGAGAAATTTGAGGAGTACGTATGCCTTAAAAATTGTTTCAAAATATAAATTGGTATATGAAAATGTGGAATCTTCCACAACAAACCAGCCTTTCCTCTTTTTAGGAAATGCACTATTCCTGTTATAATTTTCACGATCGCAATCTTACAAAATATATAACAAGCATTCATTGGTCAATCACCTTCAAACTAGCTTGCTGATTGGTCAGACGTTAAAGATCATTACCAACATTCACGCAAGTACGAACTCTGAAATCTCTGCTGAACTTTTACCAACTTGTACAATACACAATTCCAAACATGATAAAGAAACTTTATTCTTCTAAACTACAGTTTAATAATTACTTTCACTTTATGAGCTCAAATACAAAATCTAAGAGACACAACTCTCTCTGATCTTTTCACTCAGTATTCATGCATGTATACCAATTATTAATAAATTCAATTGTTATGTTTTGAAACAAGATGTTTACGAATCATTATTTCTCTATCTTGTATTAATTGTTGTGGATGGAAGATTATTGAACACACAATTTTAAACCTTCTGATATTTCAAACCTTCTATTCCTCTCCAACACACATCCGCAACAAAAACATTGGAATGCCTATAAAATCATTGAAAATCGATTTGTTATCGACCGACAAATATTGATTTAAACAAGTTTCAACAATGATTTATTAAAAACTGTTACTTCTACAATATTTTCAAAAATATTGAATATATAGCGTGCTGCTTAGGACAATTTCGAAACACGTTTATGGTAAATTTAATTTTTACGTCATTATCTTGGAAAGCCAATAAAGTTATAGAAAATCGTTTTCATATTCATCAAAAAGTAACATTTTAACATATCTGAATATTCTGTTAGTTTTTAAAAAATTGTTTGGACCAATTTCGAATAGTTTTTATGGCTTCGACACAATTGTATAATACAATTTAGTACATGTAAACATTAGAAAACAAATAAAATCATAGAAGATCTTTGAGAAATTTTTACAGATCGAAAAATATTGATTTCAACATGTTTCAACAGGTTACACAGTTTTATTAAAAATTGTTACTTTTACAATCCAGCCGATTTCGATTAATTTTGTACACCGTTGTTTCAAAATAAGTTCCTTTATGAGATTGCTAAAAAAAAAAATGGCTTGAAAAAGTCGCCCAACTTGACGAAAACAAAATTTTATCGCCTAAATGTTGATATTTTTACGAGGAAAGACCGAAGTATTATTTAATTATTTTAAAAAAATTCCCCTTCTTTTTTTAGAACATTCTAAATTTTGATTAAAAAAACCTTGTTTCGCTTTGTATCACAGGAGCTAGCAAAATATATAAATTTTTAACACGATTTTTTTTTTTTTTTTTTTTTTTTTTTTTGTATGACAGAGATTAATTTGGAAAATTTTGCAAAAATAAAAATAATTGTCGGATTTTAATGAAACTTTCAGAAATTATTTACAAATGATGGAAATTATTATAAATAAGTTAAAGTCATAGCAAATTTTTTTATATATTTATTACCCCTCCCCATAACTAATATTATGAAAACTCTAGATTCAATTGCATTTTTAGTGATCATTAGTTAAAAGCTTTGAGGAAAGCAAATCATGTATTTTTTTAATTGGACCCCTCCTACCTGAAAATCAGCTCTGAATTGTAACATATGAAACTCAATAAAAAAAATCGATTCCATATACATCGAAAAGTAACATTTTAGCATGTTCGACACATTGAAAAACATTCTAAATTACCTTGTAAATGAAGCAGTTTAGGCCAATCTCAAGTAGTTTTTATACGTTAAACGCAGAAATTATTGAAAATAACAAGTGGGACTTAAATCTTTTATACGTGCTTTGATGAAAACATCTTTTGTGCTAAAAAATATAATCACAAAGTCCAATGCCCCTGCGTGCAACTGAGTGTGATTCAACGAAGTGTAGTGAACCATTATCCTTCGCAAAATCCCGTCGGCGGTCACCATTCTGTAGAGGACCGGGGGTGTAGATGTAAATAAAACTCGTGCGTTTATATTTCCTGCTACAATAGAATGTTCGACTTGGATTAAGTCCAACTGACAAACAAACAAGTCCGATATATATAAATAAATACACGTATTAAACAAAACATTTACAAAGCACATAAGACAGTTAACATTGTGTTTGTGTGTGAACGTTCGTATTTGTGGCGAATGTTCGTAGTGAATGTTCGTACGTACGTGTATGTTGGTAATATTCTTTAACGTCTGACCGCAAGGGTAGGACGATAATTCTCTGGGACTGCAAGAATAGAGAAGAAAGAGAGAGAGGCAAACTAGTATTTGCTATTTATAGATGATATTTGGATCAGGAGTGCTGCGCGGGAAAAATCATACTTCACACGCAGAGAATCCGATTGGTCGATACCCAGTGCATGAGTTTTGGGGAGACTTCTTGGAGCCGATTCTCCCAAAAGGGCACAAAATCTACTATATGAAAATATAGCGATTTCAAAATTGTAACAGCGTTGATTTTGTAGTGGATGTGTTAATTATAATGGGTAAATACTTGTTGAGAATAGGCTGCGTGAAAATTAACGATTTCCACTAACATTAAAATCTCTATATTCATACATAGAATAAGATACAAAACTCAACGGAATGATTTCAAAACATAACAATTAGATTTATTAATGTTTGATGTACAAGCATGCGAACTAAAAAGGTAGGACAGAGTCGTGTCCCTTTGATTTGGTAATAGTTGTACCGGAGTTCATATTAAAAAGAATTAATATTGAACTTGTAATTTAGAAGAATAATGTTTGGAATTGTGAGTTCTAAAATTGATAAAAGTTCAGGAGTGATTTCAGAGGTTAGTGAGTGAGTGTATTGGAGTTGTTTAGTGTTAAATAAATTTAACTTTACAACTTCAAAAGTATGAGTGACGTGGAGTAGTTTAGCAATAAGTTATCCGTCACGAAGCTCACAATATTTATTTGTATAAATACAAAATGCGGCACATGGCCTAAAAGGGGGGTGGGGAAGGACGGTCTTCATCTGTCTTAAATCTAAACTTAGCTAGTCGCAGACACTGACCCAATCAAGCCAACAATATTTCAATCACCAAAACAACACATTCACTCATACCTTTCTTACTACGTCCACATTAATACCTCAAATTCTCTATGATGTCCTAACTAGATCCCTTATGTACAATTATTGTTCGTGGGGGGAGGGTCAAAATTAACAACTTTTTAAAAAATGATCCCCAAATGAATATTTACAATGTGTTTTACATATTTACACTAAACTAAACAAAACTGAGTTAGTAATAAAACCCCCCACAAACCATGAATGTGGCAGAAACATCAGTTCACCGGACGAAATCAATGCGGGACTATGAAGAAATGAAAAAAGCATTCATACCTCCAAGCATTCACGCAGGCATACACACATTCATACACAACAACAAATACGAAACATCACACACACGAAACGAAAGTCGTCCCGCATCCACCAGAGAACTGACATCACTGACCACCTAACGAGGGAGGGGATGGGAAATTAAACAAAAGAAAAAAATAGGGACAGAAATAAAAGGGACCAATGCGCATGCCTACCCTAGCTAAGTTTACTAGAAAAAAAGGGAAAAAACTAAAAGTTCAAAATACAAAACCTAGTCTAACCTAAAATCTGGGTGGGTTGCCTATGTTCAACCCTGTTAGGACAAAATTCTGTACCTAACCGACATCCAAATGCCACTCTAGGTCAGCCCCTTTCACTCTACACATTCGCGCAAGATTCACCCACCTTTTGCCGAATTCCGATGAAGGGAGCCGCCGCCTTTCCGTCCTAATCTTGACTTTAAGCTGATGCTTAAAGAACAAGATCAGTTGGGAAGAGGTGAACTTCTCGCCCTCATGGAATCCCTTCTGACGCGTCGTCCAAATCACGACTCTCATAATCCCTAGTAAGCAACAGAACACATAGTGTTCAGCCTTCGTCAATTGCGGCACCACATTGCTACAAACAGAACTGGCTTCCAGGACAAAGAACTTTCCCTGCAGCATGCGAACCATGAGGCCTTCAACAAACTTGCACAACGGCACTACCGTCTTGCACTGAAAAAAGGCGTGACCAATGGTCTCGACTTCGCCAGTACAGCGACGACAGTTTGGATATTTCTCCAAACCTGCTGAACAAAGTCTCTTGCCGACCTAGAGGGCCCCACGAATCATCAGCCAGGTGAGTGATGCCTCATCATTATTGAGACATTTCAACCCAGGCGCCCAAGGCCATATCGAGCGAGCCTCCTGCTTCGTAAGACCGAGCTCCTAACTAACAACTGATACAATGCCTTACGAGACAACGCCTGGGCGTCGGGGAGGCCATCCGTCGTCCGCAAGAGGAGCTTCAAAGCACTACGACATTCGCGGTAGAAGGAGCACTCGGCTGAGGTGTACGGCCAGCCTCCACCTCGCACGAGTGCACACTTCTCAGGGATGGGAAATGTTTTCGGACATCTTCTTTCCAAAAGGTGCCCACCTCATCCAATCCGCGACACATTCGGTCTAGAAAGGTAATGCGAAGCATATATTGACGAATCTCAATGCTAGGCATACCCAGACCGCCCTCAGAGGGATGAAGGCAACAGATCTCGCGACACACCATAGGGGCCTTGTCTCTCCACAAGAAAGAGAACAAGGTCCGGACTAATGACATTAGTCTGGCATACGGGAGTGGAAGCACAGACAGTCGGTAAAGGAGGATCGGATATATGTGTGAAACACATACCTCCGCCCTTCCCTTCAGGGAAAGTCTCCTCCGAGACCACAGTTTACCCGCGATCTCGGCCTTCCCTTGCACCTCCGACCAATTCATTTCCAACTGGAGATCAGGACCGAACCAGACGCCGAGTATCTTGATCGGCCCATCAGTCCAGAGGAAAGGTCCGGGAAGAGAAACTCCCTTCCACGCACCCAACCGCAAGCCCAAAGACTTATCGCGGTTGATCTTGGCCCCTGTCACCATCTCATACCCACTGATCTCTTTGCTGACGACGTCAATCTCGGCTCTGCTCGACACAAGAACCGAAACGTCGTCAGCATAGGCAGAATACCTGGCTGAGCTGGAAGCCCCAGGCAGGGAAATTCCGCGCAGGACCGGATTCGCCTTTAACTTGCGAAGGAAAGGTTCCAACGCAAGAACGTAAAGCAGAGGCGAGAGCGGACAACCTTGACGAATGGAGCGAGACAATACGAAAGGCTTCGATCTTACCCCATTCACTTCCACCAGCGCACCGGGAGTCGCATACAAAAGTCGGATCCAGGAGCGAAAGTCGGCTCTGAAACCGGCCGCCGAAAGGACAGCCTCCAGAAATCGATGGTCAACCCTATCGAAGGCCTTGGACTGATCTAAATTGATCAGCGCGGCTTCACTGTCGACTTGTTCTAAGATCAAGCGTACCATATGAAGGTTATCCTGAATAGTCCTCCCCTTCACAGCACAAGTCTGTTCAGGGCCAATCAGACTAAACAGGACAAGCTGCAAACGGTTGGCTAAGATCTTCGCCAAAATCTTTAAGTCAGTGTTTAACATCGTTAAAGGGCGAAAGTTCCCTAACCCATCCCCACCGTCCTTGTCCTTACGCAGCAACTTGATCACACCCCTGGTGAAGCGTTGGGGTAAAGACCCCTGCTTCATCCAGTGGTTGTAAATCAGTCCCAGCAAAGGAACAAAAACGTGCGACAACCTCAAGTACACTTCGTAGGGAAGACCATCTAATCCCGGAGACTTATCCAGGCCAACCTGCTTCAGCGCTTCCCAGATCTCCGACTCTGTAATGGGACCCTCGCACCTAGCCGCTTCAGCTGCCGAAAGGCAGGGAAAGTCAGCTAAATAGGCGTCGAACTGAGCAGAGCTCAGACCGGGCTCCCTGGTGAAAAGATCCTGAAAGTAGTCCCGAAACACCTCACATATGCCCGCGTTTGTAGTCACGGTCCGCTTATCCGGCAACGTGACGCATGCGATATGTCGCTTAGACGCGCTTCGATTTTCCTCTGCACGCAGTTCAGCGGCCATATTCGTTGCCTCAGAAGACATTCTTTTTAACCTAGCCCTAACTACCAGAGCTTGATCCTTCTTGATAAGCAAGGAGGACAACTCTGCCTTAGCTAAAGCTATGTCCCCACTAACACGGGATTTCACTGCCCGATCGACTTTATCTTCTAAAGCAGTTTGCGCCGCTAATCTATCTAGATTGAGTCGACGACTAAAATCGGCAGCAAACGTTCGAATTTGAGATTTTAATTTGCCCCACCAGGCATTTCCCACAACCGCACCCGTCAGTTCCCTTTGTATCATTAGTAAAAGCTGGTCCCGGAAACCCTGATCACCAAAAAGGGAACAGTTCAATTTCCAGTAACCAGCCAATCTAACCTTAGGCTTATCTAAGTTTACACGGACCCGGACAAGCCTATGATCCGTATAAACTATATAATGGAAACTTGGACACCCTAAGAGCCCTACGTCGACTCTCCTAACTAAGACCCGGTCCAGGTAGCTCGCAAGCGTCCCGGGAGCCGAGTTGCTACTAGTTGTCCAAGTCCATGCTACCTCCCGAGGGTGTTCATTCCGGAACTTATCGACAAGATCAAACTCATCGACAAAGTCCAGAAACGGTTTCACATCCGGGTTGTTAGTACCTTGTTTTTGCCCTATACGATCTATATCGGGGTCAAGGACGGCATTCCAATCCCCCGCTAAAACTACCCGACGAGACGTCGTCAAGAACGGCGCGATCTGCCGAAACAAAGCAGGCCGCTCGGAATGGGTATTGGGCGCATAAACCCCAATGAGACGTAGAACCTTATCCTTTATGGTAACATCCAGCACGCAACGTCTGCCCGCCGGATCCGCGAAGACAAGGGTACAAGCAGCCTTCAAAGACCTGCTCACTAGCCAAGAGACACCCCTCGAACGACCATCAAAACAGGCTGAATAAAGGGCAAACCCCTTAGACAGTATGTCCTCACGATCATGAGAAGAAAACCGGGTCTCTTGTATACAACATACATTCACCCCGAGGCGCTGAAGGTCACGAGTGAGCCTCGCCCAGCGAGACTCGGACCTCAGGCCCCGGACATTCAACGTAGCTAACCAGAGAGACATTGTCAATCGAATTAGGGTTGTCCTTCAGGATAGAACATGGCTGGGTTGAGGACACCGACAGCTTGTCCCATCGAACCTGACATCATCTCAGTATCGAGAGTATCACTCTGAGACAAGCTACCGATGTCCGCGGGATAAGTTAACTTAAGAGCCCTATAAAGGGATGGGTGAACATAAAGAGGGACCCTCCCTTTACACTTTTTAGTTTCGTCTAAGTTTTCCTCAAGGAGAACTACTGCTGGGGGCACCACTTTCAAGGAGGCCTTAGCCTCCTCTATCATGCCCCATATCTCCCGCGTACCCGGGCCAGTTCTCACCACGGTTAGCTGATTTCGGGCCTCAAAATTTTCCGGCACCTCCACATCTACACCCTTGATGTGCCGGAAGTTCCAGAGAACTTTTAAGGGCATCGGGTTTTTAGTTTGCCCGAAGACCCTATCAGCCTGATCCCGGGATACGCGGCAGACGTCTTCCCCCGGGAGATATGGTGGTTTTATTTTCTTTTTTTTCTTGTCCGTAGTTGATTGAGTATCCGGACTTCTGTTTCTTTTTTTCTGAGGAGAGTGAGTGGGTGTATGCATAGGAGTGTCTCTCGGTGTAGTTGATGGAGTCATGCCGGAAGGTGTCTTTACGGGTGAAGGTTTGGAGGAACGAAGAGATTTCACTGGAGAGTTTGTCAAAGATTTAGGCGGAGGTGGTTTTGTGAATTTATATTTAAGTGATGGGGGGGAAGACGGGGCAGAGGATAGGGGGCCCGGTACCCCCAGCGATTTTTTATTTTTAGCCCGCTTGGCCTCCACTTTTTCTTTCAATTTTTTTAGGTCCAAAATTTTCTGCCAGCTTGGTTCATTCAATTTTTGGGCTGCAGTAGCTGTTTCAGCATAAGACGCCGAGGCGTCGCCCTCAGAGCTGGTAGAGGGAATGGGGCTGTAGGTGACAATGTCCCCGGGGTCATGCTGGGACTGAGGAACCGCTGTTTGGGTCTTCCCCTTGCCCCTAACCACGAGGCGCCATTCCCCCTCATCCTTCTCCTTAACCACACTTGTGGCAGGCGTCGGATTTGAGGGTAATGTGGGTCTGGACCCAACCGAGGTATTTTCCCCAACAGTACGCCCCTCAGCTAGGCCCACTACAGGCGCCGCGGATTTTACTTTCTCGGCCAAGGGGGTATTTTGGTCGCCTGTGACCGGAACTCCAGGGGCCTTCTTCCCTGGGCAGGAGGAGGAAAGGTGACCAGTCTCTCCACACCTCCAGCAAGTTGGTCTCCTACCGGTCACTATGACCGGCATTTTCCGGTCACCAAACACCAAACAGTTGGGGACAGACTTGAAGGCCTCTTGATCAAGCATGATATCAAAAGTCCATCCCCCGTTCAAATTGTCGGAGAGAGCCCCTAAAATTTGGCCGTACTGCATAAAAAATGCAGCCAGAAGCTCTCCCGAAATTTGAGGAGGAACCTCGAACACGGCCACCCTGCTCCGTCTTCGGCCTTCATATTCCGTTCTTAGTATTAGATCTTTTGTGATCAATTCTTTTTTTGCCATGGCTAGGCAATCTTCTGGTGTGGGCAGCAGAATGTCCCACATGAAGAACCCTCTACCCTTAATTACTCTTTGGGGTTTTATCCCCAGGGACAAAAGTGATTTAATCACTGTGTCTTTAGTGGAGCGACAAATCTTTTTGGTTTTTTTGTCCACCACAAAAACGGTCACCATTCTTTTTGTGAACACATCGAGCTCCTGGACAACATCGACGAACCCATCTTTATTTACAAGATGGGCGTAACTTTTCGCCTTATCCAGGAAATCCGCCATGTTCAGAATACAACTTGGTGGGGACTTCCAGCATGAGGGCAATTCCTCGGCTGTCTTTTGTGCCTCCTTTGGCACCTCAATATTCTTATTACTAGCTTCTCCCTTCTTGGAGCTACTAGTACGGTCAGCTTTGGGGCTACCATCAGCCCGCTTCTTGGCAGCATTATCAGGGGGGTTGGCTTTAGCAGCCGTCCCAAAAAGGTCCTTTTTTATATTGGCCCGACTGGCACCGTCGGCCATATTGAAAAACGTGGACACTACCACCTGCGGGTCTTTTTAAATGTAATCACCAAATTTGGGGAAAGGAGTTTTGGGAGGGAAAAAAAAATTAAACAAATAAGCCTGGATGTACCAGTAAATTAAAAGAAGAGAAACAAAGACAATAAACTTTTTTTTTAAAAAATAAATAAACTGGGAAAATTAAAAGACAAACAAAAATTAAACAGGAAAAAAAAATCTAAATGGCGCCCAAAGGCAGCCGAAAGCAAAAAAACAAAAACAGAAACTCCTCTCTCTTTTTTAAAAATTCACGAAAATGTACAAAAAGAAAAAGAAAGGAAAAGAAAAAGTCTGGTTTACAACCAGAAAAAAAAAAAAAAAAAAAAAAAAAAAAAAAAAAGGTTTGCGGCCAAAGCCGCTAAAGAAAATAAAAATGCAAAAGAAAAAACAAACTAGTTAAACCAAAAAAGACGAGAGAATGCGACCGAAGTCGCTAATAAAAAGGAAAAAATAGTTTTCTTTTTCTTTTTTTCAAATACTGAGTTGACTTTTTTTTTTCTCTAAAACAACTAGAAAGAAATAAACAATAAAAAAGTAATCGTCCGGTAAGACTTTGTCAAACCGGACTAAAATAAAAAATTATGAGGGCCGAAGCCCCAAAAATAAAACAAACAAAAAGAAATAGAAGAATAAAATCAAAAAAAATAAAACTTAAAGAATAACTTATCAGAAAAAATCCTCAGAAGTTCGTCCAAAAAGTTCTTGAAGCACTGAAAGGAAAATCGTTAGCAGCAAAAAAAGGTTCGTCGTAAGTCAAAAAATATCAAACAAAAGGTCAAAAACCGTCGCGAAGCTCACAATATTTATTTATACAAATGTGTATAAAATGTGGCACAAGGCCTAAAAAGGGGATGGGGAATGACGGTCTTCTTCTGTCTTAAATCTAAACTTAGCTAGTCCCAGACACGGACCCAAACAAACTAACAATATTCCAATCACCAAAACAACACATTCAAACCTACCTTTCTTACTACGTCCACCATAATGCCTCAAATTCTCTATGAAGTCCTAACTAGTCCCCTTATGTACAAAAATTGTCTGTGGGGGGAGGGTCAATAAAACAACAACTTTTAAAAGATCCCCAAATGAGTATATACAGTATGACTTAAGTATTTACAATAAGAACTAAACAAAACTGTGTTAGTAGTAAAACCCCCCACAAACCATAAATGTGGCAGCAAAATCAGTTAACTAGACGAAATCAATGCGGGGCTAAGAAAAATAAGAAAAAAAAACATTCATTCCTCCAAGCATTCACACAGACACACACACATTCATACACAACAACAAATACGAAAAAGCACACACACGAAACGAAAGGCGCCCCGCATCCACCAGAGAACTGAAGTCACTGACCACCTAACGAGGGAGGGGATGGGGAATTAAAACAAAAGGAAAATAGGGACAGAAATAAAAGGGACCAATGCGCATGCATACCCTAGCTAAGTTTACTAGAAAAAAGGGAAAACTAAAGATTCAAAAATCGAAAACCTAGTCTAACCTAAAATCTGGGTGGGTTGCCTATGTTCAACCCTGTTAGGACAAAATTCTGTACCTAACCGACATCCAAGTGCCACTCTAGGTCAGCCCCTTTCACTCTACACATTCGCGCAAGATTCACCCACCTTTTGCCGAATTCCGATGAAGGGAGCCGCCGCCTTTCCGTCCTAATCTTGACTTTAAGCTGATGCTCAAAGAACAAGATCAGTTGAGAAGAGGTGAACTTCTCGCCCTCATGGAATCCCTTCTGACGCGTCGTCCAAATCACGACTCTCATAATCCCTAGTAAGCAACAGAACACATAGTGTTCAGCCTTCGTCAATTGCGGCACCACATTGCTACAAACAGAACTGGCTTCCAGGACAAAGAACTTTCCCTGCAGCATGCGAACCATGAGGCCTTCAACAAACTTGCACAACGGCACTACCGTCTTGCACTGAAAAAAGGCGTGACCAATGGTCTCGACTTCGCCAGTACAGCGACGACAGTTTGGATATTTCTCCAAACCTGCTGAACAAAGTCTCTTGCCGACCCAGAGGGCCCCACGAATCATCAGCCAGGTGAGTGATGCCTCATCGTTATTGAGACATTTCAACCCAGGCGCCCAAGGCCATATCGAGCGAGCCTCCTGCTTCGTAAGACCGAGCTCGTCGATCAGACCATCTTGAACGGACCCCCTAACTAACAACTGATACAATGCCTTACGAGACAACGCCTGGGCGTCGGAGAGGCCATCCGTCGTCCGCAAGAGGAGCTTCAAAGCACTACGACATTCGCGGTAGAAGGAGCACTCGGCACGAGGTGTACGGCCAGCCTCCACCTCGCACGAGTGCACACTTCTCAGGGATGGGAAATGTTTTCGGACATCTTCTTTCCAAAAGGTGCCCACCTCATCCAATCCGCGACACATTCGGTCTAGAAAGGTAATGCGAAGCATATATTGACGAATCTCAATGCTAGGCATACCCAGACCGCCCTCAGAGGGATGAAGGCAACAGATCTCGCGACACACCATAGGGGCCTTGTCTCTCCACAAGAAAGAGAACAAGGTCCGGACTAATGACATTAGTCTGGCATACGGGAGTGGAAGCACAGACAGTCGGTAAAGGAGGATCGGATATATGTGTGAAACACATACCTCCGCCCTTCCCTTCAGGGAAAGTCTCCTCCGAGACCACAGTTTACCCGCGATCTCGGCCTTCCCTTGCACCTCCGACCAATTCATTTCCAACTGGAGATCAGGACCGAACCAGACGCCGAGTATCTTGATCGGCCCATCCGTCCAGAGGAAAGGTCCGGGAAGAGAAACTCCCTTCCACGCACCCAACCGCAAGCCCAAAGACTTATCGCGGTTGATCTTGGCCCCTGTCACCATCTCATACCCACTGATCTCTTTGCTGACGACGTCAATCTCGGCTCTGCTCGACACAAGAACCGAAACGTCGTCAGCATAGGCAGAATACCTGGCTGAGGTGGAAGCCCCAGGCAGGGAAATTCCGCGCAGGACCGGATTCGCCTTTAACTTGCGAAGGAATGGTTCCAACGCAAGAACGTAAAGCAGAGGCGAGAGCGGACAACCTTGACGAATGGAGCGAGACAATACGAAAGGCTTCGATCTTACCCCATTCACTTCCACCAGCGCACCGGGGGTCGCATACAAAAGTCGGATCCAGGAGCGAAAGTCGGCTCTGAAACCGGCCGCCGAAAGGACAGCCTCCAAAAATCGATGGTCAACCCTATCGAAGGCCTTGGACTGATCTAAATTGATCAGCGCGGCTTCACTGTCGACTTGTTCTAAGATCAAGCGTACCATATGAAGGTTATCCTGAATAGTCCTCCCCTTCACAGCACAAGTCTGTTCAGGGCTAATCAGACTAGACAGGACAAGCTGCAAACGGTTGGCTAAGATCTTCGCCAAAATCTTTAAGTCAGTGTTTAACATCGTTAAAGGGCGAAAGTTCCCTAACCCATCCCCACCGTCCTTGTCCTTACGCAGCAACTTGATCACACCCCTGGTGAAGCGTTGGGGTAAAGACCCCTGCTTCATCCAGTGGTTGTAAATCAGTTCCAGCAAAGGAACAAAAACGTGCGACAACCTCAAGTACACTTCGTAGGGAAGACCATCTAATCCCGGAGACTTATCCAGGCCAACCTGCTTCAGCGCTTCCCAGATCTCCGACTCTGTAATGGGACCCTCGCACCTAGCCGCTTCAGCTGCCGAAAGGCAGGGAAAGTCAGCTAAATAGGCGTCGAACTGAGCAGAGCTCAGACCGGGCTCCCTGGTGAAAAGATCCTGAAAGTAGTCCCGAAACACCTCACATATGCCCGCGTTTGTAGTCACGGTCCGCTTATCCGGCAACGTGACGCATGCGATATGTCGCTTAGACGCGCTTCGATTTTCCTCTGCACGCAGTTCAGCGGCCATATTCGTTGCCTCAGAAGACATTCTTTTTAACCTAGCCCTAACTACCAGAGCTTGATCCTTCTTGATAAGCAAGGAGGACAACTCTGCCTTAGCTAAAGCTATGTCCCCACTAACACGGGATTTCACTGCCCGATCGACTTTATCTTCTAAAGCAGTTTGCGCCGCTAATCTATCTAGATTGAGTCGACGACTAAAATCGGCAGCAAACGTTCGAATTTGAGATTTTAATTTGCCCCACCAGGCATTTCCCACAACCGCACCCGTCAGTTCCCTTTGTATCATTAGTAAAAGCTGGTCCCGGAAACCCTGATCACCAAAAAGGGAACAGTTCAATTTCCAGTAACCAGCCAATCTAACCTTAGGCTTATCTAAGTTTACACGGACCCGGACAAGCCTATGATCCGTATAAACTATATAATGGAAACTTGGACACCCTAAGAGCCCTACGTCGACTCTCCTAACTAAGACCCGGTCCAGGTAGCTCGCAAGCGTCCCGGGAGCCGAGTTGCCACTAGTTGTCCAAGTCCATGCTACCTCCCGAGGGTGTTCATTCCGGAACTTATCGACAAGATCAAACTCATCGATAAAGTCCCGAAACGGTTTCACATCCGGGTTGTTAGTACCTTGTTTTTGCCCTATACGATCTATATCAGGGTCAAGGACGGCATTCCAATCCCCCGCTAAAACTACCCGACGAGACGTCGTCAAGAACGGCGCGATCTGCCGAAACAAAGCAGGCCGCTCGGAATGGGTATTGGGCGCATAAACCCCAATGAGACGTAGAACCTTATCCTTTATGGTAACATCCAGCACGCAAAGTCTGCCCGCCGGATCCGCGAAGACAAGGGTACAAGCAGCCTTCAAAGACCTGCTCACTAGCCAAGAGACACCCCTCGAACGACCATCAAAACAGGCTGAATAAAGGGCGAACCCCTTAGACAGTATGTCCTCACGATCATGAGAAGAAAACCGGGTCTCTTGTATACAACATACATTCACCCCGAGGCGCTGAAGGTCACGAGTGAGCCTCGCCCTGCGAGACTCGGACCTCAGGCCCCGGACATTCAACGTAGCTAACCAGAGAGACATTGTCAATCGAATTAGGGTTGTCCTTCAGGATAGAACATGGCTGGGGTGAGGACACCGACAGCTTGTCCCATCGAACCTGACATCATCTCAGTATCGAGAGTATCACTCTGAGACAAGCTACCGATGTCCGCGGGATAAGTTAACTTAAGAGCCCTATAAAGGGATGGGTGAACATAAAGAGGGACCCTCCCTTTACACTTTTTAGTTTCGTCTAAGTTTTCCTCAAGGAGAACTACTGCTGGGGGCACCACTTTCAAGGAGGCCTTAGCCTCCTCTATCATGCCCCATATCTCCCGCGTACCCGGGCCAGTTCTCACCACGGTTAGTTGATTTCGGGCCTCAAAATTTTCCGGCACCTCCACATCTACACCCTTGATGTGCCGGAAGTTCCAGAGAACTTTTAAGGGCATCGGGTTTTTAGTTTGCCCGAAGACCCTATCAGCCTGATCCCGGGATACGCGGCAGACGTCTTCCCCCGGGAGATATGGTGGTTTTATTTTCTTTTTTTTCTTGTCCGTAGTTGATTGAGTATCCGGACTTCTGTTTCTTTTTTTCTGAGGAGAGTGAGTGGGTGTATGCATAGGAGTGTCTCTCGGTGTAGTTGATGGAGTCATGCCGGAAGGTGTCTTTACGGGTGAAGGTTTGGAGGAACGAAAAGATTTCACTGGAGAGTTTGTCAAAGATTTAGGCGGAGGTGGTTTTGTGAATTTATATTTAAGTGATGGAGGGGAAGACGGGGCAGAGGATAGGGGGCCCAGTACCCCCAGCGATTTTTTATTTTTAGCCCGCTTGGCCTCCACTTTTTCTTTCAACTTTTTTAGGTCCAAAATTTTCTGCCAGCTTGGTTCATTCAATTTTTGGGCTGCAGTAGCAGTTTCAGCATAAGACGCCGAGGCGTCGCCCTCAGAGCTGGTAGAGGGAATGGGGCTGTAGGTGACAATGTCCCCGGGGTCATGCTGGGACTGAGGAACCGCTGTTTGGGTCTTCCCCTTGCCCCTAACCACGAGGCGCCATTCCCCCTCATCCTTCTCCTTAACCACACTTGTGGCAGGCGTCGGATTTGAGGGTAATGTGGGTCTGGACCCAACCGAGGGATTTTCCCCAACAGTACGCCCCGCAGCTAGGCCCACTACAGGCGCCGCGGATTTTACTTTCTCGGCCAAGGGGGTATTTTGGTCGCCTGTGACCGGAACTCCAGGGGCCTTCTTCCCTGGGCAGGAGGAGGAAAGGTGACCAGTCTCTCCACACCTCCAGCAAGTTGGTCTCCTACCGGTCACTATGACCGGCATTTTCCGGTCACCAAACACCAAACAGTTGGGGACAGACTTGAAGGCCTCTTGATCAAGCATGATATCAAAAGTCCATCCCCCGTTCAAATTGTCGGAGAGAGCCCCTAAAATTTGGCCGTACTGCATAAAAAATGCAGCCAGAAGCTCTCCCGAAATTTGAGGAGGAACCTCGAACACGGCCACCCTGCTCCGTCTTCGGCCTTCATATTCCGTTCTTAGTATTAGATCTTTTGTGATCAATTCTTTTTTTGCCATGGCTAGGCAATCTTCTGGTGTGGGCAGCAGAATGTCCCACATGAAGAACCCTCTACCCTTAATTACTCTTTGGGGTTTTATCCCCAGGGACAAAAGTGATTTAATCACTGTGTCTTTAGTGGAGCGACAAATCTTTTTGGTTTTTTTGTCCACCACAAAAACGGTCACCATTCTTTTTGTGAACACATCGAGCTCCTGGACAACATCGACGAACCCATCTTTATTTACAAGATGGGCGTAACTTTTCGCCTTATCCAGGAAATCCGCCATGTTCAGAATACAACTTGGTGGGGACTTCCAGCATGAGGGCAATTCCTCGGCTGTCTTTTGTGCCTCCTTTGGCACCTCAATATTCTTATTACTAGCTTCTCCCTTCTTGGAGCTACTAGTACGGTCAGCTTTGGGGCTACCATCAGCCCGCTTCTTGGCAGCATTATCAGGGGGGTTGGCTTTAGCAGCCGTCCCAAAAAGGTCCTTTTTTATATTGGCCCGACTGGCACCGTCGGCCATATTGAAAAACGTGGAGACTACCACCTGCGGGTCTTTTTAAATCTAATCACCACATTTGGGGAAAGGAGTTTTGGGAGGGAAAAAAAAAAATTAAACAAATAAGCCTGGATGTACCAGTAAATTAAAAGAAGAGAAACAAAGACAATAAACTTTTTTTTTAAAAAAAAAAAAAAAAAAAAAAAAATTAAACAGGAAAATAAAAATCTAAATGGCGCCCAAAGGCAGCCGAAAGCAAAAAACAAAAACAGAAACTCCTCTCTCTTTTTTAAAAATTCACGAAAATGTACAAAAAGAAAAAGAAAGGAAAAGAAAAAGTCTGGTTTACAACCAGAAAAAAAAAAAAAAAAAAAAAAAATAATGGTTTGCGGCCAAAGCCGCTAAAGAAAATAAAAATGCAAAACAAAAAACAAACTAGTTAAACCAAAAACGAGACGAGAGAATGCGACCGAAGTCGCTAATAAAAAGGAAAAAAAAATAAAGTTTTCTTTTTCTTTTTTCCAAATACTGTGCTGACTTTTTTTTTTCTCTAAAACAACTAGAAAGAAATAAACAATAAAAAAGAAATCGTCCGGTAAGACTTTGTCAAACCGGACTAAAATAAAATATTATGAGGGCCGAAGCCCCAAAAATAAAACAAACAAAAAGAAATAGAAGAATAAAATCAAAAAAAAAATAAAACTTAAAGAATAACTTATCAGAAAAAATCCTCAGAAGTACGTCCAAAAAGTTCTTGAAGCACTGAAAGGAAAATCGTTAGCAGCAAAAAAAAAAGGTTCGTCGCAAGTCAAAAATATCAAACAAAAGGTCAAAAACCGTCGCGAAGCTCACAATATTTATTTATACAAATGTGTATAAAATGTGGCACAAGGCCTAAAAAGGGGATGGGGAATGACGGTCTTCTTCTGTCTTAAATCTAAACTTAGCTAGTCCCAGACACGGACCCAAACAAACTAACAATATTCCAATCACCAAAACAACACATTCAAACCTACCTTTCTTACTACGTCCACCATAATGCCTCAAATTCTCTATGAAGTCCTAACTAGTCCCCTTATGTACAAAAATTGTCTGTGGGGGGAGGGTCAATAAAACAACAACTTTTAAAAGATCCCCAAATGAGTATATACAATATGACTTAAGTATTTACAATAAGAACTAAACAAAACTGTGTTAGTAGTAAAACCCCCCACAAACCATAAATGTGGCAGCAAAATCAGTTAACTAGACGAAATCAATGCGGGGCTAAGAAAAATAAGAAAAAATCATTCATTCCTCCAAGCATTCACACAGACACACACACATTCATACACAACAACAAATACGAAAAAGCACACACACGAAACGAAAGGCGCCCCGCATCCACCAGAGAACTGAAGTCACTGACCACCTAACGAGGGAGGGGATGGGGAATTAAAACAAAAGGAAAATAGGGACAGAAATAAAAGGGACCAATGCGCATGCATACCCTAGCTAAGTTTCCTAGAAAAAAGGGAAAACTAAAGATTCAAAAATCGAAAACCTAGTCTAACCTAAAATCTGGGTGGGTTGCCTATGTTCAACCCTGTTAGGACAAAATTCTGTACCTAACCGACATCCAAGTGCCACTCTAGGTCAGCCCCTTTCACTCTACACATTCGCGCAAGATTCACCCACCTTTTGCCGAATTCCGATGAAGGGAGCCGCCGCCTTTCCGTCCTAATCTTGACTTTAAGCTGATGCTCAAAGAACAAGATCAGTTGGGAAGAGGTGAACTTCTCGCCCTCATGAAATCCCTTCTGACGCGTCGTCCAAATCACGACTCTCATAATCCCTAGTAAGCAACAGAACACATAGTGTTCAGCCTTCGTCAATTGCGGCACCACATTGCTACAAACAGAACTGGCTTCCAGGACAAAGAACTTTCCCTGCAGCATGCGAACCATGAGGCCTTCAACAAACTTGCACAACGGCACTACCGTCTTGCACTGAAAAAAGGCGTGACCAATGGTCTCGACTTCGCCAGTACAGCGACGACAGTTTGGATATTTCTCCAAACCTGCTGAACAAAGTCTCTTGCCGACCCAGAGGGCCCCACGAATCATCAGCCAGGTGAGTGATGCCTCATCGTTATTGAGACATTTCAACCCAGGCGCCCAAGGCCATATCGAGCGAGCCTCCTGCTTCGTAAGACCGAGCTCGTCGATCAGACCATCTTGAGCGGACCCCCTAACTAACAACTGATACAATGCCTTACGAGACAACGCCTGGGCGTCGGAGAGGCCATCCGTCGTCCGCAAGAGGAGCTTCAAAGCACTACGACATTCGCGGTAGAAGGAGCACTCGGCACGAGGTGTACGGCCAGCCTCCACCTCGCACGAGTGCACACTTCTCAGGGATGGGAAATGTTTTCGGACATCTTCTTTCCAAAAGGTGCCCACCTCATCCAATCCGCGACACATTCGGTCTAGAAAGGTAATGCGAAGCATATATTGACGAATCTCAATGCTAGGCATACCCAGACCGCCCTCAGAGGGATGAAGGCAACAGATCTCGCGACACACCATAGGGGCCTTGTCTCTCCACAAGAAAGAGAACAAGGTCCGGACTAATGACATTAGTCTGGCATACGGGAGTGGAAGCACAGACAGTCGGTAAAGGAGGATCGGATATATGTGTGAAACACATACCTCCGCCCTTCCCTTCAGGGAAAGTCTCCTCCGAGACCACAGTTTACCCGCGATCTCGGCCTTCCCTTGCACCTCCGACCAATTCATTTCCAACTGGAGATCAGGACCGAACCAGACGCCGAGTATCTTGATCGGCCCATCCGTCCAGAGGAAAGGTCCGGGAAGAGAAACTCCCTTCCACGCACCCAACCGCAAGCCCAAAGACTTATCGCGGTTGATCTTGGCCCCTGTCACCATCTCATACCCACTGATCTCTTTGCTGACGACGTCAATCTCGGCTCTGCTCGACACAAGAACCGAAACGTCGTCAGCATAGGCAGAATACCTGGCTGAGGTGGAAGCCCCAGGCAGGGAAATTCCGCGCAGGACCGGATTCGCCTTTAACTTGCGAAGGAATGGTTCCAACGCAAGAACGTAAAGCAGAGGCGAGAGCGGACAACCTTGACGAATGGAGCGAGACAATACGAAAGGCTTCGATCTTACCCCATTCACTTCCACCAGCGCACCGGGGGTCGCATACAAAAGTCGGATCCAGGAGCGAAAGTCGGCTCTGAAACCGGCCGCCGAAAGGACAGCCTCCAAAAATCGATGGTCAACCCTATCGAAGGCCTTGGACTGATCTAAATTGATCAGCGCGGCTTCACTGTCGACTTGTTCTAAGATCAAGCGTACCATATGAAGGTTATCCTGAATAGTCCTACCCTTCACAGCACAAGTCTGTTCAGGGCCAATCAGACTAGACAGGACAAGCTGCAAACGGTTGGCTAAGATCTTCGCCAAAATCTTTAAGTCCGTATTTAACATCGTTAAAGGGCGAAAGTTCCCTAACCCATCCCCACCGTTCTTGTCCTTACGCAGCAGCTTGATCACACCCCTGGTGAAGCGTTGGGGTAAAGACCCCTGCTTCATCCAGTGGTTGTAAATCAGCTCCAGCAAAGGCACAAAAACATGCGACAACCTCAAGTACACTTCGTAGGGAAGACCATCTAGTCCCGGAGACTTATCCAGGCCAACCTGCTTCAGCGCTTCCCAGATCTCCGACTCTGTTATGGGACCCTCGCACCTAGCCGCTTCAGCTGCCGAGAGGCAGGGAAAGTCAGCTAAATAGGCGTCGAACTGAGCAGAGCTCAGACCGGGCTCCCTGGTGAAAAGATCCTGAAAGTAGTCCCGAAACACCTCACATATGCCCGCGTTTGTAGTCACGGTCCGCTTATCCGGCAACGTGACGCATGCGATATGTCGCTTAGACGCGCTTCGATTTTCCTCTGCACGCAGTTCAGCGGCCATATTCGTTGCCTCAGAAGACATTCTTTTTAACCTAGCCCTAACTACCAGAGCTTGATCCTTCTTGATAAGCAAGGAGGACAACTCTGCCTTAGCTAAAGCTATGTCCCCACTAACACGGGATTTCACTGCCCGATCGACTTTATCTTCTAAAGCAGTTTGCGCCGCTAATCTATCTAGATTGAGTCGACGACTAAAATCGGCAGCAAACGTTCGAATTTGAGATTTTAATTTGCCCCACCAGGCATTTCCCACAACCGCACCCGTCAGTTCCCTTTGTATCATTAGTAAAAGCTGGTCCCGGAAACCCTGATCACCAAAAAGGGAACAGTTCAATTTCCAGTAACCAGCCAATCTAAGCTTAGGCTTATCTAAGTTTACACGGACCCGGACAAGCCTATGATCCGTATAAACTATATAATGGAAACTTGGACACCCTAAGAGCCCTACGTCGACTCTCCTAACTAAGACCCGGTCCAGGTAGCTCGCAAGCGTCCCGGGAGCCGAGTTGCCACTAGTTGTCCAAGTCCATGCTACCTCCCGAGGGTGTTCATTCCGGAACTTATCGACAAGATCAAACTCATCGATAAAGTCCCGAAACGGTTTCACATCCGGGTTGTTAGTACCTTGTTTTTGCCCTATACGATCTATATCGGGGTCAAGGACGGCATTCCAATCCCCCGCTAAAACTACCCGACGAGACGTCGTCAAGAACGGCGCGATCTGCCGAAACAAAGCAGGCCGCTCGGAATGGGTATTGGGCGCATAAACCCCAATGAGACGTAGAACCTTATCCTTTATGGTAACATCCAGCACGCAAAGTCTGCCCGCCGGATCCGCGAAGACAAGGGTACAAGCAGCCTTCAAAGACCTGCTCACTAGCCAAGAGACACCCCTCGAACGACCATCAAAACAGGCTGAATAAAGGGCAAACCCCTTAGACAGTATGTCCTCATGATCATGAGAAGAAAACCGGGTCTCTTGTATACAACATACATTCACCCCGAGGCGCTGAAGGTCACGAGTGAGCCTCGCCCTGCGAGACTCGGACCTCAGGCCCCGGACATTCAACGTAGCTAACCAGAGAGACATTGTCAATCGAATTAGGGTTGTCCTTCAGGATAGAACATGGCTGGGGTGAGGACACCGACAGCTTGTCCCATCGAACCTGACATCATCTCAGTATCGAGAGTATCACTCTGAGACAAGCTACCGATGTCCGCGGGATAAGTTAACTTAAGAGCCCTATAAAGGGATGGGTGAACATAAAGAGGGACCCTCCCTTTACACTTTTTAGTTTCGTCTAAGTTTTCCTCAAGGAGAACTACTGCTGGGGGCACCACTTTCAAGGAGGCCTTAGCCTCCTCTATCATGCCCCATATCTCCCGCGTACCCGGGCCAGTTCTCACCACGGTTAGCTGATTTCGGGCCTCAAAATTTTCCGGCACCTCCACATCTACACCCTTGATGTGCCGGAAGTTCCAGAGAACTTTTAAGGGCATCGGGTTTTTAGTTTGCCCGAAGACCCTATCAGCCTGATCCCGGGATACGCGGCAGACGTCTTCCCCCGGGAGATATGGTGGTTTTATTTTCTTTTTTTTCTTGTCCGTAGTTGATTGAGTATCCGGACTTCTGTTTCTTTTTTTCTGAGGAGAGTGAGTGGGTGTATGCATAGGAGTGTCTCTCGGTGTAGTTGATGGAGTCATGCCGGAAGGTGTCTTTACGGGTGAAGGTTTGGAGGAACGAAGAGATTTCACTGGAGAGTTTGTCAAAGATTTAGGCGGAGGTGGTTTTGTGAATTTATATTTAAGTGATGGAGGGGAAGACGGGGCAGAGGATAGGGGGCCCGGTACCCCCAGCGATTTTTTATTTTTAGCCCGCTTGGCCTCCACTTTTTCTTTCAACTTTTTTATGTCCAAAATTTTCTGCCAACTTGGTTCGTTCAATTTTTGGGCTACAGTAGCAGTTTCAGCATAAGTCGCCGAGGCGTCGCCCTCAGAGCTGGTAGAGGGAATGGGGCTGTAGGTGACAATGTCCCCGGGGTCATGCTGGGACTGAGGAACCGCTGTTTGGGTCTTCCCCTTGCCCCTAACCACGAGGCGCCATTCCCCCTCATCCTTCTCCTTAACCACACTTGTGGCAGGCGTCGGATTTGAGGGTAATGTGGGTCTGGACCCAACCGAGGGATTTTCCCCAACAGTACGCCCCGCAGCTAGGCCCACTACAGGCGCCGCGGATTTTACTTTCTCGGCCAAGGGGGTATTTTGGTCGCCTGTGACCGGAACTCCAGGGGCCTTCTTCCCTGGGCAGGAGGAGGAAAGGTGACCAGTCTCTCCACACCTCCAGCAAGTTGGTCTCCTACCGGTCACTATGACCGGCATTTTCCGGTCACCAAACACCAAACAGTTGGGGACAGACTTGAAGGCCTCTTGATCAAGCATGATATCAAAAGTCCATCCCCCGTTCAAATTGTCGGAGAGAGCCCCTAAAATTTGGACGTACTGCATAAAAAATGCAGCCAGAAGCTCTCCCGAAATTTGAGGAGGAACCTCGAACACGGCCACCCTGGTCCGTCTTCGGCCTTCATATTCCGTTCTTAGTATTAGATCTTTTGTGATCAATTCTTTTTTTGCCATGGCTAGGCAATCTTCTGGTGTGGGCAGCAGAATGTCCCACATGAAGAACCCTCTACCCTTAATTACTCTTTGGGGTTTTATCCCCAGGGACAAAAGTGATTTAATCACTGTGTCTTTAGTGGAGCGACAAATCTTTTTGTTTTTTTTGTCCACCACAAAAACGGTCACCATTCTTTTTGTGAACACATCGAGCTCCTGGACAACATCGACGAACCCATCTTTATTTACAAGATGGGCGTAACTTTTCGCCTTATCCAGGAAATCCGCCATGTTCAGAATACAACTTGGTGGGGACTTCCAGCATGAGGGCAATTCCTCGGCTGTCTTTTGTGCCTCCTTTGGCACCTCAATATTCTTATTACTAGCTTCTCCCTTCTTGGAGCTACTAGTACGGTCAGCTTTGGGGCTACCATCAGCCCGCTTCTTGGCAGCATTATCAGGGGGGTTGGCTTTAGCAGCCGTCCCAAAAAGGTCCTTTTTTATATTGGCCCGACTGGCACCGTCGGCCATATTGAAAAACGTGGAGACTACCACCTGCGGGTCTTTTTAAATGTAATCACCAAATTTGGGGAAAGGAGTTTTGGGAGGGGAAAAAAAAAAAAAAAAAAAAAAAAAAAAAAAAAATTAAACAAATAAGCCTGGATGTACCAGTAAATTAAAAGAAGAGAAACAAAGACAATAAACTTTTTTTTTTAAAAATAAATAAACTGGGAAAATTAAAAGACAAACAAAAATTAAACAGGAAAAAAAAATCTAAATGGCGCCCAAAGGCAGCCGAAAGCAAAAAAACAAAAACAGAAACTCCTCTCTCTTTTTTAAAAATTCACGAAAATGTACAAAAAGAAAAAGAAAGGAAAAGAAAAAGTCTGGTTTACAACCAGAAAAAAAAAAAAAAAAAAAAAAAAAAAAAAAAAAAGGTTTGCGGCCAAAGCCGCTAAAGAAAATAAAAATGCAAAAGAAAAAACAAACTAGTTAAACCAAAAAAGACGAGAGAATGCGACCGAAGTCGCTAATAAAAAGGAAAAAATAGTTTTCTTTTTCTTTTTTTCAAATACTGAGTTGACTTTTTTTTTTCTCTAAAACAACTAGAAAGAAATAAACAATAAAAAAGTAATCGTCCGGTAAGACTTTGTCAAACCGGACTAAAATAAAAAATTATGAGGGCCGAAGCCCCAAAAATAAAACAAACAAAAAGAAATAGAAGAATAAAATAAAAAAAATAAAACTTAAAGAATAACTTATCAGAAAAAATCCTCAGAAGTTCGTCCAAAAAGTTCTTGAAGCACTGAAAGGAAAATCGTTAGCAGCAAAAACAAGGTTCGTCGCAAGTCAAAAATATCAAACAAAAGGTCAAAAACCGTCACGAAGCTCACAATATTTATTTATACAAATGTGTATAAAATGTGGCACAAGGCCTAAAAAGGGGATGGGGAATGACAGTCTTCTTCTGTCTTAAATCTAAACTTAGCTAGTCCCAGACACGGACCCAAACAAACTAACAATATTCCAATCACCAAAACAACACATTCACTCCTACCTTTCTTACTACGTTCACCATAATGCCTCAAATTCTCTATGAAGTCCTAACTAGTCCCCTTATGTACAAAAATTGTCTGTGGGGGGAGGGTCAATAAAACAACAACTTTTAAAAGATCCCCAAATGAGTATATACAATATGACTTAAGTATTTACAATAAGAACTAAACAAAACTGTGTTAGTAATAAAACCCCCCACAAACCATAAATGTGGCAGCAAAATCAGTTAACTAGACGAAATCAATGCGGGGCTAAAAAAAAAAAAAAAAAAAAAAAAAAAAAAAAAAACATTCATTCCTCCAAGCATTCACACAGACACACACACATTCATACACAACAACAAATACGAAAAAGCACACACACGAAACGAAAGGCGCCCCGCATCCACCAGAGAACTGAAGTCACTGACCACCTAACGAGGGAGGGGATGGGGAATTAAAACAAAAGGAAAATAGGGACAGAAATAAAAGGGACCAATGCGCATGCATACCCTAGCTAAGTTTACTAGAAAAAGGGAAAACTAAAGATTCAAAAATCGAAAACCTAGTCTAACCTAAAATCTGGGTGGGTTGCCTATGTTCAACCCTGTTAGGACAAAATTCTGTACCTAACCGACATCCAAGTGCCACTCTAGGTCAGCCCCTTTCACTCTACACATTCGCGCAAGATTCACCCACCTTTTGCCGAATTCCGATGAAGGGAGCCGCCGCCTTTCCGTCCTAATCTTGACTTTAAGCTGATGCTCAAAGAACAAGATCAGTTGGGAAGAGGTGAACTTCTCGCCCTCATGAAATCCCTTCTGACGCGTCGTCCAAATCACGACTCTCATAATCCCTAGTAAGCAACAGAACACATAGTGTTCAGCCTTCGTCAATTGCGGCACCACATTGCTACAAACAGAACTGGCTTCCAGGACAAAGAACTTTCCCTGCAGCATGCGAACCATGAGGCCTTCAACAAACTTGCACAACGGCACTACCGTCTTGCACTGAAAAAAGGCGTGACCAATGGTCTCGACTTCGCCAGTACAGCGACGACAGTTTGGATATTTCTCCAAACCTGCTGAACAAAGTCTCTTGCCGACCCAGAGGGCCCCACGAATCATCAGCCAGGTGAGTGATGCCTCATCGTTATTGAGACATTTCAACCCAGGCGCCCAAGGCCATATCGAGCGAGCCTCCTGCTTCGTAAGACCGAGCTCGTCGATCAGACCATCTTGAACGGACCCCCTAACTAACAACTGATACAATGCCTTACGAGACAACGCCTGGGCGTCGGAGAGGCCATCCGTCGTCCGCAAGAGGAGCTTCAAAGCACTACGACATTCGCGGTAGAAGGAGCACTCGGCACGAGGTGTACGGCCAGCCTCCACCTCGCACGAGTGCACACTTCTCAGGGATGGGAAATGTTTTCGGACATCTTCTTTCCAAAAGGTGCCCACCTCATCCAATCCGCGACACATTCGGTCTAGAAAGGTAATGCGAAGCATATATTGACGAATCTCAATGCTAGGCATACCCAGACCGCCCTCAGAGGGATGAAGGCAACAGATCTCGCGACACACCATAGGGGCCTTGTCTCTCCACAAGAAAGAGAACAAGGTCCGGACTAATGACATTAGTCTGGCATACGGGAGTGGAAGCACAGACAGTCGGTAAAGGAGGATCGGATATATGTGTGAAACACATACCTCCGCCCTTCCCTTCAGGGAAAGTCTCCTCCGAGACCACAGTTTACCCGCGATCTCGGCCTTCCCTTGCACCTCCGACCAATTCATTTCCAACTGGAGATCAGGACCGAACCAGACGCCGAGTATCTTGATCGGCCCATCCGTCCAGAGGAAAGGTCCGGGAAGAGAAACTCCCTTCCACGCACCCAACCGCAAGCCCAAAGACTTATCGCGGTTGATCTTGGCCCCTGTCACCATCTCATACCCACTGATCTCTTTGCTGACGACGTCAATCTCGGCTCTGCTCGACACAAGAACCGAAACGTCGTCAGCATAGGCAGAATACCTGGCTGAGGTGGAAGCCCCAGGCAGGGAAATTCCGCGCAGGACCGGATTCGCCTTTAACTTGCGAAGGAATGGTTCCAACGCAAGAACGTAAAGCAGAGGCGAGAGCGGACAACCTTGACGAATGGAGCGAGACAATACGAAAGGCTTCGATCTTACCCCATTCACTTCCACCAGCGCACCGGGGGTCGCATACAAAAGTCGGATCCAGGAGCGAAAGTCGGCTCTGAAACCGGCCGCCGAAAGGACAGCCTCCAAAAATCGATGGTCAACCCTATCGAAGGCCTTGGACTGATCTAAATTGATCAGCGCGGCTTCACTGTCGACTTGTTCTAAGATCAAGCGTACCATATGAAGGTTATCCTGAATAGTCCTACCCTTCACAGCACAAGTCTGTTCAGGGCCAATCAGACTAGACAGGACAAGCTGCAAACGGTTGGCTAAGATCTTCGCCAAAATCTTTAAGTCCGTATTTAACATCGTTAAAGGGCGAAAGTTCCCTAACCCATCCCCACCGTTCTTGTCCTTACGCAGCAGCTTGATCACACCCCTGGTGAAGCGTTGGGGTAAAGACCCCTGCTTCATCCAGTGGTTGTAAATCAGCTCCAGCAAAGGCACAAAAACATGCGACAACCTCAAGTACACTTCGTAGGGAAGACCATCTAGTCCCGGAGACTTATCCAGGCCAACCTGCTTCAGCGCTTCCCAGATCTCCGACTCTGTTATGGGACCCTCGCACCTAGCCGCTTCAGCTGCCGAGAGGCAGGGAAAGTCAGCTAAATAGGCGTCGAACTGAGCAGAGCTCAGACCGGGCTCCCTGGTGAAAAGATCCTGAAAGTAGTCCCGAAACACCTCACATATGCCCGCGTTTGTAGTCACGGTCCGCTTATCCGGCAACGTGACGCATGCGATATGTCGCTTAGACGCGCTTCGATTTTCCTCTGCACGCAGTTCAGCGGCCATATTCGTTGCCTCAGAAGACATTCTTTTTAACCTAGCCCTAACTACCAGAGCTTGATCCTTCTTGATAAGCAAGGAGGACAACTCTGCCTTAGCTAAAGCTATGTCCCCACTAACACGGGATTTCACTGCCCGATCGACTTTATCTTCTAAAGCAGTTTGCGCCGCTAATCTATCTAGATTGAGTCGACGACTAAAATCGGCAGCAAACGTTCGAATTTGAGATTTTAATTTGCCCCACCAGGCATTTCCCACAACCGCACCCGTCAGTTCCCTTTGTATCATTAGTAAAAGCTGGTCCCGGAAACCCTGATCACCAAAAAGGGAACAGTTCAATTTCCAGTAACCAGCCAATCTAAGCTTAGGCTTATCTAAGTTTACACGGACCCGGACAAGCCTATGATCCGTATAAACTATATAATGGAAACTTGGACACCCTAAGAGCCCTACGTCGACTCTCCTAACTAAGACCCGGTCCAGGTAGCTCGCAAGCGTCCCGGGAGCCGAGTTGCCACTAGTTGTCCAAGTCCATGCTACCTCCCGAGGGTGTTCATTCCGGAACTTATCGACAAGATCAAACTCATCGATAAAGTCCCGAAACGGTTTCACATCCGGGTTGTTAGTACCTTGTTTTTGCCCTATACGATCTATATCGGGGTCAAGGACGGCATTCCAATCCCCCGCTAAAACTACCCGACGAGACGTCGTCAAGAACGGCGCGATCTGCCGAAACAAAGCAGGCCGCTCGGAATGGGTATTGGGCGCATAAACCCCAATGAGACGTAGAACCTTATCCTTTATGGTAACATCCAGCACGCAAAGTCTGCCCGCCGGATCCGCGAAGACAAGGGTACAAGCAGCCTTCAAAGACCTGCTCACTAGCCAAGAGACACCCCTCGAACGACCATCAAAACAGGCTGAATAAAGGGCAAACCCCTTAGACAGTATGTCCTCATGATCATGAGAAGAAAACCGGGTCTCTTGTATACAACATACATTCACCCCGAGGCGCTGAAGGTCACGAGTGAGCCTCGCCCTGCGAGACTCGGACCTCAGGCCCCGGACATTCAACGTAGCTAACCAGAGAGACATTGTCAATCGAATTAGGGTTGTCCTTCAGGATAGAACATGGCTGGGGTGAGGACACCGACAGCTTGTCCCATCGAACCTGACATCATCTCAGTATCGAGAGTATCACTCTGAGACAAGCTACCGATGTCCGCGGGATAAGTTAACTTAAGAGCCCTATAAAGGGATGGGTGAACATAAAGAGGGACCCTCCCTTTACACTTTTTAGTTTCGTCTAAGTTTTCCTCAAGGAGAACTACTGCTGGGGGCACCACTTTCAAGGAGGCCTTAGCCTCCTCTATCATGCCCCATATCTCCCGCGTACCCGGGCCAGTTCTCACCACGGTTAGCTGATTTCGGGCCTCAAAATTTTCCGGCACCTCCACATCTACACCCTTGATGTGCCGGAAGTTCCAGAGAACTTTTAAGGGCATCGGGTTTTTAGTTTGCCCGAAGACCCTATCAGCCTGATCCCGGGATACGCGGCAGACGTCTTCCCCCGGGAGATATGGTGGTTTTATTTTCTTTTTTTTCTTGTCCGTAGTTGATTGAGTATCCGGACTTCTGTTTCTTTTTTTCTGAGGAGAGTGAGTGGGTGTATGCATAGGAGTGTCTCTCGGTGTAGTTGATGGAGTCATGCCGGAAGGTGTCTTTACGGGTGAAGGTTTGGAGGAACGAAGAGATTTCACTGGAGAGTTTGTCAAAGATTTAGGCGGAGGTGGTTTTGTGAATTTATATTTAAGTGATGGAGGGGAAGACGGGGCAGAGGATAGGGGGCCCGGTACCCCCAGCGATTTTTTATTTTTAGCCCGCTTGGCCTCCACTTTTTCTTTCAACTTTTTTATGTCCAAAATTTTCTGCCAACTTGGTTCGTTCAATTTTTGGGCTACAGTAGCAGTTTCAGCATAAGTCGCCGAGGCGTCGCCCTCAGAGCTGGTAGAGGGAATGGGGCTGTAGGTGACAATGTCCCCGGGGTCATGCTGGGACTGAGGAACCGCTGTTTGGGTCTTCCCCTTGCCCCTAACCACGAGGCGCCATTCCCCCTCATCCTTCTCCTTAACCACACTTGTGGCAGGCGTCGGATTTGAGGGTAATGTGGGTCTGGACCCAACCGAGGGATTTTCCCCAACAGTACGCCCCGCAGCTAGGCCCACTACAGGCGCCGCGGATTTTACTTTCTCGGCCAAGGGGGTATTTTGGTCGCCTGTGACCGGAACTCCAGGGGCCTTCTTCCCTGGGCAGGAGGAGGAAAGGTGACCAGTCTCTCCACACCTCCAGCAAGTTGGTCTCCTACCGGTCACTATGACCGGCATTTTCCGGTCACCAAACACCAAACAGTTGGGGACAGACTTGAAGGCCTCTTGATCAAGCATGATATCAAAAGTCCATCCCCCGTTCAAATTGTCGGAGAGAGCCCCTAAAATTTGGACGTACTGCATAAAAAATGCAGCCAGAAGCTCTCCCGAAATTTGAGGAGGAACCTCGAACACGGCCACCCTGCTCCGTCTTCGGCCTTCATATTCCGTTCTTAGTATTAGATCTTTTGTGATCAATTCTTTTTTTGCCATGGCTAGGCAATCTTCTGGTGTGGGCAGCAGAATGTCCCACATGAAGAACCCTCTACCCTTAATTACTCTTTGGGGTTTTATCCCCAGGGACAAAAGTGATTTAATCACTGTGTCTTTAGTGGAGCGACAAATCTTTTTGTTTTTTTTGTCCACCACAAAAACGGTCACCATTCTTTTTGTGAACACATCGAGCTCCTGGACAACATCGACGAACCCATCTTTATTTACAAGATGGGCGTAACTTTTCGCCTTATCCAGGAAATCCGCCATGTTCAGAATACAACTTGGTGGGGACTTCCAGCATGAGGGCAATTCCTCGGCTGTCTTTTGTGCCTCCTTTGGCACCTCAATATTCTTATTACTAGCTTCTCCCTTCTTGGAGCTACTAGTACGGTCAGCTTTGGGGCTACCATCAGCCCGCTTCTTGGCAGCATTATCAGGGGGGTTGGCTTTAGCAGCCGTCCCAAAAAGGTCCTTTTTTATATTGGCCCGACTGGCACCGTCGGCCATATTGAAAAACGTGGAGACTACCACCTGCGGGTCTTTTTAAATGTAATCACCAAATTTGGGGAAAGGAGTTTTGGGAGGGGAAAAAAAAAAAAAAAAAAAAAAAAAAAAAAAATTAAACAAATAAGCCTGGATGTACCAGTAAATTAAAAGAAGAGAAACAAAGACAATAAACTTTTTTTTTTAAAAATAAATAAACTGGGAAAATTAAAAGACAAACAAAAATTAAACAGGAAAAAAAAATCTAAATGGCGCCCAAAGGCAGCCGAAAGCAAAAAAACAAAAACAGAAACTCCTCTCTCTTTTTTAAAAATTCACGAAAATGTACAAAAAGAAAAAGAAAGGAAAAGAAAAAGTCTGGTTTACAACCAGAAAAAAAAAAAAAAAAAAAAAAAAAAAAAAAAAAAGGTTTGCGGCCAAAGCCGCTAAAGAAAATAAAAATGCAAAAGAAAAAACAAACTAGTTAAACCAAAAAAGACGAGAGAATGCGACCGAAGTCGCTAATAAAAAGGAAAAAATAGTTTTCTTTTTCTTTTTTTCAAATACTGAGTTGACTTTTTTTTTTCTCTAAAACAACTAGAAAGAAATAAACAATAAAAAAGTAATCGTCCGGTAAGACTTTGTCAAACCGGACTAAAATAAAAAATTATGAGGGCCGAAGCCCCAAAAATAAAACAAACAAAAAGAAATAGAAGAATAAAATAAAAAAAATAAAACTTAAAGAATAACTTATCAGAAAAAATCCTCAGAAGTTCGTCCAAAAAGTTCTTGAAGCACTGAAAGGAAAATCGTTAGCAGCAAAAACAAGGTTCGTCGCAAGTCAAAAATATCAAACAAAAGGTCAAAAACCGTCACGAAGCTCACAATATTTATTTATACAAATGTGTATAAAATGTGGCACAAGGCCTAAAAAGGGGATGGGGAATGACAGTCTTCTTCTGTCTTAAATCTAAACTTAGCTAGTCCCAGACACGGACCCAAACAAACTAACAATATTCCAATCACCAAAACAACACATTCACTCCTACCTTTCTTACTACGTTCACCATAATGCCTCAAATTCTCTATGAAGTCCTAACTAGTCCCCTTATGTACAAAAATTGTCTGTGGGGGGAGGGTCAATAAAACAACAACTTTTAAAAGATCCCCAAATGAGTATATACAATATGACTTAAGTATTTACAATAAGAACTAAACAAAACTGTGTTAGTAATAAAACCCCCCACAAACCATAAATGTGGCAGCAAAATCAGTTAACTAGACGAAATCAATGCGGGGCTAAAAAAAAAAAAAAAAAAAAAAAAAAAAAAAAAAACATTCATTCCTCCAAGCATTCACACAGACACACACACATTCATACACAACAACAAATACGAAAAAGCACACACACGAAACGAAAGGCGCCCCGCATCCACCAGAGAACTGAAGTCACTGACCACCTAACGAGGGAGGGGATGGGGAATTAAAACAAAAGGAAAATAGGGACAGAAATAAAAGGGACCAATGCGCATGCATACCCTAGCTAAGTTTACTAGAAAAAGGGAAAACTAAAGATTCAAAAATCGAAAACCTAGTCTAACCTAAAATCTGGGTGGGTTGCCTATGTTCAACCCTGTTAGGACAAAATTCTGTACCTAACCGACATCCAAGTGCCACTCTAGGTCAGCCCCTTTCACTCTACACATTCGCGCAAGATTCACCCACCTTTTGCCGAATTCCGATGAAGGGAGCCGCCGCCTTTCCGTCCTAATCTTGACTTTAAGCTGATGCTCAAAGAACAAGATCAGTTGGGAAGAGGTGAACTTCTCGCCCTCATGAAATCCCTTCTGACGCGTCGTCCAAATCACGACTCTCATAATCCCTAGTAAGCAACAGAACACATAGTGTTCAGCCTTCGTCAATTGCGGCACCACATTGCTACAAACAGAACTGGCTTCCAGGACAAAGAACTTTCCCTGCAGCATGCGAACCATGAGGCCTTCAACAAACTTGCACAACGGCACTACCGTCTTGCACTGAAAAAAGGCGTGACCAATGGTCTCGACTTCGCCAGTACAGCGACGACAGTTTGGATATTTCTCCAAACCTGCTGAACAAAGTCTCTTGCCGACCCAGAGGGCCCCACGAATCATCAGCCAGGTGAGTGATGCCTCATCGTTATTGAGACATTTCAACCCAGGCGCCCAAGGCCATATCGAGCGAGCCTCCTGCTTCGTAAGACCGAGCTCGTCGATCAGACCATCTTGAACGGACCCCCTAACTAACAACTGATACAATGCCTTACGAGACAACGCCTGGGCGTCGGAGAGGCCATCCGTCGTCCGCAAGAGGAGCTTCAAAGCACTACGACATTCGCGGTAGAAGGAGCACTCGGCACGAGGTGTACGGCCAGCCTCCACCTCGCACGAGTGCACACTTCTCAGGGATGGGAAATGTTTTCGGACATCTTCTTTCCAAAAGGTGCCCACCTCATCCAATCCGCGACACATTCGGTCTAGAAAGGTAATGCGAAGCATATATTGACGAATCTCAATGCTAGGCATACCCAGACCGCCCTCAGAGGGATGAAGGCAACAGATCTCGCGACACACCATAGGGGCCTTGTCTCTCCACAAGAAAGAGAACAAGGTCCGGACTAATGACATTAGTCTGGCATACGGGAGTGGAAGCACAGACAGTCGGTAAAGGAGGATCGGATATATGTGTGAAACACATACCTCCGCCCTTCCCTTCAGGGAAAGTCTCCTCCGAGACCACAGTTTACCCGCGATCTCGGCCTTCCCTTGCACCTCCGACCAATTCATTTCCAACTGGAGATCAGGACCGAACCAGACGCCGAGTATCTTGATCGGCCCATCCGTCCAGAGGAAAGGTCCGGGAAGAGAAACTCCCTTCCACGCACCCAACCGCAAGCCCAAAGACTTATCGCGGTTGATCTTGGCCCCTGTCACCATCTCATACCCACTGATCTCTTTGCTGACGACGTCAATCTCGGCTCTGCTCGACACAAGAACCGAAACGTCGTCAGCATAGGCAGAATACCTGGCTGAGGTGGAAGCCCCAGGCAGGGAAATTCCGCGCAGGACCGGATTCGCCTTTAACTTGCGAAGGAATGGTTCCAACGCAAGAACGTAAAGCAGAGGCGAGAGCGGACAACCTTGACGAATGGAGCGAGACAATACGAAAGGCTTCGATCTTACCCCATTCACTTCCACCAGCGCACCGGGGGTCGCATACAAAAGTCGGATCCAGGAGCGAAAGTCGGCTCTGAAACCGGCCGCCGAAAGGACAGCCTCCAAAAATCGATGGTCAACCCTATCGAAGGCCTTGGACTGATCTAAATTGATCAGCGCGGCTTCACTGTCGACTTGTTCTAAGATCAAGCGTACCATATGAAGGTTATCCTGAATAGTCCTCCCCTTCACAGCACAAGTCTGTTCAGGGCTAATCAGACTAGACAGGACAAGCTGCAAACGGTTGGCTAAGATCTTCGCCAAAATCTTTAAGTCAGTGTTTAACATCGTTAAAGGGCGAAAGTTCCCTAACCCATCCCCACCGTCCTTGTCCTTACGCAGCAACTTGATCACACCCCTGGTGAAGCGTTGGGGTAAAGACCCCTGCTTCATCCAGTGGTTGTAAATCAGTTCCAGCAAAGGAACAAAAACGTGCGACAACCTCAAGTACACTTCGTAGGGAAGACCATCTAATCCCGGAGACTTATCCAGGCCAACCTGCTTCAGCGCTTCCCAGATCTCCGACTCTGTAATGGGACCCTCGCACCTAGCCGCTTCAGCTGCCGAAAGGCAGGGAAAGTCAGCTAAATAGGCGTCGAACTGAGCAGAGCTCAGACCGGGCTCCCTGGTGAAAAGATCCTGAAAGTAGTCCCGAAACACCTCACATATGCCCGCGTTTGTAGTCACGGTCCGCTTATCCGGCAACGTGACGCATGCGATATGTCGCTTAGACGCGCTTCGATTTTCCTCTGCACGCAGTTCAGCGGCCATATTCGTTGCCTCAGAAGACATTCTTTTTAACCTAGCCCTAACTACCAGAGCTTGATCCTTCTTGATAAGCAAGGAGGACAACTCTGCCTTAGCTAAAGCTATGTCCCCACTAACACGGGATTTCACTGCCCGATCGACTTTATCTTCTAAAGCAGTTTGCGCCGCTAATCTATCTAGATTGAGTCGACGACTAAAATCGGCAGCAAACGTTCGAATTTGAGATTTTAATTTGCCCCACCAGGCATTTCCCACAACCGCACCCGTCAGTTCCCTTTGTATCATTAGTAAAAGCTGGTCCCGGAAACCCTGATCACCAAAAAGGGAACAGTTCAATTTCCAGTAACCAGCCAATCTAACCTTAGGCTTATCTAAGTTTACACGGACCCGGACAAGCCTATGATCCGTATAAACTATATAATGGAAACTTGGACACCCTAAGAGCCCTACGTCGACTCTCCTAACTAAGACCCGGTCCAGGTAGCTCGCAAGCGTCCCGGGAGCCGAGTTGCCACTAGTTGTCCAAGTCCATGCTACCTCCCGAGGGTGTTCATTCCGGAACTTATCGACAAGATCAAACTCATCGATAAAGTCCCGAAACGGTTTCACATCCGGGTTGTTAGTACCTTGTTTTTGCCCTATACGATCTATATCAGGGTCAAGGACGGCATTCCAATCCCCCGCTAAAACTACCCGACGAGACGTCGTCAAGAACGGCGCGATCTGCCGAAACAAAGCAGGCCGCTCGGAATGGGTATTGGGCGCATAAACCCCAATGAGACGTAGAACCTTATCCTTTATGGTAACATCCAGCACGCAAAGTCTGCCCGCCGGATCCGCGAAGACAAGGGTACAAGCAGCCTTCAAAGACCTGCTCACTAGCCAAGAGACACCCCTCGAACGACCATCAAAACAGGCTGAATAAAGGGCGAACCCCTTAGACAGTATGTCCTCACGATCATGAGAAGAAAACCGGGTCTCTTGTATACAACATACATTCACCCCGAGGCGCTGAAGGTCACGAGTGAGCCTCGCCCTGCGAGACTCGGACCTCAGGCCCCGGACATTCAACGTAGCTAACCAGAGAGACATTGTCAATCGAATTAGGGTTGTCCTTCAGGATAGAACATGGCTGGGGTGAGGACACCGACAGCTTGTCCCATCGAACCTGACATCATCTCAGTATCGAGAGTATCACTCTGAGACAAGCTACCGATGTCCGCGGGATAAGTTAACTTAAGAGCCCTATAAAGGGATGGGTGAACATAAAGAGGGACCCTCCCTTTACACTTTTTAGTTTCGTCTAAGTTTTCCTCAAGGAGAACTACTGCTGGGGGCACCACTTTCAAGGAGGCCTTAGCCTCCTCTATCATGCCCCATATCTCCCGCGTACCCGGGCCAGTTCTCACCACGGTTAGTTGATTTCGGGCCTCAAAATTTTCCGGCACCTCCACATCTACACCCTTGATGTGCCGGAAGTTCCAGAGAACTTTTAAGGGCATCGGGTTTTTAGTTTGCCCGAAGACCCTATCAGCCTGATCCCGGGATACGCGGCAGACGTCTTCCCCCGGGAGATATGGTGGTTTTATTTTCTTTTTTTTCTTGTCCGTAGTTGATTGAGTATCCGGACTTCTGTTTCTTTTTTTCTGAGGAGAGTGAGTGGGTGTATGCATAGGAGTGTCTCTCGGTGTAGTTGATGGAGTCATGCCGGAAGGTGTCTTTACGGGTGAAGGTTTGGAGGAACGAAAAGATTTCACTGGAGAGTTTGTCAAAGATTTAGGCGGAGGTGGTTTTGTGAATTTATATTTAAGTGATGGAGGGGAAGACGGGGCAGAGGATAGGGGGCCCAGTACCCCCAGCGATTTTTTATTTTTAGCCCGCTTGGCCTCCACTTTTTCTTTCAACTTTTTTAGGTCCAAAATTTTCTGCCAGCTTGGTTCATTCAATTTTTGGGCTGCAGTAGCAGTTTCAGCATAAGACGCCGAGGCGTCGCCCTCAGAGCTGGTAGAGGGAATGGGGCTGTAGGTGACAATGTCCCCGGGGTCATGCTGGGACTGAGGAACCGCTGTTTGGGTCTTCCCCTTGCCCCTAACCACGAGGCGCCATTCCCCCTCATCCTTCTCCTTAACCACACTTGTGGCAGGCGTCGGATTTGAGGGTAATGTGGGTCTGGACCCAACCGAGGGATTTTCCCCAACAGTACGCCCCGCAGCTAGGCCCACTACAGGCGCCGCGGATTTTACTTTCTCGGCCAAGGGGGTATTTTGGTCGCCTGTGACCGGAACTCCAGGGGCCTTCTTCCCTGGGCAGGAGGAGGAAAGGTGACCAGTCTCTCCACACCTCCAGCAAGTTGGTCTCCTACCGGTCACTATGACCGGCATTTTCCGGTCACCAAACACCAAACAGTTGGGGACAGACTTGAAGGCCTCTTGATCAAGCATGATATCAAAAGTCCATCCCCCGTTCAAATTGTCGGAGAGAGCCCCTAAAATTTGGCCGTACTGCATAAAAAATGCAGCCAGAAGCTCTCCCGAAATTTGAGGAGGAACCTCGAACACGGCCACCCTGCTCCGTCTTCGGCCTTCATATTCCGTTCTTAGTATTAGATCTTTTGTGATCAATTCTTTTTTTGCCATGGCTAGGCAATCTTCTGGTGTGGGCAGCAGAATGTCCCACATGAAGAACCCTCTACCCTTAATTACTCTTTGGGGTTTTATCCCCAGGGACAAAAGTGATTTAATCACTGTGTCTTTAGTGGAGCGACAAATCTTTTTGGTTTTTTTGTCCACCACAAAAACGGTCACCATTCTTTTTGTGAACACATCGAGCTCCTGGACAACATCGACGAACCCATCTTTATTTACAAGATGGGCGTAACTTTTCGCCTTATCCAGGAAATCCGCCATGTTCAGAATACAACTTGGTGGGGACTTCCAGCATGAGGGCAATTCCTCGGCTGTCTTTTGTGCCTCCTTTGGCACCTCAATATTCTTATTACTAGCTTCTCCCTTCTTGGAGCTACTAGTACGGTCAGCTTTGGGGCTACCATCAGCCCGCTTCTTGGCAGCATTATCAGGGGGGTTGGCTTTAGCAGCCGTCCCAAAAAGGTCCTTTTTTATATTGGCCCGACTGGCACCGTCGGCCATATTGAAAAACGTGGAGACTACCACCTGCGGGTCTTTTTAAATCTAATCACCACATTTGGGGAAAGGAGTTTTGGGAGGGAAAAAAAAAAATTAAACAAATAAGCCTGGATGTACCAGTAAATTAAAAGAAGAGAAACAAAGACAATAAACTTTTTTTTTAAAAAAAAAAAAAAAAAAAAAAAAATTAAACAGGAAAATAAAAATCTAAATGGCGCCCAAAGGCAGCCGAAAGCAAAAAACAAAAACAGAAACTCCTCTCTCTTTTTTAAAAATTCACGAAAATGTACAAAAAGAAAAAGAAAGGAAAAGAAAAAGTCTGGTTTACAACCAGAAAAAAAAAAAAAAAAAAAAAAAATAATGGTTTGCGGCCAAAGCCGCTAAAGAAAATAAAAATGCAAAACAAAAAACAAACTAGTTAAACCAAAAACGAGACGAGAGAATGCGACCGAAGTCGCTAATAAAAAGGAAAAAAAAATAAAGTTTTCTTTTTCTTTTTTCCAAATACTGTGCTGACTTTTTTTTTTCTCTAAAACAACTAGAAAGAAATAAACAATAAAAAAGAAATCGTCCGGTAAGACTTTGTCAAACCGGACTAAAATAAAATATTATGAGGGCCGAAGCCCCAAAAATAAAACAAACAAAAAGAAATAGAAGAATAAAATCAAAAAAAAAATAAAACTTAAAGAATAACTTATCAGAAAAAATCCTCAGAAGTACGTCCAAAAAGTTCTTGAAGCACTGAAAGGAAAATCGTTAGCAGCAAAAAAAAAAGGTTCGTCGCAAGTCAAAAATATCAAACAAAAGGTCAAAAACCGTCGCGAAGCTCACAATATTTATTTATACAAATGTGTATAAAATGTGGCACAAGGCCTAAAAAGGGGATGGGGAATGACGGTCTTCTTCTGTCTTAAATCTAAACTTAGCTAGTCCCAGACACGGACCCAAACAAACTAACAATATTCCAATCACCAAAACAACACATTCAAACCTACCTTTCTTACTACGTCCACCATAATGCCTCAAATTCTCTATGAAGTCCTAACTAGTCCCCTTATGTACAAAAATTGTCTGTGGGGGGAGGGTCAATAAAACAACAACTTTTAAAAGATCCCCAAATGAGTATATACAATATGACTTAAGTATTTACAATAAGAACTAAACAAAACTGTGTTAGTAGTAAAACCCCCCACAAACCATAAATGTGGCAGCAAAATCAGTTAACTAGACGAAATCAATGCGGGGCTAAGAAAAATAAGAAAAAATCATTCATTCCTCCAAGCATTCACACAGACACACACACATTCATACACAACAACAAATACGAAAAAGCACACACACGAAACGAAAGGCGCCCCGCATCCACCAGAGAACTGAAGTCACTGACCACCTAACGAGGGAGGGGATGGGGAATTAAAACAAAAGGAAAATAGGGACAGAAATAAAAGGGACCAATGCGCATGCATACCCTAGCTAAGTTTCCTAGAAAAAAGGGAAAACTAAAGATTCAAAAATCGAAAACCTAGTCTAACCTAAAATCTGGGTGGGTTGCCTATGTTCAACCCTGTTAGGACAAAATTCTGTACCTAACCGACATCCAAGTGCCACTCTAGGTCAGCCCCTTTCACTCTACACATTCGCGCAAGATTCACCCACCTTTTGCCGAATTCCGATGAAGGGAGCCGCCGCCTTTCCGTCCTAATCTTGACTTTAAGCTGATGCTCAAAGAACAAGATCAGTTGGGAAGAGGTGAACTTCTCGCCCTCATGAAATCCCTTCTGACGCGTCGTCCAAATCACGACTCTCATAATCCCTAGTAAGCAACAGAACACATAGTGTTCAGCCTTCGTCAATTGCGGCACCACATTGCTACAAACAGAACTGGCTTCCAGGACAAAGAACTTTCCCTGCAGCATGCGAACCATGAGGCCTTCAACAAACTTGCACAACGGCACTACCGTCTTGCACTGAAAAAAGGCGTGACCAATGGTCTCGACTTCGCCAGTACAGCGACGACAGTTTGGATATTTCTCCAAACCTGCTGAACAAAGTCTCTTGCCGACCCAGAGGGCCCCACGAATCATCAGCCAGGTGAGTGATGCCTCATCGTTATTGAGACATTTCAACCCAGGCGCCCAAGGCCATATCGAGCGAGCCTCCTGCTTCGTAAGACCGAGCTCGTCGATCAGACCATCTTGAGCGGACCCCCTAACTAACAACTGATACAATGCCTTACGAGACAACGCCTGGGCGTCGGAGAGGCCATCCGTCGTCCGCAAGAGGAGCTTCAAAGCACTACGACATTCGCGGTAGAAGGAGCACTCGGCACGAGGTGTACGGCCAGCCTCCACCTCGCACGAGTGCACACTTCTCAGGGATGGGAAATGTTTTCGGACATCTTCTTTCCAAAAGGTGCCCACCTCATCCAATCCGCGACACATTCGGTCTAGAAAGGTAATGCGAAGCATATATTGACGAATCTCAATGCTAGGCATACCCAGACCGCCCTCAGAGGGATGAAGGCAACAGATCTCGCGACACACCATAGGGGCCTTGTCTCTCCACAAGAAAGAGAACAAGGTCCGGACTAATGACATTAGCCTGGCATACGGGAGTGGAAGCACAGACAGTCGGTAAAGGAGGATCGGATATATGTGTGAAACACATACCTCCGCCCTTCCCTTCAGGGAAAGTCTCCTCCGAGACCACAGTTTACCCGCGATCTCGGCCTTCCCTTGCACCTCCGACCAATTCATTTCCAACTGGAGATCAGGACCGAACCAGACGCCGAGTATCTTGATCGGCCCATCCGTCCAGAGGAAAGGTCCGGGAAGAGAAACTCCCTTCCACGCACCCAACCGCAAGCCCAAAGACTTATCGCGGTTGATCTTGGCCCCTGTCACCATCTCATACCCACTGATCTCTTTGCTGACGACGTCAATCTCGGCTCTGCTCGACACAAGAACCGAAACGTCGTCAGCATAGGCAGAATACCTGGCTGAGGTGGAAGCCCCAGGCAGGGAAATTCCGCGCAGGACCGGATTCGCCTTTAACTTGCGAAGGAATGGTTCCAACGCAAGAACGTAAAGCAGAGGCGAGAGCGGACAACCTTGACGAATGGAGCGAGACAATACGAAAGGCTTCGATCTTACCCCATTCACTTCCACCAGCGCACCGGGGGTCGCATACAAAAGTCGGATCCAGGAGCGAAAGTCGGCTCTGAAACCGGCCGCCGAAAGGACAGCCTCCAAAAATCGATGGTCAACCCTATCGAAGGCCTTGGACTGATCTAAATTGATCAGCGCGGCTTCACTGTCGACTTGTTCTAAGATCAAGCGTACCATATGAAGGTTATCCTGAATAGTCCTACCCTTCACAGCACAAGTCTGTTCAGGGCCAATCAGACTAGACAGGACAAGCTGCAAACGGTTGGCTAAGATCTTCGCCAAAATCTTTAAGTCCGTATTTAACATCGTTAAAGGGCGAAAGTTCCCTAACCCATCCCCACCGTTCTTGTCCTTACGCAGCAGCTTGATCACACCCCTGGTGAAGCGTTGGGGTAAAGACCCCTGCTTCATCCAGTGGTTGTAAATCAGCTCCAGCAAAGGCACAAAAACATGCGACAACCTCAAGTACACTTCGTAGGGAAGACCATCTAGTCCCGGAGACTTATCCAGGCCAACCTGCTTCAGCGCTTCCCAGATCTCCGACTCTGTTATGGGACCCTCGCACCTAGCCGCTTCAGCTGCCGAGAGGCAGGGAAAGTCAGCTAAATAGGCGTCGAACTGAGCAGAGCTCAGACCGGGCTCCCTGGTGAAAAGATCCTGAAAGTAGTCCCGAAACACCTCACATATGCCCGCGTTTGTAGTCACGGTCCGCTTATCCGGCAACGTGACGCATGCGATATGTCGCTTAGACGCGCTTCGATTTTCCTCTGCACGCAGTTCAGCGGCCATATTCGTTGCCTCAGAAGACATTCTTTTTAACCTAGCCCTAACTACCAGAGCTTGATCCTTCTTGATAAGCAAGGAGGACAACTCTGCCTTAGCTAAAGCTATGTCCCCACTAACACGGGATTTCACTGCCCGATCGACTTTATCTTCTAAAGCAGTTTGCGCCGCTAATCTATCTAGATTGAGTCGACGACTAAAATCGGCAGCAAACGTTCGAATTTGAGATTTTAATTTGCCCCACCAGGCATTTCCCACAACCGCACCCGTCAGTTCCCTTTGTATCATTAGTAAAAGCTGGTCCCGGAAACCCTGATCACCAAAAAGGGAACAGTTCAATTTCCAGTAACCAGCCAATCTAAGCTTAGGCTTATCTAAGTTTACACGGACCCGGACAAGCCTATGATCCGTATAAACTATATAATGGAAACTTGGACACCCTAAGAGCCCTACGTCGACTCTCCTAACTAAGACCCGGTCCAGGTAGCTCGCAAGCGTCCCGGGAGCCGAGTTGCCACTAGTTGTCCAAGTCCATGCTACCTCCCGAGGGTGTTCATTCCGGAACTTATCGACAAGATCAAACTCATCGATAAAGTCCCGAAACGGTTTCACATCCGGGTTGTTAGTACCTTGTTTTTGCCCTATACGATCTATATCGGGGTCAAGGACGGCATTCCAATCCCCCGCTAAAACTACCCGACGAGACGTCGTCAAGAACGGCGCGATCTGCCGAAACAAAGCAGGCCGCTCGGAATGGGTATTGGGCGCATAAACCCCAATGAGACGTAGAACCTTATCCTTTATGGTAACATCCAGCACGCAAAGTCTGCCCGCCGGATCCGCGAAGACAAGGGTACAAGCAGCCTTCAAAGACCTGCTCACTAGCCAAGAGACACCCCTCGAACGACCATCAAAACAGGCTGAATAAAGGGCAAACCCCTTAGACAGTATGTCCTCATGATCATGAGAAGAAAACCGGGTCTCTTGTATACAACATACATTCACCCCGAGGCGCTGAAGGTCACGAGTGAGCCTCGCCCTGCGAGACTCGGACCTCAGGCCCCGGACATTCAACGTAGCTAACCAGAGAGACATTGTCAATCGAATTAGGGTTGTCCTTCAGGATAGAACATGGCTGGGGTGAGGACACCGACAGCTTGTCCCATCGAACCTGACATCATCTCAGTATCGAGAGTATCACTCTGAGACAAGCTACCGATGTCCGCGGGATAAGTTAACTTAAGAGCCCTATAAAGGGATGGGTGAACATAAAGAGGGACCCTCCCTTTACACTTTTTAGTTTCGTCTAAGTTTTCCTCAAGGAGAACTACTGCTGGGGGCACCACTTTCAAGGAGGCCTTAGCCTCCTCTATCATGCCCCATATCTCCCGCGTACCCGGGCCAGTTCTCACCACGGTTAGCTGATTTCGGGCCTCAAAATTTTCCGGCACCTCCACATCTACACCCTTGATGTGCCGGAAGTTCCAGAGAACTTTTAAGGGCATCGGGTTTTTAGTTTGCCCGAAGACCCTATCAGCCTGATCCCGGGATACGCGGCAGACGTCTTCCCCCGGGAGATATGGTGGTTTTATTTTCTTTTTTTTCTTGTCCGTAGTTGATTGAGTATCCGGACTTCTGTTTCTTTTTTTCTGAGGAGAGTGAGTGGGTGTATGCATAGGAGTGTCTCTCGGTGTAGTTGATGGAGTCATGCCGGAAGGTGTCTTTACGGGTGAAGGTTTGGAGGAACGAAGAGATTTCACTGGAGAGTTTGTCAAAGATTTAGGCGGAGGTGGTTTTGTGAATTTATATTTAAGTGATGGAGGGGAAGACGGGGCAGAGGATAGGGGGCCCGGTACCCCCAGCGATTTTTTATTTTTAGCCCGCTTGGCCTCCACTTTTTCTTTCAACTTTTTTATGTCCAAAATTTTCTGCCAACTTGGTTCGTTCAATTTTTGGGCTACAGTAGCAGTTTCAGCATAAGTCGCCGAGGCGTCGCCCTCAGAGCTGGTAGAGGGAATGGGGCTGTAGGTGACAATGTCCCCGGGGTCATGCTGGGACTGAGGAACCGCTGTTTGGGTCTTCCCCTTGCCCCTAACCACGAGGCGCCATTCCCCCTCATCCTTCTCCTTAACCACACTTGTGGCAGGCGTCGGATTTGAGGGTAATGTGGGTCTGGACCCAACCGAGGGATTTTCCCCAACAGTACGCCCCGCAGCTAGGCCCACTACAGGCGCCGCGGATTTTACTTTCTCGGCCAAGGGGGTATTTTGGTCGCCTGTGACCGGAACTCCAGGGGCCTTCTTCCCTGGGCAGGAGGAGGAAAGGTGACCAGTCTCTCCACACCTCCAGCAAGTTGGTCTCCTACCGGTCACTATGACCGGCATTTTCCGGTCACCAAACACCAAACAGTTGGGGACAGACTTGAAGGCCTCTTGATCAAGCATGATATCAAAAGTCCATCCCCCGTTCAAATTGTCGGAGAGAGCCCCTAAAATTTGGACGTACTGCATAAAAAATGCAGCCAGAAGCTCTCCCGAAATTTGAGGAGGAACCTCGAACACGGCCACCCTGGTCCGTCTTCGGCCTTCATATTCCGTTCTTAGTATTAGATCTTTTGTGATCAATTCTTTTTTTGCCATGGCTAGGCAATCTTCTGGTGTGGGCAGCAGAATGTCCCACATGAAGAACCCTCTACCCTTAATTACTCTTTGGGGTTTTATCCCCAGGGACAAAAGTGATTTAATCACTGTGTCTTTAGTGGAGCGACAAATCTTTTTGTTTTTTTTGTCCACCACAAAAACGGTCACCATTCTTTTTGTGAACACATCGAGCTCCTGGACAACATCGACGAACCCATCTTTATTTACAAGATGGGCGTAACTTTTCGCCTTATCCAGGAAATCCGCCATGTTCAGAATACAACTTGGTGGGGACTTCCAGCATGAGGGCAATTCCTCGGCTGTCTTTTGTGCCTCCTTTGGCACCTCAATATTCTTATTACTAGCTTCTCCCTTCTTGGAGCTACTAGTACGGTCAGCTTTGGGGCTACCATCAGCCCGCTTCTTGGCAGCATTATCAGGGGGGTTGGCTTTAGCAGCCGTCCCAAAAAGGTCCTTTTTTATATTGGCCCGACTGGCACCGTCGGCCATATTGAAAAACGTGGAGACTACCACCTGCGGGTCTTTTTAAATGTAATCACCAAATTTGGGGAAAGGAGTTTTGGGAGGGGAAAAAAAAAAAAAAAAAAAAAAAAAAAAAAAAAATTAAACAAATAAGCCTGGATGTACCAGTAAATTAAAAGAAGAGAAACAAAGACAATAAACTTTTTTTTTTAAAAATAAATAAACTGGGAAAATTAAAAGACAAACAAAAATTAAACAGGAAAAAAAAATCTAAATGGCGCCCAAAGGCAGCCGAAAGCAAAAAAACAAAAACAGAAACTCCTCTCTCTTTTTTAAAAATTCACGAAAATGTACAAAAAGAAAAAGAAAGGAAAAGAAAAAGTCTGGTTTACAACCAGAAAAAAAAAAAAAAAAAAAAAAAAAAAAAAAAAAAGGTTTGCGGCCAAAGCCGCTAAAGAAAATAAAAATGCAAAAGAAAAAACAAACTAGTTAAACCAAAAAAGACGAGAGAATGCGACCGAAGTCGCTAATAAAAAGGAAAAAATAGTTTTCTTTTTCTTTTTTTCAAATACTGAGTTGACTTTTTTTTTTCTCTAAAACAACTAGAAAGAAATAAACAATAAAAAAGTAATCGTCCGGTAAGACTTTGTCAAACCGGACTAAAATAAAAAATTATGAGGGCCGAAGCCCCAAAAATAAAACAAACAAAAAGAAATAGAAGAATAAAATAAAAAAAATAAAACTTAAAGAATAACTTATCAGAAAAAATCCTCAGAAGTTCGTCCAAAAAGTTCTTGAAGCACTGAAAGGAAAATCGTTAGCAGCAAAAACAAGGTTCGTCGCAAGTCAAAAATATCAAACAAAAGGTCAAAAACCGTCACGAAGCTCACAATATTTATTTATACAAATGTGTATAAAATGTGGCACAAGGCCTAAAAAGGGGATGGGGAATGACAGTCTTCTTCTGTCTTAAATCTAAACTTAGCTAGTCCCAGACACGGACCCAAACAAACTAACAATATTCCAATCACCAAAACAACACATTCACTCCTACCTTTCTTACTACGTTCACCATAATGCCTCAAATTCTCTATGAAGTCCTAACTAGTCCCCTTATGTACAAAAATTGTCTGTGGGGGGAGGGTCAATAAAACAACAACTTTTAAAAGATCCCCAAATGAGTATATACAATATGACTTAAGTATTTACAATAAGAACTAAACAAAACTGTGTTAGTAATAAAACCCCCCACAAACCATAAATGTGGCAGCAAAATCAGTTAACTAGACGAAATCAATGCGGGGCTAAAAAAAAAAAAAAAAAAAAAAAAAAAAAAAAAAACATTCATTCCTCCAAGCATTCACACAGACACACACACATTCATACACAACAACAAATACGAAAAAGCACACACACGAAACGAAAGGCGCCCCGCATCCACCAGAGAACTGAAGTCACTGACCACCTAACGAGGGAGGGGATGGGGAATTAAAACAAAAGGAAAATAGGGACAGAAATAAAAGGGACCAATGCGCATGCATACCCTAGCTAAGTTTACTAGAAAAAGGGAAAACTAAAGATTCAAAAATCGAAAACCTAGTCTAACCTAAAATCTGGGTGGGTTGCCTATGTTCAACCCTGTTAGGACAAAATTCTGTACCTAACCGACATCCAAGTGCCACTCTAGGTCAGCCCCTTTCACTCTACACATTCGCGCAAGATTCACCCACCTTTTGCCGAATTCCGATGAAGGGAGCCGCCGCCTTTCCGTCCTAATCTTGACTTTAAGCTGATGCTCAAAGAACAAGATCAGTTGGGAAGAGGTGAACTTCTCGCCCTCATGAAATCCCTTCTGACGCGTCGTCCAAATCACGACTCTCATAATCCCTAGTAAGCAACAGAACACATAGTGTTCAGCCTTCGTCAATTGCGGCACCACATTGCTACAAACAGAACTGGCTTCCAGGACAAAGAACTTTCCCTGCAGCATGCGAACCATGAGGCCTTCAACAAACTTGCACAACGGCACTACCGTCTTGCACTGAAAAAAGGCGTGACCAATGGTCTCGACTTCGCCAGTACAGCGACGACAGTTTGGATATTTCTCCAAACCTGCTGAACAAAGTCTCTTGCCGACCCAGAGGGCCCCACGAATCATCAGCCAGGTGAGTGATGCCTCATCGTTATTGAGACATTTCAACCCAGGCGCCCAAGGCCATATCGAGCGAGCCTCCTGCTTCGTAAGACCGAGCTCGTCGATCAGACCATCTTGAACGGACCCCCTAACTAACAACTGATACAATGCCTTACGAGACAACGCCTGGGCGTCGGAGAGGCCATCCGTCGTCCGCAAGAGGAGCTTCAAAGCACTACGACATTCGCGGTAGAAGGAGCACTCGGCACGAGGTGTACGGCCAGCCTCCACCTCGCACGAGTGCACACTTCTCAGGGATGGGAAATGTTTTCGGACATCTTCTTTCCAAAAGGTGCCCACCTCATCCAATCCGCGACACATTCGGTCTAGAAAGGTAATGCGAAGCATATATTGACGAATCTCAATGCTAGGCATACCCAGACCGCCCTCAGAGGGATGAAGGCAACAGATCTCGCGACACACCATAGGGGCCTTGTCTCTCCACAAGAAAGAGAACAAGGTCCGGACTAATGACATTAGTCTGGCATACGGGAGTGGAAGCACAGACAGTCGGTAAAGGAGGATCGGATATATGTGTGAAACACATACCTCCGCCCTTCCCTTCAGGGAAAGTCTCCTCCGAGACCACAGTTTACCCGCGATCTCGGCCTTCCCTTGCACCTCCGACCAATTCATTTCCAACTGGAGATCAGGACCGAACCAGACGCCGAGTATCTTGATCGGCCCATCCGTCCAGAGGAAAGGTCCGGGAAGAGAAACTCCCTTCCACGCACCCAACCGCAAGCCCAAAGACTTATCGCGGTTGATCTTGGCCCCTGTCACCATCTCATACCCACTGATCTCTTTGCTGACGACGTCAATCTCGGCTCTGCTCGACACAAGAACCGAAACGTCGTCAGCATAGGCAGAATACCTGGCTGAGGTGGAAGCCCCAGGCAGGGAAATTCCGCGCAGGACCGGATTCGCCTTTAACTTGCGAAGGAATGGTTCCAACGCAAGAACGTAAAGCAGAGGCGAGAGCGGACAACCTTGACGAATGGAGCGAGACAATACGAAAGGCTTCGATCTTACCCCATTCACTTCCACCAGCGCACCGGGGGTCGCATACAAAAGTCGGATCCAGGAGCGAAAGTCGGCTCTGAAACCGGCCGCCGAAAGGACAGCCTCCAAAAATCGATGGTCAACCCTATCGAAGGCCTTGGACTGATCTAAATTGATCAGCGCGGCTTCACTGTCGACTTGTTCTAAGATCAAGCGTACCATATGAAGGTTATCCTGAATAGTCCTACCCTTCACAGCACAAGTCTGTTCAGGGCCAATCAGACTAGACAGGACAAGCTGCAAACGGTTGGCTAAGATCTTCGCCAAAATCTTTAAGTCCGTATTTAACATCGTTAAAGGGCGAAAGTTCCCTAACCCATCCCCACCGTTCTTGTCCTTACGCAGCAGCTTGATCACACCCCTGGTGAAGCGTTGGGGTAAAGACCCCTGCTTCATCCAGTGGTTGTAAATCAGCTCCAGCAAAGGCACAAAAACATGCGACAACCTCAAGTACACTTCGTAGGGAAGACCATCTAGTCCCGGAGACTTATCCAGGCCAACCTGCTTCAGCGCTTCCCAGATCTCCGACTCTGTTATGGGACCCTCGCACCTAGCCGCTTCAGCTGCCGAGAGGCAGGGAAAGTCAGCTAAATAGGCGTCGAACTGAGCAGAGCTCAGACCGGGCTCCCTGGTGAAAAGATCCTGAAAGTAGTCCCGAAACACCTCACATATGCCCGCGTTTGTAGTCACGGTCCGCTTATCCGGCAACGTGACGCATGCGATATGTCGCTTAGACGCGCTTCGATTTTCCTCTGCACGCAGTTCAGCGGCCATATTCGTTGCCTCAGAAGACATTCTTTTTAACCTAGCCCTAACTACCAGAGCTTGATCCTTCTTGATAAGCAAGGAGGACAACTCTGCCTTAGCTAAAGCTATGTCCCCACTAACACGGGATTTCACTGCCCGATCGACTTTATCTTCTAAAGCAGTTTGCGCCGCTAATCTATCTAGATTGAGTCGACGACTAAAATCGGCAGCAAACGTTCGAATTTGAGATTTTAATTTGCCCCACCAGGCATTTCCCACAACCGCACCCGTCAGTTCCCTTTGTATCATTAGTAAAAGCTGGTCCCGGAAACCCTGATCACCAAAAAGGGAACAGTTCAATTTCCAGTAACCAGCCAATCTAAGCTTAGGCTTATCTAAGTTTACACGGACCCGGACAAGCCTATGATCCGTATAAACTATATAATGGAAACTTGGACACCCTAAGAGCCCTACGTCGACTCTCCTAACTAAGACCCGGTCCAGGTAGCTCGCAAGCGTCCCGGGAGCCGAGTTGCCACTAGTTGTCCAAGTCCATGCTACCTCCCGAGGGTGTTCATTCCGGAACTTATCGACAAGATCAAACTCATCGATAAAGTCCCGAAACGGTTTCACATCCGGGTTGTTAGTACCTTGTTTTTGCCCTATACGATCTATATCGGGGTCAAGGACGGCATTCCAATCCCCCGCTAAAACTACCCGACGAGACGTCGTCAAGAACGGCGCGATCTGCCGAAACAAAGCAGGCCGCTCGGAATGGGTATTGGGCGCATAAACCCCAATGAGACGTAGAACCTTATCCTTTATGGTAACATCCAGCACGCAAAGTCTGCCCGCCGGATCCGCGAAGACAAGGGTACAAGCAGCCTTCAAAGACCTGCTCACTAGCCAAGAGACACCCCTCGAACGACCATCAAAACAGGCTGAATAAAGGGCAAACCCCTTAGACAGTATGTCCTCATGATCATGAGAAGAAAACCGGGTCTCTTGTATACAACATACATTCACCCCGAGGCGCTGAAGGTCACGAGTGAGCCTCGCCCTGCGAGACTCGGACCTCAGGCCCCGGACATTCAACGTAGCTAACCAGAGAGACATTGTCAATCGAATTAGGGTTGTCCTTCAGGATAGAACATGGCTGGGGTGAGGACACCGACAGCTTGTCCCATCGAACCTGACATCATCTCAGTATCGAGAGTATCACTCTGAGACAAGCTACCGATGTCCGCGGGATAAGTTAACTTAAGAGCCCTATAAAGGGATGGGTGAACATAAAGAGGGACCCTCCCTTTACACTTTTTAGTTTCGTCTAAGTTTTCCTCAAGGAGAACTACTGCTGGGGGCACCACTTTCAAGGAGGCCTTAGCCTCCTCTATCATGCCCCATATCTCCCGCGTACCCGGGCCAGTTCTCACCACGGTTAGCTGATTTCGGGCCTCAAAATTTTCCGGCACCTCCACATCTACACCCTTGATGTGCCGGAAGTTCCAGAGAACTTTTAAGGGCATCGGGTTTTTAGTTTGCCCGAAGACCCTATCAGCCTGATCCCGGGATACGCGGCAGACGTCTTCCCCCGGGAGATATGGTGGTTTTATTTTCTTTTTTTTCTTGTCCGTAGTTGATTGAGTATCCGGACTTCTGTTTCTTTTTTTCTGAGGAGAGTGAGTGGGTGTATGCATAGGAGTGTCTCTCGGTGTAGTTGATGGAGTCATGCCGGAAGGTGTCTTTACGGGTGAAGGTTTGGAGGAACGAAGAGATTTCACTGGAGAGTTTGTCAAAGATTTAGGCGGAGGTGGTTTTGTGAATTTATATTTAAGTGATGGAGGGGAAGACGGGGCAGAGGATAGGGGGCCCGGTACCCCCAGCGATTTTTTATTTTTAGCCCGCTTGGCCTCCACTTTTTCTTTCAACTTTTTTATGTCCAAAATTTTCTGCCAACTTGGTTCGTTCAATTTTTGGGCTACAGTAGCAGTTTCAGCATAAGTCGCCGAGGCGTCGCCCTCAGAGCTGGTAGAGGGAATGGGGCTGTAGGTGACAATGTCCCCGGGGTCATGCTGGGACTGAGGAACCGCTGTTTGGGTCTTCCCCTTGCCCCTAACCACGAGGCGCCATTCCCCCTCATCCTTCTCCTTAACCACACTTGTGGCAGGCGTCGGATTTGAGGGTAATGTGGGTCTGGACCCAACCGAGGGATTTTCCCCAACAGTACGCCCCGCAGCTAGGCCCACTACAGGCGCCGCGGATTTTACTTTCTCGGCCAAGGGGGTATTTTGGTCGCCTGTGACCGGAACTCCAGGGGCCTTCTTCCCTGGGCAGGAGGAGGAAAGGTGACCAGTCTCTCCACACCTCCAGCAAGTTGGTCTCCTACCGGTCACTATGACCGGCATTTTCCGGTCACCAAACACCAAACAGTTGGGGACAGACTTGAAGGCCTCTTGATCAAGCATGATATCAAAAGTCCATCCCCCGTTCAAATTGTCGGAGAGAGCCCCTAAAATTTGGACGTACTGCATAAAAAATGCAGCCAGAAGCTCTCCCGAAATTTGAGGAGGAACCTCGAACACGGCCACCCTGCTCCGTCTTCGGCCTTCATATTCCGTTCTTAGTATTAGATCTTTTGTGATCAATTCTTTTTTTGCCATGGCTAGGCAATCTTCTGGTGTGGGCAGCAGAATGTCCCACATGAAGAACCCTCTACCCTTAATTACTCTTTGGGGTTTTATCCCCAGGGACAAAAGTGATTTAATCACTGTGTCTTTAGTGGAGCGACAAATCTTTTTGTTTTTTTTGTCCACCACAAAAACGGTCACCATTCTTTTTGTGAACACATCGAGCTCCTGGACAACATCGACGAACCCATCTTTATTTACAAGATGGGCGTAACTTTTCGCCTTATCCAGGAAATCCGCCATGTTCAGAATACAACTTGGTGGGGACTTCCAGCATGAGGGCAATTCCTCGGCTGTCTTTTGTGCCTCCTTTGGCACCTCAATATTCTTATTACTAGCTTCTCCCTTCTTGGAGCTACTAGTACGGTCAGCTTTGGGGCTACCATCAGCCCGCTTCTTGGCAGCATTATCAGGGGGGTTGGCTTTAGCAGCCGTCCCAAAAAGGTCCTTTTTTATATTGGCCCGACTGGCACCGTCGGCCATATTGAAAAACGTGGAGACTACCACCTGCGGGTCTTTTTAAATGTAATCACCAAATTTGGGGAAAGGAGTTTTGGGAGGGGAAAAAAAAAAAAAAAAAAAAAAAAAAAAAAAATTAAACAAATAAGCCTGGATGTACCAGTAAATTAAAAGAAGAGAAACAAAGACAATAAACTTTTTTTTTTAAAAATAAATAAACTGGGAAAATTAAAAGACAAACAAAAATTAAACAGGAAAAAAAAATCTAAATGGCGCCCAAAGGCAGCCGAAAGCAAAAAAACAAAAACAGAAACTCCTCTCTCTTTTTTAAAAATTCACGAAAATGTACAAAAAGAAAAAGAAAGGAAAAGAAAAAGTCTGGTTTACAACCAGAAAAAAAAAAAAAAAAAAAAAAAAAAAAAAAAAAAAGGTTTGCGGCCAAAGCCGCTAAAGAAAATAAAAATGCAAAAGAAAAAACAAACTAGTTAAACCAAAAAAGACGAGAGAATGCGACCGAAGTCGCTAATAAAAAGGAAAAAATAGTTTTCTTTTTCTTTTTTTCAAATACTGAGTTGACTTTTTTTTTTCTCTAAAACAACTAGAAAGAAATAAACAATAAAAAAGTAATCGTCCGGTAAGACTTTGTCAAACCGGACTAAAATAAAAAATTATGAGGGCCGAAGCCCCAAAAATAAAACAAACAAAAAGAAATAGAAGAATAAAATAAAAAAAATAAAACTTAAAGAATAACTTATCAGAAAAAATCCTCAGAAGTTCGTCCAAAAAGTTCTTGAAGCACTGAAAGGAAAATCGTTAGCAGCAAAAACAAGGTTCGTCGCAAGTCAAAAATATCAAACAAAAGGTCAAAAACCGTCACGAAGCTCACAATATTTATTTATACAAATGTGTATAAAATGTGGCACAAGGCCTAAAAAGGGGATGGGGAATGACAGTCTTCTTCTGTCTTAAATCTAAACTTAGCTAGTCCCAGACACGGACCCAAACAAACTAACAATATTCCAATCACCAAAACAACACATTCACTCCTACCTTTCTTACTACGTTCACCATAATGCCTCAAATTCTCTATGAAGTCCTAACTAGTCCCCTTATGTACAAAAATTGTCTGTGGGGGGAGGGTCAATAAAACAACAACTTTTAAAAGATCCCCAAATGAGTATATACAATATGACTTAAGTATTTACAATAAGAACTAAACAAAACTGTGTTAGTAATAAAACCCCCCACAAACCATAAATGTGGCAGCAAAATCAGTTAACTAGACGAAATCAATGCGGGGCTAAAAAAAAAAAAAAAAAAAAAAAAAAAAAAAAAAACATTCATTCCTCCAAGCATTCACACAGACACACACACATTCATACACAACAACAAATACGAAAAAGCACACACACGAAACGAAAGGCGCCCCGCATCCACCAGAGAACTGAAGTCACTGACCACCTAACGAGGGAGGGGATGGGGAATTAAAACAAAAGGAAAATAGGGACAGAAATAAAAGGGACCAATGCGCATGCATACCCTAGCTAAGTTTACTAGAAAAAGGGAAAACTAAAGATTCAAAAATCGAAAACCTAGTCTAACCTAAAATCTGGGTGGGTTGCCTATGTTCAACCCTGTTAGGACAAAATTCTGTACCTAACCGACATCCAAGTGCCACTCTAGGTCAGCCCCTTTCACTCTACACATTCGCGCAAGATTCACCCACCTTTTGCCGAATTCCGATGAAGGGAGCCGCCGCCTTTCCGTCCTAATCTTGACTTTAAGCTGATGCTCAAAGAACAAGATCAGTTGGGAAGAGGTGAACTTCTCGCCCTCATGAAATCCCTTCTGACGCGTCGTCCAAATCACGACTCTCATAATCCCTAGTAAGCAACAGAACACATAGTGTTCAGCCTTCGTCAATTGCGGCACCACATTGCTACAAACAGAACTGGCTTCCAGGACAAAGAACTTTCCCTGCAGCATGCGAACCATGAGGCCTTCAACAAACTTGCACAACGGCACTACCGTCTTGCACTGAAAAAAGGCGTGACCAATGGTCTCGACTTCGCCAGTACAGCGACGACAGTTTGGATATTTCTCCAAACCTGCTGAACAAAGTCTCTTGCCGACCCAGAGGGCCCCACGAATCATCAGCCAGGTGAGTGATGCCTCATCGTTATTGAGACATTTCAACCCAGGCGCCCAAGGCCATATCGAGCGAGCCTCCTGCTTCGTAAGACCGAGCTCGTCGATCAGACCATCTTGAACGGACCCCCTAACTAACAACTGATACAATGCCTTACGAGACAACGCCTGGGCGTCGGAGAGGCCATCCGTCGTCCGCAAGAGGAGCTTCAAAGCACTACGACATTCGCGGTAGAAGGAGCACTCGGCACGAGGTGTACGGCCAGCCTCCACCTCGCACGAGTGCACACTTCTCAGGGATGGGAAATGTTTTCGGACATCTTCTTTCCAAAAGGTGCCCACCTCATCCAATCCGCGACACATTCGGTCTAGAAAGGTAATGCGAAGCATATATTGACGAATCTCAATGCTAGGCATACCCAGACCGCCCTCAGAGGGATGAAGGCAACAGATCTCGCGACACACCATAGGGGCCTTGTCTCTCCACAAGAAAGAGAACAAGGTCCGGACTAATGACATTAGTCTGGCATACGGGAGTGGAAGCACAGACAGTCGGTAAAGGAGGATCGGATATATGTGTGAAACACATACCTCCGCCCTTCCCTTCAGGGAAAGTCTCCTCCGAGACCACAGTTTACCCGCGATCTCGGCCTTCCCTTGCACCTCCGACCAATTCATTTCCAACTGGAGATCAGGACCGAACCAGACGCCGAGTATCTTGATCGGCCCATCCGTCCAGAGGAAAGGTCCGGGAAGAGAAACTCCCTTCCACGCACCCAACCGCAAGCCCAAAGACTTATCGCGGTTGATCTTGGCCCCTGTCACCATCTCATACCCACTGATCTCTTTGCTGACGACGTCAATCTCGGCTCTGCTCGACACAAGAACCGAAACGTCGTCAGCATAGGCAGAATACCTGGCTGAGGTGGAAGCCCCAGGCAGGGAAATTCCGCGCAGGACCGGATTCGCCTTTAACTTGCGAAGGAAAGGTTCCAACGCAAGAACGTAAAGCAGAGGCGAGAGCGGACAACCTTGACGAATGGAGCGAGACAATACGAAAGGCTTCGATCTTACCCCATTCACTTCCACCAGCGCACCGGGGGTCGCATACAAAAGTCGGATCCAGGAGCGAAAGTCGGCTCTGAAACCGGCCGCCGAAAGGACAGCCTCCAAAAATCGATGGTCAACCCTATCGAAGGCCTTGGACTGATCTAAATTGATCAGCGCGGCTTCACTGTCGACTTGTTCTAAGATCAAGCGTACCATATGAAGGTTATCCTGAATAGTCCTACCCTTCACAGCACAAGTCTGTTCAGGGCCAATCAGACTAGACAGGACAAGCTGCAAACGGTTGGCTAAGATCTTCGCCAAAATCTTTAAGTCCGTATTTAACATCGTTAAAGGGCGAAAGTTCCCTAACCCATCCCCACCGTTCTTGTCCTTACGCAGCAGCTTGATCACACCCCTGGTGAAGCGTTGGGGTAAAGACCCCTGCTTCATCCAGTGGTTGTAAATCAGCTCCAGCAAAGGCACAAAAACGTGCGACAACCTCAAGTACACTTCGTAGGGAAGACCATCTAGTCCCGGAGACTTATCCAGGCCAACCTGCTTCAGCGCTTCCCAGATCTCCGACTCTGTTATGGGACCCTCGCACCTAGCCGCTTCAGCTGCCGAGAGGCAGGGAAAGTCAGCTAAATAGGCGTCGAACTGAGCAGAGCTCAGACCGGGCTCCCTGGTGAAAAGATCCTGAAAGTAGTCCCGAAACACCTCACATATGCCCGCGTTTGTAGTCACGGTCCGCTTATCCGGCAACGTGACGCATGCGATATGTCGCTTAGACGCGCTTCGATTTTCCTCTGCACGCAGTTCAGCGGCCATATTCGTTGCCTCAGAAGACATTCTTTTTAACCTAGCCCTAACTACCAGAGCTTGATCCTTCTTGATAAGCAAGGAGGACAACTCTGCCTTAGCTAAAGCTATGTCCCCACTAACACGGGATTTCACTGCCCGATCGACTTTATCTTCTAAAGCAGTTTGCGCCGCTAATCTATCTAGATTGAGTCGACGACTAAAATCGGCAGCAAACGTTCGAATTTGAGATTTTAATTTGCCCCACCAGGCATTTCCCACAACCGCACCCGTCAGTTCCCTTTGTATCATTAGTAAAAGCTGGTCCCGGAAACCCTGATCACCAAAAAGGGAACAGTTCAATTTCCAGTAACCAGCCAATCTAACCTTAGGCTTATCTAAGTTTACACGGACCCGGACAAGCCTATGATCCGTATAAACTATATAATGGAAACTTGGACACCCTAAGAGCCCTACGTCGACTCTCCTAACTAAGACCCGGTCCAGGTAGCTCGCAAGCGTCCCGGGAGCCGAGTTGCCACTAGTTGTCCAAGTCCATGCTACCTCCCGAGGGTGTTCATTCCGGAACTTATCGACAAGATCAAACTCATCGATAAAGTCCCGAAACGGTTTCACATCCGGGTTGTTAGTACCTTGTTTTTGCCCTATACGATCTATATCGGGGTCAAGGACGGCATTCCAATCCCCCGCTAAAACTACCCGACGAGACGTCGTCAAGAACGGCGCGATCTGCCGAAACAAAGCAGGCCGCTCGGAATGGGTATTGGGCGCATAAACCCCAATGAGACGTAGAACCTTATCCTTTATGGTAACATCCAGCACGCAAAGTCTGCCCGCCGGATCCGCGAAGACAAGGGTACAAGCAGCCTTCAAAGACCTGCTCACTAGCCAAGAGACACCCCTCGAACGACCATCAAAACAGGCTGAATAAAGGGCAAACCCCTTAGACAGTATGTCCTCATGATCATGAGAAGAAAACCGGGTCTCTTGTATACAACATACATTCACCCCGAGGCGCTGAAGGTCACGAGTGAGCCTCGCCCTGCGAGACTCGGACCTCAGGCCCCGGACATTCAACGTAGCTAACCAGAGAGACATTGTCAATCGAATTAGGGTTGTCCTTCAGGATAGAACATGGCTGGGGTGAGGACACCGACAGCTTGTCCCATCGAACCTGACATCATCTCAGTATCGAGAGTATCACTCTGAGACAAGCTACCGATGTCCGCGGGATAAGTTAACTTAAGAGCCCTATAAAGGGATGGGTGAACATAAAGAGGGACCCTCCCTTTACACTTTTTAGTTTCGTCTAAGTTTTCCTCAAGGAGAACTACTGCTGGGGGCACCACTTTCAAGGAGGCCTTAGCCTCCTCTATCATGCCCCATATCTCCCGCGTACCCGGGCCAGTTCTCACCACGGTTAGCTGATTTCGGGCCTCAAAATTTTCCGGCACCTCCACATCTACACCCTTGATGTGCCGGAAGTTCCAGAGAACTTTTAAGGGCATCGGGTTTTTAGTTTGCCCGAAGACCCTATCAGCCTGATCCCGGGATACGCGGCAGACGTCTTCCCCCGGGAGATATGGTGGTTTTATTTTCTTTTTTTTCTTGTCCGTAGTTGATTGAGTATCCGGACTTCTGTTTCTTTTTTTCTGAGGAGAGTGAGTGGGTGTATGCATAGGAGTGTCTCTCGGTGTAGTTGATGGAGTCATGCCGGAAGGTGTCTTTACGGGTGAAGGTTTGGAGGAACGAAGAGATTTCACTGGAGAGTTTGTCAAAGATTTAGGCGGAGGTGGTTTTGTGAATTTATATTTAAGTGATGGAGGGGAAGACGGGGCAGAGGATAGGGGGCCCGGTACCCCCAGCGATTTTTTATTTTTAGCCCGCTTGGCCTCCACTTTTTCTTTCAACTTTTTTATGTCCAAAATTTTCTGCCAACTTGGTTCGTTCAATTTTTGGGCTACAGTAGCAGTTTCAGCATAAGTCGCCGAGGCGTCGCCCTCAGAGCTGGTAGAGGGAATGGGGCTGTAGGTGACAATGTCCCCGGGGTCATGCTGGGACTGAGGAACCGCTGTTTGGGTCTTCCCCTTGCCCCTAACCACGAGGCGCCATTCCCCCTCATCCTTCTCCTTAACCACACTTGTGGCAGGCGTCGGATTTGAGGGTAATGTGGGTCTGGACCCAACCGAGGGATTTTCCCCAACAGTACGCCCCGCAGCTAGGCCCACTACAGGCGCCGCGGATTTTACTTTCTCGGCCAAGGGGGTATTTTGGTCGCCTGTGACCGGAACTCCAGGGGCCTTCTTCCCTGGGCAGGAGGAGGAAAGGTGACCAGTCTCTCCACACCTCCAGCAAGTTGGTCTCCTACCGGTCACTATGACCGGCATTTTCCGGTCACCAAACACCAAACAGTTGGGGACAGACTTGAAGGCCTCTTGATCAAGCATGATATCAAAAGTCCATCCCCCGTTCAAATTGTCGGAGAGAGCCCCTAAAATTTGGCCGTACTGCATAAAAAATGCAGCCAGAAGCTCTCCCGAAATTTGAGGAGGAACCTCGAACACGGCCACCCTGCTCCGTCTTCGGCCTTCATATTCCGTTCTTAGTATTAGATCTTTTGTGATCAATTCTTTTTTTGCCATGGCTAGGCAATCTTCTGGTGTGGGCAGCAGAATGTCCCACATGAAGAACCCTCTACCCTTAATTACTCTTTGGGGTTTTATCCCCAGGGACAAAAGTGATTTAATCACTGTGTCTTTAGTGGAGCGACAAATCTTTTTGTTTTTTTTGTCCACCACAAAAACGGTCACCATTCTTTTTGTGAACACATCGAGCTCCTGGACAACATCGACGAACCCATCTTTATTTACAAGATGGGCGTAACTTTTCGCCTTATCCAGGAAATCCGCCATGTTCAGAATACAACTTGGTGGGGACTTCCAGCATGAGGGCAATTCCTCGGCTGTCTTTTGTGCCTCCTTTGGCACCTCAATATTCTTATTACTAGCTTCTCCCTTCTTGGAGCTACTAGTACGGTCAGCTTTGGGGCTACCATCAGCCCGCTTCTTGGCAGCATTATCAGGGGGGTTGGCTTTAGCAGCCGTCCCAAAAAGGTCCTTTTTTATATTGGCCCGACTGGCACCGTCGGCCATATTGAAAAACGTGGAGACTACCACCTGCGGGTCTTTTTAAATGTAATCACCAAATTTGGGGAAAGGAGTTTTGGGAGGGGAAAAAAAAAAAAAAAAAAAAAATTAAACAAATAAGCCTGGATGTACCAGTAAATTAAAAGAAGAGAAACAAAGACAATAAACTTTTTTTTTTAAAAATAAATAAACTGGGAAAATTAAAAGACAAACAAAAATTAAACAGGAAAAAAAAATCTAAATGGCGCCCAAAGGCAGCCGAAAGCAAAAAAACAAAAACAGAAACTCCTCTCTCTTTTTTAAAAATTCACGAAAATGTACAAAAAGAAAAAGAAAGGAAAAGAAAAAGTCTGGTTTACAACCAGAAAAAAAAAAAAAAAAAAAAAAAAAAAAAAAAAGGTTTGCGGCCAAAGCCGCTAAAGAAAATAAAAATGCAAAAGAAAAAACAAACTAGTTAAACCAAAAAAGACGAGAGAATGCGACCGAAGTCGCTAATAAAAAGGAAAAAATAGTTTTCTTTTTCTTTTTTTCAAATACTGAGTTGACTTTTTTTTTTCTCTAAAACAACTAGAAAGAAATAAACAATAAAAAAGTAATCGTCCGGTAAGACTTTGTCAAACCGGACTAAAATAAAAAATTATGAGGGCCGAAGCCCCAAAAATAAAACAAACAAAAAGAAATAGAAGAATAAAATAAAAAAAATAAAACTTAAAGAATAACTTATCAGAAAAAATCCTCAGAAGTTCGTCCAAAAAGTTCTTGAAGCACTGAAAGGAAAATCGTTAGCAGCAAAAACAAGGTTCGTCGCAAGTCAAAAATATCAAACAAAAGGTCAAAAACCGTCACGAAGCTCACAATATTTATTTATACAAATGTGTATAAAATGTGGCACAAGGCCTAAAAAGGGGATGGGGAATGACGGTCTTCTTCTGTCTTAAATCTAAACTTAGCTAGTCCCAGACACGGACCCAAACAAACTAACAATATTCCAATCACCAAAACAACACATTCAAACCTACCTTTCTTACTACGTCCACCATAATGCCTCAAATTCTCTATGAAGTCCTAACTAGTCCCCTTATGTACAAAAATTGTCTGTGGGGGGAGGGTCAATAAAACAACAACTTTTAAAAGATCCCCAAATGAGTATATACAATATGACTTAAGTATTTACAATAAGAACTAAACAAAACTGTGTTAGTAGTAAAACCCCCCACAAACCATAAATGTGGCAGCAAAATCAGTTAACTAGACGAAATCAATGCGGGGCTAAGAAAAATAAGAGAAAAACATTCATTCCTCCAAGCATTCACACAGACACACACACATTCATACACAACAACAAATACGAAAAAGCACACACACGAAACGAAAGGCGCCCCGCATCCACCAGAGAACTGAAGTCACTGACCACCTAACGAGGGAGGGGATGGGGAATTAAAACAAAAGGAAAATAGGGACAGAAATAAAAGGGACCAATGCGCATGCATACCCTAGCTAAGTTTACTAGAAAAAGGGAAAACTAAAGATTCAAAAATCGAAAACCTAGTCTAACCTAAAATCTGGGTGGGTTGCCTATGTTCAACCCTGTTAGGACAAAATTCTGTACCTAACCGACATCCAAGTGCCACTCTAGGTCAGCCCCTTTCACTCTACACATTCGCGCAAGATTCACCCACCTTTTGCCGAATTCCGATGAAGGGAGCCGCCGCCTTTCCGTCCTAATCTTGACTTTAAGCTGATGCTCAAAGAACAAGATCAGTTGGGAAGAGGTGAACTTCTCGCCCTCATGGAATCCCTTCTGACGCGTCGTCCAAATCACGACTCTCATAATCCCTAGTAAGCAACAGAACACATAGTGTTCAGCCTTCGTCAATTGCGGCACCACATTGCTACAAACAGAACTGGCTTCCAGGACAAAGAACTTTCCCTGCAGCATGCGAACCATGAGGCCTTCAACAAACTTGCACAACGGCACTACCGTCTTGCACTGAAAAAAGGCGTGACCAATGGTCTCGACTTCGCCAGTACAGCGACGACAGTTTGGATATTTCTCCAAACCTGCTGAACAAAGTCTCTTGCCGACCCAGAGGGCCCCACGAATCATCAGCCAGGTGAGTGATGCCTCATCATTATTGAGACATTTCAACCCAGGCGCCCAAGGCCATATCGAGCGAGCCTCCTGCTTCGTAAGACCGAGCTCGTCGATCAGACCATCTTGAACGGACCCCCTAACTAACAACTGATACAATGCCTTACGAGACAACGCCTGGGCGTCGGAGAGGCCATCCGTCGTCCGCAAGAGGAGCTTCAAAGCACTACGACATTCGCGGTAGAAGGAGCACTCGGCACGAGGTGTACGGCCAGCCTCCACCTCGCACGAGTGCACACTTCTCAGGGATGGGAAATGTTTTCGGACATCTTCTTTCCAAAAGGTGCCCACCTCATCCAATCCGCGACACATTCGGTCTAGAAAGGTAATGCGAAGCATATATTGACGAATCTCAATGCTAGGCATACCCAGACCGCCCTCAGAGGGATGAAGGCAACAGATCTCGCGACACACCATAGGGGCCTTGTCTCTCCACAAGAAAGAGAACAAGGTCCGGACTAATGACATTAGTCTGGCATACGGGAGCGGAAGCACAGAAAGTCGGTAAAGGAGGATCGGATATATGTGTGAAACACATACCTCCGCCCTTCCCTTCAGGGAAAGTCTCCTCCGAGACCACAGTTTACCCGCGATCTCGGCCTTCCCTTGCACCTCCGACCAATTCATTTCCAACTGGAGATCAGGACCGAACCAGACGCCGAGTATCTTGATCGGCCCATCCGTCCAGAGGAAAGGTCCGGGAAGAGAAACTCCCTTCCACGCACCCAACCGCAAGCCCACAGACTTATCGCGGTTGATCTTGGCCCCTGTCACCATCTCATACCCACTGATCTCTTTGCTGACTTCGTCAATCTCGGCTCTGCTCGACACAAGAACCGAAACGTCGTCAGCATAGGCAGAATACCTGGCTGAGGTGGAAGCCCCAGGCAGGGAAATTCCGCGCAGGACCGGATTCGCCTTCAACTTGCGAAGGAATGGTTCCAACGCAAGAACGTAAAGCAGAGGCGAGAGCGGACAACCTTGACGAATGGAGCGAGACAATACGAAAGGCTTCGATCTTACCCCATTCACTTCCACCAGCGCACCGGGGGTCGCATACAAAAGTCGGATCCAGGAGCGAAAGTCGGCTCTGAAACCGGCCGCCGAAAGGACAGCCTCCAGAAATCGATGGTCAACCCTATCGAAGGCCTTGGACTGATCTAAATTGATCAGCGCGGCTTCACTGTCGACTTGTTCTAAGATCAAGCGTACCATATGAAGGTTATCCTGAATAGTCCTCCCCTTCACAGCACAAGTCTGTTCAGGGCCAATCAGACTAGACAGGACAAGCTGCAAACGGTTGGCTAAGATCTTCGCCAAAATCTTTAAGTCAGTGTTTAACATCGTTAAAGGGCGAAAGTTCCCTAACCCATCCCCACCGTCCTTGTCCTTACGCAGCAACTTGATCACACCCCTGGTGAAGCGTTGGGGTAAAGACCCCTGCTTCATCCAGTGGTTGTAAATCAGTTCCAGCAAAGGAACAAAAACGTGCGACAACCTCAAGTACACTTCGTAGGGAAGACCATCTAATCCCGGAGACTTATCCAGGCCAACCTGCTTCAGCGCTTCCCAGATCTCCGACTCTGTAATGGGACCCTCGCACCTAGCCGCTTCAGCTGCCGAAAGGCAGGGAAAGTCAGCTAAATAGGCGTCGAACTGAGCAGAGCTCAGACCGGGCTCCCTGGTGAAAAGATCCTGAAAGTAGTCCCGAAACACCTCACATATGCCCGCGTTTGTAGTCACGGTCCGCTTATCCGGCAACGTGACGCATGCAATATGTCGCTTAGACGCGCTTCGATTTTCCTCTGCACGCAGTTCAGCGGCCATATTCGTTGCCTCAGAAGACATTCTTTTTAACCTAGCCCTAACTACCAGAGCTTGATCCTTCTTGATAAGCAAAGAGGACAACTCTGCCTTAGCTAAAGCTATGTCCCCACTAACACGGGATTTCACTGCCCGATCGACTTTATCTTCTAAAGCAGTTTGCGCCGCTAATCTATCTAGATTGAGTCGACGACTAAAATCGGCAGCAAACGTTCGAATTTGAGATTTTAATTTGCCCCACCAGGCATTTCCCAAAACCGCACCCGTCAGTTCCCTTTGTATCATTAGTAAAAGCTGGTCCCGGAAACCCTGATCACCAAAAAGGGAACAGTTCAATTTCCAGTAACCAGCCAATCTAACCTTAGGCTTATCTAAGTTTACACGGACCCGGACAAGCCTATGATCCGTATAAACTATATAATGGAAACTTGGACACCCTAAGAGCCCTACGTCGACTCTCCTAACTAAGACCCGGTCCAGGTAGCTCGCAAGCGTCCCGGGAGCCGAGTTGCCACTAGTTGTCCAAGTCCATGCTACCTCCCGAGGGTGTTCATTCCGGAACTTATCGACAAGATCAAACTCATCGATAAAGTCCCGAAACGGTTTCACATCCGGGTTGTTAGTACCTTGTTTTTGCCCTATACGATCTATATCGGGGTCAAGGACGGCATTCCAATCCCCCGCTAAAACTACCCGACGAGACGTCGTCAAGAACGGCGCGATCTGCCGAAACAAAGCAGGCCGCTCGGAATGGGTATTGGGCGCATAAACCCCAATGAGACGTAGAACCTTATCCTTTATGGTAACATCCAGCACGCAAAGTCTGCCCGCCGGATCCGCGAAGACAAGGGTACAAGCAGCCTTCAAAGACCTGCTCACTAGCCAAGAGACACCCCTCGAACGACCATCAAAACAGGCTGAATAAAGGGCGAACCCCCTAGACAGTATGTCCTCACGATCATGAGAAGAAAACCGGGTCTCTTGTATACAACATACATTCACCCCGAGGCGCTGAAGGTCACGAGTGAGCCTCGCCCTGCGAGACTCGGACCTCAGGCCCCGGACATTCAACGTAGCTAACCAGAGAGACATTGTCAATCGAATTAGGGTTGTCCTTCAGGATAGAACATGGCTGGGGTGAGGACACCGACAGCTTGTCCCATCGAACCTGACATCATCTCAGTATCGAGAGTATCACTCTGAGACAAGCTACCGATGTCCGCGGGATAAGTTAACTTAAGAGCCCTATAAAGGGATGGGTGAACATAAAGAGGGACCCTCCCTTTACACTTTTTCGTTTCGTCTAAGTTTTCCTCAAGGAGAACTACTGCTGGGGGCACCACTTTCAAGGAGGCCTTAGCCTCCTCTATCATGCCCCATATCTCCCGCGTACCCGGGCCAGTTCTCACCACGGTTAGTTGATTTTGGGCCTCAAAATTTTCCGGCACCTCCACATCTACACCCTTGATGTGCCGGAAGTTCCAGAGAACTTTTAAGGGCATCGGGTTCTTAGTTTGCCCGAAGACCCTGTCAGCCTGATCCCGGGATACGCGGCAGACGTCTTCCCCCGGGAGATATGGTGGTTTCATTTTCTTTTTTTTCTTGTCCGTAGTTAATTGAGTATCCGGACTTCTGTTTCTTTTTTTCTGAGGAGAGTGAGTGGGTGTATGCATAGGAGTGTCTCTCGGTGTAGTTGATGGAGTCATGCCGGAAGGTGTCTTTACGGGTGAAGGTTTGGAGGAACGAAGAGATTTCACTGGAGAGTTTGTCAAAGATTTAGGCGGAGGTGGTTTTGTGAATTTGTATTTAAGTGATGGGGGGGAAGACGGGGCAGAGGATAGGGGGCCCGGTACCCCCAGCGATTTTTTATTTTTAGCCCGCTTGGCCTCCACTTTTTCTTTCAACTTTTTTAGGTCCAAAATTTTCTGCCAACTTGGTTCGTTCAATTTTTGGGCTGCAGTAGCAGTTTCAGCATAAGACGCCGAGGCGTCGCCCTCAGAGCTGGTAGAGGGAATGGGGCTGTAGGTGACAATGTCCCCGGGGTCATGCTGGGACTGAGGAACCGCTGTTTGGGTCTTCCCCTTGCCCCTAACCACGAGGCGCCATTCCCCCTCATCCTTCTCCTTAACCACACTTGTGGCAGGCGTCGGATTTGAGGGTAATGTGGGTCTGGACCCAACCGAGGGATTTTCCCCAACAGTACGCCCCGCAGCTAGGCCCACTACAGGCGCCGCGGATTTTACTTTCTCGGCCAAGGGGGTATTTTGGTCGCCTGTGACCGGAACTCCAGGGGCCTTCTTCCCTGGGCAGGAGGAGGAAAGGTGACCAGTCTCTCCACACCTCCAGCAAGTTGGTCTCCTACCGGTCACTATGACCGGCATTTTCCGGTCACCAAACACCAAACAGTTGGGGACAGACTTGAAGGCCTCTTGATCAAGCATGATATCAAAAGTCCATCCCCCGTTCAAATTGTCGGAGAGAGCCCCTAAAATTTGGCCGTACTGCATAAAAAATGCAGCCAGAAGCTCTCCCGAAATTTGAGGAGGAACCTCGAACACGGCCACCCTGGTCCGTCTTCGGCCTTCATATTCCGTTCTTAGTATTAGATCTTTTGTGATCAATTCTTTTTTTGCCATGTCTAGGCAATCTTCTGGTGTGGGCAGCAGAATGTCCCACATGAAGAACCCTCTACCCTTAATTACTCTTTGGGGTTTTATCCCCAGGGACAAAAGTGATTTAATCACTGTGTCTTTAGTGGAGCGACAAATCTTTTTGGTTTTTTTGTCCACCACAAAAACGGTCACCATTCTTTTTGTGAACACATCGAGCTCCTGGACAACATCGGCGAACCCATCTTTATTTACAAGATGGGCGTAACTTTTCGCCTTATCCAGGAAATCCGCCATGTTCAGAATACAACTTGGTGGGGACTTCCAGCATGAGGGCAATTCCTCGGCTGTCTTTTGTGCCTCCTTTGGCACCTCAATACTCTTATTACTAGCTTCTCCCTTCTTGGAGCTACTAGTACGGTCAGCTTTGGGGCTACCATCAGCCCGCTTCTTGGCAGCATTATCAGGGGGGTTGGCTTTAGCAGCCGTCCCAAAAAGGTCCTTTTTTATATTGGCCCGACTGGCACCGTCGGCCATATTGAAAAACGTGGAGACTACCACCTGCGGGTCTTTTTAAATGTAATCACCAAATTTGGGGAAAGGAGTTTTGGGAGGGAAAAAAAAATTAAACAAATAAGCCTGGATGTACCAGTAAATTAAAAGAAGAGAAACAAAGACAATAAACTTTTTTTAAAAAAAAATAAATAAACTGGGAAAATTAAAAGACAAAAAAAAATTAAACAGGAAGAAAAAAAAAAATCTAAATGGCGCCCAAAGGCAGCCGAAAGCAAAAAAACAAATACAGAAACTCCTCTCTCTTTTTTTAAAAATTCACGAAAATGTACAAAAAAAAAAAAAAAAAAAAAAAAAAAAAAAAAAAAAAAATTAAAGGTTTGCGGCCAAAGCCGCTAAAGAAAATAAAAATGCAAAAGAAAAAACAAACTAGTTAAACCAAAAACGAGACGAGAGAATGCGACCGAAGTCGCTAATAAAAAGGAAAAAAAAATAAAGTTTTCTTTTTCTTTTTTTTCAAATACTGTGCTGACTTTTTTTTTTTTCTCTAAAACAACTAGAAAGAAATAAACAATAAAAAAGAAATCGTCCGGTAAGACTTTGTCAAACCGGACTAAAATAAAAAAATTATGAGGGCCGAAGCCCCAAAAATAAAACAAACAAAAAGAAATAGAAGAATAAAATCAAAAAAAAATAAAACTTAAAGAATAACTTATCAGAAAAAATCCTCAGAAGCTCGTCCAAAAAGTTCTTGAAGCACTGAAGGGAAAATCGTTAGCAGCAAAAAAAAAGGTTCGTCCCAAGTCAAAAATATCAAACAAAAGGTCAAAACCGTCACGAAGCTCACTGGTAAACTTGTGTTCGTGCATCGTATTTATTTACATTCCTGGTCACGTGCGTGGCTCACGAACACATTTCACGATTTTTGGTGGTATTTTGTGTTTAAACACGTGTTCGTAGGCGTTGTTATTACTTTGAGATATTGGTCAATCAGAAGCAATTATTGTAAAACTTGCGTCTGGAGCCTGGATTGTGTTTAGCTTGCACAAAAATCTATAACTAACATGAAAATGTAAATTAGTAATGTTTTTAACATTTCTTGTCCAATGAGGATGTAGTGCACTCAGTAATTGGTTCTGATCCACTGGCATATAGAGGTTAAGCTCTACAATTTCTATCCAATGAATTATCGTTATTGAAATTTGAATTTGTTTAGGTATGAATGCATGTGTGTGATGATGATGATCACAGAAGCAAAGAAGAGAAAAAATGAATTGTTGGATATGCTTCGTATAATACAATGTAGTATTGCGGTAGGTTATGTCATCAATGAATCAAATGTGCGCTATATTAAGAAATAAGAATAGCAGACCAAGAAAACAAGGGAAAAGTAGTTGAAACTCACTCGAAATATAATGTTTCCTGAACGTTAATTTTGGTCACACACATTTAGATTTAATTCATTTTCCTTGAGTTTGCAAAGTCTAGAAATAAAAATGAAAAGTGGGTAACATCTAGCCATCTTCGGTTGTGTTTTCAGCATACTTATATAGCTCAAACTAGAATATATATAATAAATTTTGGTGTGTGTAAAACCCAGAAAAAAATACAAAATACTTTCTTGAAACCTTGCCATTTTCACACAAAAAGTAGTGTCTCAGTATTTTTTATGTATCGCTCTTATAGTTATTAATATTACAAAAACGTAATGAAAACTATACTTTCTGAATATAAAATTGCTAAATTTCAAAATACTTTTCAATTGCTTTTTACAATTTGCTCAAATCAATTTTTAATTGCAAACATAGTGAAAAAAAATTCTGAGTCAAAAATGTCAGTTTTCATGTACTTTTTGCTTCTTTTACAAACACCAATTTTTGCAAACTAACGTTTTCCCTACGTTTTCGCTGTGCTCATATCCGAGAATTTGCGGTGTACATATTTTTCACGATGAAAGGAAGCTACTCCCAGCGATTCAAGCGAAAATCGTGAATTATATTAAATCTCAAATATTCACTCATTTCTTCAATAAAAATGTTAATTTTATTTATCTCTTGTACACATTATGAAAGGAAATATTCACAAGAAGGAAAATGAATAAGTAGATAACTTTTCGATGTCACTGCACTGACTTTTTAAATTGCATTTTTTATTCGATTCTTTATTCATAATTTCTATATTTCTAATTTTCAACTGTACACGTACAAGAAATACAAAACACTTTTAAAAACAAATCACCAGTTTTGAAAAATTATAATTTGACCTTCAATGAAGAAACCTGACTATCTTGTACACACAGACATAAAAATAATTTAACAAACGAACCTTCTTTAAAAAGAATAACAAGTGAAACATAGTCATTTTCACTGGGTATGTAGTGTTTTTAAATGGTTTCGTAGTTAACAAAGTTATAGTAACTAAAATATGGTGTTTGCAAACTTACGAAAACGTTAGTTTTTGCAAACAAACTCGGAAAGCAATGTTTACAGAAATGTCTATACACATTTAGAAAATTTAGAATATTTACTAAAATATTTATGTTTGCAAACTACAGAAAACACTTGAAACTTTCAAGTGTTTTCAAGTTGAAAGTGCTTGAAATCTAATCGCTTAGCTCGAAAATTGTGTTTTTAATATCTTTGCGTAGCTGAAACGTAAATATAGTTACTCAAAGTCAAATTAGTTTTTTGAAAATTCATGACAACTACTAAAAATAAAAAACGATTCAAATGCTTTTTGCGCTCGAAAAGGGTTTTTAGCATGTTTCCGTAGGTGACACGCAGTGAGATTTATTAAAATTGTATTTTTGCAAACTAGATTTGTGAAAACAAATGAAAACTGCTTGAAATCTAGCATTTTTCGCTCAAAACTTAGAGCTTTCAGCATTTTAGTAACACTTAAACTCTTCATGAACATTATGAAAACACTTGTGCTTGAAAACACTACATCAAGGTCTTATCACTTGTTTTCATAAAGTTGAAAACAACAAATTTTAGTAACTATAATTGTATGACTTACGTAAACATTCTGAAACATTACTTTTCGAGTAAAAAAGGTAAGATTTCAAGCACCTATCGATTATTTCTTAGAGATTTCAAACTAACAATAACTTAACTATATGTGTGACGCACAAACATGCTGGAAAAAATAATTAATTTCATTTTTCAAACACTTTTCACTTGTTTGTGACTACTAACTACAGATTTCCCTACGTTTTCTCTGTTCTCATATTCGTACATTTGTGGAATCTTCCACGTCAGCCAGTCATCCCCGCGTGGGTAAATAAACTATTCCCTGTAAGTGAATATATGACAAACATTCATTGGTTAATCTACTTCAAACTAGCTTGCTGATTGGTCAGTTTCGACCAATCAAATCACCCCCACGCGACAGATCTATTTTGGCGCCAACTCAGTCGGAGCCTGTCACGTGGTACAACAAAATTATAAAAAAAAAAACACGAGTTATTCTCTCTCTTCAGCTTCTTCATCTTACTCTCTCTCTCGCGTCTCGTTCCTTGCTGCCAAGACGTTAAAGACCATTATCAACATTCACGCAAGTACGAACTCTAAAATCTCTTCTGAACTCTTACCAACTTTACCAATCCACAATTCCAAACATGCTAAAGAAACTTTATTATTCTAAACTACAGTTTAATAATTACTTTCACTTTATGAGCTCAAGTATAAATATTTCCAAGTCTAAGAGACACAACTCTGTATAACTTTTCAGTTCACATGCATGTATCTCAAATACTTAATAAATTCAATTCTTACGTTTTGAAACAATACGTCATGATTTGTTTCTAATATTTTTCTTTAATTGTTGTGGACGAATGTTTTTCGAACACCAACACTAAAAATCCTTCTGATCACTCAAAATACATTCGTCAGTCCCTAACACATTCAATTATTCGCGATGTACATCATATTATTAATAATTTAAGGGAAGCAACTCACATTGACTCACGAAAATCGTAAAATTTATTAAATGCATTTTTATGATTAACCATTCTTCCACAAATTTTCACTTACCATCATTTCATCACTAAGAAAAGGTTAATTTCATTTACTTTTTTCTCTTGCCCCACACTATGTAAAGAAAGTATTAATGAGACGAAAACTCTTAAATAAACACAGTAAATAAACATCTTTTCCATGACGTTGCATTGACATTTTAAATTGCATTTTTCTATTGCATTTTCAAATCTTTTAAAGATACAAGAAAAATAAGTAACCACATTTTTTTTTCACTGCGGAAAAATTCAATATTTTACTCTAGAAACCACCTAATAATTTTGTCTGAAATGAAACCTGTTTTAAAATAGTTACCAATAATCAAGGAAATAGTTCCCCAGCAGTTGTAAGAAACTCTTATGGGGACTCACCTTCCTGAAGTTTTCTGTGGTAATAATCTGTATCAGTAATACTCAAAGGTAGACTTAATGTATGCGACATGTATCTGTCACCAAAGTATCTCTCCCCAAACTCAAGATGGCGCAAATAGCATCACCTGAACCACAAAAATTATCAGTCATTTGTTCTCAAAGGGTCCCGGTTCTACTCCAACCCGTGTTATATAGGGCGGTAAAGCTAACCTTTCCGACAGATGTCCGTGGTATTGTCACTGACGGGCGGATTACGCCTGAACTGGGCTCTGGTAGCCTGGGACAGTCCGTCGGGTCCTGTCCTCCGAAGATTTTCTTCCCGTCTGTGACTAGGCCGTGGCCAATTATCAGGTTGGCATGTTTAAATGCGTAAGAGCTATTCTTCTGGAGTGGACTTGGCTGTGATCCAGGAGACCCACTATGTTTGCGAGGTCGATGCTCATGCTGTCGGACGACTTTGTTGTTTATTCAGCATAAGGGGACCGATCGACCACAGAGATTTCGTTGCTGGTGAAGCGTTCGCTGGATGCGAGTGTAAAACTTGTCTATGTCAGTGCAGGTGGGAGGAGCTATTTAGTCGTGGCCGATATTGCAGTAAAAAGTGATTCGTTTTGGATCGTTGCGGTTTACGCGCCTAATGATCAGTGGGAGTGTTGTTCGTTCTTATCGGCATACCCGTCCTACCATCATCGTCTGCCTCGAACCTTTTCTTTTACTCTCATTTCATCTCCTGTTACCCTGTGAGCAACAACCCAACACTTTCGATGCTAAGGCACGTCACGTGCCTTAGCATCGTTTTGGAACGAACATCCATTCAAAGTTTCTTTGGACGGTTGGCATTTTGCCGCCAGTCAAACAACTACGTGACTAATCGGATACCCGCCAAAAAATTATCCACGAGTAAGAGACGACCTGCGGGCATCGAGTCGGGATGACGTGTTTTTACATATCTCTCTCTCTCTCTCTCTCTCTCTCTCTCTCTCTCTCTCTCCATATAAGCTTCAACCGTCTAGACTTCAGCAATAAACCTTTTTCATAGTCAATTCGTTTGCCGAAGCTACCTTCCATCAGTGTAGATTCGGCCTTAGCCCAACTTTTTGACTAGAACAACAAGCATTTTCGTCACTAACCTCATTATCGAACGGACCTGCCTAAGCAACAAGTAAGTCAGAAATCCACAAGCTTCCACACATGGCACCTATACTTTCTGGATCTCTCCCTTTTTGGTCTATAACTCTTACAGGCAACGAACGCTTTTGCAGCTCAGTAATCTTGGTGATTCTCCCTCCTCGGTCGAAATCTCACTGCCGACCGAATTAGTTTTGTTACTAAGTTTCTTCTGATCTTTCCTTTTCTACAAAGAAAAAGGACATTCTTAGGTAAAGTAGCCTCCCTTATACTGTTTATTAAAAAAAGAAGGTAACTTTCCCTATTTCTCCACGTTTTGAATTATTTCTTCTCCAAGGACACTTGGCGCCAACATTACTACATTTTGGCGCGCAACAGTCTCCGACCATTAAAGTCAGCCTCACATTATGTAGATTTGGTTGAACTGCTTTTCCAGAGACCAAGAACTCTATTTTACATTCCCTCCTCTATTGCACCCTTCCAAATTTGTTTTTGGAAAAAAAATTACATCATGTTATGCCTTTTCTCCTCTATTGGTGTTTGTCCACTTTTTACATTGCTAAATTGTCATGAACCACTGATGTTCTAAGGGAATATCAAAATACTCTACGGAGAAGTCTGGTGGTCTGACACAAGGCCATTTGCAAGAAACCAGGCTCCTCCTATATTCTTTCGTCAGTTGTGACCATGATGGATCCGACGAGCCTATTTTTAATGAACGACTGGAATGAAATCCGGGACCACAAGTTAGACAGGTGCAGTGAGCTAGCAGGAAGTCGAGTGATCATAGACTGGTAGATTTAATCGACGAATTTGGTCTCGTCGATACATACAAGGTCGATCACTCTCGGTGCGATATATCACGGTGGAGCCTCAGTTGGCCGTCTATCCAGGTGGTAAGTTGCCTAGATAAAATGTTAGTAAGAAGGGTCGACTAGATTACTAGATTGCCCCACGTTCCGTTGGGTAAGCTATTCGAACCCTAAACTCGTTTATTCCGGATGACGTTGGAACATAGGCCTAGAATAACTAGATACAGAATTTCAACATGACCTTGCAGTATTTCCGGAACCTGGTTTCTGTGAGCAAGAGTTTCACAGCTATTTAGCAGACTTTCGTAGACTGAAGCGGCTAGCTGCGAAGATGAGATAATTGGGAAAAGTACATGGTGTATTGGAGAGGGTCGGCTAGAGGCAAGTCTCCAGAACTTCAAGGCCTGACCTACGAATTGTATTTGATGCTGTATTTCTCTTTTCTTCTCTTGCTCAAGAGCAGATAACCTTTTATACACCACAATACTCACCCCACACCTTTTTTGGATGGTTTCAGAAAACTATTTTTTTTTTTACATAAAACAACCCTAACACAATAACGGTGGACGTCAATTTCTGGTGGATTGTCGCAATTCTTGTTCACATCCAAAAATGTCATTTTCTCCCTCCAAGCTTACACTGTGATATTCGTCATTAATGTCAACCTTCTTGAAATATGGAATTTTCACATCACTTACATGTCGAGTGTACACGCCAGTTTTACCCAGATTCTGAACAGTTATGGCTGACCCTTTTCTGTCAATAACAGTGTAAGGTTGAATAGAAACTAGTGTTGAAAATTTATTGTCTTTTCACACACACAACCATAAAAGCAGATTGTTATCTTGCAAATATAATACGGTTTTCGATTTTTTTTTATTAAAGTATTGCCTTGATTTACACTTGCGTTTATCATCAGCGTATTTTGCCTATTTATGTTGATTTTTAACAGCCTCAGTAGTAATAGTAGGGATCTTGACGCACAGAGGTCGGCCAAAAAGTAGTTTAGCTGGAGACACCTGAGTAGACATATGCACCGTTTACCATATGCAATTAAAAATTGGAAAATTTGTGTTTTCCAATATCGTCCTTCGGTATGCAATAATTGAATGGCTTTACCGAGCATTCTATAAAATCTTTCTATCTCAGAATTTCCTTGTGGGTGGTAGGGTATCAATCGCTGGTGCTGAATACCATTTTGCTCACAAAATTTATACCTATACTGTTAAAGTTGGGAGCATTATCTGTAACAATGATTTCAAGGTATCCGAATCTAAAAAACGTCCGATTTAATTTAAAATAGTTTTTGAATTTGTAGCTCTGATTATATGGATTTCAAGCCACTTAGTGCAGCCATCAGTTATATCCAAAATACAGGGAGGACCTATATATGTTGATATGAATCCTTTCTTATGATTATCCCAGGGTTTTTGATTTCATAGGTTCTGAAGTATTTGGCTTAGAAACACTCAAGCATGGCAAGCAATTCCTTATCATTTTTTCTATATGATTATCAATAACTGGCCACCATACTTTTTTCACGCTTTAGTCATTGTAATACCTTGGTGAATTTCATGAGCTAGTTTCAGGATTTACTGTTGCAAAGTTTTGAGAATGACAAGGTGAGTTTCCCTAAGGAGTAGACCTGATTTATACATAAATTCATTCATTATATTTGAATAAGGTTTTATTATGCTTGTTTTTGCCCACATATTGTTCTTTATACATCTAAAAATCACTTGAATAGTGGTATCTGCCAAGAGAATGCTGACTGACTTCTGACAGAGATACATTTTTCAGAATAGTATAAGCAATTATTTGGTTTAAATACATTTCTAAAGAATCACTGTTATTTGCATATTCTTTATTAATTTGAACTGGTTTAATAGATATCTGCAATATTCAAGTGATCAGGAATGTGTGTTGGTCGTAAAAGAATAACTTTGTGAGAGTAATCCCCATCTTAAAATACGGGGCGATGACCTTCCTGAATGATGATGCAAAATTTTCAAAGGTTCATGGTCTGACAACATTTCAAAATGACAACCAAACTGGTATATTTCACAGCCACAAACAACGGCTAAAGCCTCTTTTTCAGTTTGACTGTAGCGGCGCTCCTGTTTATCGAGAGTTCTACTAGCATAAGCTACAGGTCGCATGCTCTCATCTGTTTGTTTTGAGGCGAGAATGGCCCCAAGTCCTATTGGTCCAGCATCTACAATTAAGATAGTCTTAAGGTCTGGATTAAAATGAGCCATCACAGTATCATTCGTGATAGGATTTTTTTTAGTTTAATAAAAGATTCCTTTTCAGCATCAGTCCTTACGCATTTAGCTCCTTTCCATAGCAATTTTCTAAGTAATTCCATTTCCGATGATAAATTCCTTATGAATTTACCTAAGTAATTTATTAGTCCAAGAAAACTATAAAGTTCTTTAGTTGAACTAGGTTCCTTGAATTCTTTGATTGTTAGAATTTTACTCTCAACAGATTGAATACCCTTATTAGAAATACTATGCCCCCAAAAAACACGATTTTGGGAGCATTAAATTCACATTTCTCAAAGTTTGCCTTCATGTTATTTTCTTGCAAAATTCTTAAGCAGACCTTCAGATTTCGATCATAATGCTCTTGATTAACACCACCAATTAAAATATCATCTGAAATATTATTCACTTTCTGGAGATGTTTAAACAACTTACTTATGCAATTTTGATATTCTTCAAATGCTAGAGTAGCTCCTTGTACCAACCTTTTATAACGGAACAAATCAATATGAATAATAAATGTAGTAATGTCACATCCAATTCAATGTGATGATATCCATGTTTTAAGTCGATTTTTCTAAATACCGTGCAACTATTGTAATTCTCAAGTAACTACTCGAGTGTGGGTACAGGGTAGCGATTTCTTTTTATGGCAGTCTTAGCTTTTCACATATCAACTACTAATCTGACATCATTACACTTAGGTACTGCTGGTGGGTTCCGTAACTAGTTCAATCATGTCTAAGTTAAGCAATTCTTTCGACATTTTCAACCTTTTTTGGAATATAGAAAGGAATACGGCGCAAATGTCGGGACGCTGCTTTTATTGTTTGATCAACAATTTAATTTCTGACATTTTCCACTCTGCCCAGACCTTTAAATACTGAAGTAAATTTGACTAGAATAGTCCCCCACGTTGAAGAGATATTATACACTGTAATAACAGCACCTGGCAAAAACAAAAGTCCTAATTGTTTGGCAGTTTTCCTACTCGGAGTGTTGCTACTATTACATGAACAGACAACAATAAAATCTTAAATGTTATATGGAGAACCTACAGAAGCATCTGAAACAGAAGAGCCCACTATTTGTAAGGGAAATCTCTAGCCATACGTGAATATTTTCTTTTCACAATTTTTAATTTAATATTTATATTTTTTTTAAATATTCTATGAATTCCGATCAATAGCAGAAATAGACTGACCTTCTAAGCAAATAACTGATCAGATTTGTGTCCCTTATATTAGTCATCAGTACGTAATCAACCGAATCAGATTCCGTTTGCAATACTTCTCGCTTGTATCCTTTTGGATTATACCAAGTTTTAGTTTTGTGTGTCTTTTGCTTTGTAAAACATATCCGTTCAAAGTAGTTGAGTTTATGACAAAATGTACATTGTTTTTCTATATTATACGTCATTTTTGTGGTGTGAATCCCTATAACAACCGTAACATTTTCGATACGTTTCAAAATTTGAGAGGGTCCTCGTATTTTTCTTGGTCATTTTCAAAGTATTTATTTTTTCTATTGAGCTGGATTTCTTTGCTTGTAATTTGTAAATTTCAACATTTTGTTGTTCAATTTTGGGGCTGTTGCTCCGCTTGTTCTGTCAAATGCTAGTAGTTGAACAACGTGTGATAGTTTTAATTTTTCTCTTAATAATTGTCTTCTAAGACGTTTGGGTGAACACCTTTCAATAAATTGGTCTACTACTGCCTCATCTGCAGAGTATACATTAAATTTGTACGTACGTGCCGGATTTTTCAAGGTAGTAATGTAAGTCACTGCGCTTTCACTTTCCCGCATTCTGGATCGAAATTGGAATCTTTCATTCGTTAGGTTTCTTTTGGTTTCGAAATATTCATTCAAAAGAAGCAAGGGTTTCCCCATAATTCTCATTTCCATCGTCCAAATTCGGCAGAATTAAAATTAAGGAGAGAGAGGGGGAGGGAGAGAGAGAGTTCCAATTTATTACGCTAATATTGCGTCCGCCCACGTTTATACAACAGGTACTTCCATTTGGTTCATATCAGGTCTCCGCACTCTACTAACAACCGCTATTACGATCTCGACTCAGAAACTTTCAGGAACTTTACTCTATTTTCTGCAATTCTGCTGTTCGTGGCTCTACTCATCACTCCTTGCTACTCTGCGCTACTCTCCTACGATCTTCCTAACCAGTCTCCCAACCAATCTATGCTACTCTCCGACGATCTCTCTGCTACTCTGCGCAACTCTGCAAACAACTCTCTAACAACTCCCCATAATTCTGCTCGATTCCTAATCAATCTACTATGATCTCTCCAACTCTCCTACTCAGTCTCTAACATCTCCGCTGACAACTCCCCATAATTCTCTTAACATACATACTAACGACTCTCCATCATTCTGATATCCGCAGCCCAAACCCCTGCTTATATCGAAGATCCCCACGCATAATTGCTACAGCTAATCGCCGGCAACCACTCGCCACCCGAGAATTGTCGTTATCAGCCACCCTCGACTCCCTTATCTCTGGCCAACTATATCCTGACCGCCCCATAGTTCCGGGTAGACTCGGGGACAGCCAATCGCCATCCGAGAATTGTCCTCATCTGCTTCGACTCCTCTTTCTTTTGTTCAATTCCAACCTGTCCGCACAAATATTTCTGGGTAGCTTTTATGCCAGGACGCGTTAACTTCTCGAACAACGGTCAATCACTCGTCCGGAACTATTGGTCGCCAGGATGTCTAGCCTTTCATTGTTTACGTCCATAAAAAAAAGAAAAAAAAGAACAGGAAATAAAATTTTCGGTGAACTCTTCAAAAAAAGAAAAAAAAGCGGGGGTAAATGTTGGTTTTGTTTCCCGAGCGCTAATATCCCTTAAAATTTTTCCAAAATCGTCATAATTCCGTGCTGAACTCGAATTAACAATTAAATTATAAAGAAACCTTACCGTTTTGGAGTTATCGACAAAAAAATCGGACTTCTTCTCGGTCATTCGTCCCCCATTACTGCCATCATGAATTCTCATTCGCTACGGCATACTTGCGTTTGCCTTTGGCCTATTTACTTCTTTTACACACTTTCCTTGCAGAAAATCACTACGCACTACCGTAAAGAAATGTAATTTTTTTTTTTTTTTTTTGGTAAGTGTAGTTTTATTTATAGCAAAAACAAATTAAATAATGCAACAGAACCTTTTTTCCGTTTCGAATGACAATGACAAATTAAGAGAACAAATTAAATAATAAAAATAAAGCATTTTCAGATGCGTGGTCTAACTCTTTGTCCGCCGGTGCTGGTTTTAATTCGCCCGGATCGGGCCGTTTTTATTAGAACACGCTAAATGGTATACCCTTACAGGGGGAATGTCCACGTGCCAGTTTACTTCGTCTGGGGAAATGTCCTTTTCGTTTCTTCAACCACCACCGAAATAGCAACAGCACCATTATAGTTAAGGTTATTGGCCAAGTTATCATGTTACCTAATTTCCCTTCTCGGCTAGTTCATGTCTCCCCTAATAGACTTCACTTAACTTAGTTTTTAGTTGTTCAAAAACGATTTTATCGATCGGCTTTAATAGCTCGGACAATTTTCTCAATGTGATCTCAGGGAATTCTTTTACTATGGGTTCCCATAATCCTGCCCATGTACTCCCGTTGGTACCTGCCAATACCAAGAATGAGTCTTTCTCTTCGAAGTTCTCTTCCCTTTGATAATAAGAGGAAAGAGAAATAGAGGGTCCACATCCCATGGGAAATTCCATAATAAGTAAGGGACGGTCACCTTCACGGTTATTGTTGGTTTTCCCTCACACGCTCTAGACAATTCTAGCTCTTCCTGGGCGGACACCGCACAAACTCTATCGGATATGTTGGTTGCTGAAGGCAACACCAAACTAGCTAATATTTCCACTTGACAATTAGCCTCAATTCCTCGTTCATTTTCTTAAATAGCTCAAGCACACATAAGGCGTGGCTACTCGTTACGTAAATCGGACTTGCGGATACACAGGTGCTTAGTGCATCAGTTTTCCATTTGATTGCCTCCTCGTTCGTAAGTAACATAAATTTCTATCTGGCCAAATGTAGCGTCACAAACTCCGCTTCGATTTTATACCTTGCGACTGCTTTTAACTTTTGATCTTCCTTGAAGTTTGGGATGGAAAGATTGATCACCTGATAGATTTCATAGGTGCCATCTCTATCCAACAGTGGGACTGACACCATCGCTATCACTTTATTATTTTCTAACAAGGTAAAATCTAACGTAATAACTCTGCCTGTTGCAGTTCTGTACTGTCTCCCCGGTGGTTCTGTCCGAAAAAGAAATCCATCCGATCTTCCTCCGGTGAACTGAAGGAACCACCACTATTCGCCACGTTGTGAATTCTTGATCCGAACAGCAGTGTATCGATCTCCCCAGAACGATCTGGTGGGAATGGGAGAAAATGACTGGATATTTCGCCAAAAGGAAATCACTATTCATGCAGCAAAAGTTTCTTGTCGTAGCTGCAAACACATGAAAAAGAAAAAAATAAGCAACTCCTGTTCCTGTACAAAGAGCCCTATTTAGGCCACTGTTTTTTATGTCTCTACCGAAGAATTTACACGAGTACAAAATGTCGTAACGAGATTCACTCGTTTGGGTCGGAAAGTCACAGAGATTAGGAAAATTTCTGCCTACACAATGTCGGCTGATCTAAGGGAAGTAATTTGTGGATCTTCGTCTGCACCCTACGATATAGCAGTCTGCTTTCTCGCAGCCTTGTTGACGAAGTTATCTAGATTCATTCGGGTTCTATTTCCATCTCTTGGTTCGGATCGGTCTTCTTGACACAGGGCAACCAACAGACCAGACCAGCAAATTCCAACAAGCCGCCTCTTCCGCGTTCTGATCTCCGAACTCATCTGACTAACTCAAGCGTGCGGGCAGCTTATATAGCGAGAGGCGGAGCTAAACCATCTTTAGGCACCGCTCCCGAATTTTCATATGCAAATCGCTTGGACCACCATGTGTTTACGCCTAATCTCCGGATCTCCACGGGCAACCAGTTTTCAAGAGGTACTAAAATCGGATTCGGACCTCCTGCTGGATCTTCTGCAGACAACGTATACTTGAATTTTGCCAAAACCACTTATCCCGTCTGGTTGAATTCCGCCATTCAGACCACCCAAAAATCCAATTTGCCATTTATCACAAACTTTACTTTAACGAATCCGTCCTTTAATCACTCTGGAATTATTACATTTAATTAACTAATAACTCAACCCCAGAAACAATTATTAAGTGAGAAAAAAAAAGAGAATAAAAAAACAAACTTATTTCTGGAATTACTCTGGAATCCCTTCTACCCAAGTAATTAGTACCTTCATCCTAATTCTTTAGCACTGTTGATTACTAAATCCACCTCGGGGTGGGGGGTATCTCTCTCTATGTCACAACACACCCTAAGGATTTGTAATATTTCCATAATCGATTGGTAGGGTCTACAGGCAACCTAAGGTGATGTGGCAGTTTGGCTTGTATTTTCAATAATACTTTCAATAGTTTCGAAGTTATTATACTTGGGGACAAGTGTTCTATTGATAACATGTCTAATTCCGTCTTCACATGTTCTAGCAGAATAGTGAATGTTTGACTGGTCTGGTGTACCTTGCTAGTTATTGCTAACAGCTGGAAATATTGCTGCAGGAACTCCAAGCTCTGTAATCCGTAGCCAAAGCGCTCGTTACATTATCTACTTGTTCCCTAATGGCTTGCAGTTGGGAAATTAACCAATTTATACTACCTCTATTTTCGCTAACTCCAATCTAGTAACGTTGAGGATTGACACACTTTCCTTAGTTACCCGAGTTAACAACCAGCTGGTCCCTCGCTACATTCCACAATTGCCACTTTATCGTTCTCATATTGTGTTCTGACACGGTCCCAAACAACACATCCAAGGCCTTAATACTGCCCGTTTCCGCCTGGTCCGTAACAACTTTACTCCCTTTAGATATATCCTTCCACTGTCTTTCTAGTACCATGGAGTACCGTGCTAGGTAAAGCATTATACTGCGGTATTCTTGATCCTCTAAATAATGTTTAGCTACCTGGCTTTGTTTCCTTTGTCTTTAATCGAGCTAACAATTCCTCGTATAACCGTAGGTCTATTACTAGTGTTATTAACCACTTGGATCTCGTTATGACCACGCCACTGATCTTTTTAAATACAGTATTTTCACTGTGTTCCCAGGCCTTTGTTGCCAAAATCAACATCGATACTACCAGTGGTCTCTTCCCGTCCATAACTGCAAGAGTTCATTCATGTCCATTCAGTCTATCTGATGGTTATCAATTAGAGTGACAACCGAGAAGTTAGACCACCAATGTTGTATGTATGGGGTCCCTTCCACGCACACGTCAGCACCAACAGTCATGGTACAGACCACTTTCGGGTGATCACCTGCTCAGTTTATTTATCTTACCCGATTCATCTATTCTTGTTGTTTGGCCCGCACTTTCCCCGCCTCCTCAGTCGTAACTTTACAGATAATTCGTCTACCACAATAGGCGCTTTCTCGGCCTTCCATTGCGCCCGAAATTTCATCTCCTTCTTCCCACTCACTCGCTTCATCTCCACTCCCTATAGGGGCAGATTTTGGTTCAATACTTCGGCAGAATCCGAATAAAACGTTTCCAAAAGATGGAATTAAAACAAACAATTAATAAATGTATTAACAAGACTTGTTTACAGAAGAAAACGAAGTTGAAGTTACGAACAGTTCAATAGAATCTTCACTCCGTGTATCTTACATGCCTCGTCTATAACGTTGCAAAAGAAAATGTCTTTTCGCTCCAAAAGCCAAATGAAAAGAGGTGTGACACATGAGGTGGTTAAATGTTGATTCAGAGTAGAAAACAGTTAAAGCCAAAATTGAATTTAGGCTGGAATATATATATATAGATAGATAGAGAGAGAGAGAGAGAGAGAGAGAGAGAGAGGAGACATTTCCTTGGTGAAACGGAACCGTCTGGATTTCTTCTCTCCTAAAGTTTATTTTTCTTATCTGTCGAGAGTCTGGCATACGAACGAAAACAGATTTGGAAAACAATTTTATCTCTTCCATATATTTTCGTTGACGAAAACGAATTGGGAAATGAAAACAATGAACGAAAGCTTTTCCTTAGGGTCGAATTTATGAAAACAGATCTTGTAATTGCCGAAAGGGTGATCTGGTTTGTGTTTTCACTGAAATTAAATAAGTCCAAGAATGGAGAGATAATTTTATCTCTATCTTTAGGAAGCAGGAGAATTAAAATTAATGACTGGAGTGCTCCACGCCCTTTCGCCCACCCGATTGCCTTGAGTGCCTTTGAAGGATTTTGACAGTACTTTGAGTTTTTTTTTTTTATTTCTGAAGTAGGGTTTTTGAAATCTGTTATATATTCATTGATTTTAAACACATTCATTTCTCGAGATTGTATTTCGTTGTAAATTACTTCAGATGCATAATCTGATGAAAAATCTCAAAACAAAACATGAAATTATACTCATTCAGTTATTGTGAAATTCCAGTTGCTTGTTTTGATCTGCATTTAATATTGATTGAATTTCAGTAAGGTAGTTTTTTTAAATTTTACAAATTTACATGAATTCTGTTCATGGTCCGTATGTTAAAGTTCCACCTTGTAGAGGATAGGAGTGGAATGCAGACACCTCTATGCTTCTTGAGAATGGGGGAAAGTTGTGGTGATCCTGAGAAAAATGCTGGAATAGTCAAAATATTAGAGAAAAATATTCTTGTGCTCCGTGTAATACTTGTTGCATTTCTCTTTATTAAATTAAATTGATGTGCATAACAGTTAACGAAATGGTCACTACTGTAAACTGCTTTTTATTTTTTATTAAACTCCTTTTTTTGTTGCTTTTCATGGCATCTGTAACATCAAATGACTGAGCTGTCAGTTTTTGTTTATTCCCTTGAATGATTATGTCTAATTGTTCTAGAATACCTTTTGATATGGCATCTGCATTTTGATTTTCTGGAATAAAGAATCCAACAAAATGCTCAAATATTTCTTCATTCAACAAGTACCTTAAAACAAGGACCATTTATGCGTATTCCAAAACATCTGTTATGTCATTAGCCATGTCAAAAGCATGTTCCCTAATTTCTGTCATTGTATATCTGTAGCAGTTAGTCAAGTATCTCGTTTTGAATGGTCTTAAAAACACCTTTGAAAACCGCACTGATTTCTAAGTGATTCGTCAAATCTGGATCTAATTTAGATGTAAAATGTATTAATCCTCTGATACTTCTGGATTTACTAAATCATTTTTTTATCATTTCCATTTAAGTCAGTTTCAAAGTTTTCGCAAAATAAAATTTCGGATAAAATTTTATGGTTCATCATTGAGTCCCTTTCTCATAAAAATATAAAATCTTTTTTTTTTAACCCTTTTCGTCTGTATCACATGTTAAATATTGTTACACAAGAAGGTAGTAAAAATGGGTCAATAACCTTTGAGAAAAAACAAAAAAAATACGTACTTTCACTTGCCTTGCGAAAATCTCTTGGACATACAGTATATTTTTAAAAGTCCCTTTTAACTTCACAAAGTTCATGCTTGGGAAAAATTTCTTAGAATTCTTTTCGTTTTTGGCTGACCAACCACAAGAGAATTCTCCTATGAATTTCAAAATTCTTTAATCTCTCCGCAGTTGGCCTGTAACTGGTAACTTCTTTGATGTTCTCTTCTAGATGCCAAATACCTTCTTTAATGTCGACCTGCCTTGTCCCCTTGCTGTCAAAAAGTCTTCTTGTATCTGCTGATCTGAGCCATATTTATTTAGAAAATTAGGCTCACAAGGGCCCCACTATTCGGAATGTTACTAGAGCTTGAGATCACGTATCTCATAAAAAAATATTTTTCCATAAACTGGAAGTGGATCCTTCACAAATTTTGGCGGGTTTAAACCGCTAAGCCGAAAATGATATACAACTGTAACAATTTTTACACAAACCATCTGGCCTTCATAAAAATATACTTCTCCCAAAAGAACGTGTATTAAAAAACAACCTAGACGCTCATACATTTATACAAGGCTAATATTTTTAGAATACCAAAAATAAAATTTTTATAAAGAGGTTGAAGGCTGGTTACAGGGAGCACTTTCGCACAAGCAGTGCGGACCCAGTTGTCTGATTGTAAGTTATTTTTTTAAATCAGCGAGTTTTGTGCTTAAAACCCGTGTATCATATTGCATGATAGCAATCTACAGTTTATTACATTCAAATATATGTAATAAACTGTAGATTGCTATCATGCTTCCAGCTATTTTATTTAATTATTTTTTTTTTGTTGTTTTATTGTATAAAGAATGTTAAGCATTTAACCATCACCTACTTGAATCCCCCAAAAATAACTTCTGTGACAATAAGTGCAGGTTACGTTTTCACTTTCCGTGAGAAAGTTTAAGTTAATAAATAGGCAGTTCAACACCTGATATTAAAATATCTCAGCCAGGAATAAGCAACAATATAATGAGGTATATTCGTAAGTTTAATTCTGGATGGTACCAACGGAAAAGTTGGCTCTGCGTCTGTGAAATGAAAAATTCAGTCTTTTGTTTCCCTTGTTTGATGTTTGAGGGTGATGTAACGTGGACAAAAGACGGTTTTAGAAATATAAACAAAATGAAAGAAAAATCTGAAAAACATAAGTCAAAGAAACATTGAAAATGTGGTTTCTCTCTCACTTTTAGGAAATGTAAATATTAAGCAAAAACTTAGTGAGGGATACTGACTTTCAATCAATGAGCATAATATAAAAGTTAAGAGAACCGTGAAACTTTATCCAAAACAGTAGACTTTATTTTATTTTGCAAAAACTTTGAAACTTACTTACATGGAAATCCAGGGGGATTAGAGGATTAATAAATTTTGCATCTAAATTTGAAGAATCACTTGGAAACTAATGCGATTTTCACAGGTGTTTCTAAGACCATTCAAAACGAGCTACTTGACTAACTGCTACAAATATATAATGTGGATATAAGGACAGAAATTAGAGAGGTTTCGTTTGCAGCCGTCATAGTTGATAACACAAGCGATATTCCGGAACATACTCAAATAGTCATTTTTTACGGCACTTATTGAATGAATAAATATTAAAGTATTTTGGGGAATTCTTTAATCCAGAGAATAAAATGGCAGGCGGCATATCAAAATGTATTCTAGAAAAATTAGACATAATTGGAATTTAATTTGAGAACCATGATTACAATACTTTAAAAGTTCACACTCTAGTCTATTTTCCAATCCTCACTCCAACCTTTTTTCCTCGCATTCAAAACCGCCTCTCAAAGCCTTGATTCCTATCAAAGATAAGAATATATTTTCTGACTAACGAAAGAGCTGGAAAATATAAAAAGGAATTCCACCACCATTATTCTTTTCATAGTGCCATAAAGTCTGGGGTAACCTCACAGCTTATTCAATTCAAACTTTTTTCATTACTTTCAAAACCGGCTCCCAAAGCCTTGATTCTTATCAGATGTGACACTATTTAGCTATGGTAATTGGCTAATTAATTAACCATAAAAACGAAACAAGGAAATGCTGGAAACGGAAAGAAGTTATCTCGAAAGATATACCGTTAGATGTTAAAAAGATTTGATTTTATTTACGAAAAAGATACTTTTCACAAAAGACAGTAAACCCGTAGAAAAGGCCATATGTGAGATTTTATCAAATTGATTAATATTGTTGTAAAGAAGTGCCTTGCCGACAGAAATGGGAGAATTCGGAAGGATAAACAAAGCATTAAGATATCAGGCAGACCACATGGCGGTCATAAAAATTTCGGTCTGAGACGACTGCCGATACAGGATAGGGAGAATTAATATTAATTATCCCTCCAAGATATCATTTACTTTTTTTTCTTGAGTGCCGACAAGGAAAGGCAATGTGGTGATTATAAAATAGCATTTGTCTCGATACGGGTGGAGAGGGCCGTTATTATTTACTTTAACAAGGTGTCGCTTTCAGACGCCGAGACGTTGAGTAGCAATATGGTGATTGTAAAATTTGGGGCATGAGAAAAGAGTGGAAGAATTGGGATTTGGCGAGATACAGAATTTAATTTCTCAAGAAGCCAAGTATTCTAGTATAAGCTAAGTTCACAAAGGGACCAGATGGCAAACTTTGACAGTGATTAATGGAATTGGTAAAGAGTGCTGGCTAAGTTGATTCTTAGTGACCAAAAGATATGATTGATTTTAAGTGGCAATATGTTCGTAAAAATTTTGGCCGATGGAAAAAAAGAGAATTTTGTAAACAAAAATTTTGGATTATAATCTTAAGGAGGCCAGCTTAGTCACACCTGCACGGCCGGGATGCCATTTGTCGAGTGGTAGCAATGGTGATAGGCGGAGGTGAATGGATGAAAAGGACGGAGAAGTTATTAACGCCCACTGAAGGGCTTGGTATGAGATATCAATGTGAGAGGGGAAGAGTTTAGGAGGATAGCTCTCCTCCAACCTCCCCTCATGGACGAGGGATACCCCCCACCCCCACCCCTCCCAAAAATGAAAAGTGATTAATTTTCCGAAAATGGGAAGTTATTTTTCCTGGCTTGACAACAAAGAGATTTCTTATTGGGAATCGAGATTTACCGAGAACCTCAGTCCGCGTCTGGCCCCATTCGTGGAAAGTGAGCTGGGAACGATGAAGCTGTTATCTAACCGGGTACGGCCACCGATCGACCGGGACAGAGGCTGGTGGCAGCGACTAATCCGGTGGAAGAAACATTACTGCTTCGCACCACAACTGGGAGTTGACCACGGGCCGACAGCGAAGTGTCACATATTGGTACCGTGACCAGGATTCGACCCTAAACTAACCACTGCCACAGGAGTTGCGGAGAACTTCGCCCAGGACAACACACGGCGTCTCAAATGGACAAACGGAAACAGGCTAGAGTGGGAAGCAAAGGACTTTGGTTAATTAAAGTCATACGGTTCCCGACCCTCTAGTTCAACAGCCCGGAAGCAGAGAAGAACGACCTGGAAATCGACTGTCAGGTGAGACACTTTTTTCGGTTAATCTCCCAATAATTTTTCGATTGTTGCTGCTCTTTATTGAGTGTTTTTTTTTTTTTTTTTTTTTTTTTTGACAACGATTCGGATAGGGTAGACATAGAGGAAGAGGGGATTGAGCAGGGGTTGCCAGTAGATCTGATGAAATTGTTGGGCGGACCTAAGATTCCAGCCTTTGATGGTAATTCGAAAAATTTTAAAGATTGGTTGGCAATTCTGGATAAGAGCCGCATATTCTATGAACTCTCAGGCCGAGAAAACCTGTAATTGGCGTATGACGCCACGAGAGGGAAAACGTCGGAGTTCGTAAAGGGGTTCTTAGCCAGTGAACCCCACTTGTCACAGAAAAGGTATTGTTGACTCAGGAGTTCGCTGACGAGGGGACAGCGATAGAGGTTATGAGAGACCTCCTGAAGATGGCACAGCTGAAAGATGAAACCCCTGGAGAATTAGGAACCCGAGCAGAGAAGCTGTCTTCGTTAGCTTTCCCAGAGGAAGTAAGATACAACGCAGTAATACAGGGCCAGTTGGCCGATTTATATAGAGAAGCGCTCATTGACGAACGTATTCGCCACGATGTAATGAAGGAAGGACCGCTAAGGTTGTCGGCGGCAGTGGCGTTGGTTAAAGAGAGCCAGGGAGTTTGGGAGAAAGTAAGGGAGGCAGGAAGGCACAAGAGCAAAGTAGGGAGGTAAGAAGAAAGGGGGAAGGAAAAAGAGCCCCCACGTGGAATCGAAGGTTCAAGCAGGAGGTAGAAGAACCTGAAGTATGGGAAGAGGACCCCAAAAGAAAGGCTTGGTTGACAAGTCATGGGTTTTATAATCCCACGCCGTGTTGATACGGGCTGGTCTGCTGGACATATGTGGATATGAAGACCACATAGCAGCGGACTGCCCGACAAAGTGGGGATTGCCCCCAGACTTTTATCAGGACAGATGTACTAGGTGTGAGAAGAAGGGACACCTAGCCAAGTGGTGCGGGATAAGGAAAGGTGCCCCACCGATATTATTAAAGAAGGCTGCACCTGAAAGACAGGACCAGGGAAAAGCCAGCGGGCCACCCCGGAAATAAGAGGGAGGGTGACCCAGTTAAAAAGAAGGAGCATGAAATGTTGGACATGTGGCCAGGAGAACCACTTAGGTAGAGGGCATCCCCCGCTCCAGAAATAGGAGGGAGGGTGACCCATTTACAAAGAAGGAGCATGAAATGTTGGATATATGGTTAGGTGGGCCACTTTGCAGTTAACTGCCCAACAAGAAGGTGCTGGTTTTGTGGAAGACCAGGGTACCAGAAGAGGAATTATGCTTTCAGAAACGGCAGAAAGAGACTGGGAAGGGTCCAGTCGGGATTACTCAGGCAGAGAAGACGAACAACTCCCCTATGAGGAGGATGACGAGAAATTGTTGCTGCCAGCACTTATGGCTGGGATAACACAGAGATGGGAACCTAGGAAAAGGAAGATCAAAGTGTTCTCTTCGCTGGCGAAAGAGGTGTTGTTTTGTAAGGCGAAAATAGGAGGTATGGCAATGAAAGCTCTGATAGACACAGGAGCGTTTGTTTCATTGCCGACGGACAGAGAATATAGGCGGGAGAAACAGAAGGAGGGATACGAAAAGCGGACACAGAGATCACACAGGCGAATGGTGCCCCCCACCCCGGAGATAAAAGGGATGGCGAGGCTTCCTGTGAGAATTGGAAAATTGAGAAGTACCCAGAACTTCTACATAACACCCAACCCGTGTACGGAAGTAATCTTGGAAGAAGAGTAGCTTTAGAGCCAGAAGGCTCGTATAGAGTTTAATCCTACTGTGTTGGTAGTAAATGGCGAGAGAACGTCATTGGGAGATCCACCAGAAGTTATAACAATAGTGGTAGAAGAAGATATAAGGCTACCCTCTAGAACAGCGGTGTCAGGTAAAGGTAGACTGGTGACAGGAAAGAGAATGGGGAAGGGAACCCTGCAATTGGTACCCGTAGATGAGAAGAGTCCGGAAGAGAATGAGACAGAAGACTGCCAAAGAGCATTTGATACCTTAAAGGAGCAGCTGAAAGCCGTTCCGCTGCTGACGTACCCAGACCTCAGCAAGCCCATGGTGCTATACACTGATGGCAGTGAGCAGTGTGTAGGAGCAGTTCTAACCCAGCCGTGCCCCGATAAAGAAGGACCAGTGCCAGGCATACCAAAGAAAGTACCGATATACTTTCTCTCTCATAAACTCTCGGAAACACAACAGAGATGGCCACTAATAGAAAGAGAAGCATATGCTATCATGTTTGCTCTCCAAAAACTGAACGACTACTTGAATGGTGCGGTCTTTACTATAAAGACAGACTACAAGCCTCTGCAGTACCTACTGCAGGCAGAATGGACGAATAATAAGAAGATTCAACAGTGGGTGCTAAAGTTACCACTGTAAGATAGAGTATTTGGCAGGGAAAGAAAATACCTGTGCAGATTTACTTACTCTCAAGAATACCAAAACAACTAGAAGAAAGATCTGTAAAAGCAGAGCAGGGAGTAGATGATAAAGCTTATAGAATCGGAGTAATTAACTTCAATAAGTTAAAAGATCGCCCTATGATCATACGAAGAAGGGGACGCACAGATGATAACTGATCCTTACTGGACAGAAGAGATTGAGAAGGAGCAGGCAGACAGTGAGATAAAAGGAGGAGCAGGATAGACCACCAATATGCAATGATAGATGAAAGGCTGTATTATCTCTCAGGTAGAGTTGTATGTGCCCAAAAGTTTGTATGTGCCCAAAAGTTTGAAGCCAGAGATATTAAAACAGTGCCACGAGGGGTTGGGGCACATGGGAATTGATAAAACATATGACCTAATAGGGAGAAAGTACTATTGGCCCAAAATGTACGGAGAGTTCACTAATTATGTTTGAAGTTGTATAGTGTGCCAGTCGCAGAGTAGAAGACATGAAATGGCACTATTGGAAGGGATGGATGTGCCGAGCTTCCCCTTCGAAAAGGTGAGTATGGATGTATCAGGACCATATGGGGTAACTGCACGAGGAAATAACTATAGAGATTGGCTAACAAATTGGCCTGAGGTATTTGCAGTACCAGACAAGAAGGCTAAAACTGTAGCCGACTTGATAATAAGTGAAATCTTCCCCAGGTATGGCGCCCCTGTGCAAATAATGGCACAGAGAATATAAACAGCATAATGAGAGAAGTGCTGACAGGGTTGAATATAGAACACATAAAAACATCTCCATATCACCCCCAAGGAAACGCTAAAGTGGAAAAGGTTTAATAGAACCTTGGGAGATGTGTTAGCTAAACTGGCTAGAGAAAATACAGGAAATTGGGATCTGTACTTGACACAGGCACTGGGAGCCGTGAGGTTTACGATAAACGGAACATCCAGATTTTTGCCATACTTTATGTTATTTGGCAGAGACGTGGGTCCTCCCTGTGGATAACTTGTTGAAGCCCCGAAGAAAATATATGGAGGATGATCATCATCAGCTGTTGCTAGAACAACAACATAAAATATTTGTACAGGATAGAAGAATAAAGAGGGCACAGAAGAGAAGAAATGAGAGAGTAAATGCTAAAAGAAAAGTAGTAAAACTGAAGATTGGAGACCCTGTACATTATAAAATTCACCAGAGAGAAGGAAAGCTGGTCCAAAGATGGGAACCATACTGCTGGATAGTAGAACAGACGGGCCTAGTATCGTATGTAATATGGGATCAAGTGGTAGGACGGGCAAGAAGGGCCCATGCCAATGATCTGAAGAAAGCTGAAATAGCTAATCTAGAAATGAGTGAGCCAAGGCCGGAGAAAGCAAGAACAAAAAAGGTAACTTTAGTTGAACCAGAAGAAATGGAGACGGAAGGGGATTCTGAAGATGAAGAGATAGATCGACCTAGCCATCTGGACAAAGCGATCCGAGTGATGGAGTTGGAACCCTCGGCGAGGACCAGCGGAGCTCAGTCGTCACCTGAATCGGTGCAGAGGGAACCCTGTGATGTCACCGTCTCGCCCCTATGTCCAAAGAAAAGGAAGAGAAAAGCGAGGAAATCCAGTCAAGCAGTCAAGGTTTCAAAAGGGAAACACCCTAGACAAGAAGAGCTCAGCGAGTGAGAGGAAGAGGATCAGATACCCCTTTCCCAGCTCCCAGAAAGGCTAAGAAACAAAAGAAATCTAGACGTTGAATCAAAAAGTAAAGAAGAAGTCTAGGGTACAGACTCGATGCAGAAGGAAGAATCAAGAGAGAAGGAAAAGGGCGAAACACCTCCTGAAGAGGAATTGAACACTTGGTTAGGGAGGATTATGACATTATTTAGCTATGGTAATTGGCTAATTAACCATAAAATTAAACAAGGAAATGCTGGAAACGGAAAGTTATCCTGAAAGATATACCGTTCGATGTTAAAAAGATTTGATTTTATTTACCTAAAAGATACTTTTCACAAAAGACAGTAAACCCGCAGAAAAAACCATTTGTGAGATTTTATCAAATTGATTAGTATTGTTGTAAAGAAGTGCCTTGCCGAGAGAAATGGGAGAATTCGGAAGGATAAACAAAGCATTAAGATATCAACTTCGGAACCACTTTCAACCAAAGAAATACCTAATTTAAATACCACAATTAAAGACAAGTTGAAAGCTGCCTTCCTTTTACCTACAAGACTTTCTCATCGACCTACGAACTCACTCAACTGCAGAATTCCAATATCTGCCAACATTTTCCTACTATACAAGAACTGTGAGGAAAACTGTGAGTGTTTCTAACTATTAACAACATTCTATTCGCTAAAAAAAACTCTTTATGCGCTCAGAGAAATATTTTGAGCAAGCCTTTTTTCTGTTAAGAACATTTTCTCTTCCCTTAAAGGACTTTCTCTTCTCTTTCTTTCTCTCCTAATTGTCTTTATACCTATACCCTTTTTTCTATATATGTAAATAAACTCTTTTTTCTTTTATTTTTACACACTGAGCAGGAGTTTTTTTTATTTGGCCGCGCCTTAGAGAGTTTGTCCGCTTTAATCTTGTTTTTATTCGAGTTTTGTCGCAATTTTTTAACCTCAACCCTTTGAAGGGGGAAAGCCGGGACAAATTTCCCTGCATTTTGAATGAATAAATATTAAAGTGTTTTGGGGGATTCTTTAATCCAGAAAATCAAAATGCAGACGGCATATCAAAATGTATTCTAGAAAATTAGACGTACTCCTTCAAGTAAATGAACAAAAACTGATAGCTCAATCTAGAGCCGTCTTAACGTATGGGCCGTATATAGGGACTCCATGCTAATCTGTTTATGTTAAGTGACTTGTGTTACAGAAACCTCTTTTTAGGAAATACTAACAATATAAATTACTACGACAACTCACGCGTATTGCAATTGATGAAAATATGTCAATAATAGAAAGATTCCTTTCATTTGAGAAAGTGGGAGAATGTCCCCTTTTGACTTAGATGACACCGGAAATGGCAAGGACTTACTTTAAAGAGACCGCCTACCTATATAAACGGAAGGGCTGGTTTGTCTCGCCAGTTCAGCTCATTGTCAAGTGTAGACAATTTCGCTATCATGGAAAAAAAAATCAAAGAACTGACCCTGACTCCTGACGATCACTCTTCGCACAGTCCTTGAACAGATTCGCCGGTAAAACTCTCATTTCTATCTTTTAATATTTGCGACCAAGACTACTGTTGACTTTCTGTTGGAGATAATATTATCTCTTAATTTTTCTCTTGTTTGATTTAATTCTTAATTCTTTCCCTCGACTGAATCATTATTGTTTTGAATGTTTAATTGTAAGGTATTCATATTTTTACTTTTGTGAATAACTTATTTTTATTGCTACATAACTCTAGCGTTGATCGTATTTCCTTATTCTCCTTTTCTTTTACATTCTATCTCTCTATTTTTTCTTTTTGTCGTAACGTTGACAAAAATGGGGGCTCGTCTTAAGCTTTGATGTTCTTTTCAAAACAAAAACCGCAATTCAGCTATTTTAACTAAAACAAATAATTTTCTCATCTGATATCCAATTTACAACAACAAAGAAAGTAATTCATATTTCTCTTCAGATATCTTTTTGTTAATATTGACTTTGTATTTGTCTTTGTTTAAAAATGTCGTTTTCTGTTAAAGAATTTCTTTCTTCATCCAATTTGGATGAAGACTCTCACTTATTAAACAAATCAGAGTTATTTTATTTAAACATTAATGCAAATATTAAAAAAACAGAAGTAACATTAGACCTACTGTAGTACCATTAATAGCAGTGACATGATTATTGGACATATCAATACATTGTATATGAACACAGGCATACGGCTATGCATAAATTATTAGAGACTGAAGCTGAGATTCAGTCACAAAATTGAACATTGGTATGGTAAGTATGTAGTGGTTATTTAAGATTATGAATTTATGACACATTACTAATTACCAGGAATTAATTGTTTGTGAATATATGAATGGATAATATATGAATAGTGCAAGTTGAGAAAAGTGTTGAATGTAGTCTTGTAGACTAGATAGATGAGGATAGACCAGTACCAGACACCCTAGTTATACCTTTAAGCTAGATCTAGGTCTTGTCCGAAAGTTTTGTGAACACAGTAGAGAGTTTGTATTAAGATGTTTTCATGACACATACCTCCGTCCATTTTGAGTAAGCATCGACAACAATCAAAAACATGTGTCCTAAATATGGACCGGCATAATCTATGTGAATTCTCTCCCAAGATTGATTCGGATATTTCCAGCAATGAATGGGAGCTTTACTAGAATTGTTTTGATCGAACATGCAGGTCCCGCAAGCCCAGCAGGTCCTCTCAATGTCCACGTCTGTATTTGGCCACCACACATAGCTTCGAGAAAGGGTCTTCATGCGCACAATCCCTATGTGTGTCTGGCGGAAACACCTTCAATCTTGATTGAGAAGGAATGACAACTCTGCTTTCCCATAGTATTGCACCATCCTCACACGTCAACTCCACTCGTTCAGTCGAAGTGCAACTATTCCAGTCCTTCATTGTATAGTACACCCAGCTCGAAATGGAGCTTAGCCTCATTTCTGCTCTCACTGCTGCCACTGTGGCAGTAGTGAGAGCAGTCAACTAGGTTCGTCGTGTGTATCCAATTTGTGGATAGAGAAAAATCGAATTTTTGCGCGCCTTAATGGAAGACGACTAAGACAGTTCGCGTTTCCATTAAGAGATCCAGCATTGCACTTCAACTTATAGCTGTATGCTGCTAAAAAGGGTTGAACCTGGCAACAGCAACATGGGGAATAGGTTTGTATTCTGCGAATGGTCGCACCAACGGCTTGTGTTTAGTGAATATTGTGACGTAATTCCCATACAAATACTGCTGCAGCCTTTTCACGGCAAAAACCAGTGCTAACTATTTCTTTTCGATATGGGTATAATTCCGTTCGGCATCAGTAGCATATCGGCTTCTCACTCCCATTTTCCATTACAGGTCCATAGAGAGTAGCGTCTACTTGTACCAAAATGGGCTTGAACGGGTCGAAATGAGTTTGAATGTGTGTAGAGTCCAGAATTTTCTTCGTTTCTTCAAAAGCTCACCTCTGACTGGCACCAAGCAGTGTCTTTCCTCATTAAACTATAAAGTGTATCCAGTATACTTGACTGATTGGGTAAATGAGTTCACCGCCCCAAGATAAGCTTTCTATTCTGCAACATTTTGTCATAGCAGCCACCTTCTCTGGAAGAGGAGCTATTCCCTCCTTGCTGGTTTTGAAATCGAGATATGTTAACTCAGGGAGAAAGAATCTGCACTTACTCCTCTTCAATTTTAGTTCTGCCTTATCCAGTCCAGCAAATACGTTCTGTTGCTTCTTTAGATAACTAGAATCATAACCCGAAATCAGCATATCATCCCCGCGTACCTTACAGAAGAGAATATATTTCAACCTCTTATCCATCTATCGTTGAAAAATTCAGATTGCGCTGTGCACCACAAATTGTAATCTGGTGGTCTGGTATAATCCCCGATGTGTGTTTACCATCAACAATTCCTGTGTTTCCTAATCCAGCTCTATTTAATGATAGGCATGGCTTAAGTCTAAATTGATAAATTTCTAGCTGCCTCTTAGTATAGCGAATAGACCCTCTGTTCGTGGTATCGGGTAATTATCACATGGTGCAGCAGCATTTATTGTTTGTTTGTAATCACCACATAACCGAATGTCTCCATTGTTGTTCTTGACCACCGGCACAACGGAGGCAGCCTACTGAGAATAGTCCATTCTTTTAAAAATGTCCTGGCTTTCTAGACGGTCCAGTTCTTTTTACAAGTCTTCCTTTATGATGTAAGGTATCGGCCTTGCCCTGTGAAACCTTGGACTCGCCGTTTTATCAATCTCCGTTCAATAAGAGTTTAAAGATATTACTTAAAGTAATCCTTAATGCTCATCTTGATAAATTCAAGGAGAACATGGAGGCGTATTCAAATGAGTAAGGCGAGCACTCCCACAAGGATATACTGGACTTTGAACACCACTACCAAAGATCCTATAACGAAAACATAATGGGAGACTATATTTGGAGACTGATTCGTGAAAGTAATTTACTGGAAACCGTAAATCGCGAAAGAACTACTCACTTGCGTAATTCTAGAATAAATACATGCTACATTTGTTGAATCATATCATTTTGTTCCTACTCTGAGAATGTTCAAATTCGCCTGTTTTCCCAATAGGGATAGGTAAATTTCAGCCTGGTTACAGAAGTAAAGTTTGAAGGAAATATTAGTTATTTTCATACTTTCTAGGCATAACAGTTGCTACCCAAGAACAAAAATCATGTTATACAGTGTAATTCTCCGAAGTTCAGTTATTGTGGTAGGCGCAGGTAACTCCTGTAACACTTAAATTCTTTCATTACTTGGTTCTATCGTTTTGTCTCATATGATATGTGCAAAATTGCCAAAATTTACTCGATTTTGTTTTTCCGAAATTTAGCGCCATGACGAGTTCCGTTCCTTTATTGTTCTCTCGTTTTTTCAGTTTCTTGTGTTCGTTTTATTCTGTAATAAAGCGGGTTCCCCTCGCTCATTTTCAATCTCCATTAAGGTTAGTCGTTTTTCTTTCTCCTTGAGAGTCACTTGTCTGTACGTGTTGGTATTCTATTGTTTGTAATTAATTAAACTAGACGATGGTCTTACCGGTGTAGTTTTTTTTTTCATTTAATTTGTAGTGATAGAAAAATAAAAAGTTCACTATTTTTAAAAACTAAAAGATAGAAAACTAAAAACTGGAAAATTAAAATGATTTGCCATAAAGAAATAAAACAAAAAGATAAAAAGAGAAATAAATAAGATAGATAATTCCTAAATGGGGGTGAATAAAATGAGACAATATTAAAATAAACTCCTTTGTCTCGAAAAAATGAAAAACAGGCAAGGCAAAATAGAAAGTCGATGAAATATTTCGTCCGTTCTTCCATGCCCTAAATTTCGGAAACCTAAAAATCCCAGAGTCGAAAGGATTACTATTAAGAGATGCTTGCATGCATACATGGTGATTGTCACTTCTTAACAGAAGCCCAAAAGATTTCTTTTGTTTTTTTGGGAGGGAGGGTGAACATTACCTTGGGTAATGTTCACACCACAAACTGATAATAAGTTCAAAAGATTTTCATTCATCCATAAAAAGATTCATGATGGTTTGCATATCTTCTTCGGTATGAGCCTTGATGTTGGTATCATCATCATAAAGAAGCCCACGAATAACTTGCTGAAACACCTTTGTGGAAGTACTAAATTGTCGCAGAACAAACACTTTCCCGGTATTTCGGAAGTGCAAATAAACACCAATGCTACAATTTCTAAAGGCATGATCATCACTGCAAAAAAGATGGAAAATAAAGTAGGTGTAGGTATATTGCACTTCTTCACACCATTCTCAACAGAATTTGGTTGAGAGTGTCATCGAAGTTCAACCGGGCTTTCATGATGCTGTGCAACTCTTTAAGCTGCTTGACAAATTCAGGTGGGCAACCTAGTTTTCTTAGAATTGTCAACAAGATATTCATATTCACGGTGTCAAACGCTTTAGTTAGGTCAACAAAGACTTGGTAGAGCGGGACACGGGCTATGAAGATCATGTCCATTGTGCCTCTCTAACACTTTCGCTCCTGCCCCTCAACCTCTGGCGTCTTACTCTCGGGGTTAGGGTGTCTACTCGGTCCTAACCGAACTTAAGGGACTGGCCATAGGTCCCCTGAGCATCCGTAGATTATTTGACCGATCCGCTGGTTTAATCCTGCTTCCTGCCCACATTGTGATTTGTTTGATCCAGAAAGCAGAAGGGATGTCCGTCCATTCACGGTCGACTGAAGATGTAGACATGGCTGGGGAGTCTGTGCTAAGAAATTTAGAATGCAGAAAAAAATATCTGCAGAAAGCGGACAACATCGATTCATTGGTTGAATTGGTAATGTCTTTTATATAGCAGAAAAGAATAGTAGAGAGAGAAACGTGTTACAGAAAAAAAAAGTAAAAAAATAACTCATACACTGGATTCTAGACAGAGAGAAAGAGAGAGTGTGTATGTGATTATCTTGTTGTTAAATCGTCTCAGAACGATATATGACTCTTGCGATGGAGGGATAAAGATTTCTGTGCGGGACTTTTCGCCTTATTCACAGTTTTAGTTTTCCCCTTACAAGATAGTGATTAGTACTACATTCTGTCCCCACTCATTACTCGTACACTGCAAACATCTTGAAGGTCACGTTGACGACCATTTACGTAATTAATGATGTAACTATGGCGAGACTTGGGTGAATCCAGGTTACCTTATGGATCTCTTTTTGCTTATAGTATATATATTTTTTCATATAGTAAAATTGAGGTTCGTGCAGAGCTGAAGATGCAAACCATTGCTGATTACATTACCAAGTACAAAACTACCTACAGGGTTCTCCGTTTCAGAATTTGTTCCCACCCTCGCATTAAAATCCCCCAAAAGGAAAATTTTATCAGCCTGAGGAATTTTTGATAGCGTTGAATGAAGGACTTACTAGAAAGCAATTATCATTTCCTCAACTATTGGACAGGGATGGACCATAGACAGAGAATATGACACTGTCATGAATCTGTTTCCTGGCAGTGGCACACGGATCGTCATAATTCTGTCAGTTATGCCTTGAGGATGCTCAAGATGTGCAACAAGATTAGATTTTATTCCACTCCTCATGTTTCTCACACGCAGACTTGCCCTTCCACTAAAAAGTGCAGCCTGTGCATTTTTTACATCAGTTTATCCTCATTACTAAAGCCGGTCTCAGAGAGAGCCGCTATGTCAATATTGTACCTTGATAATTCCTTTGCTACAATGGCAGTTCTGCGTTCAGGTCTTTTACTTTGATCACCATCTAAAAGGGTTCTCACATTCCAAGAACCAACTTTTATGAAGTGTCTCTGAGGAAAATTTGATTTTGACTTTTCTATTTCGCCTGCAAAGATTAACAGTCGTCGACTGCAGGAAGCCAGCCAGCTTAAAAAAGAAACAGAGTTTTTGTTTCTAGACCCTTCCCAAATTCATAGGTGAGCAGTTTTCCACTGATGCTAAGGAATCCGCTAAGGAATTATTAAATGTAAATTTTTCTCTTGCAATTAATTTACAGAATCTTCAATAATAGATTCTAACAAACATCCTTTCAAATCAGAACTCATTAACAAAATTTAAATTTTCACCAAACTTCAATTCAACATAAATTAAACTAACAAGATCTCAACTAAAAAAAAATCCACTACATTTTTGTAAAATATTTTCATTACAAAAATATACTGAAAATTACTTGTTATTCAAATATTTGCTTTGTGTCTTCCATCACAAATGTTTCTTGTTTTCTCTTGTTTTTGCATTTTGCTTAACATATTCGTAGAGTAAATATTGTATGAATTGATTTGGTTCGTCAACACCATTAAATAAATGGTAACTATCAAACTTTCCACTACAAACTCTTTAAATATTGAATATTTTATGTAAAGAGATATAAAATTTTATCAGTACATGAAAAGTATATATTTGTACTATTAAACTTTGCATGCATTTTTAAAAGGCCAATATTTGGATTAAAGACGTTATCCGAAGATAACCACCTGTGTAAAAATCCCATAAGTCTCCCTGACTGATTTATTCGTTTTACTGTTTTGCAGGCCGTTCATTTCTCTAATATCATTTATAATAACCTCTACACATCTCTATTTGTTAACATATGAAATATGTTTAACAGAAGAAGGAGTAGAAATATTATTTCAAAGTGCCACACATTTTGTCATACCCAGACAAAAAAGCAAATAACCCTTGCGACACAGATGTCCATTTCAATTTCATTCAAATTGTGAGTTTGTACGTTTACATATACACACGTATATTCTAATTAATTTAATTCAATAAGATACTTAAAAAATATTACTACAAAAATAAAATTACAGAAAAATATAAATAATTTTATTTATCCCCGAATAATTTCTTAATAAGTTTACTGATATCTTTTTTTTAAAGCCAAATTAAAAGTTATTCACCGACATTTCCCTTTGTGACATTTTTACCTTAATTCACTTCACATATTTAGTTTAACTTAAATTCACTTTATCGTCATAACTAATAAGCGGAACATTTACTTCGTATCCGTTTCTATGTTGTCAGGTTCTTCTTCTAACTACCAATGAATAGATGTGTAAATGCTGCTTTTGTTTATGCGTTGAGGTTATCAAATGTAATTACGCGTTCTAAGGGCATTTACCTCATAAATTTAAGGATTCAAGAAAAAACAACGAGACTCCAATTGTGCATCAACAATAAAATATATATTGAAACAATAACATACAAAACAATCATGCAATGGTGTGTAGTAATTAAGGGAGAAAAAAGTAGGATTCCCTTCAACTGTATTCTGATTAAGATTGAATGTTCAAAAGAATTTCCCTTGAATAAGAATGTTCAGGAGTCTGGTGTTAGAATAGAATACAGTTAAGAAGTGTGCTATTTTGAGAAAGTAAGAGAGTTCTGGTTCATGAACTTGGCTTAGTCAAAGAGAGGAAGAATATGTGTAATGCTATACAAAAATCTGTGTGTGTGTGCGTTGTGAGTAAAGTCGTGGATTTGTGTATACAGGCGTAAATAGCTGGACTCTACTGACGGTTGTGGAAAATATTGCTTCTTTTAAGACTGCCGGTAGGCTCCCAGCGAAAAAGCGAGAAAGTTGATTTAACACAAAAATGTTTGATTGGTGAAAATTCGACCAATAACTGATTTTGTAACAAAGAAATATGTGAGCAAGTTCATGGCAGAAAAAAAATTCAAAGTGGTGACTGCGATTGCAAAATTGTCTTATAGAAAGGCAGTATCGATTTATTAGTCAATCGCAGACGAATAAATTGTGGGCGTGGAAATCGTAGCAGTCGCTACAGATGAACAGTCTATAATCATAGGTCGATATCAGTAAAGAGAAACAGTGAAATAATTATCGATAATAAGACAAAGAAAGTTTTTTATGTTTATTTTTTATTTTATTTCACAACTGTTTATAAAAATAAAATAGAGAATAATTAACACAACAGTAATGATGATTAAGAGGTATGCCCATTTGGTTATATATAGGTACCACTAAAATGAATGCATTTTTTTTCCAAAATGAAAGTAAAAAAAATAAATACTCCTTGTTTTAAAATATTTGCCAAAAATCAGGGAATTATCTCATTCGGACAAAATGTGGGTAATTTGCTTTTTTAAGTCCCGTGCAATAAAAATTTGCCGAATAGTTATATTTAGGTGTAAATGTATATCCTTAATTCGAAAATAACAAAGAAATTTTGATAAAATCTACCGTTTTAAGGTTATCAACAATAGAAATTCGAACTCATCCGAGTCGCGACAGCCATTACTGTCGTTGTTTGCAGATATTTGCTACGGTTAACCTTTTTTTATTGCGTACGCAATGAGTCCTTAGTTGTGCAGTAATTCAGTCAGATAAGAACCACAAAAAACCGTTAACAATATAATCTTCCGCACAAATCTACTCAGAAGAGAATGTATGCAAACAACGCCAGTAATGGCTGCCGAGCCGCAACGCGAATGAGTTCAAAATTTTATTGTAGATAATCGTTAAACGGTAGATTTTATCAAAATTTCTTCATTATTTTCGAATTATATTGGGATTTTCCCAATTATATTTAGTAACAAAAATATTGTGACGCCGGCAAGAAGAAAGGAACACAAAAACAGATGAAAATGTTTGAAAAAACTCGTATTGTAGGAAAAGAGAGGAAAGTTTCATTGCAAACAGTCGGGTTTGCGGAACTTATCTGAAAGATGCGTCCTTTTAACAGTTTTATATCCTGTGTTGTTTTGGCTGGGTTGAAGAAAATAGAGGCTTGACTTCTGTGCTTCAGTTGCTGTCTAAATCCACACACCTGTCCTGGTTTTAGATGACGGAGAGTGCAGACGGCGAACGTGTTGTCTCTGAGGATCCCACAATACTTTTTGTACGAATAAATACCACAAGCAAAAGAGGAAGAGAGTTTGTAAAAACCGCTCTCGTGGGGGTTTGGTGAAAATCTAAAAAGGTAGCCTGTGATTGGTTGTTTTTATCCAATTACAGGGCACCCAGTTAGCGACTCCATAATAATTTCAATAATTAAGCATGTAAACTTACACGTACATATAACTATCCCGGAAATTTTATTACATATTTAACGCGGGGCTGAAAATGCAAATTACCCCAAAATTTTGATTACTTATTCATGAATGAATTAATTGTATACTTTGTGGAAATATGTTTTGGATATGTTTCACCCCACCTTTTTGACATTTCGTGTGTAAGTGTACTTATTTTTATTTCGTCATTTTTTTTTACAGTTAATTAAAGACTAAAGAAATATCCCTAAATATATTGCTTCGGAAAAAAATCATGCAATATCAAGTGTGAACACACTGAAAATGCTTCATGAATGTTACCAAAATTAATTCATAACACTCAAAAAATAAATTGCCTGGCAATTTGTGCTTGCTCTTGCATAATTTCTTAATTTCAAATGGGACAGAAAAACACTCGGCTACACTTAATATTTATTAAAAAAAAACAGCTTGTAATTTTTCAGTGCGATTTTGAAATTCATCGCGTTGCTGTTCTTAAAACTAAGGGTATTTTTGTTAAAGACATATTTGAAGAATCGGAAAATGTTAATTTTAGTGCCATTTTCTTGTGTTAACAAACTTCTTTAAATGAATTTTTTTTTCACTTTAGCAACTGTTAGATTATTATTTTATTTTTTTTTTTTTTTGAATGGATGTTCAAAAAGGAAATAGTTCTGTTATAAAATAAAATAAGTCATATCTCGGCTGATTTACAGGCAAATACTGAAGAGCGAGAACAGGATGTGAACGGGACAAAGCCCCGTCACAAAATGAACATTATCTTCGTTTACAAATGTTCCCGACACTCGAGTTCCAGTCGAAAAATAAAATATTTAAAGTGCTCTATTTTTCGTCCAATAAAAATGCTTCCCTCCTAATTATACTCGCTTCGTTTTTCGAGCCTGTTAAGCCATAAAAAACGCTATAAAAGGGGTCACAGGGAAGTTCAACAGGCAGTCAACAAGTGACCACGAAGAGACCTGTTCACAGCAGGGGAGTGCCAGCGTCAACATTTGTGAACTACTGTGAGAGATCGACCTAGATCCGAAGCCGGCTTATGGACTTTACCACAAGGTAGCTGTCCCAAACCCTCACGTTCCTGTTGAAATAAACCACGTAAATCTATTTCTGCTGTTGTCGTATTTCTTTCTTGCAACCATGCGCTTATCTATAACAGTTCCGAATTGCCTTACTTTCACTAAATTTCCTTATCGGAAGAGCAGAGTGATATATGATTATTCAATAGCTCTTAAATTCAAGATAATTTTTCAAGAATAGATTAGGTGTAATTAGATATTTTATGACATCAAACAGATATGAAAATAATGATAACAAAATAAAAGCAATGTATTTAAACTCAAAAGTATCATTTAACTAAAAAATCTACTTCAAATTTAGTAAAATTCCTTAAATTCATATAGAGTCAAAACTTATAATCTTAAATTATTATTAAAGGATTTGGGGGAGCGAAAGGCAGAGGAAAGAATGTCACGTCTCTTGACACGAACACTGAATAAGGTGTTTATGAAAACAAACAAAATTCGAAACTCCGATGTGAAATTTGAAAGGAACTAATATTTATTACGCTGACATAAAAAAAATAGAACAGATTATTTTATGATATTCGTTAGTAGAAATAACAGTAAAGAACAAGAGAAAACAACAAAGCATATTAAGCTCACAAGGGAGGCAACGCTCTACTCCCAAGCGAAGCGACCTCGTTTATTCCAGGAAGTAAGTGACTATCCATGGAAGGTAACTCATGTCATGACATCCTCCTTTCGTTTTTTTTTTTTGTTTGTTTTTTTTTTTCAGTGAACAATTCTTAGTTCGCTGAAAAAAAAAACTTTTCTATAATTTGTATTTTTGGGGAGGCTTTATGACACGACCAGATCTAGTGATTGTTTTTGTTGGTGTGATGCCACTAGGCTGTGTTTTATGTGCAGGTCTGAGTGTTGCTTTAGATGGAGTGCAGATGTTGGAGGGTGTGTTGGGTGTACCTGCAGGAGGTGTGTTTGCAATATTCGGGGTGGAGGCTCAGAGTGAGGCGGTGACGTACTATGGGGAGACGCTAACATCTTCCTTGAGATGCCTACGGTTTCTGCGGAGAACCTGTCCTGTTGGGGTTTCAATGATGTATAATCGTGGTTCAGTGCAAACTTGTCTGACCACAGCTGGAGTCCACTTCCTCGTATCCTGTTCTTGTACTCGCACCAGTTGTCCTGTGCTAAGTTTGGAGAGATTCTTTGCATGTTGATCTCTGCAACCACTGTCTATCGAGTAGGCGATCCTGAATTTCCTCTTTCCGGGCAATATTGTTGGTGCATTTTGTGGGGAGATTACTGACCAGCTTCTGATTGAATAGTAGGTCTCCCGGGGATGGGATTACGTGATCCATTGGAGTCAATCGGAGACACAGCAGACTCATATCTTCGTCTCGGTTGCTCAGTATGGCCTTCTTCATGGCTCCCTTGATGGTTTGTATGCACCGCTCTGCCATGCCATTCGATTGGGGGTATTTGGGAGAAGAGGTGATGTGCTCAAAATCCCATGCTTTGGCAAATTCTTTAAAATGCTGTGAGCTAAAATGTGGTCCATTGTCACTGATAAGCCTTTCCGGGACTCCTTGCTCAGCAAAGATTTGCTTGGTAAGATCAATGACTTCCTTGCTGGAGAATTCCCTTAGTTTGCGGATGAAGGGGTATTTAGAGTAGTAATCCACAATGAGGAGGTAATTATACCTGTTAAGGTTGAAAATATCAGTAGCCACGATTTGCCATGGTCGTACTGGGATCTCGTGTGGCATTAGGGACTCTGCAGTTTGGGACTTCTGGAGTTTTTGACATATGGTGCATTGTTGTACTATCTTGTCGATGTCGCTATTTATGCCACTCCAGAAGACGCATGTTTTTGCCCTGAGCTTGCATTTGTCGCTCCCTTGGTGACCATAATGTATTTTTCCAGTGTTTCGGGCTGCATTGATTTAGGGATCAGTATCCTGTCACCTTTGTGCAAAATGCCATTATTAATAGAGAGCTCATCTCGATAAGACCAGTATGGATGAAGGTCTTTATGTAGTTCTCTGCGAGATTCTGGCCAGCCTTGAAGAATACGTGCCCTTAATTCACACAATATTGGGTCGGCATTAGTTGCTTGACGGATCTGAGTTAATTTTTTAGATGAGAATTGCACAAAGTCTACTTTGATGTTTAAGTCAATGACTTCTTTGTTCTTTTTGTTGGGAAGTCTGGATAGTCCATCTGCATCTCCTTTGCCCGGTCGATATTTGATGACCATGTCATATTCTTGGAGTCTTAATAGTATTTGTTGAAGTCAGGGGGCGGTGGTGCTACTGTTAGGTTCTTGAGGCAAATCATTTCCAAGGGTTTGTGGTCACTTTCAACTTCGAATGAACATCTGTAAATATATGTGCGAAATCGTTCGCAGCCGAATACAACAGCTAAGAGCTCCCGCTCGATATTGGCATAGCGCTGCTCTGTTTCGGTCAGGGATTTTGAAACGAAAGCTATGGGTCAGCCTTCTTGGATTAGTGCTGCTCCCAAGTTTCTAGATGATGCATCGACTTGTATTATGGACTTTTTAGAAGGGTCATAATAGTGTAGTAGCATTTCTTTGCATATCAAGTCCTTTATTTCTTGCAGTGACTTCTGGTGGCTATTGCTTCAAACATAGTCAGTATCTTTTCTCAAGAGTTCCCTGAGGCTTGCCGTGAGGTCTGAAAGCCTAGGAATGAATGGCGCCATGTAGGTAATAATTCCTAGTACCTTCTGCATCTCGGTAATATTCATGGGACTGGGGAGTGATTTTATTTCCTCCACTTTCTGGGGATCTGGGTGTATCCCATTCCTGTCGAAGATAGCACCGAAGAATTTAACTTGTTCTTGGTCGATTGCACATTTGCTACTGTTAAATGTGAGGCCAGAAGTTCGTGCTGTCTCCATCAACTTTCGTAAGCTGAGGTCGTGCTCCTCTTTGGGTTTTTTTTTTCCGTGGATCGATTGATCGTCATCGATCAACACTAAAGCTCCAGTGCACTTTTCTATGATCATGTTCATCCTTTGTTGGAAAACATCCTGAGACATAAATGGGCCAAAGGGCATTCTTCGAAAACAGTACCTTCCAATTCTTCAGAATTAAATGTAGTTTACCGCTGCCACAATTCGTTAGTAGAAATAACAGTAAACAAGAGAAAAACGATATGTTAAGCTCACAAGGGAGGCAACGCTCTGCTCACAAGCGAAGCGACTTTTTTCATTCCAGGAAGTAACTAGCTATCCATGGAAGATAACTCATGTCATGACAGATTACTAATAAGTTTACACAAAATTTTCCTTTTGTGTGCCTTATTAAAAGCAAGGTAACCAATTCAAAAAATAGAAATATGACTCATAGAATGTATAAATTATTTAACAAACTTTCAATAATAGAAACATTTTTAGAATTCCTTTTAAAAAAGGTTCAAAATAAACATTCTTTCAAAATCATGTATTTAATTGAAAAGAAAAACTGAGAAGTCTGGCAGGTTCATCAGAGTCACTGAGTCTTGAACAAATTTGTTCTTTTTTTTTTAAACAGTTTGATGATTAATTTAAGAAAATTTTCATTTCACTGGTTTAATTTTGGTATAGTTCCTGTCTTCGTTTGCTTCTTCTAAAAGTAGCCTATGTCATCCACTGTTGGCAGCCAAAATTGATTTTCCTTCTGGATCTTTATAATTTGTAATAAACTTCTGAAATTTTGTAACCTTCTGGTATCTTCTGGTACCTTCTGTTTTCATATAGCTTCTGGTACCTTTTCTACCTTCTGCTTTCTTGTGTCTTCTGAAATGTTCTGCTAAATTGTCTTCTTATATGGCCCCCAAATAGGCACTAGAAGGATCCTAACTTTTAAATTTAGTTAAATGTAAATCACTCTCTTGATTGGTCACAAAATCCAAAACTAAAAATATTTTTTGAAATTTAAAATCACAAACCATCCGCCTCTCACCGACTTATTTTCGGCGTTTCCTTTTACTTTTTTTCGAACCATCCAATTTTTAGAAAATTTAAGTACAAATGTTTCACATCAAATTAGTTAATTTTTTATTAAACGTCTGACTTTATTTTAATTTTATTTTTAACGCTTCCCTTAAAAGCAAGTGCAACAAACAAATATAGACTGCAATAATATTTATTTTATTTTTTATCTACACTTTTTTAATAATCATTCATAATCATTTTTTCCCTTCATTCTCCTCTCAAGAATAAAAATAATAAACAAACTTAGTGTATTGCATTATTTTTAATTATTTTATATTCGCCTTTTAATTGTTTTACATTATTGTCATAAAAAATTATATTTGGTTAAGGATAATTTATTTTTTAAATATAAATACCCACTTCTTCATTATTGCATTGCTGGTATTTAGTATCTCCTTAATTTTAATTTTTAATTTTTACGCCCTTTTTAAATCAAGGGTGCTGTTATACATTTATTTGTATTTTTAACATCCGACTCCACAGGCTAGCATGCGTGGTAAATATACGTTATTTTCATTAAGTTTTAAATGCAAAGTAAACATTACTTTTACGAAATCCAGTAAATTAATTCTTAAATTTGCTAAATGACTGGAAACCAAGGTGATCCTTATAGGCTTGAAACATATCGTTAGGATGAATATTGAAACATATCCTTAGGATGAATATTGAAACATATCCTTAGGATGAATATTGAATTTTTAAGAAATTTTTAAATTAGTTTACATTTTACGTCTATAGTGGCGATTTGATGAGTGACGAGAAAACATGCCAATGTCTAAAAACATATTTATATGCGGAAATTATTTTTTTTCTTTTAATTTGGATTATTAAATAATAAAAAAAATGAGGGTTTGCGAATTTTTTTTTTAATAGCAAAATTTTAGAATATTAAAATTCAAAGACATTTCAATAACTTCAGTGAAGTAATATTTAATGGATTGAAATTTGGAACGATACGCCTCTGATAGCAAAGTAGACAATGGTTTTTTATTGACGCCTTTTTATGGGGTTTGAGACGAGAGACAGCGTCTCCTTTTGATCGGGAGAGATTGCCGTCCTTTCTTTGGGGTTGCAAACGGGAGACAGCATCTCCCTTTTGATCAGGACATATTTTTTTCAGTCAGAGAATTTACTTTGGGTGATTAAGGCGCTTTATTCTGGCTCCGTGGACAACTAATTTAGTTTGCTACGTAAAGTAACATGTTACTTCGAATATTCGACTTACAGTGTCGAATTATTTTCTTTAATAGAGTTAATATTTTAACTTTAATTGTTATATATCTGATTTTATTTAGGGATGTGAAGAGGGTATAGTGAGTTTTTCGTTACGGGCGACTCTGTACAAAGGAATTAGCTCCGGTAGAATTCCGAAGCTAAAATTTGTTTAAATATAACTTTTCTCAAAGTTATATTTTATTTTGATTTGACTTATAAGACCTATTGAGGTATTGACGCAACTATAGACCTTTTTTTAAAGATAACAAAGGTACTTTGCGGCTTTTGGAGATTTGTTTTAACTTTGTCTAAGATCTATCTAATCTTTGACTGTTGGAATGATCCATACTATCCTTTCACCCCTCCAGCGGAATCCACTTCAAACCAAAATGTCTATCAACCAATCAAAACTCCAGTTTCACCAAACACGTCGCTGCATTCCTGTCCCAGTATGGCGAAATACTGGGCGCTTCCTGCGATAGCTTGAACGGTACGTGGAGCTTTGATATCATGTTGGACCAAAAGGCCTTCCGCTCCATCCCCAAATGTCTGGATGTTGGACGCTTGAAGTTGCCGGTCATTGTGACCAGCCGCAAACCGATATGTTGGAAGTGTGGATAGACTGGTCACCTCTCCTCTTCCTGCCCAGAGAATAAGACCTCTGGAAGTCAAGCTCCAGTCGACCAAAATCCCCCTCTGACCGCGTCTTTACCTACGGCCTCGCCTGTAATGGGCGTGCCAGCTACCTGGACCGGGTCGGTTAAACCTCCGGTTGGCGAAACATCTAAGGCCATATTCCCCAAAGAGCCTTTGCCCGCTGCTAGTGCAGTTGCGGAGAAGGGGGAGGGGAATGGCTGGTAGCTGGTAAGGCCAGAGGGAAGCGCCAGACAGTGGGTCCTCAGTCCCCTGAAGACGCAAGGACGAAAGGCACACACAGCCCCACTCCCTCTGATGTGGTTAAGGGCGATGCTCCGGCCTCTCAACAATCTTTCCAAGAACAACAAAGAAAATATGATCCTAGGTACGAGAAATCGGAGAAAATAAAGGAGCTAAAAAAGAAACTGGACAAACAAAAACTTTTGGCGAAGATCTTAGCCAACCGTTTGCAGCTTGTCCTGTCTAGTCTGATTGGCTCCGAACAGACTTGTGCTGTGAAGGGCATGACTATTCAGGATAACCTTCATATGGTACGCTTGATCTTAGAACAAGTCGTCAGTGAAGCCGGGCTGATCAATTTAGATCAGTCCAAGGCCTTCGATAGGGTTGACCATCGTTTTCTGGAGGCTGTCCTTTCGGCGGCCGGTTTCGGAGCCGACTTTCGCTCCTGAATCCGACTTTTGTATGCGACCCCCGGTGCGCTGGTGGAGGTGAATGGGGTAAGATCGAAGCCTTTCGTATTGTCTCGCTCCATTCGTCAAGGTTGTCCGCTTTCGCCTTTCCTTTACGTACTTGCATTGGAACCATTTCTCCGCAAGTTAAAGGCGAATCCGGTCCAGCGCGGAATTTCCCTGCCTGGGGCTTCCACCTCAGCCAGGTATTCTGCCTATGCTGACGACGTTTCGGTTCTTGTGTCGAGCAGAGCCGAGATTGACGAAGTCAGCAAAGAGATCAGTGGGTATGAGATGGTGACAGGGGCCAAGATCAACCGCGATAAGTCTGTTGGCTTGCGGTTGGGTGCGTGGAAGGAAGTTTCTCTTCCCGGACCTTTTCTCTGGACGGATGGGCCGATCAAGATACTCGGCGTGTTGTTCGGCCCTGATCTCAAGTTGGAAATGAATTGAGGTATTTTGGTGGATGTAGTAAGAAAGGTAAGTATGAATGTGTCGTTTTGGTGCTAGGAATATTGTTTTGGGTGAGAGGGTCAGTGGTTGTGGCTAGCTAAGTTTTAAATTAAGACAAATGATGACCGTCCTTTTCCCCAACCCCATTTTTTGGCCTTGTGCCACATTTGCTGTTCATTTACAGTAATAAATATCGTCACACTTCCATTCCTAGAGAGATGCCAAACTGACCCACGCAAGTCAAAACTCTGACCAACCAGGACTTTGCCGCGCAAAATATCTCTGTCAACAATCCACAAACACACTCTATCTCTCTCAGGAACGCTATCCAAACATCACTTACGATACTTTAGAAAGTGACATTTTTCTCACTACTTAATAAGTATTAGTAAACAAACAATCAAATTCTCACACAACTAAAAGTACGCAAATCCTACTAATTTTGGACGATAATACAAACAAACTTACTTACACACAATCTGAATAGAAATTACAAACACTTTCAAACATTGACAATAATATTCCACGCAACAAAATACATCCATTCTCATTTATCCATCAAAGTTCAACTGAATTGTATTCTTGAATTGTATATAAACCAATGTTATTGTTGTACATTTAATGTTTGTCTTTGCTTTCAACCTGCTTGCATGATTTATTTCTAATATTTTTAATTGTTGTGGACGAATATTTTTTGAACACCAACACTAAAAATCCTTCTGATCACTCAAAATACATTCGCCATGCTGCAAGAAGACATTTATTTGGAAGAGGTGTTATTATTTCCAAGAAGAAGAATCATTGTCTTTGATTTGTTTGTATTGTTGACTCCGAGAGTCAACGTTCTGTGACTAGGCTCTCGTCAAGTGCTACAATCCGGCGCGATTCCCCCTACGTGGTTGATCCGCCTTGGAAGTCGTATCACTACTCTGACGCTGTGCTGTTTAGAGACTTCGCCTTCATCAAGTGCTACACTTCGGCCCAATCCCGCCTACGTTTTTGATCCGCCTTGGAAGTCATATCACTACTCTGACGCTGTGCTGTTTAGAGTCTTCGCCTTCGTCAAGTGTTACGCCCCGACGCGGTAATTGTATCATTACTGTGACTCGGCTCTGTTTAGGAACTTCGCCTTCGTCAAGTGCTACACTTCGACGCGAGCCCGACTATGTGATTGATCCTCCTCGGGAATCGTATCACTACTCTGACTCTGTGCTGCTTAGTGACTTCGCCTTCATCAAGTGTTACGCTTCGACGCGAGAATCGTATCATCACTGACTCGGCTCTGTTTAGGGACTTCGCCTTCGTCAAGTGCTACAATCCCGCGCGATTACGCCAACGTGGTTGATCCGCCTTGGAAGTCGTATCACTACTCTGACGCTGTGCTGTTTAGAGTCTTCGCCTTCGTCAAGTGTTACGCTCTGACGCGATAATTGTATCATTACTGTGACTCGGCTCTATTTAGGAACTTCGCCTTCGTCAAGTGCTACAATCCGGCGCGAGCCCGACTACGTGTTTGATCCTCCTTGAAAGTCGTATCACTACTCTGACGCTGTGCTGTTTAGAGTCTTCGCCTTCGTCAAGTCTTACGCTCCGACGCGATAATTATATCATTGCTGTGACTTGACTCTGTTTAGGAACTTCGCCTTCGTCAAGTGCTACAATCCGGCGCGAGCCCGACTACGTGGTTGATCCGCCTTGGGATTCGTATCACTACTCTGTCTCAGTGCTGCTTAGAGACTTCGCTTTCGTCAAGTGTTACGCTTCGACGCGATCCCGCCTACGTGTTTGATCCGCCTTGGAAGTCTTATCACTACTCTGACGCTGTGCTGTTTAGAGTCTTCGCCTTCGTCAAGTGTTACGCTCCGACGCGATAACTGTATCATTACTGTGACTCGGCTCTGTTTAGGAACTTCGCCTTCGTCAAGTGCTACACTTCGGCGCGAGCCCGACTACGTGGTTGATCCTCCTCGGGAATCGTATCACTATTCTGACTGTGCTGCTTAGAGACTTCGCCTTCGTCAAGTGTTACGCTTCGACGGGATAGTCGTATCATTACTCTGACTCGGCTCTGTTTATGCACTTCGCCTTCGTCAAGTGCTACAATACCGCGCAATTTCGCCTACGTTGTTGATCCACCTTGGAAGTCGTATCACTACTATACTCTGTGCTATTTAGAGACTTCGCCTTCATCAAGTGCTACACTTCGGCGCGATCCCGCCTACGTGTTTGATCCATCTTGGAATTCGTATGACTACTCTGACGCTGTGCTCTTTAGAGACTTCGCCTTTGTCAAGTGTTACGCCCCGACGCGATAATTGTATCATTACTGTGACTCGGCTCTGTTTAGGAACTTCGCCTTCGTCAAGTGCTACAATCCGGCGCGAGCCCGACTACGTGGTTGATCCTCCTCGGGAATCGTATCACTACTCTGACTCTGTTCTGCTTAGAGACTTCGCCTTCGTCAAGTGTTACGCTTCGACGCGAGAGTCGTATCATTACTCTGATTCGGCTCTGTTTAGGGACTTCGCCTTCGTCAAGTGCTACAATCCAGGGCGATTCCGCCGACGTGGTTGATCCACCTTGAAAGTCGTATCACTACTCTACTCTGTGCTGTTTAGTGACATCCCCTTCGTCAAGTGCTGCATTTCGAGGGCGATCCCGTCTACTTGGATGATCCGCCTTGGAAGTCGTGTCATTACTCTGACTCAGCCCTGTTTAGGGACTTCGCCTTCGTCAAGTACTACACTTCGGCACGATTCCGACTACGTGTTTGACCCACCTTGGAAGTCGTGTCACTACTCTGACTGTGTTGTTTAGAGACTTCGCCTTCGTCAAGTGTTACACTTCGACGAGATAATCATATCATTACTCTGACGCGGCTCTGTTTAGGGACTTCGCCTTCGTCAAGTGCTACACTTCGGCGCGATCCCGACTACGTGGTTGATCCGCCTTGGAAGTCGTATCACTACTCTGAGTCTGTGTTGTTTAGAGACTTCTCCTTCGTCAAGTGTTACGCTTCGTACGTGGTTGATCTGCCTTGGAAGTCGTATCACTACTCGGCCCTATTTAAGGACTTTGTCAAGTGCTACGTTTCGGCCTGATAGTCGTATCACTACACCGACTTGGCCCTGTTTAGGGATTTGTCCTAACCGACCCGACAAAGATCCGTCACCAATCAACCGACAATTCTCCCATCCGGCAGTCGACCAGCAACCGCTGCCGATCAACTCTACACTCGTTTCGCCGATACAACCGTATCAACTTCCCCTGTAGGAAACCATTCATACCGGACACGACACTGATACAAACATATTTCTCCAGAGTACACTCTTGTATATTTTGGATAAATAAAATCGACTTGTTTCAAAAAACCTCTACCTTTGTCCCCTCATTGTCTTATCTGTTCACACCTTTCTTCCAAATTCTTGCGGGGGCGACATCCTTATCGGGCAACATATCACAACATATGAATTAAAGATGATTCTTTTGTCATCTATATTTATTTTCACGACACAACATTTTGTTATTTATTTATTCAATAGTGTGTAGAATTCGATTTCTACATTCTCTGTTTTAAACCTCTTAAAAGATAATCACAGCCAAGTATTTTCAGTTTTTGCTGAACCCATTAAAATTGACTCCAGTGTTCAGTACGAAACAATGCTTCTTGACATCGCGTTGACCTGTTTCATTATTTATTCATTATTTATTCAACCCACCAAAAGTAGGTAAACATTTTTTTCGATCCTCCCACGTGATCAAGAAAATTCATAAATATGAAACTTCGACATGACAGTGAATCCTTAAAATAATCAACTCGTCAAACGAATCCATGAAAAGCAACTTCCTCGCTTAAATTTTATTAACATCAACCCGGCTTGTGAAATTCAAATTTTTTTCAACATCAACTCATCTAGTGATGAATTCAATCAAGACGAGATTCAGAAACCAACTCACTCAATATCTTAACAACATAAAGGAAATCGTAACTATACAATTAATTAAGACAAGAAATTAAAATTATTATTTTCCACTTAACTCTGGAGACAATTTTTTATATATATAAAAAGTCAGCATAAAGTCAGATATTTTCTCTCTCTCTCTCAATGCCTTTTATGTTAAAATCTGTCACGTTTTTTAATTTCCTCTGTCATCATGGCAACAAAATTGCTTCATGTGAGGACGACTCAAAGGCTGTATGTCAGAATAAACAACACGTCCCAACAAAAATCCGAAATCTTAAGTATTTTCCGTCAGACATTCTGGCCAACACATATGGGTCTTCCATTGTAAATCACCTAAATAAATAACCATAATTGTGCCGCTAAGTTCAGTGTGGATTCATTTACTATTATTAGCAAGTCCCACCCGATTTAGCACTTAAAAGTTTTGGAGGCCATTTATATTTTGTCATCGAGACTTTCGCTGCGCAAACAGAAGGGTTTCGTACTCCAACTGATTTTCATCTAAGTAATTTTTCCCATGCATATCGTCCATCTCTTCTTATTGATAATTCTATATTTATTAACCTCGATTTAACTCTGTTGAAGTTCGAAACCGGTTAGCTATCTCGTTTTTCAGTTTTACCTTTTACTTTTTCATGAATGGTAAAAATTTTAAATTTTGTCTTTTCATGGCGCTTAATTAAATTTTGTACCACCAATCAAATCTCTCTCTCTCTCTCTCTCTCTCTCTCTCTCTCTCTCTCTCTTGATCTATCTATCTGAAAAAGTAGATTAATAAAGTTAATGATATAAAATGGCGAAATCCCTTCGCTAACAAAATTTTAAAGGTGCATTAACCTACAAATCACTCGATGAATGTTATGATCACTTTTTTAAAAAATTATAAGCTGTATAAGGTCTTTCTTTAATACGCATATACATTCAGTCATCTTCAGGCATGGAAACTGATCTGACGTGCAAATTTTCGGGATAACAACTGAAACATTACTTTATTTATTGAACAATTTAGTTCATGCCACATTGACTGATAAACTCCTACAGCAAAAAGATTCTCAAATTGCCATATTAATAAAAAAAAAACGCATTCTCTTAAATTTTCAAACAAATTCAGCCTTGGCGTTGCGACTGCACTCTCCAAAAGTTTGGTATCCGTTATCAATAACACATTTCAGAAAAAAACATTTCGATTCGCATTATATTTTTTCGTCTCGGATGCTACCTGAATTTCAACAAAAACAAAATAATTTCAATGCCTGAAGATGACTGAATGTACAGTCGAAAGTATTTGTGTATTAAAGAAAGACCTTATACAGCTTATAATTTTTAAAAACAAGGGTCATAACATTCATCAAGTGATTTGTAGGTTAATGCACATTTAAAATTTTGTTAGCGAAGGGAATTCGCCATTTTATATCATTTACTTTGCTAATTTTGTATGAATGTTTCATTGTAATGTAAATTGAACGGCACCACATATTTGATATATATATATATATATATATATATATATATATATATATATATACAGGGTGTTTCAAAAAGAATACGCCAAAATCATTACGCTGTTTTTTCAGGTCTATAGCATTGTAGTGGACTGAATCAGTGGTTATTTGAGTACTTATCAAAGTTTGATTAGGTGTCAGTTTCACCGCTTCTGGTGCAGCTGAATTGTGGGAAGATCAATCAAAAATGGCGACTCCTCAGCAGAAGGCATTATGCGTGCTTGAGTTCACGAAACCAAACGCCATTGTCACGGTGCAGCGTGCTTTCAGAACAGAATTCGGCATTGATCGGCCCCATCGTGAGAGCATTCGACAGTGGGTTAAACAGTTTAAAGAGAGTGGGTGCCTGTGCAAAGGAAAGAGTCCTGGAAGACCACGTGTTACAGAGGAGCAAGTGGAGAGGATTCATGATGCATTTGAGAGCAGCCCACGTAAGTCCGTACGTCGAGCAAGTCTTCAGCTTGCCATCCCTCATACCTCTGTCTGGCATGTGTTAAAGAGACGATTACACATGAAACCATACAAACTAAGCCTCGTCCAAGCACTTACTAATTATGACAAGGTGATGCGGAGGACATTCTTTGAGTCAATGCTGGAGATGGAGGAAGGTGATGAAACTCTCTTTTCACGTTTAGTTTTTAGTGACGAAGCGAATTTCCATTTGAGAGGCACAGTCAATCGTCACAATGTGTGCATTTGGGGAACAGAGCACCCAAAACTGGCTATTCACTTTACTGCAAGCAGATTCGAATGACTTCATTTTTCAGCAAGATGGAGCACCACCCATTGGCATCTCGGGGTTAGTACTTATCTGAATGAAAACGTGCCTCAGCAATGGATTGGGAGGAGAGGTGCTAAAGATCTTACTCTCTGTGCTTGGCCTGCCAGATCCCCGGACTTCACTGTGTGTGACTTTTTCTTGTGGGGTATGTTAAAGACCAAGTTTATGTTCCAGCACTTTCAGCAAGTATCGATGACTTGAAAGATCGAATAACAGCTGTAATCAACATGGTGGACCGTGACATGCTGAAGCGCGTTTGGGAGGAATTCTCATATCGGCTTGATGTTGTCCGCGCTGCCGGTGGTGGCCACATTGAGCACTTATAAAACATGAAAAGAAACTTGAATGTATATACACCACATGTGTTCATGCTAGAGGTTTGTAATTTTTTTCGTTTTTGACACATCACGTGATGATTTTGGCGTATTCTTTTTGAAACACCCTGTATATATATATATATATATATATATATATATATATAAAGAAATATAGTCTTAAGGTGTGCTATATTTATGGAATAAAGTGCTCAATATCAGAGATAGAGCGTGTGTAAATATAAAAGTGAACATAGAAGTCAACACTTAGAGTTTCATGCTATATGCAATCGTCAGGCCACATATGCTGTTATTTTTCTCGGCTATTTATATATATACGGGTTAGTGGTGCATTGTGAGTATTCTATTATGGCGGTTATTTTACCGGAAGTCGTTTGTTTATTTATTTGGATCAAATTATATTGCTTGTTTTATATTTTTTATTTTTTGTTTCTTATTTTATTTATTTATTTATTAACGTAGTAAAAATTTGTTTATATCACTTATTTAACAGTTTTTGTTTTGGTTTGAGAATTTAATTAAAGCTATTTGTTCAATTTTGGGGTTGATTGTTGTAGTTCATTCTAAGTATTATTTTGGCGGGAACAGTTTTTAATTGATTATCTTTATTTGGGATTGGTTTGTTTATTTATTTATTTATGAATTTAGGTCAATTTATTTTACTTGTATATTTTCTCTTTTCGGTTTTCGATTTTTAAGTAACATAGTATTTATTTATGTTTTATTTCTATTTTTTTTTTTTTTTTTTTTGTGTAAAACTCTTAAACTCTTGTGTAAATGGTAATAAAATTCGACGTGAGTAACGCAACGGTAACTACGATCTGAGTAACGCAGCAACTCGTTTACGAACGTTAAACATCAAAGCTCGAATCGACGTTATATCCCAGAGAATATAAAAGGAAGTGGAAATTCATCGAATTAACCGTCAATACGTCATCACTGCTCCAATCACCTCCTTACAACGGATCAAACACAAAATTTATTCCTACAACTGGAAGCTATTTTCGCAGTCAGAAGAATCCTCTCCCAGAGAACCAAGTTTGCAAGTGTAGTTTGTAAATTTGGTTTGCAAATATGCATTACCACCTAGCATTGTCGATGAAGTAGCAAGCCTTCTGGAAAACATCTCCAAAGATTAGTCCTACACGACATTAAAGAATACAAGGGCCGGAGGCGCCGAAGCAGAACTTCTCTGGGAGTTATTCAAACATATAGACATTAGCATTATATTTTTCAGGGCAACGATTTAATCTAAAAGATTATAAAAATAACTGTCAAGTTTGAAGCTATGCATAGGCGCGCAGTCTGTTTTCTATCGGAAAATAAGACAGCATTGTTAAGTTGGTTGGTTCGAATATTTATTTTTTTTAAATAATCTAAGTTTTGAAACACATCCTCTTAAGAGAATATAATGCTAAAAAGCCGTTTGCGTCAGCACACAATGTCTGAGTCTATCCTATCCCAAAGGCTACTTTGACGGATGACACGTCCTTGTTCTACATATGGTACAAAAACAACGGCCTAAAATCCCTTCTGAACACAGGAGCAGCAATCAGCGTAATACACCCTACCCCACATCACACCTACCGTTTCAAATTGCAGGCAGCGAATGGCACCCGCATAAAGACACTTGGTACGAAGCCACTGACGTGTATGCGACGTGAATTACCTTGGCCATTTACGCAAGCCAGAGTTAAATCATTCATATTGGGTGATGACATCTTAGCACCCTTTGTCCGTGCATATGAACAACAGAACTCTATGGAAAAAGCATCTGTGTCGCTGGCATCTGTACGCATTATAAAACAACAATGATCAGTGTTACTTGCCACAACTTGCCATCGACTGCATAAAGACTCTAAACCGGTACAAGGAAATGACACAATCCTTCAAAAATACGGATTTGATCACCAGACTTAAAAACAACAGAACAACCAGTAAATTCTCACTCACATAAATTGTACACGCACAAATTGAAGATGTCTTCACCAAGAATGAATTTAAGCAAATGCTACTCGAAGTAATTATTCGCCCCACGGCTAGTCCACACACATTATCACTACACAAATCGGACAGCAAAAATTTCAGAATATATGTCAACTACAGGAAACGAAATTCAGATGCAGACCATTTCATGACTTTGCATTAGGATTTCAGGGCGCACACACATTCTCGAAAATTGAACTCGCCAGAGCGTATTACCAGATCCTCGTAGTAATCGACGGCATCCCCAAAACGGCAAATATCACAGTATTCGGGCTTTAAGAATTCTTGAGAACACCATTTGGTTTAAGGAACACTGCCCAGATATTTCAACGCCTTACCGACGAAGTCCTGGTAACCATCCGTATACGCGTACATCAACGACATCCTTGTAGCTAGTGCTAACATCGACAAACAAAAGCAACACCTCCACCTTATCTTATTTTGACTCCGGGTCAGATTAAACAACAAAACAAACCTTTGGTTCCCCCAGCATTAATTTTTTGGGGTATGACATCAACACTGCCGTCATCTTACCTCTACTTGAGAAGATCAAAGCCATCCAAGACTTCCCTAAGCTAACATCTAGTAGACATTTAAGACGTTTCATCGGGTTAGTTCATTTGACGTACAAAAGCTAACAAATCTCCTACAGAAGAAAAAGAAAAGCATACCATCGAACAGGACACTTTAGACGCATTCAATGCCGCTAAATCCGCACTCGCTAACTTTACGAAAATGAATTTTCACTTGATCTGGAGTTTTGTGTCTTTATATGCTCCCGAGGACACAGAAAGACACAAGAGAAGTTGAAGTGCTGACTTCAATGTTAGTTGAAGATTCTGCAAGCGCGGAGGAGATGGAAAGTTTGTGTAATGCAGATGATTTGTTCGCGGCACGAGACAATGGGTATGATTGTGATGGACTCGATTTTGCCATTTGCATTTCTCACCTGAAGTATCATGTCATTCAACATGGTGACTTCAAGGTAAATATAATGAGTTGTCTATAGAACCTTGTCGCCGACCTGTCTTTTTTGCGTCCATTCTGTGGTCAGCTTTGTTGTTTGCAAGGGTGACGCGTTGGTGGACTTAATCTGAGTGATTACTGCCGCATTAGTAGCCGGTGGGATTGTGGGATGTGTTTGTGTTCCTAGAAGCGTTAGATTATAGGGCGGTAAACATTTCCTGTAAATCTGATTGAAGTTCGTGAATGAAGGTTTTTGTCTGATTTTCATTTCTGTGTAGAATCAGTTTTTAAAAATTCAGTATTGCACCATTCTGTTGTTTGATGAGGTCGAGAATTTGTGCCTGTGTAATCCATTTTGCTAGTTCTCTTCCTGTATCCTGACACCAGTTGTTATATACCCGACCGCGTATGGTTGCAAGAGGACAAATGAAAACAACAAAATACTGACGGCGAGGAAGAAAGAAAAGGCATAAAAATGTTATTCCCTACCAAATCTAAGTTCTTGAGTCTAACACAAAAACTTAGCTAGTAGGAATAACAAGTCATAATAGGCGCTAAATTACAAATAAGACTCATCCACTGCGTAAAATTTTAAAAGGAAAATATTTATTTTACAATTAAGAAAATGTACAAATACAAAATTTGCACAAAAATTTTCTTTTGTGTGCCTATTAAGGCAGGATAACAATTTCTGATAAAAAGATTATCATCAAAAATGGAAAAAATAATTTTGGGAAAAGACAAGGATTTTGAAAAAAAAACAAAATGAAAACAATTCCAGAAGGCAATAGTAAAACAAAGGTGCAATCACCTTTAAGAAAAATCACGAAAACACCTACATTTACTTGCCCCGCAAACATCTCTGGGACAAATTAGTAATTTTTGAAAAATCCCTTTTAAAATCTGTAGAATTAGATTTCTACATTCTCTGTTTTAAACCTGTTGAAAGAGGACCATATCTAAGTATTCTTGGTTTGTACTGAACTCATTAAAATTGGCTCCAGAGTTCAGTACGAAAAAATACTTTCTGATTAGTCCATAAATAATAATATCATGTTTCTGCCTACACCCGCACGATAGACCTCGAGTTGATCCGTTCAGAGTTCAACGCGCCAAAAAACGTAAACGTTCTCAAGCCCCCGCGTGATTTCATAAATATGAAACTTCGACACGACTTAGTGAGTCCTTAAAATAACCAACTCGTCACACGAATCAGTGAAACCCAACTTTCTCACTAAAAGTTAATTTTTATTAACACCAACTCGGCTTGTGGAATTCAATTTCTTTTCAACATCAACTCATCTAGTGATGAATTCAACTAAAACAAGATTTTGAAACCAACTCAATCAATATCTTAACAACATAGAGAAAATCGTAACTATATCAGTCGAAGCGAGACAACTTCATAGTAAGTTAAGCAATGTATTTCATTCAATTTCATCATCAACATAAAATGTTTAATTTCTTACCAGATAACACTTTTTTTATATTACCCTTGATCACACAACCAAGAGCTTTAAACAACTTTATTATATCGTGTGCACTTGTTATATAAAACTATTTCGATTATTTTTCTTGTTGGTTGTTGTCTTTGTTGCATTTGATTTTAGTAAAAAATAGTAGATGGTCAGTTTAATTTGTACTTGACACCGATACAGATTGGATAACCCACTACAAATCACACTATTCGTGCGTGGAAAATTTCCTTAAATTCTTTTTCGTTCAGAATTTTCACTTCACTGGCAGTTAATTGATGTTTTCTTGATGCTATCTTCTGGATGTCAAATGCCTTCTGCTCCTTGATGTTGATTTGCCTTGTCTCCTTGCTGTCAAAATGTCTTCTCGCATCTACTGACCTGACTCTACATATTTGGAAAATTAGGCTCACAAGCCCCCTCCCCCATTCAGGTTATTACTAAAGCTTGAGACCATGGCCAGTATATACAAAAAAATAATTTTCCATAAACTGGAAATGTACTGTTCACAATTTTGGCGAGTTTTAACCGCTGAGCCGAAAAAAATATACAATTGTTATAGTCCAAGCTCCTTTTACCACGGTGATGGTCCAAGGTTAGAACCAATGAAAGAATAACATTTTTCTCGTCGACACTGTTATGTGCGATGGATAGCAAAAAGGTTTGTCTTCCGCGTAGAGAGTTGGTTTCTTGTGTTACCTCGTCGCCACTTGATATGTGCGACGGATAGCAAATAAGGTATGTCTTCCGCGTAAAGAGTTCGTTTTTTTTTTTTTTTTAGTGTTTCCTCGTCACCACTTGTTATGGTCCAAGTTCCTTGTACCACGGTGATGGTCCAAGGTTCAAACCAATGAAAGAATAACACGAACACAGGTATGGAATACAAAGATATATTACAAACAGAAATATAATACAAAGAAGAAGTATTAGTAATGACTATCAGATTTAGTTAGAGTGAACTATGTTGTCTCGACAAGTATCACTATTCCAAATGTCCTTACAATATGCTCTCAATTATTTCTCCTCGTCTTACAATTTCCTGATACCTCTTGAAAGGCGCAGTATTTATAATGCCAGGAATAGTCCATTATTATTATGGGTAAGTTCCCATAACAACAATTTTTTACACAAAACGCCTGACCTACATAGAGTAGACTTCTCTCAAAAGTCGGGTACTAAAAAAAATCAATTTAGACGATTAAATATTTATTCAAGGCTAATATTTGTAAAATAGTAATATATATATATATATATATATATATATATATATATATATATATATATATATATATGTATATATAAAGGTAACCAGATCTATTAAAATAAAATTCTCTATATTGCCGGTATAAAGGATCAAGGGGGAATGTTTCTTTGTGGACGAAGGAATCAGCCTGGAGTCGATAGTGTACGGGCTTGGTGTTGAGTTACTGGTGAACTCTGTGACTGCCTGGTGGGAAATTTGTCCCGGCTTTCCCGCATCAAAGATTGAGCTTAAAAGATTGCGACAAAACGCGAATAAAACAGCAAGATTAGAGCGGACTAAACCTCACTTTTAGGCGTGGACGAATAGAGAAAAAAAAAATTCCTGCTCAGTGTGTAACAATAAAAGAAAAAGTTTTTATTTATATATACAGAAAAAAGAGTAAAGGGCAAAAGACAATTAGGAGAGAAAGAAAGAGAGAAGAAAAGTCTTTTAAGGGAAAAGAAAATGTTCTTAACAGAAAAAAAGGCTTGCTCAAAATATTTCTCTGAGCGCCTAAAAGTTATTTAAGCGAATAGAAGGTTGTTAATGGTTTGAAACAGTTTTCCTGACAGTTCTTGTAGAATAGGAAGTTGTTGGTTAGGAATTCTGCAGTTGAGTGAGTTCGTAGGTCGAGGAGAAAGTCTTGTAGGTGAAAGGAAGGCAGCTTTCAACTCGTCTTTAATTGTGGGCCGATGTTTGTTCTCGACCGTCCTTTATTAGGTATTTCTTCTTTGGTTGAAATTGGTTCAGAAGTTGACTGGAGCTCCCTATCGCCGATCTTACAGACGGTGGGCCGAATTCTCACTACCAAATAGGCGTGTGATGATCATCACACACATAGATACATACACACTTACACAAATTCAAATTATATAACAAGCATTCATTGGATAATAAATCAAAACTACTGTGTAATGGACAATTTATAAATCGCTGCTATGCGACAATTTTATAATCGCTATATTTTCATGTAGTCGATTTCGTGCACTTATGGGAGAATCGGATCCCAGAGGCTTTCTTAGGTCTCCCCAAAACTCGCTCGCTAATTGGTCAATAAACATACGTGGGCGCTGCAATCCACCCACGCACATTATATTTTTCTAGCGCGTGATCAATCAAGTTTCCCGCCAAGGTGCTATGATCCTGTCATGTGATTACATTATCTATAAATAGCAAACATGAGTTTGCCTCTTTCTCTTTTTACTCTCTTCTTCCTGCGAAGATGTGACCTTTAAGAATTATAGTCTCAACCATCCGGTCAGACATTAAATAATATTTCACGCATTCACGTACGTACGAATTCTTACGAACGCTTCCAGTCTTCTCATTCACACCAACACTCACGTGCTCAATATTCACTATACTCATATAATTTCCTTACACAGCAAAACCGTTGAAAACATTTATTATAAGAAACTCTCAAAAACTTTCTTTTCATTGAACTTTGAAATACAAATAATAGTTAAAGAGAGACAACTCTTGTTTTACTCAATGAATGCCTTTCTTTTACATCCTTGTTTGTACATTGTTAAATACAAATTTTATGTGTAATGATGTCTTTGGGTTATCCTCTTTTTCTTCACGTCAGTTTGGTTTCTTAATCTAAGTTAAATTAATGTGGTGAAGTCCGCCACAGGCGTAGATTCTTCAAATTTATGGAGATTTGGGAGGCCCAGAAGAATCGGAGACTTTTCCCTCCAAAATCGTCATACAAATTTTCTGGCCCCTCCATTGGTCAGAAAACACAAGAATCAAGGTTTTGGGAGCCGGTTTTGCAAGTAATGAAAAAGGTTGGAGTGAGGATTGAAAAATAGGCTAGAATATGAACTTGTAAAATATTGCATTTGTGGTTCTCAAATTACATGTAGCGACTGCTATGTTTTTCCACGCCCACAATTTATTCGTCTGTGATTGGCTAGTAAATCAATACTGCTTTTCTATATGACAATTTAGCAATCGCAGTCATCACTTTGAATTTTTTGGTCTTGAACTTGTTCACATGTTTCTTTGATACAAAATCAGTAATTGGTTAAATTTTAACCAATCAAACATTTTAATACTAAATCAATTTTTCCCGCGTTTTCGCTCGGAGCTTACCGGTACCTTTAAAAGAAGCAATTTTGCCACAAGCCGCCAGTAGAGTCCAGCTATTTCGCCTGTCCACACAAATCTACGACTTTACTCACAACATTTCAAACGCACACAGAGAGACAGATTTTTGTAATACATTATACATATCTCTCTCTGTGACTCAGCCAAGTTCATGAACCAGAACTCTATTAATTTCTCTAAACAACACATTTGTTAATTAACTGTATTCTATTCTAACAGCAAACTCTATTCAACATAGAATCCTGAATATTCTTATTCAAGAGAAACTCTTTCAAACATTCAATCATTAATCGGAATACAGTTGAAGGGGAACAATTTTTTTTCCTTAATCATTACACTTCATTGCATAATTGTTTTATATGTTATATTTCATTATATATTTATTTGTTGATCCACATATGGAATTTCATTGTTTTTTCTTAAATCGTTAAATGTACAATAGATATATTCTCTAAGAACACGCATCACATACATTCCAATATATCTCTACTACTTTGAATATAGGGAGCGAGTCCTTATTAGCAGTCAGAATAGATACATGACTCAGCGTTTTTGTCATGAGCATCAACAGTTGTCTCTACTGTTAAAACTACTTTTTCCCTTGAAATTATTTCTAATGCAGCTGCTAGACTTATTCCTCCATACTTATTTTTCTCTTAAAATTTATCTTTCTTGTTTTACATTTTTCTTAAGAGGATGTGTTTCAAAAGTTAGATTATTCAAAAATATAAATATTTGAATATTCGAACCAACTTTCTTAACAATGCTGTCTTATTTTCCGGTGGAAAGCAGACTGCGCGCCTATGCACATCTTCGAACTTGACAGTTTTTGTTTTTTTTTATATTCTTTTTAGATCGTTGCCCTGAAAAATATAATTTTCATTCACGTTAAATAAATAAATATTCTTACCACTTTCTTTACATTGTTTCCCTAATTTTGTTTTACCTTTATTTTAATATTTAACTGAATACCAAAAGATTGCACTTTAAGCAATATTATAAAACTAAAATGGAAACAAATGAAATACATTGAAAAAAGAAAAAATGAAATACGAAAAAATTCAAATTTTTAATTTTTTTATCTGGATGGAAAATGAAATGTATAATTTTATGACTAGAAACAATAATGTCTTTCTTTTTTTTTAAATGTCACGATTTCGCAGCAAAAGCATGAAAAAAAGGTGAAAGGAAACTTCCTACTTTAAACACGCCCTAAATTTCTAACCTACTTCAACTAAATCTACAACGTGCATACCCCCATTTTTAAAAGTTGCAATGAAATTAGGTCATGCTGCATTAAAATTGGCTATCTCTCTATCTCCATCTCTCTTTCTCTTTCTCTCATTCTCTCTCTCTCTCTCTCTCTCTATATATATATATATATATATATATATATATATATGTGTGTGTGTGTGTGTGTGTGTTGAAGTTGGCCTTCGACCTAGAAAATTTGATCAACAACTTTCTGGTTTGCCGTTCGTATAATCCTGCGGTTCATTTCAGTTTTTGCTTTGTCCCAGGACGTAACGTAATAAAGGTGGGTCAAGCTATGATTAATTTCATTTATTGTAAAAAAGGAAACAGTGCGCATTGTACATATTTGTATTGTAACATTGTCCCTTGATATGTTATCTTTTTAATTGATTTATTTTTTTCTGAAACCTGTATCAATATTTTCTTCATAAACTAAGAATAATATTTGTCAGACAAGTACTCTCCTTGTTTAATTTTTTTTATTGTACTCTGAGTAAACTTCAAAATTAGATATTTTCCATTATTAAGAATAAGATATTTTTTATGTAGCCCATCACTTTTTTTTAATCCAAAGTATCGAACAATCTTTCCGGATGCTTCGATGTAAAAAAAAAAAATAAAAATAAATGTACAATTTGCTATGGTTTCTTTTGCTTCAATTTTTTTAACGGACCCCCACCCCCTAAAATAAAATCTAAAAAAAAATCCTTTTTTGTCCTGAACACTAAGAAATCAATATTTTTAAACTCGTTTTAACTCGACGTCTGAGCTGGATTACTCTATATAATTTTTACTCGCACGTGTTTGTATGCACTGTCAAGCATACGAAACATTTCCGGGAAAATGACTGGACTACACAAACAGGATGACTTCTTTCTTTAAGATTAAAAATAAGTTGCTGTTACTGTTGCACGTTAAAACGTTAAAAATGTTTGCTTACAAATGGGATAGAAGTGGATTAAATGAAAATGTAGACAAAATATTTCATTGATGGAGTGTATGTACATCTCAAAATTGTACATATTTTGACAAAATAATATCCATGCCTTACAATTGGAATTGGGAAAAATTCATATATAAACTTTTTTTTTTTTTTTTTTTTTTTTTTAGAACTTTAAAAATGTAATATAAGAATCCTCTTTTTGTACGTTCTCTTGTTTGTAGTATTTAACAATAAGACGGAAAAAATGCCCGTGATATTTAATTTAAACATTTTTTTTATTATTTACATTGATTTTGAAACTACACATTGTATTCGCGTTTTCCGGTGTAGGAAGCTGGAAGCTTACCTTCTTGTTCTTAGTTATCGAATCGCTACTTCAAACAAAATATTATGAAGCAACCCCTCATTAATACTGGAAATTGTTTTTTAAAGAAAGCTATTTTTATGAAAAAAAAAAAGATTTTATAAATTTCAAACGAAAGTAGAACTGGCTGCTCAGTCATTTGGTTCCAGTTTTTTTATCCATCAATTGCCACTTTACAGTACACTTATTGATGTTTTTATTATCTAGAATTTTATAACATTCAAAGACAAATTTTTTAAATATTTTTTATATAGTATTGTTTTATTTTAAAAAACTAAAAAATGATACCAGTTTAACTTTTTTCAAGTTGTGTCCTAAAATCGAATTACTTTTTTTTTAAATCTCTGCAAAAGACTTCTAACCGCTGTGTAATATCTTCGCAAAGAAGTATCCACGCTGTCCTCATAACATAAATACTTTATGAGTAGAGCATACTTTGTTTAAAGTGAGATCTGGTAGCCATGCAAAAATTGACACTAGCCCTTTTTAGTGGGGCCGCCTAAATAACCCCAGCTCCCTCCCAATGGGTAATGCCCGTGGAAATGGTCGCCTACGGATCGAGATTCACTTGAATCCGAGAATCTCCCATCAAGAGCTTCTTTGTTTTTTTTCTTATTTTTAATACGTATCCTAAATTACGTGATTTTTTTTATTGAGTGAAAAACAAACTAGGTTTACTTTACGGATTAAAAAACTATTTTCCCCGATTATAAACTAAGTTGTGATTAACTAGTTGAAGTGGGTGGTGGAAAATCCTTATCTTCCACTTGTAGTAAGTCATGCATTCCCGTGTCCTTATTCCCACCACGTACTATACAACAAACAAAAACAAAAATCAAACGAAATACTAGGAAAGACTAAGAAGAGTGTGTAGAGAATATTTTTCTGATAGCAAATTTAAGTGGAAATAAGATTAATGATTACTATATTACTGGCATGAATATTCAGTTTAATTTTTATTTTTAGGGTCCAGAATAAACAGTAGTAACAGTACTTAAATTATTTAGAACTTTTACTTACGCAATTTTTTTTTTTATACGAAATCAGTTTTGTTTCGGTTTATTCTTTTTTTTGATTCCAATTTCACACTTTAGTGACTTTAGTAATTTTTTGTATGTAAGTGAATAAAATATTTTTTAAAAATTACTTTGTCCGGCAGTCACTGAACAATAAGTAAATGGCATAACTGTGTAACTACTAAAAACATGACAGAGAATTATATTTTTTTTTTGTAAAAGTACGGTTAAAAAAACAAAAAAAACTAACACTCTATCTATATCGACACTATATAATTTAATAATGTTGGCTTTGCTTTAAAAAAATTTTACCGTAAAAGAAATATTACAAATATGCCATATCGCCTAAAAAAATTTAACGTTTTTTTTTTTTTGTTTGTTTTTTTAATCACCAAGTTATTCAGTTACAATTTTCTATTTCTTCGAAAAATTGAGTAATGAATGTCCCCCATCGAGCAATAAAAATATTAGGTTGGTGCAAAAATAATGACGTAATAATGTCGTTTTTTGACGTATTAACGTCAAAAAACGACATTATTACGTTATTATTTTTTTTTGCACCAATCTGTCCTATTAGATGAAATTTTTACTTTTTTTAAACACGGTTTTTTTCCCTAGAAAAGCAATTGCTGTTTAGTGTTAGTGTTATTTATACTAATATTGAGAAAAAATATATCTCAGTTCTTCTAAGTAAGCTTTAAGAATAAGATGCTCATCAAGAATTAAATGTTTTCTGGTGTGAAGAATAGTTTAGGTCTTTTAGTTTTCAAGCATGATCAGCATTTTTACTACCCCTCCCCCAACCCACATAATGTGCCTTTCTCTTAATAATTATCTCCAAAATAAAAGCTAGATAGTGAATCTCTTTGAAAATCACAAAAATGTCATAAATTTATTGTCGTGACCATTTTAAAAAAAAAAAAAAAAATTTTTGTGGGGAAGGTGGTGCATTCACTGGACACATAAGACACTAACAGGTGCTCTCTGCTTCCAGTAAAAAATTTACTGGGATTGGGAGTCACCAATAACGCAATCAAAATTTTATTTTATAATCTTATGCCAAAAAAAATTGTGGGTAATAATGATACAACAAATGGAATCCTCAATGAATAGTAATCAGTAATACAGTCTAAAACTATCATAATCTTTCCTTTCTTTTTTTTTTTTTTCTTTTTCATAAGCACTACAGACCACAAATAAAAGTTTTATTATAAAACAAACTAAAATAAATTTAAATCAAAATAAAAGTTAATAGTTTATGTAATTAACATAGCAAATTTGATTTCCCCTACGTAAGCTAAATTAAAGTTGATCACCATCCATAATCTCTTTTAAAATTAAAATAAAAAATGAATTCTTTTAAAAATGTTTAATGTTATGTATTAATATTGATATCCAGATTACGATATTTCAAAAATATTTTTTTTAATAAGAAATCACATATATGCATATTTGGTTTTCACCTTCAAATTATACTTAGGGGATGAATTTGCTAACATAGCAAACTAGACCCTCCTGTAGAAATTTTCTAATTTTTTTATATTTGTGGTCTGTAGTACTTAGTATATGAGCAAATTATTATAAAAAGGTTGCAAAACCTATTGTACAATTCCACCAAGTGTTTTTTAAAAAGGCTCATAAAATATTTCATAACAGAAGAGTGGACCCTTCTGATAAACCCAACAAATTAAAAAATATTATTCTGCTCACCAACTCTATCACAACTACAATTGAAAAAAACTTTACCTAAACTTAACATAGAATTTGATACAATTACTTATAAAACAATAAGACTTAATTTATACAAAATAATAAGCTAAAATTCATGCAGGCTTTTACTTTATCAATTGTCATAATTACCACAAGGAATACATGGGAGAAATCTCAAGAAACTTAAAAGATTATATGAACACAAAAGGGTTTTTTTACAAAACAGCACACACAATGCATTATTTGCTCCCTGTAATGAATCTAACCATAATTTTGATTTAAAAAAAATACTACTTTAATTAAGAAAAAGCAATTTACTAAGACAGTGCTTTAATTGCTAGGATCATCTACTGTAAATTTGTGCCCATAACATTTCACCTTAGCAGATCTTTTATCACAATGTGGGGTACTTATCAAATATAATAAAATATAAAGAAAAAGAAACTACAAGTTTGTATTTACACCATCATAGCTGCCTATTGTTGTGTCAAAATTATCATTTTGGCCACATTGGTCTAAATTTCTTTTATTGTAGTACAATATAAATTTTTTACACTGTTTTATATTTATATCTTCATTGGGCATAGTTATATATTGTTTAGGTATATATACTAAAGAAAAAACAATAATCTAACATCTTAGACAAGAAAAACCCAAACAAGGAAAGAAAAAAGAAATACCAAAAAGCAAACACTTACCTATGCAATAAAGTGCTCAATGGCCAGACTACCCAGACTGTGCAAAAAATGCTACACAACATCAACACTTAGCAAAAGACAGCTTGATTCGTTACTCAGGTTTCTTGCTCTCATGATCTTCAGATGACTAGAACACAACTGAAAGAATTGGGGTCTAGTATTATGCTATCAGTTGCATTCTAGCCATTTGAAGATCACAAGAATGAGAAACGAGTAACAACCTGAGCTCTCCTTTATTAAACTTATATTTACATACATAGAGACATATTATTTTTATTATCCTTTCTAATTCTCTAATGAGTTTCTTTCCTACCCAAGTACTTTCAATCTCCTCCTAGATCATCCTCATATTTTGTTCTAAACATTGAGATAATTCTTTTTTTTTTTTTTTTTTTTTTTTTTTTCATCAATTCAAATAAAAGCTCCAGAAACTTTAGGAGAAAAACAACTTCATAGCATTATATTGCCTCCTCCATGTTTGATGGTAGGAATGATTGGATTGTTGATTTTGCTTTTTCTCCAAACAGTAGTCTTATTGTTGTGACCAATTAACTCAAGTTTGATTTTGTCAGGCCACAAAATAGTGTCAAAAATGTTTAGGTTTCTTCATAAAATTCTTCACAAATTTCAAATGAAGAGTTAAGTGGTTCTTTTTCAACAATGGTGTCTTCTGGGGGACGACATGCCTTCAAGCCATTTCTGTTGAAAGTTCAATATTATGTTACAAAATCAAAATAAATATGTTAGTAAAAATATCAAATAAAATCAATGAAAATATGTCTAAATGACCTATAAATTGTGTGAACTACAGTGACTTCTAATCCCTGCAAGGGATTCACACTTTTTTTCCCCAGGAATAACACACTGCTTTGTTTTGGTTGCTTATTCATATAGTAAGATTTCACATGTTTAATTAACCTAAACCTACTTCTACATATCTCTGTTGAATTCTTAAAACATACACACATTATTTGCCCACACAATAGTTGTTTTGGTTTGTGCTTATTCTCAACTCAACTCAACTTCACTTCACTTGACTTGACTTGACTTACTCACTCACTCACTCACTCACTCGCTCACCAGATTAAATTGTTAAAATATGGTAAAAACATAAAGAGGTCTTTGAGAAAAGGAACAGCAAATAACATAACTTAGAACATAAGCTAAAATATACGGAAAACAACTAAATTTACATATTCAATATACTTGGGTGCACATAAGATTTTAAAAAAGAAGAAAAAAATATAGTGGAAAAATAAAAAATATTAATATTAAAAATATATTCTTATAGAATCTGAAATATAGAAAAATAACTCTTTAGAAAATGGCCACTTTGCATTAATGTGGGTGTCCTCTCTATTCTTGGACCTACATTATTCCTAATTTTCATCAACATCCCAATGTCATCAGTTCTCAATTTGGTCTGATGACACAAGTATTTACTCCTGTCTTAATTTTAAGACCTCCAAAATAAAATAAAACTGCTCTTTTGTCTTTTTTTTTTTTTAACCTTCCTCACTGTGCTTTCTTGGGCTAACTTTTTCCACTGACATGAAGTGGTAAGATTATATTGAATCAATTGCTTGATCTGCAATATAAAATCTAGATAATTTTTCTCACCAGAATCTTTTACATTTATAAGTTAGCCATTTATTCATCCATTGACTCTTGCTGTCATATCTCGTTTGATTTCGTCTGGTGTTTTTGCTATATATTTATAGATTCTTGATAAAATCCAAAGAATAATCTTCAATGTCATCTGCCCTTACCTGTTTCAGTCACTTTCCTGCCACCATAACATAGTTTCCCTGTGCTTTTTCTATAGATATATTCATGGTAATTATTCTGATAAACATTCATCTTTGGTACCTCAACTTCATGAATGTAAGTGTGGTATCAGAGAGCTCTCTGCTGCCTTGTGTTCTGGAAAGAAGACTTCACCTAAACTGTGTAGTAGAGGCAAAACACAAGCAACTATCAGTCAGTGGTTATAAGCACTTTTTCTCAACTGGTATCAAAATGGGTGCCAGGAGTTACTTCTGATGGTGGGAAAATTACTTATATTTTACTGGATAACTACTGCTTGCTTTAAACTGAGCAGCCCCCTCCCCTTCCAATTAGCTGTTGTCCTACCACACATGAAGCCCATGGATTTATCTAAACAAATGGGCTGTAAATTACACACTAAGCAAAAACTTCATACTGCCTAGAAAGATCACACCTTCCCAGCATGTACTCTCTACTGCAGCAGTGATGCCTGCACTGGTTGGGTTATAAACCAGAGAATGGATGGCAGAATTCCAGTGGACATGCTCTATGCAGAACTTTCAAATAGAAGGAAAAATCTGAACAACCACTTTAAGGACATTTAAAAACAATAGTTAATACCATTTGATATCAACTCTGCTACCTGTGAAAACACCACTCAACACATCTTCAGTGGCTACATTCAGTTCAGATTTTGAGGAACATGGAACTATTTTCTTAATTGCTGTTGTTCCCAGGTTCAAAAAAATAAAATTAATAAATTACCAACAATAGATTTTTGTAAAAAGAGAAAAAATACTAAGTTCCTAAGAAAATTAAATTTTGGCATTAACACAAAAAAGATACAATGAAAAGAAACTTGAGTGTCAGGACCTGATATTATATTTTTAAACAACAATTCACTATAAAATGCACACTGACACACTGCAGCAATTTTAATTCAATCCACTTAAAATACTATCAAACAAACTTGAAAGAACTTTTTCAAAATACTGATTCACTTTATATATTCCAGTTTCTAAGAGAAATTAAACTGATTTAAAAAATATGTATAACCATAACTAACAGCAGTGTTACTATTTTAAATAAAAAAGAATTTCAACTGTATAAATACAAGGCTTTATTTAGAAAAAATATTAAATTTCGGTATTAAATGACACAATGAGTTGACATGCCATAAAACTTTACTGACCATTGCAATCACATGAGATGCTACATGAGTCTGACTATCAAACATGGAAAATCAATGATCTTCCTGGACTGAGATGTTGACAATGTTTATATTTGCAGAGATAAAAATTTACTCCTTGGAGTAAATATAAATATTATAAGCAAACTGTCACCTAACATTTCTATTCCTTCCTAATTTCAGATCAAAATGGCAAATAGACCCCGTGGATATGGATTAACAGAAGAAGTTAATCGAAAGGTAATATTTATTTGATTCTCTAAACTCTACAATCTGGTATCCAAAACTAAAATTTTATTTTCAATATATCTAAAAAAAAAAAATTTAATACAGGCAGAGATCTTAACAAAACCTAAAAAATTATACCAGATTTTTCTTGGTAGCTCAATTAGCAATGAACTTATGACAATTCATCAGTTTTCTGCCTTTTTGTGCCTTTTTGTGCCTTTTTGTGCTATTGGACCAAGAGACAATTTCATAACTGAAAAGGCCAGTTTCCAACTAGTCAAAAAATCATTATAAATGTAATGTCATATAGGTAGTCTTGAAGTAAAAGAAAGATAATGCTACTGGAATCAAGAGTTATTAGATTACACCAGCATAAACATTGAGGAAAATTGTGTTCTCAAAAATGAATGTGAAAACATGAAAGGATATTTTTAACTCTTCATGAGTTTAATTTCAACAGTTAATACCTTGCGGGTTCTTGTTAGATTAATCTCTATGGTGCTATGAAACAGTTCATAGCACAACAAAATAATAGTAAAGATAGTACATCAAAAAAAAAAAACTCATTTACAACCAGAAGCAATTTGACAGTAGGGAAAAACAGGTCAAAAGTATACCATTCTGAACTTGCCATAAAATGTATCCATTGGAGGTACATGCCTGAAACTTTAAAGCTTTAATAATTATGGGATGAGGAATATAATAAAATTAGGAAACCCAATTTACCTTAGTTTACAGTATGAAAATATGTTAAGATAGGGAAATTTCCTTCAACTGCTGATTATCATTTATTTTTTAGGCTGTTTTGATAAAATTGTAAACAAAATCTCATCTTTTTTCTTTCTAAAGTTGCAATTCTTGCTCATGTGTGATTAATTTTTATTCCATGTCTCTTTAGATTGTCACTGTTTCAATAACAGCCTGAGCTTTTTCACATTTACAATGTTGACAATTTCATTGCAGTATTTTAAAAACTAGTATCCTGAGTTTTCTCCCTATATATCAAAATAGTTCCATCTTAAAGAAAAATCAAGTATCTATTTGGTAGGCTTCAAACCCTATCTGAATAGTGTTTAACAACTTCAATTTCTATCTTAACTGAAGTTGTCTTTCACAAAAAATTTCTAATCTGAAAATTTTAGTGGATCAAATGCCATAGAAATTCAAAAAAATAAATTGCAATATGTTATATAGAGTAAAATTTCATCTTTTAATAATCAGTTGGTTTCAGATTTTTGCTCTCTTATGCTTTGAAGTGCATGTGAACCAAGAAGTGAATGAACATCACTAGCTGAGCCTCATTTCAAATCACACTTGTTTCATCAATGGATATTATATAGTTTAAATCTTTTTCTCATATTTTCTTTAATGATGCATTTTAAAACTGTATGAATTTCTTAGTCATTGTATTTTGTCCAAACAGTCACATTTGAATCGCTTTTGTCTTTAGGCATTTTCTAAAAAAAAATAGAATAGATATTATAAAATAGAAAAATAAATATATAAATTTGATATATTTGTTGGTCTTTAAATTTCACTCATGTTTGTCCATAAAAAAATTAAAAAATTTTTAAAAAGTGTCTACTTTTCTTTTTAATTGTTATTTATTTCATTTACATATGTGGCTAGTAATATTTTCTCTAATTCTCAGAATTTGGGGATTAAATTGAAAATTTATTTACATTTTCTTTTAAACAAATGAAACTGGATAGATTTTAAAAATAAAATAGAAAATGAACTGGATATATGTTTAAGCTTAACTTTAAGCATATGGGTCCATAACAAATTGAAATTATGTAATTTTCAAAATGTAATCAGTTTCCTTTTTCTATTTCTTGCACTTTTTTTGTTTGTTATTTAATGATTATTTGTTTACTAAATATAGAGAATAAGTCCTATTTCAGAGGTTAAAATGAAAAAAAAATTAATATATTTTATAGTTTTCAACTTTTGCAAACATGTCTTTTTGTAATCTTTTTATTTTTTTTTATATTTCTTGAAGTGATTATCATAACATCATTATGAAAGATAAGTGAAACATCTTTTCAAGCGAGTGTCTTTTTTGTATTATTGCTTTTCAAGTGAGAGGCCCCTTCAAGCTGATTTAATAAAATTTACATTTAATCTACTGTTCAGTGGATGATGAATTCAATGGCCTGAGAAGTAGTTTGATTTTTGATTTTTGTTTTTTTTCCTTAAGTGGGAGTAGCAAGCCATAGAAAATGTAAATTTCCTTATAATGCATGGTGATAAATCTGTAGTGATGGGAATAGACATTACAGTGATAATGGAAATTCATTTTCACCTCTAAAGGAAAGCAAGCACTTGAATCTGAGTAGTCTAGCACTTGTTATGATGAAGAACCACTTCAAATGACCTTCAGTTACAGGTGCCAAAGTCAACAGTATACTATTACTTCAACTTTTTAATTTGACCAAGTCATTGATATTATTAGGTTGGTGCAAAAATAATGACATAATAATGTTGTTTTTTGACATTATGCACCAACCTAATACATCTCCATCACTGTAAAAAAAAAAAAATGAAAATAAAATATTTAGTTCCAAGCAAAGGTAGAAATTATTTTTATGTTCTTTGTTGGATGATATTGCAGAAATGGTGTCAACATTTATCTTTAGACGGGACTTTGATATAATACCTCTTTCAGGAGATGATAGGATATGGATTCTTTGTTTGCTGACAGAATGAAGCATTGTACATCTTCTAACAAGTTTGGCTCTTGTGACTACTAGAGGCTCTATAATAATGTGTTAAATAAAAGTTAGTATTATATCCTCTCTTCATTGAATTTGAGGTGTTAACATCTACTGATAATGCAGAATGTTTTGCTCGTATATTCTCTTCAAATTCTACTCTTGACACTTCTGGAGTATCTTTGCCTGACTTTCCACATAGGAATCTCTATTGAGTCATATGCATGGTTTCTGCTATCATCTCTAAGCTGGATCTCACCAAAGCATATGGATGATAGTATTCCTGCAATAATCCTTAAGAAATGTGCTATGGGACTGGCTCCTATTCTCTCTAAACAATAAATACTTTGCTGCATCTTGCTTTCCTGCTTGTTGGAAATACCTCTTCTGTAGTTCCACGCTTTAAGAACCCAGGTGAACTGTTTGGTTCTTCTAACTATTGGCCTATTAGCTTTTATCTCTTTCTGGTAAAGTACTTTCTAATCAATTCTGTAAACATACTCAAGATAATTGTTCTGATAAATTTTCTTCTATGTTGCCTAGATTTTATGAATTTAAGTACAATACTGTATTGGCATCTTGTTCTCGTCATTTTACAGTTGAAATGGTTAAATGTAACCAGAAGTTCTATGCTAAGTTTCTTCTCTCTCACTTCTTACTTGTAGAACTCTTTCATTTTTTTTTTTTTTTTTTTTTTTTTTTCCAGTCAACTTTGACATTGCATTTAAAATGTTGAAGATCAATCATTATCTTGCCTTAATTTATGATGTCTACCCTGCTGCACCAGATTAAAGTTTGATCCCCTCAACTGATCATAGAGTTGATTGCTTTGGCCCAAGTCCTTTCTTGCCACACGTGATTAATCAATCACAAGACTGGCTTGATCCAAATGGTCAACTGGAATCGATAACTTGGTTTGGTCCAGTCAGAGTAAAGTCACATGAAAGAAAAAAAAAAGTAAATTGGATAGAAGAAAAAAATACAAAGTTGGTGGTACAGTTATTGATGGCTTAAGCAGGACTATATTCTCCACGCAATAACTATCGACCCTTCCCAATTATTGTGACACACTGTTGTCAGAATTTCAGAACGAGATTTCTGGAACAAGGCTTTAAGTCAGAGGCTCTCCTCCTTGGTTACCTGACCAAACCTGTCCCCTAAGGGCTAGGTATAGCCCAATGGCCAAATTTTAATAATTGTTCAATTTTTGTGTGTGGTCATTTTTGCATCTGGAATTTATCATTTTTTTATCCCATCAACTCTTTTGCCACCAATTAGCAAAAAGGGAACAATTCCTTGATTTGGAAAATTTCATTGTGTTTTGGTAGACAAAAAATTTAATTATCATTCTCTTATCTATTTTCTGCTGGAGACCTGTCTACTTCTAAAAGTTAATCCTTATCAATTGACCAAACTCGCAGCCAGAAGTCCTTCTTCCTCTTTATCACACAATGATTGTAAAACTCTTATCTGTTTCTTTCTGGGAGGTCATTGGACCTCCAGAATCGCTCATCACATAGTATCAAAACCAGATGGTTTCTTTTTTTACCTCTCCAGCAGATGAGAAATTTAATTACCTTTTATTTTTATTTTTTTCCAATAAAAAAAAAAAAAAAATACCCTTTTCTTCCATTTTCTTTCGTCCTGTCATTGTTATATTTTCAGTCTATCAGAATTTAGTGTTTTTCAATTTACTAGTACCTTTCCAATAGTGTCACAATTACTGTTCTTTTAGTGTTCTGTCCTTAATGTTTTTATTTTTCTCATTCTTTCACAATCAGTAATCCCTTGCATCTTAGTGTCTTTGTCTTTGGGGTGAAATGAAATTACAACATTAAAGGTTACAACTGAATATTTTAATATTAGTAACAATTATATTTTAATTTTACCCCACTAAATCTGAAGCTTAGTTCAAGCAAAGTAATTTTTCATTTGTTCAGTTTTCACCTATTCCATTTTGACATAAAAGTGTCAATTTAGTGCAATATTACATGACCTTTTATCTTTTATTGGATTAGTAACAAAATTTCTTTAATATTAAATATGTTTTTTTATAATTTACTTTTATTGGTAATTTAATCTCTTGCAGATTAAAAAAAAGTATAACACTGATCTTGAACAACAAGCCCGAATTTGGATTGAGGATGTTATCACTGAACCACTGGTAATCTTTATAAATTGAATATTACTTGCATATTTCTTTTGATTTGTTAAATAATTGCATGACTATTAAGCTTTCCACTTTTTATCTTAGTAATAAAATCTAATTTTCATTACATGAAACACTTAATATTTCTGCACTAATACTTCTGCATGTTTTAATATTCTGGAAATGAATTGTTATTGTTTACCTTTTTTGCATGTATGTATGCATTTCTTGTGTTCTAGGGTGAGGATAGAGAAACTCCACTTGGTGAAGTTGGCATTCATGAAAAATTAAAGGATGGAATCATTCTTTGTCGGTAAGTTTTAAGAATACTCAACAGATTCACTTACATTATTGATTAGTTTATTTCTTTTAACTTTTCCTTTATTTCATCTCCATATATTTTGCATGTATTTGGTTTTATTGGAAAACAAAATGTGTCATTGGTTTGGAAAGAAAAAGTATTTTTATACATGTATTCTCATCCTAAAAATTTCCTGTATAATAGCTAATAGGTTAATGCTACTGGAATGGTAACTCTAATAATGCAATCAAATGGAACATGCTATACAAAGGGAACTTGGAGACATATTCAAAAATAAAACTTGGATAGTGTCAAACTTTTACTGTGCAGTTCTATTTTGCTCCATGTTTCCATGTGCAAGCAGGCAATACTTATTTCAAAGGTATAATTTAAATGAGCTTTTCATGCAAACATTATTTAGTCAGACTAATATCCTTATCTTTGTTACTATCACAACATTGGTGCTCTCCGACCTTCTTTAGCTGTCTGTCAACAAGGTTGCAGCAGTAGAAGCAAAAACAACATTAGATTAGAGGATTAGTGAATTTGGTTATATAGTAATTCTGAGATGAAAAATGACAATGTATTCAAAAAACAGCTGAAAAATAAGGATGTACTCAGGAAACAGTATTACTAAAATGACAGTTAACCAAGACAAGATATTTCTAGGCATGATGAGTTGAATTAGAGTAACTTACCACTTCAAATTTCCGTAAAGGTTGCCACAAGGGTGCAATGACCAAAATGTGATAGTAACCACAAAAATGAGCACATTAATTCTAACTATAAATTATATAAATAAAAATACCTCATTCCAAAATTTCAGAAATTAAGGTACTTGTGTATTTGCGCAACAAGTTATTCTATTTGTGATGTTGACAAGCAATTTTGTATACTTTTCAACATATAGGGGATTTCTATCCTGAGAATTTTAATTACTTCGAATATGAAAAATGTTGTAACTGTGCACAAGGATTTCTTTCAGAAAAAACAGTTTTTGAACATTTTTTAAGTTAGTATTTGATTGATATTTTATCTTTTGGATATATTAGTAGTATAACATATCATCTTTGAAAGTGAAATTAATGATTCAAGTTCAAATTCCTGTTTAGTCTGTGTTTACTTTCATACAAATGTCCTTGGGAATAACATTTGAATCCATCTCTTCCTTCCCTCCACCTCATCAGCTGGGTGGCAACCAGTCTAGGAGAGGGGAAAAATTCCAAAATCTCCAAGAATAATTGGCAGTTCACAAATGATAAAGTCAAGTTTGGAATTATACTTGTCTAAATCCTTAAGGAACATGACACCAAAATAAAAAATAACTATCTTTTTACTTTTAATATAAATTATACTAGACAACAGATTTTGCTATTAGGATAGGCGTTTTAAACTAAACAGAGAATTGTTCAGAAATGTTTTAGCACATCAGGTTTTTTAGATGTATGTGGCATATTTATGTTCAAAGTAAATATAGTAATAATGTATCCACTTGAACTGGTGGCATAGCACTCATATTAGGTGTACAGTTCTCTTAGAGCTGAAAACTGATAACTTAATAAACAAATTGTATAACAAAGAATGGGATGCCAAATGTTTCATAAAATGCATTTCTTGCATTCTCATCTCAAATATTTTTCTCTCTCTTTAATGGAAATGGGTGCTGTAAGTGATGAGAGGTTCCACCATGTCATATCTGAAATGGAATCAAGTTATCAACCCAAACATGATGGGTGACTTCTACTGGTTCCTTCAACAGTAGACCAGCTCAACGCAAAAATGCAAGAGCAAGTGTCTCAAAAATTTTGAAGATATCAGAAATAAAGTGAGTGTTTTATATTTATTAAGTTATTTCCATCTAAATTTTCCTTAACATAAATATGCTATTTACTCATGATGTACACTATGAAGGTGTGTTGAAAATTTCTAGGCCCAACCAATCCCATAAGTGATTCCAAAATAAATTGTCAGATTTTGGAAAGTATGTCGAGCAGAGAACTTTACAGCACCCTCCTTTATTAAACCATTATTAAATGTTATTAATGTGATATTTGCTTTGAGCATTTAAATATACTATCTCAACCTGATTTATTAGGACAATTCTGAGTACAGTTTTGAATTCACTGTACTCTATTTGGTCTTGTAGAGTATCATTTGTCTTGGTAGCAGATATTGTTTCTCAAGTAGACTAATATAAAGAAATGCTAAATTACCTGAGTAGAACGGTTTCCAGTTATTTTAATAATTATCTAGATTTGACGTTTGATAGCAGATAAAATAGATAGCTGCAAGGATGTGACAATCTAAAATGGAAGTGATGAAGATAAACAAGAGTGTTAAAGATAACTTACGAGCAATAAATCTGCTAGACAGGTTAAAGATTTAGTAACCTCTGCTATGCTAATCCATTGTTAAATAGAATATTGAATCTTTGTTAAATGTGCTAAAGTCAATACCTAGACTGAAGAGTTCTATGAATATGAACAGTTAATGATCCAAGATTAACTAAACTGAGGCTGTTATCATAAAGAAAAACTTACAACTTTGATGCCTTAACATACTTATGTTGATAAACTCTTCTGTCTAAATTTCAAGTTTGATTATTTCCTGATTCTTTACTATACAGATTTCATGGCTGCTATTAGATGTTTTGGTTCTTTGGTAATCAAAAGAAGTTGTAAGTTTAATTCTATATATTTTCCTCGTATGGTGAGAGCAAGCCTTTTGATTCAGTTAGCTGTCTTGTAGTATCTGTCAATAGAAAACTTAGCTTGTAATTTCTGTTATGTTTGACAAGTTGAAAGGTTATGATTTCTGAACAATTTTGATCTAATTCAATCTTTATCAAATTGTAAATTAAAAGTTGAATGGCCATTCTTCTACATCTTATTGCATTAATGCGATATATTTCAGAGCTTTATCCTTAAGCCTATGTTCCCTATTTTCTTCAATGACCTTCCTGATGTCATCAGTTCTCAACTCAGTATCTACACTGATTACACAACTATTAACTTAATGGTAAATCTTATTGGTTTGATAAGGTCAAATTTGCAACTGATCTCAAAAATTACCTACAATTTGTTAACTGGGACAAGAAATGCTTGTTAATTTTAACACCTCCCAAACAAAACTGCCCCCTTTTAATCATCTTAGAGAACCATTTCTGCCTTCCATCAGCATGTCTGATATTTACCTTCAGGAAAGTGACTTATTGCACCTTCTTCAGCTAATGTTCTCCACTGATATGAAGTGGAAAGATTATATTGAATCATTTGTTAGGCCTGCTAGCAGGAAAGATGGTCCACTATCTTGCTAGACAATTTTTCTCACCAGAGTCTATCTTAGACAGTTATAAATCTACCATTCATTGAATATTACTTACATCTGGTTTGGTGCTTCTGTTATGTATTTAGGGATTCTTGATGAAATTCAAAGAATAATCTGCAATGGATCTAACCTGGCATCTTGACTTCAGTCATTTTCCCACTACAATAACATAGTTCCCTGTGCCTTTTCTATAAATATTTTCATCATAATTGTTCTGATGAGCTTTCCTTTTTGTTACCCCATCTTTATGAATTTAATTGCAGTACTAGATTGGCAGCAAGGTTGAAATGGCTAGATGTAACCATAAGTTCTATGCTAACAGTTTCTTCTCATGCACTTTTTGCTTGTGAAACTCTCTTCTGGTTTCTAGCTTTCCAGTCAACTTTGATCTTCAAAAATTTAAATGTAATGTCAATCATTATCTTCTGTTTTTCTTAATTCCTGATCTTTTATTATTCTCTTTCTTTAATGTTTTTTTTCTCATTTTGTCTTAGTGGCTTTATTGCTTTGCTTTGAGTGAAATGATTAAAAAAAATTCTTTAAATGTTTGAAAATGTAATAGTTCACTCTATTAGTGGTTGGTTTATTTTCCTAGATTTAAAATCCAGTAGGCTGCTACTCATAAGTGCAGTTAAGAATGTATTAACCCTCAGAATGATAAAAAATAAACTCTGCTCAGGATTTAAACTTAAATTCAGGGTTAAAATTATTCAATTCAGGTAGAAAAATATTATGAATATTTAACTTTTTTTTTTTCTTATCTTGATATATCTGAGATATGTTGATAATTTTTCTGTCAAGTCCATTTAGTTTTGCTACATAAGTGTATAGTCCTTAACTAATACTGCAACACTTTTCTTATTTGTACCAGTTCAGAGCACAGGTACAGATATAATTTTGAATGTAACCACTTCCTAATTTCATAATATGAACCAACTTTATAGAAATGTTGAAGATATTTTTATTATTGCCACAAGTCATAATAGATTTTTAAAATTTACATGTGAATTTTATCTTATTTTTATGCAGTACAAATGTATCAATAAAATCAGCTATAAGCAAAAGGAAAGTAGTTAATAGGTTGTGTCCTTCATATTTTTGGCATATACATATGAGAATAAACAATTGGTACTATGAAGAAAAACTGAAATTTCTAATCAGAAATTTTTTTTTGTGTGTGTGATTTAAGAATGATGGAAAAAGTAAAAAGCTGTGGTGATATTCTGGGTATTTCTTTTTATTATTATTTATTAAAAAAAATAAATAAAACAAGCTCTTATAAAAAAAAAAATTAAATGATCCAATTCTTAAGAATATAAACATTTTTAGCACTAAAAATAGATTTTTAACATGAAGTAGCACTCCACTCTTGTTTAAAACTTTGTTTGAATTTTGATTGTATTTCTTTAGTGATATTAGAAAGCAAATAAATGCTTGAAGTGAAGGCAGTTAGTGTGTATTATTTTTAAAGTCCACTGTCAGTGTAGTGATGAAAATAATGTGTAAATTCAGTATCACTTCATAGTAAATTCTTTCTATTCTCTTTTTTTTGTCTTCTTTCATATCTTAATCTTAATCTCCTACTTCTTGTTTTTAATCGTATTTTTTTTTTTTTTTTTTGACATCATAATTTCTATTCTTGCTTTGAATCTTGGGTCATTCCATGTCAAAACACCAGCAAAAAGTTGAAATCTGCACCCACTGACACCGAATTACTTGAAATTTAGCACAAATGTTCCCCTTCATGAGTTAGAAAAGTGTGCCAAATTATTTTGTGCTAGACTTTACCGTTCCAATGTTAAGGGGGGTATAATTTTCCTATTTTGCCTCTAAAATAAGGCTGCGCAACATCGCCGAATCTCATTGTTTTTTTTTTTTTAAATTAAAGAATATTTAACTATTTTAAGCCTACACTTGATAGAAAATTTTATTCTACTCACCCAAATACATGACCCCAAAATTAACAACTTTTCACCTATGTAGCTTACAGTCAGTCTATCCAAAATACATCCTCTTCAATTTTCAATTTTCATAATATTTTTTGCCTAACATCTACAATGCCTGCTCAAGTTCACCATCAAGCTTTGTGAGGGTTTTAAGTCTACTTTAGAAGATATGACTCTGCCAAATTTAGAGTTTTTCCTATATATGTGCAGGATTTCCAAGAAAGATTATAATTAAAGACAATCATCCTAATGCTCCATGACCTCTAAAATGTTGATATTGTGCTAAGTAACTTCTTAAACTATTCAATAAGATTGTTTTTATTAATTTAAAAAAATAATTTAAATATATTTTGCAGATATTACTTTTTGTACATATGGATTGTCTTTAAAAAGCAGTAAACATTACCTCATATATGATAATCATCAGTGTATAGAAAATTTGTAAATGGCACTTAACAAATGAAGTTAAAAGAAATTCTTTCTTTTTGTTTCTTTTAATTTTATTTTGATAAATTATTTTCATGAAACAAAGAAAACATTTGATTTTTTTTTTTCATTCTCAAAAATGTCATAAGATAAATGTGAATCTTTAAAACATAATATTTGAAGTTGGCAAGGAAATGCTTTCATTACTTTTTTAAATTTTCATTTTTATTTTTTAAATAATTTTCCAAAATTATTTTCATGAAACATAAATATTTGAATTTTGTTTCATTCAGAAGAAAATCATAAAAATGAATATACAAAGAGTCTTTAAAAGATTACATTTTAAATTACACTATGCACTAAATTGTTGTGCATATAGACTAAATTGTTTTGGATATAATTTTTTACAAAGATAATTTATCCATCTTGGACAAATGATAAACTCTATCATTTGCTGTTGTAGGAACATCAACAGTGAACAGAATATTCATTAATGGTACAAAAAATATATTCTTAAAATCTTCTCTCCAGTAAAATGAATGTGATGGAAGATTTGGGTGCATGAACTTAATCAGCAAGTCCTTATTCTCCATATCAATTTCCAGGACTATGCCAATCCAAATTTTATTGTTGCACTTGCAACAAACATATCCAGAAACAAAAGAATTTACTGGTTTTTCTTCAGTCCCAATAGAAAAGTCATATATTAGGTCATAGTTTTTATCTTCGCTACATTGTTTCATAGCTATTTTATCTCTGGTGAGTGGAATAAATTGATGGAAACTTCTTCTTCCTGGGACTGTGGATGCATTCTCAAATCTCAGGGTCAGACTCCTCCTCACCTCCTCAACCAGAATGAATTTGATACCTTCAATTGCAGATTTACAATATTCAAACATAGATTCTGTGGAAAGGATTTGTTTGGTAGTTGGTCTTTGGACACTTTCTTTTGACACTTTCTTTTGACACTATCCTTTTCACTGTGCCACCTATGTCATCACATGGTTGTTTACCATGACTTGTTGCAAAGAAATTCCATTTTGCATTGAGCCTAAAATCTTTCTGATGGTTGCACAAATTGGCAAAGTTCTTATAATTCTTGTATTGAGCTGCACAACCATCAGTAAAATACTCAATATCTTTTGTTTGGCAAGGTAGCTTTGATTACCTCAATTTTTTTCTGTACCATATAAACAAATGCTACATCATGGGAGTTGCCACTCAACATAATGCAGAAACATTCATTTTCAAGCTTAAAGTAGAGTATTGCTGGATGTAAAGTACATTGTGGAGTATTCCAATGATAACTCTGGATCTCATCTTGAACTATAAATTTGTAGTTCTCGGCAAAATCTCCCAGAAACAAAATTTCACTATCACTAATCTCTTTTCTTTGCTTTAAGTACCTTGATTGTGATTTAGCCAAGTAAGAATGAAGTGCTAATTTATTCAGTTGCAAAACAACTAAATCAATGTAAGCTTGACAGGATTCCTTTTGTGTTTTCAAGGTTGATCAGTCAGTTGTTGTCCATTGGGAAAACTATTAATTCAGCATTATCAATATATCCTTCCATGGTGTCATAAAGAAATTTTTCAAGCTGCCCTGATGATTTAGGATTTCCTGCCTGGCATAAGTTGAGTATATTCATCATCTTGGTAAAATGCTTCCACTAACTGTGCAATATCAGCAGGTAAAGACTTGACCCATTTTGGTTCTGGCACAGCTAAAATACTTCTTTCCAAACACAATTTGCAAGCCTTGCATACAATGTGTTCTGAAACACCAAACACATCTATGACTTTTGTGTGACCAGTCGGTAGGGGCAAGTGTCAAGATCTGTATTTTGATTTTAGTTGATTCCACTGTCTTCACTTTTGCTACAAGAAGCTCTATCATTTTATCAAAGCACTTTGCTCTATCTAAAATCTCGTTTTTGATTTTTAAAGCCTCATCATTCAACAGCTCGTAGTCAACGTTTAATGACTTGGTTACTTTGGTCTTTACACATTGCATTGCAGAAAAAAATTTTCTCTTACCTAAAGTAACTTTTCCTGAGTAATGAAGCCCTTTTGTTTTCAGTGGAGAAATTCCAATAGCAGAGAAGCATTCATTGATATTTCTCTTCTCTGTTTCTGCAGAAGTACTTGTATCAAGCTCTTTCATTTCCTCATTTGATACACGTTTTGGTTCTTCATTATTATTACTCTTTTCTGACTTTGCAGAAGTACCTGCTTCAAGTTCTTGTATTTCCTCATCCGATACATGTCTTGGTTCTTCATCATTGGGAAGTAGTTTGTGGATTTGTATTTGACAATTAGGGCAGAGTTTCTTGCCTGGGATTAATACCAACTTAGCCTTTGCCTTGTCCGTCATCTCCAATGAAATTGGTTTCAAACCACCTTTGATTTGCTTTTTATGATTTTTAAATGGATTACAACATCTCTTTTCAAGCCATTCATAGTTAGTCAACAAGGTCTGCTTGCGATGGTAACAGATAGTCTGTATTTTATTCTTGTTAAGTCCTGTTCTATAGGCAATAAGCTTTACATCCATTGCATCCAACTGATCAACTGAAATCAATCCAACCTGTTTATCATTGAATAAACCATGACATGATTCAACTGTTAGCTCAGTACAAATAGAACAATTCATCTTTAACTGAAAAAAGAAACTACTGTACTTCAAATCCAGTGTGCAAGTAAAAAATCCAAGTAATTAAAAAAATAACACCTTTCTCCTTGGATACTGGATGGTAAGTGACAGATATTTCAGGACCAGATAGACTGGTACCAGCTCTGGTCAAAGGAAGGTCATTCAAAGTTCCCAATTTGACCTGATTTCATCATTATCATAAAAATGGAAAACCGCTTTGATATAGTTTTAAGGAATTGTTTTAATCATAATCATTATTTTTACACTGAAAAAATCATTTTTGTTCCATAAATTGATTATTTAAATTTGTAAAAAAAAAAATTCAAAACAAGGATTAAGTAGATCACAAACAATAATGAAAGCATTTCTTTCAACTTAATAAATATGTTTAAATAGTCTATGCACCCTACTAAATAGAGGCCATATTTAACAAAATTTAGTGCATAGTGTAGTCTAAATGTAATCTTTTACAGACTCTCTTATATTCATTTTTATTATGACTTTCTTCTTTTTATTTCATGAAAATAATTTACCAAAATAAAATTAAAATAAACACAAAAAGAAAGAATTTCTTTTAACTTCATTTGTTAAGTGCCATTTACAAATTTTCTATGCACTGTTGATTATCATACATGAGGTAATGTTTACTCCTTTTTAAAGACAATCCATCTGTACAAAAAGTAATATCTGCAAAATATATTTAAATTATTTTTTTTAATTAATAAAAACAATCTTATTGAATAGTTTAAGAAGTCACTTAGCACAATATCAACATTTTAGAGATCATGGAGCATTAGGATGATTGTCTTTAATTATAATCTTTATTGAAAATCCTGCACATACATAGGAAAAAAATCTAAATGTTCATATCTTCTAAAGTAGACTTAAAACCCTCACAAAATTTTTTGGTGAACTTGAGCAGGCATTGTTAGGCAAAAAATATTATGAAAATTGAAGAGGACGTATTTTTGATAGACTGACTATAAGCTACATAGGTGAAAAGTTGTTAATTTTGGGGTCATGTATTTGGGTGAGTAAAATAAAATTTTCTATCAAGTGTAGGCTTAAAATAGTTAAATATTTGGATTCTACACTTCTTATTTCCCCTATATACCAAATTTCAGAAATATTGAAGGAATGGAAGTATTTTTCTTTAATTTAAAAAAAAAACACTGAGATTCGGCGACGTTATACAGCCTTAATTTAGAAGCAAAATAGGAAAATTATACTCCCCTTTAACATTGGAACGGCAAAGTTTAGCAAAAAAATAATTTAGCACACTTTTCTAACTCATGAAGGAGAACATTTGTGCCAAATTTCAAGTAATTCAGTGTTGGTGAGTGTAATGCCCTGGTGAATTGACACGGAATGACCCTCTTGTTAATTTGCATATTTAACAAATTTTTACTAAAGTAATTATTAAAATTGCTTTCTCTAACTTTGTAGTGTCATCAACGAACTTAAACCTGGAAGTGTATCCAAAATTAGCCATGTTCGGTTTGCGTTTAACATGATGGAAAATATTGCAAATTTTTTATCAGCCATAGAAGCTTATGGAGTCTCTAAGAATGATCTTTTTCAAACTGTTGACCTTTATGAGAGAGTCAATATGGTTCAAGTTATTAATACAATTCATGCTCTTGGTAGAATGGTAAGTAATAGACTCTTATAAATGTTTATGCTATTTGCTAATGATGTTAAAAATATTGTACAAAATTAAAATGAACTTATAAAACAATTAGCCTATTTCTCATTAAAATACTGGAAAAACTTCAAAATATTTGTATATATCAGTATTCAATACTAATATATACATGCATTTAAGCAAAGTCAACATCTGATTTCAATATTCTAGCTGCCAAAATTAGAAATAAGAAATACTATTATCCACTGCCAGTTATTTATTAATCATTGAGCACTTTTGACATTATTACTACTCAAACAGTAAAGAAATTTATTTTTGTTGTGAAAAGGAAAAACTACAACATGCATATACAAAATTTTCTTACCTGTGTGTGTATATGTGCATGTGTGTGTATATATGTACAATATTGGCCTAAATGGATGAATCACTACTGTTCTTCTTTGACAATTTAGGCTTTTGTCAGTCTTATAAGGCTTTAAATTGGCTCAGAATAACATCCCGCAAATTATCCTTTGGTTGGGTAGGTGACCGTCTTTTGGTAAAACAGCTAGTATTGCTTTATAAGATTATTTTGCAGCCAAAAATATTGAGTCATACCAGACATAGTCTTATCACTATAATTCACAGGTAAATCATAATTCTAACCACAATTAAATCCTATCTGAATGAGAACCTGCAATAAAAATGAATGTTCACTGATTGTAAAAACAATGTGTCATCCAATTTGACCAATCAAAATAAGTCTATCATGAAAAATGAATAAACACTGCATGATTGAAAATTACAGTAAAAAACATGATTCATCCATTCTGGCCAACACTGTATATATACACTTTTTGTAATAGCTGTTTAAATTTAGTAATTAAATAAATTTAAGTTTAAATGAGATATATAATGTTTTAAATATATTTAGCTTGTACTTTATGAAATGTAATATTTTGACAGTAAAATTATATTTGGAACAAAATGAACATTAATTAAGAAGTTTTATATCACAAAGAATCTCTAATTATTTGCAGCAAGTTATCTGTAAAAAAAAAATGTCTCTTGATGTCTCCAAAAGATCTTGAATTTGTGTTCTTGTGTTATTTTCTCAAATTGGTTATCATTTAAAAACTTTGCTTCAGAGATACAGTTCAAAACATTGAAATTCCTATGAATGGTACCATACATAGGAATTTCAAGGTTTTGAACTGTATCTCTGAAGTAATTTTTTGTTTTAAATCCATTAGTGCATTTGTTCCTCAAATATCAATGTTTCTCCCTGCTTTAGTTGCATCATATCTTAATTAAAACTTGTGCAAAAATAGTGAAGGAAACAGCTTGATACATCATTTAAAAATATAAAAGTATACACACTTATTTAAAGCATTGCCATGAATCTGATATTTTGTGAAAAGTCAACAAATTTGTATTGTAAACTTATTTTATTATACACACATGCACATATACATTCATTCTGTGAAATTATAATTTTTTTTCTTTTAACATGACAAATAAAATTAGAATATTTTTTTTTCCTTTAAATAATTTTCTTTCTTCACTTACAGGCTCGCAAAAATGGGTACCCTGGGCCAGGTTTGGGACCAAAAGAAGCTGATCGCAATGAACGTAATTTCACTGAAGAACAGTTAAAAGCAGGAAACAATATCATCAGCCTCCAGATGGGTTCAAATAAAGGGGCATCTCAAGCAGGCATAATTTTTGGAAAGTCTCGCAGCATTATGGATTAGGTTTAGAGAAATGGTTCATAACTTGACATCACTGGGGGTATTTTCAAGTATTTTTTTTTTGTGTACACACACACACATACACACACACATACACACACACACACACATATATATATATTATATAAAATCATGTTCCTAAAACTTGTATTTTGTATTCTCAATTTTGCATGATTCTTGTTACTCTTAAGTTTTAAGATTCTTACTTTTAATACTCTATATTATACTGCATAAAACATTTATATCCTATCTTTTCTTTCTTTAAGACTTACATTTTTTTCATTGTTGCTTCTTGAATACTTCCCTTTCTTTCCATTACTTTTGTTTATAATGCTATAGATAAATATAAATATAACTTTTAAATACTTTGTATTCCTAATTAATATACATGTCACATTGTTTCCTTGCATGTATATTATTCTAATGTAAATCTCATTTCTTGAAAAGATAAAAACTGACCTTCATCTAATCAACATAATTAAGCATACTTAACATCTAATGTCACCAATCAGTATGTCACCTGTGACTAAATGAGACCAATTTCTTATATAACTTTGACATTTTTAAATATTCATATATATGGGACCAAATGAGCATTTTGTAATGTGGCATCACTTAATTCTCACTGCCCAAAGGGATTTAACATTTTTATTGCTCTTTTTATTTAATATTTTTATACTTTTCATAAGCATCTAGATTCACTATGAAATTTCCTATAAAACAATCAATGTGAAAGGATTTTAACAACAAAACGGGCTCAAATTTTATAAACTTAAAATATTTAGTAACCACTTAAGTTTAAATAACTCTGAAATATTAAGTTACTGTAGCATATGATGTCAAGACAATCAAAAGTAACCTTTCTCAGCAGTAACAATACAAATCTTTTTTTGTTTTGTTTTTTTTCAATTTTTTATTGATCTTTATGAATTTGCTCTTTATAGCACTTGTGATATATGTCCAAGCTTAAATGACGTATTTTATTCCTGTTTTGTTATGGAATTTTATTTTAGGGAACAGATTAATCATTTTTGGGGCTTTAATAAAAGTTAAATTTCATAGCTTTTGATATTTAGGCTTAAGTTTCTGCAATTCCTACTTATTTCCAGTTTGTAGACTTTAGATTTAGAATATGAATTAGTGATTAAATTATCAATTTGTTTCATTGATTTTTTTTTTGTTTTGTTTATATATATATTTTTTTTTTTTTTTTTTTTTTTTTTGTAATTAGCTTTGTTTATTGGATTTTTTATAAAAAAAAATCAGAGGTAGGAGGGGTGGGGATGATTATTCCTCAAGACTGCTGTATGCCAAAAGAAATTTTTATTTTATTTCATTTATTTTTTTACAATAAAATAAATTTCAAAGAATTGTTTTTGTTTTGATTTCATATCTTCAAGTAATATTAAATATTCTCAAATACATTATACTATGCTTTATAGATTTTACAGATCGAATCCAGAAAAGAAGAAAAATTTTAGACGGGTTACCTTCATGTCAACATTTCCTCTTTTCTCTCTCTCATATATATTAAAACTTATATATATATATATATATAAAAAGTTTTAAGGTATGCTATATGTATGGGTTAAAGGCCTCAATATCAGTGATAGAGTATATAAATAGAAAAGTGGACATTGTGGCCTTTGTCAGGCCAAGTGCATTGTGTTTTTGCTCAACTTTTTATGTATACAAGTGATTGATGCATTGTGGGTAGCCTATTGTCTGATTTTAAGTTATTTTGGTGGGGATGTTTCCTTTAATTTGTTTGTTTATTTATTTGGATTGATCTATTTTAATTTTTTGTTTATTTCATTTAATCTTCATTTTCAGTTTTCAATTTTTAAGTAGTGTAGTAAAATTGGTTTGTGTTTGCATTTTAGATGAGTTCCACTTGTTTATTGAGTTTTGGTCTGGGAAGGTACTTATGGCTGTTTTTCTACTGGCAGAGTTTATAGTTTTTGGACTGATTGATGTAGGGTGATATTCTTTTCTTTATTTTCAATGTTTTTGGTGTGATTTATTTTTTGTTTTCAATTTCCCAGATATGTTTAAAAAGTATCATGATGTTTGCATATTTACTATTAATAAAGGATGTTTTGTGTGCATAGTTTATTTGTTTCAGTGACTCCTATGTATATTTTTTCTTTGTTATCTGATGATTTTACAGTAGCATGGTATGTTACATTATTCTGCAAGCAATTGCTGTTTAAAGAAGATTCATACTTTATTCTGCAGTTACACATGGGTTTAATTTGTTCAAGTGGTTCCTTGATTGTTTTCCTGCTCTACCTTTTTATTATTTGTGTCATGTTTTCAGTGCAACTGCAGATGATTTTTACTGTTTGAATATCACATGGAGAGTGCTTGATGTGGGGGAGTGTTTGTGTATGAGTTTAATGAATACTTTTCTTATGCTTGTTTTTACATTTTTGTTGTACAGTGGGTTGAACCATATATTTCCTGTTGGCTTTTTTTGTGATGTGTATGGAAGTGTTGCAGGGAATTCACTATCTTTTAGAGCTGTTTCATTGTCTTTCTTTGTTTCATTGAATATGGTTTCATTGGAAGAATTGTCAGAAAGCCTGTAGCTAATTGATTGTGGTATCTGCTTCATTATTGTTGTGACTTGTTAGTGGCCAGAAAGAAAGACACAAATGAAGGTAGGTTGAACAAGTGTATTGAAATACTTTGTAAGTATCTGTTATTACTCTTGTTAAGAGTAATAAGCAGATAGTGTAACCTGATTATTCAGATGGATACTTCTGTGTCAGCTGCCCACAGGAAGTCATGCATGTTAGTATTTATGAAAGGAGGAAGAGTTCATTCTACTGTAGGTGGGTTACTACAACACCCTCCTCCTAAAATCTTAACTCTGCAGGAGTCTGAAGAAAAATAATTTTTTTTTCTTTTTTATGTTAAAGTTCTGAGGCTGTATATGTAGCTATAAAAAAGAAAGTTTACCAACTTTTGAGTGGCTTTCCTCTGCTTGACTTGTTTTAATTTATAGAGAAAACACGCGTTTCCTTTTACATCTGGCTAGGAATTTAAAACTTGGCTGACTTGTTTTACCAAGTTCAACATAGAACAAATTTGAGAACTTTTATTTGTATTTGGCCTCTACCTTTTATGTTTAGAACTGACAACTATTATATCCATTGCTTTCCTTTTTCTCTTAGAACAGCGCATTTCAGGGGCCACTAGAGGGGTCAGAATATCAAGTGTTGTACATGACATCCATAAATATTTCCTCAGGAAGCCTGCTATCAGCCTCATCAGTTAGGCATTTTTTGAGTTGGTTGAGATCTTTTATGCATAAATTGTGTACCCTTTATAATATATAACATATTCCCAACTCTTTTTTTGATCATACCCATCCCCCAAAGAGATTTGTTGTCTTTGAAAATTCTGAAGAAAACTTTTTCTCCGGGGTTATATCGTCTTGGAAGCAAGATGCTTGTTCTTCCTGGCTTTGTTTCAGGAGTAGTTTATTGAAAACAGACCGTATCCAATGTACGCAGATCACCTTGGCAGGAGATTGTGAAGCTGGTGTTTTGTTATTAGGTGTAATCCTGTATACTGGAAGAAATTGTTAAAGGGCTTTTTCAGTTGGTGTGGCTCTAGTTTTTTTCAACGCTCTCTTCAAGGTATCCACAAACCTCTCATCCTGTCCGTTAGACCTCGGATGGTACGTAGCAGTAGTGATGTGTTCAATCTGATATGTTTCACAGAAGTCTTTAAATTATCCCAACATAAACTGACTTCCATTATCGGACACTAAGGTGTCCACTACGAATCTGGCGAACAGTTCATGTAGAAATTTTATAATCATTTCTGTAGTTGGGTTTTCGCATCTGAGTACTTCGGGCCACTTCGAGAAACTGTTGACTACAATGAGGTAGTAATATCTTTCTATAAAGCCCACAAAGTCAATGTGGATCCTAGACCAAGGTAGATCCAGTTTTGGCCAGGGATTGACTTTAATAGGAGGTGCCTTTGCTGCCAAGGCACAGTCTTTACATGATTTGACAGTGTTTTCTATGTCTTTGTCCATGTTTTGCTAATAGAAATAGCTACACATCAAGCTTTTCATTCTAGTACTCCCTGGATGGCCAGCATGAAAATCTCTCAAAATACGCTTCTGGGGTGTTGGTGGAATCACGACATGTTCCCTGTATAGTAACACCTCGTCACATATAGAGAAAACATCCATAATTCGCGGGTCTTTTTCAAAGATTTTTGCTTTTGTTTGCTTGATATACTCATCACCTCTTGTCTTATTTGTTCAAGCGTCACTGGAAGTTCCCGTACTGTATTACAAAGGGTAGTTTTTAATTCTCCTTCAGATTGAAAGGAGGCGAGTACTGTATCTTCCAATGGTTCTTTGTACTTGGGAATTAATCTTGACAATTTTGATGACATGTACTCCATTTTAAAGTTGTAATTCAGCAGGATCATAATCTATCTCTGCAGTCTGTTTGCTGTGTGCATAGGTAGACCTTTATTTGAGCCAAAAATAGTGAGTAATGGCTTGTGGTCTGAATATTTATTATGTAAAATTAGATAATTGTGGCACAAGGCCGAAAAAGGGGAGTGGTTGATGCTGGTCCACACTATCCTATACCTAGCTAATCCAATTCACAACCCATTCACTCATTACAATTTACCCATTCACCACAAGAACTCGTCCATCACCAATCAATCTACCATGCACCATAATACCACATCCTCTCTAGGGGGACCTACAAAATGCACCCCATGCCATGAAATTTAATGACACTAAAATATATATAAAAATTTATGATGAAAAAATGAGAGGGGAGGGAGATGAACCCAATAACAAACTAAAATATTAACACAAATCAAATTAAACATAACTGATAGTAGGGATCGTTCAACCCTCAAAACAAAGAGGCTGCTGTATTCTGCCCATTTGACAAAATCAAGAGGTGCTCTCGCTAAGGGAGTGGGAAAAGTGAAAATATAGACAAACAGGGAATATAAAGCTGACCCAGTCGAGATCAAAAAGTGGGGCCAAAACAAATTGTGGAGGTTGGGAATCTCAACCTACATCATAATCACAGATGTGACCGGGGAAAGGGCGGGAACAAGACTTACATTAACTAGGTACACAAAAGCTTGTCTAAGGATCTTGGCCCAAATTTTTAACTCTGTGTTTAGCAGAGTTATGGGCCTGTAGTTATCTAGGTTCCCCCCAGCACCCTTGCCCTTTTTCAACAGCGTGATCACACCCCTGGAAAACCAGTCGGGGAGGGACCCCTGCTGGAAACAGTTGAACACGAGTCAAAATCGGGACAAAGATGTGTGACAGCCTCAAGTACAATTCATAAGGCAAACCATCCAGATCGGGCGACTTGCCTCTGCCGACCTTCTTCAAAGCCGCGTAGACTTCGCCCTCCGTGATCTCTCCCTCGCAGCTAGCCGCGAAAGCCAAGGAAAGTCAGCCAAATAACTGCGGAACTCTTCCTCACGGAGACCAGGCTCATTGGTAAACAGGCTCGCGAAACGACTCGCACATATCGTCTGTAGCCCGAACAGTATGACCCTTGGCGATTTGACGTCACGAATGTAACGATCGGAACCTCGATGGATCTCTTCCTTGCGCAATTCTGCACCCAAGTTCACAGCTTCAGAAGACAACTTCCTTAACCTATGTCTAATTACCTGGCCCATGTAGCGCACGCTATTCGAACGCTCCAGGGCCTCCCTAACTAAGGCTATCTCTAGGGGTTCGCCCCAGCCACCGCCCGGCAAAAACTATCTGTAAGAGCCTTCACGTTGTTAGCTCTATCTAATGCGAGCCGTTTGCTAAACTCGATGGTGAAGGACCTAAACCTATTCTTAAGTCTCTCCCACCACCTATTCTCGATAATCGCCCCCACTAGCTTCTGCTACACTAAGCTAGTTAGCCACTCCTGGAAGTCCTGCCTGTCCAGTAAAGACAGATTGAACTTCCAGTAATCAGCCATTCTAGGCCTACAATCTAACGCCATGTGGACACAAACGAGTGTCATCCGATTAGTCTACCTAGTGGAACAATCTATCAAGTCTACCTCGGCTCCTCTAACTAACATTCTGTCAAGGTAGCTAACCACCTTGTCACAAGGCCAGCTAAGAGCCCACGTCCACAATTTCCCCCCGGGCTGATCGACCCGGTATCTATCAACGAGACCAAAATCGTTGATCAGATTAACCAGGCTACGATCGACCCTAGCACTCCGCCCCGATCTAACTTGTGGTCCAGGATGGCATTCCAGTTTCCCATTAGAACTAAGCGCATTGACTCCACAAGGAATGGCCCCAACCGCCGAAAAAATGAGACCCGCTCCTCCTGGTCGTTGGGCGCATAAACCGCAACGATTCGGAACAAACCACTTTTCCCGGCAATATCGGCCACAATCAACCGGCCCTCGGCATCGGTATGTACAAAGTCCACCTTCGCATTAAGGGTATGTCTCACTAGCAAAGAAACTCCTCTGGCATGTCGGTCCCCATATGCTGAATAGACGACAATGTCGTTAGACAGCACAAAAGCATCGAAGCTGCAAACAAAGTGGGTCTCTTCGATCGCGGTAACATCCACCCCAAACGACAAGAGGAGCAGACGGACAGCCTTACCTCGATCCCTCAAGCCCTTCGCATTCAGAGTAGCTAACTTGATTGTCATCCTTTAAATCTGAAACGAGAGAAAAAGAAAACAGTTCACCTATTCACATACGGGGCAGAAATCTGCGCTGGTAAGGACCCCGACTGATTGCCCCAGGTTTCCTACACCTAACTCTGACGTCATCTGTCCCTCCAGGACAATTCCGACGACGTCCGTGGGATAGGTTAGTTTTACGCACCTATATAGGGAGAGATGGAGCAAAACAGGGACCCTCCGGGCACAATGTTGTCTCAGTTTATTTAAGTAGTGTGAGTTCATTTTGTCATGTTTGGAAAAGTTTCTTTCGCTTCAGTCAAATTCCCCTAGACTTTCAAGTAAGTCCCAGTATCTCTAACACGGGTAATTACACCCAGGGCATTTGGGAAGGTACAGGGATCTACAATAAACTTCCCATCCACTGAATTCATCTTAAATAAAAGCCATAATTGTGCCTTCTTTTGGCTGGACAGGCCCTTCTTATATTCATCCCAGTCCATCCTACATTGGATTTTGAACTTGGAAACAATTTTTTCTTTTTCTTCTCTGTCTCCCTGAGGGGAGTGAAGATGGATGTGTGAGGAGGTGTTGAGATTGAACTGAGAGAAAAGTTGGAGGGAGAGGGAGGTGTATCACGGGAAGAGGAAAAAGGGAGGCTTGCTTTGGGTATTAGAGTAGTTTCTTTAGGGGAAGCAGAGATTGATAGTGACCTGGTTTTGTCCATGACCCTATCCGCCCTACTACAACAAAATGTTTTTGAGATAGCGGCTCCACCTCCTCTTCCTCCTCTGTTCTTCTCTCTAGAGATGATGCTCGAGGTGGTGGAATTTTGTCCACCTTCATTTCTGTCTCCGCTTGCTGCTTCTTTTGTTGTTATTGTTGATGCTGTTTGTGTTGTTTTTCCTTCCGCTTTGGTTGTGGTGTTTGTTGCACCACCTTTTCTGGGCTGTTTTTTTTTTTGGGTGGGGGTCTTCCTGTACCTGCTGCTACTGCTGTTGCGGACCGAGTTGCAGGCTGAGGATGTTTACCAGGGTACTCTTTAACCATGTGTGCCAAGGTACCGCACGAAGGTCTTCGACTAAGACCAACATCCTTCTTTCACGGCAACGTGACCTGCAACCCGACGTCTCCGGTTGCAATGCAAGATTTTCCTAGAATTGCCTTTACCTCCTCCACCTTGACGAATTTGGAAAAGAAGGCCCTCGTTCTATCTTCGCGTCTTGTTCTGTAGGAAGGAGAACGTCTCAAATTGCATTCGTCCTTCTAGCCAAAACTTTAGGATTAACTTTTAGAGTCTTTAAAACCTCTTCCATGGTTTTCCTGCCAACCCCAACCGTTGGAGGTCAGCAGGGATACTATTCTTACACGACGGTCATTCTAAGGACGATTAGGCTACCCCAGCACTGGCTACGCCGATCCTCTCTCTTCAAAAATACCGACGCGCTCTTTTCCAAGATCGACTGGACCTCGAATACCGCTGTTCCATCTACCTGCCTCCGAGCTGCCGCCTTGAACCCAAAGACAATCCTTCGACTGGCACTCCCTGACTTCACGATCATCCTGGCATTATTATCACATTATTATATTATCATATAAGTAATATTTTTGTTATACTTAATAAGAATGAATACCATACAATTACAGTTTGTCCTTAATGACACCCCTAAAATTTAAGATACCTCTCTGTTTAAAAAAAATGTAAATGAACTTAAAACCATGAATAATACAGAAATTGGATTGCTTACATTTCAAAATGCTACAGGTGAATTTCATCTCGGCTACAGTTATGGCAATTCATAAACCTTGTAATCCACTTCTCTATATTATATCACAGGTCACCAAACATATAAATGAATTATTAAATATAGTCTTAGTTTTAGTCATTAATTTTTACAAATTCTCCACAAAATATTAGAATCATTTGATATAGAAAACAATTTTACTTATAGTTCTATTATAAAAAAAAGGTTATTTTATTTTAAACAATTTTATAAATTTTTTTCTTACACCCTTTATTTTAATTTCATTAATGTGCACAACACATATTCCTTTTAATAAATTTGTATACCTTTTTTACCCTCAAATTAAAAAATTCATAGTGGCAAGAAACTGGAAAAGACTTTGATATAGAGGAAACAACAAAAACAAAACTATTAGGTAGATGTAACAATAAGTTATATTCTATTTCAACTGTAAAACAACGAGACCTATTTGCCAACTTAGTAGCACCCTTAAATTAATGTGGTCAAGATACCAAGAAGGAAAGCTCATTGGAATAATTGTTATAAAAATATTTATAGAAAAGACAGAGGGAAGTCATGTCATGGAAAAGTGACTAAAGCTGTGATACCAGGTTAGGAACAATAACATTACAGGCCCTTCTTTGGATTTTTTTTGGAATCTCAAAATATATAGCAAGAGCACCAAACCAGTTATGTCAACAATATTCAAATCACAGACAATTCTGGTGAGGAAAAATTGTCTGACACAATACAGTGAACCAATTTTAACAACTGATTGGAGGCCATTTTCAAGAACACCTGCCAATTTTACTTTGTTGTACCTATCATGCTTACTATTACTGACAGGAGCAAATATTCGTCATCAGGATAAATACCTAGTTGGGAAGTGATGACAGAGGGTTCTTGAAGATAACAAACAATATAGGATTGAGGAGAGAGCCCTGGAGAGCCCTTGCTTTAATGTCAAATGATCTAGAATAGTGGCCATTCAAGATTACTTTCATTAAACAGTTTGTTATGAATGATTGGCTTAAGTCAAATATTAAAAACATCATATCCCTTGAGCTTGTGAAGAAGGCCAGCAAGCCAAACCCTGTCAAATTGCCTTCAAGATATATAAAGCCACTTCCCAAACTTTACTATTCCTATCTAAAGCTTGACAGACAAATTCAGTAATAATTATTCACATTAGTGGCTGACTGAGAAAATGAAAGCCACCATTATCTGAAATAAAGCTGTGTGAAGTGAGATGCTTAACCAATTAGGAGTAGATTAGAGTATCTTGTACTTAACAAAAATGTTTCTGTACATGCATGTACATTTTTATGCACAATAGTGAGGTAACTGCAGACATTTCATTGCTTCTTCAAGGTAGCATGGTTTGCTTTGCTCAAAGTACAAATTACTGTACTTTGAGTAGTTCATGTTGGTAAAACCATCATAATTTAAAAAGTTTTTTTATTATCTTGTGTTTCATAGCAGCTTTCACAACACTCCAGTATTCCTTGATGAGATTTAAAGGTGCACTGTATGAGGTACTGTAGAGAATAGCAATGCCAATAAATTCCTCTTGAATTGCTTTCCCCCACACACACGTCACAATGACTAGTATTGTCCTTTTGTCCCAAATGCTTCTGAGAGGTTTTCTCAGCCATTTACAGCATTTGTAATTTTTAACCTCTACCTCTGCTAGTAGATCATACCAGTTTGACTGATTACTCCAATGATGTAAATATTACTGCCTCTTGATGAAGCTAACTTCATGCAATATCTGGTTCTATTCTTGGATCTTTCCTGCAAATTCTGTAAAAACAAATTACATGTTGTTTCATTGATGTGAGTTACTTGTCTTCATTAGCTGACTTTATCAATTGCATATATGCTACTCACTAAATTCTGTTTCACAGTATGTTCAAAGTCGTAGGTTCTGAGATGACTTTCTTAACAGTATACCATTGCCCTTGCAAAGTTTTTGTGGATTATGCTAATTGACATGTGTATTTGTGCTTCAGCAACAAGTTTCTCTTCAAGTTGTGTCAGGATTAAAAGGTGATTATCACTTAACCAATCCAACAATGACTATGTGGTGAGGTAGAACATTCTTGAATCTTTTCCCTACCACAGCTTGCAGTAACAGCCTAAATACTTTTCCGTATCCAGCCATAGGCTGTTTGCATTGCAACTCCATTAACAATAACCACTACTTTCCAATCTTGCTTCATAATTGCCTTTTTCAACTCCTTTTTTGAAGCCACTTCAATCCTCTAATATCAACCAAGTCTTCATCAATGCTGGTATTCATCATGAAACACAATTCCAAGTGGCCTATTTATACTTGCAATGCTAAACAGGATAATTACAAACTAGCTGCAAATCTGAGAACACTTTTTAAAAGAAATACTCTTTAAGTCAAACAAGTCATTGGATGTTCAAAATAACTACTAATTTATTTAAAGTAAAGACTGGTTGGTTACTTCCATGGGTACCTATTTTTTTAATTTGAGGGTTAAGAGTTGTAGATAATATTTACACCCAGTCTGATGTGGTTGCTATGGTCACCTTTTAAATTCTTTATTCTCTTTTACATGGCCCATCTTGAAAACAAAATATTTAATGAATTAACAAAATCTACTATTTATGTAAGATACATAAAAGATATTTTCATGTCTAAAATTGTTAATTATATTTAATATTTTTTAGAAAGTTTTTGTTTTAAAGTTTACTTAATATCACTAAATTAATTAATATCACCAATTCTTGCTTTCTAAATTACAAAAGTGAATGTCCTCAAAGATATAAATTTACTGTCATTAATAGTTTAATTTAAAAAGCTAACTAAATCTCCTCATCCAAAACATTTTTCTTAAGGGATTTAGTAATTTAGTAACAGCTAATCTTACAATTACCATTAGTGTTTCTTTATAGGGAAATATTTATTTGACTGAACAATTAACATTATTGTCAGTTGCAATTCATAAAATCTTTTCATTTTTTTAAAAAATAACTCCATTATTATTGTTTTTTCTAGTATTGATGGGGACTTTATTCCTAAATATTTGTTTGAAGTAGTGTGAAAAGTCAACATTTTGAGTGTCATTATTTTCTCTTTAAGTTACATATACTATCCATTTTTAGTTGTTGTTGCTGTTGAAAGTCACCAGTTGATGTGGTTTGTCATTTGGTAGTTCTTTGTAATTCTGAAACATCAGTCCATGCGGTTTGAAAAAGGATGCCAAGACTTATAGGCTTCATTTGCTCAAAGCTATTTTTAATCATTGATCTAAGAATTGTATACAGTTAACAGGGTATACATTTTCTATTTTCTCATAGGTTCTGTTTTGGAAATCTAATGGTTATTTTGTACTTGGTTTGACTAAATAGTGATAGTGGAAAAGATCTCAAAACAACATGGTTATTTTGAAATTTGAATGCTTAAATAGTTGTATTGGAAAAGGACTATGGTAACAAATGGGTTCTTGGAAATTGGGTTGACCTAAATAGTTCTAGATCCTCTCCAAGACCTACAGTCTTCATTCACTTGAAGCTATCTTTAATCATTGATCTTAGAAAGCAATCATATACTGTTTACAGTTTAGATATTTCAGAACAGGTTGGGTGCCATGTATGACATCCATATGAAAGTCTTGATTTGATGTGGCTATTTAAGTACATGATACAAGTTCTTAGATTAATGTTTTGATTTTGTAGCATCTTGCACTGTTGGAGAAAACTATTCTTAGAAAAGCTATTCTATGTTCTTTATCTCCTACACTGATGATTGTCACTTCTTTGCAGAAGACTATCTCTTCACATGGCAGCTTTTTTTTGTATTTTTCATTCAAAATATTTACCCTCAGCTAACACTCTAATATAGGCCTGTACGTGATTCATCTCCATTTTTATAACCTCTTTTGCACAAATGATAAACAAAAAGTTTGGAAACTTGTCTGTCCCTGTATACAATCATGTGATGTTTGAGTCCCACAACAGACTTACAAACCTTGTCACAAAATTCACTCAAGTAACCTGTAAGTCTTTCTGGTATGGTTGCATTCACAAGAGTGTGCATCTGACCTCTCTGAAAAAACCAGCCACCAAAAGGGTGACTTTCCACAAATACTGCAAGTGTATCTGGTACAGATTCTATTTCTCCCTTCCTAATGGCATGCTTTTTGTTGGAATGCTCACTTCTGCTCACAATTGTTGCAGTGTTCTTAAATCAACTTTCCCCAGCCAGATTTATCTCTAGCAACAGTTTCCCAGTTTTCACTATTAATGCCAAGAGTCTTTAGGTTACATTTAAGAACATCTTTGAATTGTTTTTTGTGCTTATGAGTGGGTCAGTTACCTTGTACCAGATCATGATAGATAAGTCTTGTGGACAATCTGTCATCCTCCATATATGTCAGATGATTGGCCAGCACATACAATTACAGAGAAGTAGTTTCTCTATGCTGGCTATGTTTATGTGCTGAAAGACTTTTGTGTCTGGTGTACAAAACTGCCAATTGATGTCCAAGATTCATCTCAGACACTGCTGATGAAAACAATCTAAGACCATAATGTGTATTTGATAGGTGGTCCACACTTAAGAGGAATATAAAAGGGTGGTTAGGACAACTGTTTCGTAGATGCTGATCTTTGTGCTTAAGCTGTTATGATCAGACCATACTCTCTTTTCAAGTCTGAATGCTTGAATTGCTCATTCATTGCAGTAAATCACTACTATGTAAGGTAGCTCACTTGGGACATGTACAGGGTGATAGAAAAGTAACTTCCTATTTTATGTTTGATGGACTCTTCCAGCTTGTAAAATTAGAGTTAGATGGAAGAGACCATCATACATAAAATAAGGAGTTACTTTTCAATCACTCTGTACATGACTTTTGTCTTTTTCAGCTAGATGGTTAGCCCAAATGCAGTACAAGCCCCCAAGAAATGACCCATTCTTATCAGCTGTGCATGTCATCTTCATTGTGAGCAGCAAGATCAGTATCATCAGTATACAGAAATTCACAAATAACCAATTGGAAAAATCTTAGATCAAGAGTTGAATCATCTAAGATCAAAAACCTTTTCATTTGTTCTGAAACAAAGATAAATGCCAACACCACAGTTTTGAAAGGCCTCAACTAAAATTATATCAAAATAGATGGTAAAGAGAGTAGGTGCTGGAATATCACCTTGTTTTATACCATTATCAATTGGAAAAGGCTCTGAGAAAGTACAATTATAGTTGTCTGCCCTTCATATTACTTTGCAGTTCTCAAAACATTTTAGCAAATCCTGGTGGACATCCCAATGTGCCTAAAAGGTTCATTTCTATTGATAGTATCAAAGGCGTCTAAGTCAAAAAACACTTGATACAGAGGAACGCGATGTTCAATACACTTCTCTTGCAATTGACTAGCTGAAAATATCATGTCCATAGTTCCCCATTCAGAACTAAATATCCTCTTTTTGAGATCATCAAAGGACAGATCCATTTTACAAGGTGGTTATGCATAATTTTCACAAAAACTTTTCCAACTGCCTGAAGTAGATTTATTTTATGGTAGATACTACAATCTAATTTTGATCCCTTACCTACACTAAATTTATTATCACTGACCCATACACCAATGTATTTGAGCTGTTTAATATTTATTGAATTTAATTCCAACTGTATATACAGCAATCTTAAAATTTATAAATCTTGTAATCCACTCTACTCTATTTATAATGGATTCAGGGTATGTGCTATCACTGATTTCATTACAAGTCCAGATAATAGTTTCTGTTTTGGAAAAGTTTATCATGAGCCCTATTACTTGGTAGAGAATGTTTATTGTTTTTTTTAAAGATCATTCTTATCCTAGCTATAAATAACTATATCATCAATATAGCTAGCCTCATCATCAGTGCACTAACCTTGGGGAAACATTGTTTTCATTTAGTAGATGTGTTTGGGATATGATATGGAATGCTTAAATGATCAGTGCCCATCTCTTCACATGTGCTTGTATATTTGTAGAGAATAATCTAGAAAGAGATTAAACAGATTGGGGTTCATATTTCCTTATATTCTTGATGAGGTTTGAAACAGTACTTCACTAGACATAGATTTTGTATACCAACATGTATGTATGTATGTATGGAATTCAGTAGAGTCAGAACTTGGAATATTGAATAGTAAAGTTTTTATTGATGCACTCATATACCATTATGTCATCCCTTACCAAAACAAAAGCCACATTGGGTCATTAGTTGATTTTCATAGAATCATGAGAGCCTAGGTAATATTCATTAGTCGTCATCGTTGTCAGCATCTGTCCGTCTCAAGAGACGATGGAGTAGTGCAGTGCACCACAAGCCTGGGCGGGATATATGGAAAACTAGGGCTGCCTGAATGTCTAGTTCCCCCTCTCAGCCTTGCTAGCAGAGTCCAAAGGAGAGGATAAACCAAAATAGTTTGGTACCAGCGCAGCTGCAGGAGTTACCGGAAGGAAACACAAAGTGACGTCCATCCACTTTAGGGGCTTCACTCTAGGTTTGAATTCAGAGTTGTCCTTCTCCTAGACCAGTTGCCATCCAAGGCTATAGAACCCAGTCTGTCCTACTATTTACCCATAGCTGGAGGGAGAAGAAGAGGATTCACACT